>CAJQZJ010001896.1:11830635-11893773 GCA_907164525.1 Lophiomys imhausi
TATCTATCTATCTATCTATCTATCTATCTATCTATCTATCTATCTATCTAGTGAGAGATATAGTATTTTAGTGTGGGCATGTGTATGCTACCTCCCACATGTGAAGGTCATAGAGCAGCCTCACATTCTCACTTTCCACATTGCTTGATATGACCTCTGTGCTGTTCATGAGTGCATTTATCAGCCTTGCTGGCAAGCAAGCTTCTCGGGATACATCTGCCTCCTCTTTCACTTTCCCTTCAAAGCACAGGGATTACAGGTTCCTGAGCCACTGCCTGTGGCTTTTACATGAGCTCTGGAGACTGTAGAAAAAATAGCTAATTAAATGATTTAACCAGTATTTATATTATCTTTAATTGATTCAGTGGTGTTAATCCTTAACCCACCACTATAAATGAATACACACAGACACCGGATGGATTTTAACAAGCCTTGGCCTGAATTGTGCAATCCTAGCCCATCTAAGCTAGCTCATAATTGTATTACCCAAATATAACCCCATATATACATATGTCCCTTTGGACTATTAATCTTCACACTATGCCGATGTTCCAGGCCATATGGAAGGATCTTCTTTAATCTACCCCATGGCGTGTCCTCCTTGTTTGCTCCTGGCTTTTTCTCCAGCAAGCTTCCTCTTCCCAAGATGCTCTCTCTCTCAAAAACCCAGCACACCTTTGTCCTGCCTACCTCCATCTTTTCCCAGTCTCCAGGCCTCAGCACTTATTTAACCAATCAGAGACAAAGTAAGTAACAGGCAGCAAGCAGGACCAATCAACATTTAGAATGCTTAACACCACCCCATAATTTCCCTCTTTTTGTCTAATAAAAAGGCTAAAATTTTTAAAACTCATATAGTAAAAACAATAAGAACAAATATGAAACAATCAAGAAAACCATATATAAAAGGTATACACATAATGTTTAGCCTATTTGTATCAGGCAATCTTGAAGAAGAAAAAATTCATCCATCTATTTTGCTGTGTCTAAAGTTCTGAACCTAAATGTTTTCTATCATATCCTATATTTCCTTTTACATTCAAAATAACTCAAGTTTAATTGAAATTTTATAGCTATTATGCCTTCAACCCCATTAAAGACATAAGAAGGGATAAAGTTATTATTTGAGTGAATAGGAAGCACAGAAGGGAAGCTCCCAAAAAGAAATATGACAGTTTGTTGCCTAGACAGTCCCAAATATCTCTCGATACCATTGGAGCATCATCTTCAGCCTTCTGGCCAAGCATATCTCACAGACATAATTGTGCAGCAGGAAATAAGGATTTTCTCATTCTGTCTTTGCAGAGTCAGAACATCAACTTACCTGCATCTAAGCTCTGGTCCATCTTTGGACTGTATATAGTCTGTTGAGAGAGCAGGAGCATTTTTGTCCAGTAGGACTTATCTCCTGATTGGAGATTTCTTTTTGATGCTCATTGTTTTCTTCCAAGTCAAATGGGAGCTGTCAGGAGCTGACTGTCTTAAAGTCAAAAAATTCTTAAAATAATAAAAACATCTTTAAATACCATTTTCTGTACATCTGAGGGTTTTGAAGACATCTATTGATTTATAAATCTATCTATCATTGAATAAGCACACTGTAAAATTCTATCAAAATTAATCTTACTTTTTGTCAATATACAAAATTCTATACCAATGTGTCAAAAGATAACATTATTTTAAGAATAACAACAGTTTTAAGTTCCAGAACAGATTCAATAATCTATCCTTATATCTTATCATTTCTATATTATGTACATATATTCTCCTTCTTTTCTTTTCAAGTCCCCTTCCCCTATATAAGAGAGAAAGAAAGATAGAGAAAAAAAAGAAATAGAATAAGACCATTTAACAATTTGTAACCAATCCCCCTAAACAACATCTATAACATATCAAATGACCAAAATATTATCCCCCCACCATTTGGGAATGGGATGTCACTCTCTTAAAATTGCTTCCTGCTGAATTGGGTCATAGAAAACCTGTTTGGGGCTCAAATAAAATGGAAAAAATGGTTAAGCAAGTTAATAGTAACATTTGTTGTCCAGTCTCTATGTGCTCAGCAATTTGAATGTCCTGAACAGTTTGTAGTCTGAAGTTGAACTTTGGGCGGAAAAGTTCAGGGCTTCATTGAAGTCCTGGCTTGAACAGTCTGTGAAGCTGGACCATCTGGCTTGTCTTGCCTTCTTTGTTGTTTGGTCCCTTTGTTCTGAAAATATATAATTTCTCACAATGAACATATCTCTCTATTTTTTTCTTTTGAGACTGGATATCTCTGTATATCCTTGTCTTGGATTTATTTTGTAGAGCAGGCTGACCTTGGTGAAGGTCAAGGATTCACCTGACTTTGCTCCCAAATGCTGGGATTAAAGGCATGTACCATCACACCCAATGATTAACATATCTTCCTTAGGGCCTAAAATCTGTCTTGAAACCAGTTTTTCTGTGGGAGCCCCATATCTAAGGAGACTGGCTTATGACCCCTTTCCATTTATATCTTCAAAAACCTCTTATATTTTAGCATTGCAATACAACAAAAATATTCTTTTTACCTCCCTATATAGGAAAATCAAAGATATTTAAACAAAATTCAAACAAAGAAACAAGAACATTCCAAAAGCCTTGGTCTAATTGTCATCCCATATTGTAACTAAAGTTCTGTTGATTATTCCTGAAATCTAGCTTTGACTATATCCTTGGTGGGCCTTTCCCAGATACTCTTGATAAGCACCTAGTAGTAATCAGACATTTGTGAGCTCTCGCTGCCATCAATTTCTTTTGTATTGGGATGGGCCTCCTTCCTTCCCCTATTGTTATTGTCAGCAACTTAGTATTCCATCTGTAAGCTCTCTTTTTTAAGCCCATCCTAGGCAAATTTTTCTCAAAAAGTATACATAGAACCACAAGAATGCTTAACACCACCCCTTCAGGAGACTTAGGTCACTTGGCTACCATGGCAAGCACTTGGCTTACTGAGCCATCTTCCTATTCCCTGTGACCCACATTTCACAGGCTGAAATAAACAAACATATGTTGTATATTTTATGTCCTGCTACTTAGATGTTCAACTACCCAGTCCCCTTTGCCATCTTTGTCAGAAGAAAAACACTTTCAAAGAAAACATCAGTGGTACCAAAAGCATGTTTATTTTTATGTCAAGCATTTCTTCACTTCTGACAATGTCCCATGAGGCAGATGCTTGTTCTTTCCATAGTACAGATCATAAAATTGCATCCAGAAGGACTTCAAGCCTGGCTTGAGTATGACACAGAAGCACAAAGCTTCCATTACATTCCATGCTTAACTCATTTCAGCACCCAGTTTTTAATCGTTGTCATTTAATGTCTTTCTTCTTATCCACATATATAAGGCATTTTGCATATATTACATATTTAAAATAAAAAAGTGCTCCATGAAGACAAAGCTTTAATTTTCCCTTTCCTGATTTTAACTGAGGTGACTGGTTTGGTGGCACATAAAGCTGGTTGCTCAGAGAGTTGGGACAATTCTAAGCCTCTAAGGTACTGGTAAATGGTGAAATTTGTCACAAAGTGAAGCAGTATAAAGGCAGTTCCTATTAATTTTTAAAATAATTGCTGGTCCCCAAGCTGTCAGCACAATGCTACATATATATTCTGCCTAATTTGATGGGGATGAACTTCAAAAACAGATTAAGCCTTTTTAGTTTTTCACCTCAAACAAAGATAATTAGCTTGAAATATGGAGGAAGAGAATAAATCACAAATACTGTTATTTCAAAGACATTTCCTTTCACTTGATTCTGATTTGCCTGACGTCTCAATTCATAAATAGCAATGTTCCATCTGTATGTAGGTTTTGCACATTTTACTTAGAAATACTGTTCTTGTGTTTTAGCTCCTGGAAAGTAATTCCTAAGGCTTCATGGGCTCTGAACTGACAGCTATTCAGTGATGGGTTGTAGTCATATGTGTACACACATCAAATTGCAGAAATAGCACCAGGTCAAAGATAAAATGGGGGGGGTTCTTTCTAAGATTGGGAAAAGAAGCCAATCCAGGAACCCCTCAAGGTCTTTTCTTGTGTCTTGGATACTGTGAGAATTTGGATACTTGAGCGCTGTAGTCTCAACAAGACCTATCTGTCTGATGGTTGTAGCCGACAGTTACCCAATATTAACTACATAGACAGCTGGGTAAGGTATGCATAAATGAAATAAATATTAGTTACTGATACTCAAAACTCAGAACTACCATTTTTAATGTCTTTTCATTCCTAATAAAACACCTGTCTTGGCCCACATAAGAGGGCCCTGAACAGGGACCAGCAAATATCTCTTTTCTGGCTTTTTCCAATCAGTCACACATCGTATCTTTTCCTAATTGTTCGCTCTAAGTTAACATTTATTTTGGTCATTAAAGAATTAGTCCTAAACACCCACCATTCATGTATTTCAGTTCGCCTATGAGCATCAGTAAAAAAATGCTGAATGAGGTATTACTCTCTTTCATCACTTCTGTTAGATTCCCAAGACATCCAGTGATGGCATTCAGGTGGTATAGTGGACAAGAAAGGGAGAGAGATTGTATCTGGTCTGGCAACTTACCCACCTTTTCCAAATCATAGATTTTCAATGCATGTCTTTTAATAAAACATTTCTAATCCTGGCCAAACTGCCGGAAAGAAATTTGTAATGAAAGGTTGCCTTTGTATCACTTCCCATTTTTTTTTAAACCTCATTACTATGACAAAAAGCATATTAGTGTCTGAACACTTCATCAGTTCTGAGAACTGTGGCTGTAGGCAGTTCATAAAATGGAAATTAGTGACTGGCTGGGCTCCTCATTTGCATGTGTACCACGCGCACAACTGTTCAATTTGCATTGCAATTGCAAGCCTCCTACTCAAGTCTTCCACAAGTTCTACTGGAAGGGTGAGGTAGCTTGGTTGTTGGTGGTGAAGGGATCATCTTAGGATTCTTTGAGAGCTCACTGTGGGCTTCTCTTCAATGGGTAAAATGAAAACACTGCAAAAATAATTGAATTATTCCAAAATAATATGTTACATATCCTCTTCTGTGGTTTATATTCCACCTTCAAAAAGAATTCATTTTAGGGCTATACTGAATAAATTATCTCCCTGTACTGAGCAGATGTGGGAATCATGTTTAATACCTTATTGGACCTTTCGTACTGGAAATAAGTACTCCATAGTGAAGTTGATCTGTGTTCATCGTGATGACAGCTCAGAACAACACATTGTTCCCTTCTTCCTTTACAGTTCTCACCAAGTAAGTAAGGACCACAAGGACTTGTCATTACGGTATAACCCATGGGTAGCCTTAGCATCTATTAAAGAGGTGGTGGCACAGAGGGGGTTTTTAATAAATGGGACTCTGGATGAAAAGAAGGACAAGTCCTATGCCAGGCTCTCTCAGTCCTAGTGCTTGTAGACATTGTGGGTTAAGCTATTCTGTGCTGTGGGTGTATCCCAAGCAAGGTACAATGTTTAGAAGTATGTCCCCCCTCCACCCAGTAGATGCCAGTGCCACCTTTCTGCAGTCACAACGTCCCCTCAAATCACCTGACACAATCAAATGGCACCTGCAGCCACACCATTCACAGCTGGAACTGCTGTGAAGTATTACCAGCATAAGAGAAGTCTCCTAGGACAATGCCCAACTCATAATCTACATTAAATAAACATCTATGCCATGCTCAAAGCATTGCCATTGCTGAAACCAGTATTGGAAGCTGAATTTTAAAGATGACCTTCAGATGATTTGGAGAAACCTCACATTAGGGATTTCTCAGTAAAAGGACAGTTTGATTGTCTGCAGGCCTTGTGAGTTTAGGTAATTATTTTCTCCTTTAGAGTGGTTATCTGAGTATGGGCACAAAAATATTAATT
Source organism: Lophiomys imhausi (assembly GCA_907164525.1). Classification (NCBI taxonomy): domain Eukaryota; kingdom Metazoa; phylum Chordata; class Mammalia; order Rodentia; family Muridae; genus Lophiomys; species Lophiomys imhausi. Next base: position 11,836,525 of record CAJQZJ010001896.1, read on the forward strand.
TGATTTCAAGTATTCTTAGTGAAAAAATCAGTCCCTTAATTTTTAAAGAATGTTACATGTTATAACTTATCAGCATGATTCCCATTAAATCAGTGAGGAGTCAATGAATAAATCCATACACAAGACTGGAAAACATAACCTTGACTGTGATTCACTTGTTATATTCATGAGGATTATAATGACTGCCTGCATGTAGACACATTCCTCTCTTTCTTCTCTTTTAAACATTTAAAGACATGCACGCTTAGCTAAAGGAGCTCACTTTGTCAAGAAAGCAAATAGAAAATGAGATTACAAAGTTACTGTTGAGAATGTCACCTTTACTTCATGATGCAGCCACCCCTACAGCATCAACCAGACTTTTCCAGGTGTCAGGGTTGGAGAGAGAGAGAGAGAGAGAGAGAGAGAGAGAGAGAGAGAGAGAGAGAACTTTGTGCTTTCTCCAATCAGCTGAATGTGTGTGTGCCTGGGCTTCAAAATACTTGAGAACTTTAGGAAGATAGATCAACAGCAAGAACACTCAACAGGAAATTTAACCCTGTATCTTACATTCTACTATAACGACAGACATGTCTATAACGGCTGTGCCATCAGCACCACTAGCAGCAGTAATAGCAGCTGTCACCAGCAAACAAAACTGGCTTCTACTGAAGTCCAGTCCTTTCCATTACAGACTTTCTACAGCAGCTAATGATACACAGTCAACAACCATCACTACTTCCACACTGCCGTGGCAGCCCTGGCCACTCGCATCACGGTAAACATACTGCTTTTCCCCTGCCGTGTCCACCACAATCTCTGGAAAATGACGGCGTTGAAAATCTATGTAATTTTCTAGACTCCACCCCAGTGTGGATCAGGTATTAAAAAGCCAACAAAGTTTGATGAAGGCGTTTGCTGAATACAAGTTTTGGGTTACAGGGATTCACCGTTGGTAGAATTCTGGTTCCCAGACTCAGCAAAGTGCTATCACAGACTAACTGCTATGAGCTCCCTTATGACCTTCATCTTCACAGACTCCAGTAGTCCTGTTTATTGCGTGACAAGGATGAATGAAAAAAAAATATGTAGACAGATCCCTCCATTCCTGCTCAGGGCAACTGCAATGCTGAATTCTGTGAACTTAGACCAGCAAGAAATTGCACCATCACCTGCAGCTGAATGTTCAATTGGGTCCTCTCTTGGTTCTCACAGGATGGCAGGCCAATAAGCAATAACTGAATTTTTCATCTCCTGGCCCATAGGAGAATACTGTGACCAGGAGTCCCAGCACCTACACGAAAGCTGACCATGAAGCACAGTGTTTTAATTTGTACTTTGTCTTTTTTTGTGAGGTTCAAAAAATGAAGACCATGAAAAGCCTAAGTTATCCATCCTTCAAAAACATGCTACCTCAAGATAAAAAGACGCTTGAGAGGACTGGGCTGCAGGGAAAGCAAGTTTGGGCTTGTATGTGAGCAGCAGAAGTGTGGAGAACATTGGCGTGTAATAGTATTGTTGTTTATAACAGCAAAAAATTGGATACCACTTATATACCATCAGGAGGGGGACTCACTGAATAAAGCTAAAGACTTCTCTGAAACATTCAGCCATTAAGGTGATGTATATAGTTTTAAGTTTGATTAAGGATGATCATTGTTTGGTTAATGACATACATTTCTAAATAGTGCAATTCATTAAAATACCAATATTTCAAATTCCATAGGTACAAGGAAAACTTTAAAATATAGGGAAAATACAAATCAAAGATATCTCTTGGTGGAGGGATTAAACCAATTGTAATTTTGTCTGTGCAAAATTTAAATAATAAGTAAAAAATAGACCTAGATGGAGAGGCTACCCCCATAGTCAAGAGATGTAGCCTTTTTTAGAAGTTGTTTTCTGTAGCATGCCAACTCTGAAAATCATCACTACATTTAATTTACATGCCACAGGTCTCTTAAAAAAAAAAAAAAAGACCAAAAACTTCCCAGTCTCTAATCTCTTCAGCCACATTTCTTGTTAGCTTTGCTTCAGAACAACTGGTGGTATCTCATTAAAGTCAAATCCTCCCCAAGAAGGAGATGGGCTTAGCTGGCAGATACAAAAGCCCAGGGAGTTGTGACAGCAGCTTTAGGTGAACATCATCAGAGCAATTGCTAAACCCCAGAGACAACTACTTTGAGGGAAACAATGCTTATTTGGACAGATACATGATAAAAGTCTGAGCTAAGAAAGGCATGTTTCTCAAGCACGTAAGTGAACACACAGAAAGGCTTCCAGTGCATGCTTTCTCTCTATCTTCTTAAGTATGTTTTGTATGAGATCCAAACTAAGGCTTTCCAATCTTCAGGCTGGTCTCTCAGACCTGATTTGGTTTGCTGATCTATTTTCTCCATTGGTTCTCTCTTTAAACCCAATGCATTCTGGGCTCTTCTTTTCCTAGAGGCCTGGAGGCATCTGAATAGGATAAGTCAACAAATGAGCTTAATTGATCCTGTTGGGCCCTCATTTATGAAAGGGGAGTGAGGGGCTGCTGGCTCTGGCCTCTTTTGAAAATTATGGTTTTGGAAAAATTCATTTTCACCTGATTTTTTTTCTTTTGCTGGAAGAATATTTGCCTTTGCATTATTCAGTGTATATTGATTGTGTGATTACAAGAGTCCTCCATTTTAAATATAGACTTCTCCAACCTACTGTCTTCATGCTAGAACATCTCTCCATGCAAACAGTAGCTGTTCTCCACAGAGATTCAATCATTTTCAAACATCCTCTTACAGACTTCTACCCCAATATCAAGAAAATTCTGGTCATGTAAGAGTGAGAAGGAAAAGACCCAATTCTAAGAGGACCAAGGACTAGCCTATGATTGTGTGGTGACCACCATCTTCATGAGTTCAGCTGTGCCTGCTTGCAAAGGATCATCACAGCTGGACTTATTGACAGTTGACATTCCCTCCTACAAGGGACCCTTACGTGAGTACCCATCCATTTCCTCCCAGCCACTTGTGTGCAATTCTGATGTGGTCTCTGGTTTCAAGATGGGTTAGAATATGTCCGTTAGGGAAGACTAGGGGTTTGGTGCTCCACCATGTGGAAGTCACCATTTATGCTGCGTAAAGCCCTTCCCTTCCTCACTACACTGTAAGTAAGCCTAATATACTCACTGGCTCTGAAGAGAGAATTTTGGGGGGGAAGGACTGTAGAAGGAGCAATGTGGGAAGTCATGCCTGGTCCTCCAATGCAGAGCAAAAACTATCCCAATAGTTTGATATCAAACTAGGTCAAGCTGTGTAGATAAAACATTTTTTATCAGGTATTTTGAAATGCTTCCTGCCCAGGCCTGTCACTTGTCATTTTCTTAGGCTGACGAACTCAATGACTCAAAATCTTTCCCCAGTCAGCCTTAAATACATCCCTCAAAACAAGGTCCAGGGTTAGAGACACTTCCTCCATCCTAACACACACAGAGAAGGAAGCACAAGCGTCCTTTTCCTATCTGGTACTCTGGTATTCATCCACACTACTCAACATTGTTAGACAGTGCACTCTCCCCATGCCTCATAACATTCCATTCTCATCCTAAGAACATTGTTATCTGAGGGTTGTTGGCTAAGAGCTCAACACTCATAGTGGCTCACTACTGTTTTCTTCTCTGAAGGGACTGATAACAAGAGGACTTCCACACATGCCCATCTCCTGACTCTGGTCAGCTCTCTAGTTCAGGTAAGCTGTCTCCTTTCTTGTTGCTATAGGAGTTCTGTGCAGGTGCCTTCCCAAGGATAATGTCTGTCTTTGAGGACAAAAGTTAACCCTTTCTTTGCTGCTCAAAAACACTACCCTCAACTATACCTCCTTCTTTTAAATCTTTGTGCATGCTCTCCACACCAGCTTGTTCTCAGCTGCAGGAAAACTGTACAGTTTCTGCCACCTTAAAGCAATCTTCCTTGATTTCCTCTCTCCAATTAGACCTTTATTTTCCCTCTGCTCTCCTTCAGCAAATTCTGCTGAAGATTGTCTAGGTATTGGTCCCCACATCTCCTCCAATTTATTTAGGATTTTTTTCTCAATTTTTATCCAGATCTCTTCACTGATACTGTACTCTCAGCAATGGGACAAATGAATTCCTCATTGCCAGTTCAAAGAGTCTTCTAACAAGTCCTCCTTTTCCCATTCTTCCCATCCAAGTAATGATCTAAATCCAGCAGCAAATGTCAATCCTTGCATGCCATGTGTTGACTCAAAGACTTTTAATGAAGGCCATGTTCACTGTAGGCCACACTTATAAGTACATGAAAAAACCTTTCATGACATGGCTCAATTCCTCATTACCTCTATGCCTTTATACAACTCTAGATCCTAACTTCCCTTCCAGTACTCTATCTCTTTCAGCCATGTCATCTGCTTCTTATTAGGACATTTACAGGGATGACTCCACTCCTCAGTTATATGCATGCTGTACTTCCCCAATTCCTCTAAGAACCTACTCAGATGTGTTTCTCTCCCTGAGCTCAACTCCAACTACTCCATTTCTATTTTATCCCCATTTGTGGCACATGCTACTCCTTAATTAGGTTTTACCAAAAACATTTCTTTTTAATTTTAACTTATATTTTTATGTGTATACCTGTGTTAGTATATGTGCACATGGATGCAGGAGCACTTGGAGGCCAGAAGAGGGTGTCAGTTCCTGTGGGGTTGGAGTTAAAGCCGGTTGTAAGCTGTAAGGGGTGTTGGAAACTGAACAGTAGATGCTCCTAAACTCTGGGCCACCTCTCCTGCCCATCAATTAGGTTTAATTTTCCACATAAGTTATCAGATTTTATGATATTACTTGTATATAGTTGACTTATATGTTGATTGTCTGTCTCCTGCTCTAGTATGAAAGTGCCTTGAAGAAAATGATGCTTGAATTAAACTTTTGAAAAATCCTTGGCTTAGTATACAATCAATAAATATTCCTCATACAAAAAAAAAAAAAAAAAAAACCAACCAAAACACCCCCCCCGCCAAAAACAAAAAAACAAAACAGTGACAAAATGGCCAGTGGTGTTCCATGGAAGTGGGTCTCCAAGGACTTCAAACAAATGAACGTTCTTGGTCTTCACACATATTGATTGATAGTGTATAGAGGTAGGCCCTGAGAATATGGTTTATTCTGTACAGGGAAGCTTCTTAGAGAGTAAAAACCTAGACCTATCAAACACTGAAAAACTATTTGCTCATAAACTATAGAGAAGGAAGCCACTCAAATGTCCCAATTAGGCTAGTGGTTTGAACCAGGGCTGATTTTCCTCCCTGTTCTAAGAGGACTCTGGCAATGTTTGGAGACATATTTGGTTATATCAACTTGGTTGGGGGCAGGGAGATGTGGTAGTTGCATCCAGTGGGCCACACTGAGACTCTGTTAAGCATCTCACCATCCTACAATTCATAGGGCAGCTTTGATTAAAAGAATTATCTCACTCAATGTCAACAGTGATGTAACTGGAAAAATTTCCAATAAGCAAGGTCATGTACTGGGTCCTTCATTTAGACAATGTCTGATGTCTTGCTCCAACAAGAAGCTAGGAAAAGATTGACAGAAGAAACAAACAAACAAAAAAAAAGTAATACAGCAAAGAAAGTGTTGTTTAGGAAGAGTTATCTTGACTTCTAGTCTCAGCTGTGGTCCTAGACTAGTAGGGGTTCATGCATGCTATCTCCATGTTGTGTGTTGAAATGCTTGCCTTCAATATGATTATGCTTGGAAATACGGTCTTTAAAGAGTTGATTGAGGTTAAACGAGGTCATAAAGGCAGAGCTGTACTTTATAGGATTGACATTTTTTTTTGTAAAAAAAAAAAAAGGACTTATTTTACTTTTATTTATGTGTATGTATATGCATAACTGTTTGTTCCCATGATGGGCAGAAGATAGCATTGGAGCCTTGAAGCCTAGAGTTACAGTTAGATATGAGCTGCACGGAAGGGTGCTAGGAACTGAACGCAAGTCCTCTGCCAAAAGAGCATACTGTCTTAACTGCTGAGCAATCTCTCCATCCCTAGTGAAGTTCTTATAAGAAAAAGAAAAGAGTACACACAAAGAAAAAGGGTACATTACACTGAAGAGGAGCAAGCCAGGGGCAAATCTGCTCCAGAACTGTGAAATGACAAATTTCTACTGTTTGAGTTCTCTGTGCTGTGGTGGTTGTTCAGCACTTAGCTGACTGACACAAATGACAATGGACACTGATATTTTTGTTGCCCAGCATCTGCTTCCCTGTTTCATAACAGACTCGGATTTTCCTTTGGAGAAACACTTTACCTCTACCATCGTTGCCTGGAATTCATGTAGGCTCTTGCCATCATTGCTGTATTTACAAGGCTAACCTACAGTCTAGGCTTTGCTAATCAGAGGACATTAAAGTCTCATGACCACAGTGACCAAGATCAACACAGTATAAACTCTAGAGTTTCACCACATCAATTGGAGAAGAGGACCTTATCTTTTGCTGGCTTGCAGATTCAAGAATGGACCATGCAGCTGCCAGATGTCATAGCAAGGCTGGTTTTTAGTGAAGAAAACAGAGGGAGAGATAGATAGATAGATAGATAGATAGATAGATAGATAGGTAGATAGACAGACAGACAGGCAACTGATAGAGAACAAGAACAATGGTATTTTAAGGCCTATACCTAGTTTTAATGATGGGCAGATGGGCAGGATTGCTGAAGTTTTTATTTATAAGAATGAGCAAATTCTTATTTATTGAAATATGCTTGTTGGATTTATTAAAACTTTTAAACCAAACAAGTCCTATTGATGGGGTAGTGTTAAGCATTCTAAATGTTAGTTGGTCCTTTTTGCTGTCTGTTACTTATATTGACTCTGATTGGTTAAATAAAATGCTGGGGCCTGCGATTGGGCAAAGACAGAGAAAGGTGGGACTTCCTGAGATTAGAACAGGAAGCCTGAGCTTTAGACAGTTGATTGAAGTATTCCAGCCAGGAGCAGCAGGAAGGAGGATGCACACCATGGGTTAGAAAAAAGAACCTCATTCCACATGGCCAGGAACATCGGCATATCATTGAGAATGGCAGTCCAAGGGGACATATGTATATGTGGGGTCATACTTGGGTAATAGAATTAAGAGCTAGCTTAGATGGGCCAAGATTCCTCAACTCAGGCCTAGGCTTGATAAAATCCACATGGTGTCTGTTTATTCATTCATAATGGATGCTTAAAGATTAACAACTGCCAAACCAATTACTGATAATAAATACAGGTTAAATAACTTAATTAGCCATTTTTTTCTACATCCTATCTCCAATTTCTCTGAGGATAAGCTAAGGAGGTGGATTTGTCTGGATTAAGAACTCCTCAGATACACTACATCTTATTAAGAAACATTTCTTTTTCACCTGTGACAATAAGCAACAAGATGATCCCGAGAAACATGAACCACTGCCCTCAAAGAGATGTTGACTGTGAATCAAGTTTGAGGGATAGTGGTGACCAGAGTCACCAGGACTCTTCCTTTGATGAAGGTTAACCTGAAAAGTGAAGGTTTGCAAGGGATTGCAGTACTGACATTGGGGCCAATTTTGTCTTAGTGCACAAGATAAGAAGGGGAAGAAAGTACTGCCATGTAGTGATTTGAATTAGAAATGTTGTCCCACAGGTTTGGGACTTTGAATAATTGGTCCTTAGTTTGTGTGGCTGCTTGGGGAGGTTTAGGTGGTATGGCCTTGCTGGGGAAGTATGTCACTGGGGGCAGACTTGTAGGATTTAAAGTTTCATGCTACTTAATTTACTCTTTCTGTTTGTGGTTGAGGATGCGAGCTTTCAGCATCCTGCTCCAGACACTGTGTTTACTGCCTGACTCTATGTCTTCCCACCATGATATACTCTTATCCATCTGGAGCCATGAGCCCAAATAAATTCTTCCTTTGAAGTTGCTTCTGGTCATAGTGTTTATTCACAGCTACAGAAAACTAACTAATAAAGACTATGAATCAGCTTTTGATGTGTGGGGTCAATTAATTGTGGTGGTGAGGAATCAGGTATTGCATAGATTTCCTGACACATTCTATATCAAAATAAAAGTTCATCATCTTGGGGGAAGATAGTTATAGTTCAGGACTATTAGCAAAAATAACATTGCTGGGGTCCCAAGGAGTTTTTCTTTGAATGCCCACACACATTCCCCCTAATCCAATTTAAGCAATGTCATGAGTCAGAACAGATCCCTATCAGCTCTGACATGCTTGTCATAAAACACTATTTAAATAGAAGACATCTCGTCCCAAGAGAAATTCCTGAGAAGGAACTGTATTATTTAATGGGGTTTAAAGATTTCCTTTAAATTGCAGAACCTGTTTGTCCAAAATTTACATCGGCAAAAAGGAACTTCCGACTGAGCTCAATCTCAAAATGGACAGATTTTCTCAAAGCAAGGAGAGGCCAGCCCCACCACTAATTAGGGGATGATAGTGACCCTGGAGTTTACCCTGGAAATGAGGGAGCTTGTGTTTGAGTCTGGAATTATGCAGTTTTCTGGAAGCACCATCAGAGATTCTGGGTTATCTTCAAGTGACTTTGCATTTGCCACTCACGGTGTCATTCCTTTGGCGGAGATGATAGGTGGACTTCTGCCAAATACAGGCCATCAGATTCTCTTGGTATCTAGAAATGGGACAAGTAAGGGTGTGTATGTTTCTCCCTTGAACTTGTGGTATGTATATTTATTCTAAAATTATAAATAAGCTTTTTTCCCCATATAATTTGATCACAGGTTCCCCTCCCCCATGTCCTCCCAAATTCTCCCCAGTTACCCACCCATCCAATGCCTTGCCTTGTTTCTCTTCCTCATATATTTCAAGAGACATAAGTAGATGGATTTATGAGTCTTACATTTTTGTTAGCTTATATGTCTCTGAGATAAGCAGAGAGTCCAATCTCCCAGAGGCTGGAGACTATTGTTTCTTTAGAAAACACAGAAAAAAATCAGAAAAAAAATTATGGGACATTCTTGAACAAGTGGGTGATTTTTGCATCTATCCTGTGTTAAGGGAAGGAATATAGCTAACTACCTATCTCTTTCATTTAAAAAAGGAGCAGTGTATCAGATATGGCATTTGAGAAGTAGAAGCAAAGGACCAAGAGTTTAAGGCCTCAGCTACATAAAGGAATTCTAGGTTACTTTGACCTACATGAGATCCTGTCTCAAAATAAAACAAAACAAACAGCCAATTGCAAACTTTTTTCTTTCAGCTCCTATTGGTTTAATGGTGTCAAATACTATTTTTTAAAATTTATGTATTTGTTTACTTTACATTCTGATCACCATCTCCCTCCCTCCTCTCCTCTCAGTCCCACCCTCCTACTCACTTCCCCCGTTCAACCTCCCAATACCAACCCATTCTGGCATATCAAATCTCATCAGGACTAAGTGCCTCCTCTTATACTGAGGCAACATAAGGCAATTCAGCTAGTAAAATGAGTTCCAGAGGGAGACAATAGCATCCAAATCAGAGATAGACCTGGTTCCAATGGTTAGGGGTCCTTGAGGACCAAGCAGCCCATCAGTTTCATATGTGTAGTGGGCCTACGACCAGTCCATGAATGTTTTTTGGTTGGTGGTTCAGTCTCTATGAACACCCTTGTGTCCCAGATAATTGCCTATGTGGGTCTTCTTGTGGTGTTCTTGATCCCTTTAACTCCCTTAAACCTTCCCCTAGAGTTCCCTTTCTTCAAGACTCCCTGATTTGTGTCTAATGTTTGGCTGTGGATCTCCGCATCTGTTCCCATTATCTTCTGGATAAAGCTTCTCGGATGGCAGTAATGTTGGGTTCCTGTCTATATCCCTTTATCCATCCACTTCCAATGACTATATATTATCTCCCCTACTTAGAGGGATTCAAGCATCATCCCTTGGGCCCTCCTTGTCACTTAGTTTCTTTGAGTCTGTGGATTATAGCATGGTTATCGTGCACATATTGGCTAATATCCACTTATGAGTGGATAAATGTCATGTGTGGTAGTTTGGGGTCTGTGTTAACTCACTCAGGATAATCTTTTCTGGTTCCATCCATTTGCCTAAAAATTTCATGATATCCTTGTTTCTGGTAGCAGAGTAGCATTTCATTGTGTAGATGTACCACAATTTCTTTACTCATTCCTTGGTTGAGCGACATCTTGATCAAATCCATATTTTTGCTGGAGTTATTTAACCAGAGAATTATTGAGGTATTTTTGTTTTTATCATTTTTAAATTCTTTCAATAAATCTTGATTTTCAAACAACAGTCACTTTCTTAGAAAACAAAATTTTAATGGCTAATTTTACTTTTAGGTGTATGCATGTTTGTATGTATGTGTGTGTGCATACATACACACACTTGTGCATGACTGAATTCAAATTTCAGTGTAATTGTGGAAGTGCAGGAACCTGCAGAGTCTAGAGGCACCAGATTCTGATGAAGCTGGATCTACAGGTGGTTGTGAGTGCAGGAAATCAAACCTGGATTCTCTGCAAGAGCAGTATGCACTTACCTACTGAGCCATCTTTGCAGCCCAGTTAAGTATTATTTAATAGAACTATTGACAAATTAACTAAAGATATATTCAAGTAAAGACTACTGGCAACCATCACAGTAAGAGTTACTTTATTAAAGTCATTAAAAGTAGATAATGATTGCAAATGCAGTCAGTATGTCAGCATGCCTTACTTGTATCCTACAGCATTTCCCCAATATTGCTGGTTCCCAAGTATCTGCAGTCCTTTTCATGCCTTGGGATGGGTCAATGTCCAAGTGTCTTATTGCCTTGGACACTTTTACAAAGTCTGTGGGTAAGTAAAAAGACAAGTTTTTTTTTTTCCTATGTCAGGAAAACTCTGAATTAAACAAAGGCTCTTGTTAGTTAGTGATTTATCTTGTCTAAATGCCTTCTCTCCACAAGTCATGATAGTAGGTCAACAGTAAATCATTTAGATTGTGTTTTTCATCCACATCTTCCCTTATCCTCTTCACTTCCTCATTGTTATTTTATTTCCTGATTTGAAAAACTGAACAAACAAAACCAAAAGATCCCAACTCAACCCAAACCAAACCAAAATCAAAACCAAAAAATCTGACACCACCACCAAAAACTTCTCAAACACTATTGTAGGAAAAAGTACTGAGGGTGGCCTTATGGAAGAGAATATGAATTGTGTAGGAGGGAGAAATGTTTGTTCATATTTTATGTTCATGGTAGAATGAGGTTTCCCTCTGTGTGACATTGGAGAAAGGATTCTCCCTGTCCATTAGAAAGGGACAACTTGGATCTGAGTGTTTCAGGAAATAGACTACTCTTTTAGGAGACTAGTATACTCTGGTTGACAGTAGCAGTGGTTTTTAAACAAAGGCTACAGTCAGTTTGCTAGGTATACATGGCAGCATTGTCACCCATGCAGATCTCCAACCAGAATCGCTACAGTGCTTCCAATGGCCTTTAGATAACAGCCACTGAGTCCTTGACCAGAAAAATCTTATTCATGCAAACAGGTTATTTCACCATAAGGTAATTTTCAGTAATAGTTATGGCAAAGGATATTAATCAGGAGCCTTGTTATTGTGGTTGTTCGTGAAGGTAAGAGATACTTAATTTGTTCTGGGTCAGACATGACACAAAACTGGAAAAACTCACAAAACCAAGTGGCTTCAGGAACAGGTGAGTCCAGAGGATAAACTTCCTCTGTCTGTTTTCATTGTTTTTATTTTATTCCTTCAGCAACTCAATCATCTGGTCTATAATGGTGGATCCCCAGAGGTTCAGGATTAGGCCCCAGCAGAAAGGGAACATCTGCCTTCCTAACAGTTATTGGTCACATCCAAAAAGGCCAAGAACTCAAAGGTCAATGTGCCAGCATGGTTGAGTTCTCAATGAAAGCTCTCTTCCTGATTTGTAGATGACTACCTTCTTATCATGTCTTCCAGTGGCCTCTACCTACTTCCTCCTCTTGCAGTTACATTAGCCTCCTCAACTAACAGTGCTCCACTGTTACGACTTCTTCAAAACCCATTTCCCATTGGCCTAAGCCTCCAAATGTCACACACTGGAGACTAGAGTGTCAAGCACAATTTTGTGTGAGACAGACATTCATTCATTCCAAAGAGTTTCCCTTCTTTTATAGCCTGGATATTTGTTCTCTTTACTTCTCTCTGGTTCTGTCTCTTATCTCTCTCTGCTAAACTATAGCAGGATTTTTATTTTTGAAAATGAATTGGAATCTGTCTCTCCCTCTGAGTTTGTGTTAATACAGAGAAGGGGGAATGTGGCTCTGCTCAGACTGGCGTTGTTTCCGTTTCCTATAATGTGCACAACTTGGAGCCCAGGAAGGCCTAGATCCTCCACCCTTTACCTGAGCCTTACCAAGTTTCATCCTAATACATTTTTGGGATTTTCAAAGCAGTAGTAGTTATGAGTAGGATCCACAATTAACTTCCACAAATAAGGAAGAGGAGCACAAAGCCACCTGACTCAATTTGATATAGGGCTTTATTTGGCATCTACTGAGAGTAACAGGCTTAAGGTGTTAGCAGGCTAGGCTGAGCAGATTAATAACTTGCCTTGGGTTATCAGTCGAGCTTCATCCAGAAATAAATCCTGTCTGATCTCTTGGTACAAGCCAGAGATTATTCCATCTAGTCTAGAGGCAAGGATTTTTTTTTTTTTTGCCTTGTAATTGAGCAGCAAAATGACTCTGGCAAAAGCATATGTTGTGTGTCTCAGGGTTTGGCTCATTTATGAATTCGGACTGTGGGGGAGAGATGAGCTGTTTGCTGTCATCAGAATTTTCACATCCGAGGAGCATATGATAAAGTTGGAGCAGTGGCCATAAGCCTGGGAGCAGTTCTGCTGTCCCTTCTCTCCATAGGGAATATTTGGCACTGTCCAAAGACATTCTTTGTCATAGCACCAAGAGCAGAGAGTGCTAACTGGCACACAGTGGGAACAAGCTAGATCTGCCTCTGGATGCTCTAGGATGCACAGGGCAACGCTGAAGTAGCGAATTACCTGGCCTGCAACGCTGATGGTGCTGACTTTAGAAAGCCCTCAGGTAAATACTAAGCAGCCAAAGATGATTCTGAGGCTACCAGTCACATCAAATAGTTTGTAAGAAGCTGTTTCTAGAGAACTTAGCTCTTAAGTTAATTCTCTCCCTCTGCTATAACAAATTGCTCTGACCTACATGGCTTAAATGATGCAGATTTTTATTATCTTGTACTTTTGAAGGTCAGCAGTCTCCCTGTCTCCCTTCCAGAGGTGGTGGTAAAGAGTCTGTGGCTTGTCATTCTCAGCCCCTGAAAGCTTCTTATTGTCTCTGATTTGTGGATACATCCCAAGATGAGAAGTCTCATCATTCATCTGGGCTTGCTCATATATGGTCCTCAGACTATAATGTTCCTGTCTCCACCCAGTAAGAATGTTTATGATGACATTAGTCTCCCTGGGAAACCCAGGACAGGCCCACCACCGCAGATATTCTATTCATAATCAGTCTTTTGCCAGCAAAAGGATACATACTCACATATATGTGGGCTTAGGATGCTGACATCTTTAAGGGGTCATTTTTTGCTTCTCACACACCCCTTTTTCTTCAGCAAAAAGAATTACAGACACACCCCTATTTTCAGAGACATCTCAATTTCTAACCTTTCCTACACCATTTAAATCCTGTGCACAAAGAAAAACAAAAATCAGTTAAAGAAAAACCAAACCAAACCATAACACACATCATCATCCTCAAAGGAAGATGTTTCTGTGAACAAGTTCATGGCCAAGTGCTAAAGCTACTTCTGTTTTACTTCTACAATAATTATCATGTTTGAGATTATAAAAGATGGGAGAGTTGAGCTAGAGCCATAGAAAATACAGTCTTTTAAATACTACTCAGCGATTAGAAACAAGGAAATCATGCAATTTGCAGCCAAATGGATGGAACTAGAAAAGCTCATCCTGAGTTAGCTAACCCAGACTCAGAAAGATGCACATGGGATCTATTCACTTATAATAGGATTTTAGCCATGTAGTACAGGATAACAATCCTACAGCCAACACACCAAAAGGAACAGGAATAGACCTTGTTACCTGTTAGTGGGACACTTTGCCCTAATGGAGCTGCCAGGTAGGCCCCCAGTGAAAAAGGAAGCCCTTAGCTCTCATATGACTGTTGAACTGAGTGGGGGGGGCTGATATGCATGGGCAACCCACTCTGGAGGCAGAGGATAGGTTGGAGATGGGATAGAGGGTGGGAAGGTGGGATGGGGAGGGGTGGAGAGAGGGGACTGTGATGAAGATGTAACTTGAAGTAATAAATAAACATTTAAAAAAATAATTCTCTCATCCTCTTTGAACAAATGCTTCAGGGGCTTTCCCACCAATTTTGGTCTAGACCCAGGCAAGTGTCCAACTTGGTTTTGCACGAGTCCCAAAATTACAGATCCTGAGCCTGACTTAAACTATAACCAAGTTTCCCCTAGAGCCTGCATTTATTGCACTGCTTGGACAGCCCTCTACTTTCCACAGTGATTCAGAGTGGAAAAGTGGGCTCCAAAAAATTCTAGGTTTTGTCTCCCCACATAAGGCTCAAGGCATTTGGATCCACCTAAAGAGATAGAAAACTAGAAGAGCGAAGAGCATTCAAGCCAGTTGAACAAACACTTCTGGAGCATACATACTGCATCAGCTTAGGACAAAACACTAGGCTACAAAGATAAGTAAACAAGTTCCTTTTGGCCTGAGGAACCAGAAGAGATTTGCTGTGACCTTTTCCATTAGGCTGAGTTCACACAAGTTTTCCCTAACAGCATTCCCTAAAGGCTTCAATTTGTCCTCACTTTTAAGAAGAAACATTACTTTTCTACCTCATATTGTGCAAAGCAAATAAAAGCCATGCTTCCTAAGGCTGAGCCTTTGAATCCAGTGTTTCACATTTGATCTTCAGGAAAATGATGCAATAGCGTGAAGTGTGCACCATTTCCGCAGTCTCTAGAGCACAGTGGGGCCCTATTTCAGGCCCTTCCCAG
This sequence comes from Lophiomys imhausi, assembly GCA_907164525.1. Classification (NCBI taxonomy): domain Eukaryota; kingdom Metazoa; phylum Chordata; class Mammalia; order Rodentia; family Muridae; genus Lophiomys; species Lophiomys imhausi. The sequence goes on from CAJQZJ010001896.1 coordinate 11,851,559, forward strand.
ACAGTGAACCTTTGTAATACTCTTATTGCTGCCTACATCCAGTTTCCTCTTTTGCAAAGTGGTGATTGTAGTGGTCCAACTAACTATCAGGAGACACATTGGGAAGGGCTTTACCCAGTAGCAGGCACATACTAGGTGGGGAGTGAGTGATGGCTAAAACAACTCCCTTCCCTGTGAACTCCTGATCGTTAGACATAATGCTATTAGGTCAATGTACATAGCTTTTGCCAGGTTCCAGGAGCTTCATATACAGGCCAGTTACAGGTGAACACTCCACTCAAGCTTGGAATGGTTTTCTCCATACCTTTAAAAGTATCTCATCTATCGTTGTTTAGGAATTAAGAGGGCGTTCTGGTTCTAAGAAGATGTTTTTAAAATTGTGATGCAAGTTAGGATGAAAGCTGAGTTGGATATAGAACTTTAAACTCATGGAGATGATTAGATAGTAGAATGTTAAAGTCAGTTTCCAAATACATATGGACTGGACATTAGGAATGTATGCTAAGCCATATAACTCTCATAATTGTGGCCTAATTATTTCTGTTGTTTTGTATTGTATTTGTTGTTATAATAGAAAGAGCCATTGTTGGACTGAAAGGGGGAGCTGTTGGGGGGAAAAAGATATACCTTAAACTTAAAAAAAAGGAAGGGGATGGGTGGGTTGAAGGGGAAGAGGGTGGGAGGGTGGGACTGGAGGGGGGAGTAGGGAGGGGATTGCAATTGAGATGTAACTTGAAGAAATAAAAATAAATTTTAAAAATGTATTATCTCATCTGTCATATCACCTGATGCCATAAAACCCTCCACCTTTTTTTTTTTCTTCTATCACACAACTGCCTATCTTGTAGAAGGTGCTGGCTCTCTTTTAAAACTCACCGCTCCATTCACATCACTCCTATTTGGAATCCTCCCTCTAAGAGAATAGATTGCTATTAATGATTTTGGGAGTCTTGTGGAGCTAGAGAGTGGGAGACTTGGCATCTTCATTTCAGGATGCAGTGCTTCTGTGGTTTTAAGTTGGTTGGCAGCTGAGAAAGAACTTGGAGTATGAAATCATGGAGGGATGACTTTGAATCTTAGCTCCATATCCTACCTGTTGTGTGGCTTTGGAAAGGGTGTGGAATCTTTCTGTTACTTTAGACTGCCCCTCTGGAAATCAAGGATTCTGAGGATTCCCCCAATAATGTCATTATGAGACAGATCATAACAACAAAGTGCTGAGAGTAAGTAGCTTTATTGTCACCCTAATGTTATAATTATATGTATTGTTAATACGTGATTGCTTTTCCCCCATGTGTGCATAGGTGTGGTGTATGTGTGTGCATATTCACATGCTTATAGGCTCACATGTATGATACTGTACATACATATATGTGTGCATGTGTGTGGAGGCCAAGGGTTGATATTGGGTATCTTCACTAAATGGTTTCCACTTACTTATGAGTCAGGGTCTCATGTTGAATTGGGAGCTTGCAGATTTGGCTAGTCTTGCTAGCCAGCTTGCCCCAGCACTCCTGTGTGTGTCTTCTACAGGTGGGCCAGAATACCTACTTGACTTTTTATATCGGTGCTGAGGATCTAAACCCATACCTTATGCTTGCACAGCAAGGCATTTATCCACTGAGCTATTCATCTTCCTCTCTAGTATAGTATTTATTGGCATAGGGTTGGGATAATTTTAGATAGTAAATATTAAATGATTTACATAGAGTCTGGAAGAAGGTAAATTGTTAGTAAATGGTAACTATTATTACTCATTATTTTAAAAAATCTATATCTTTGTTTCTATATGCCCCATTTTATAGATTGATACATTGAAGTACCAAATGATAAATATCTTGCTTAAAGGCAAATAGGCATTGCTTGACAGAACCAGGATTTGAACCCATGGATTCAAAAGGATTGAAACCAAAAGATTAAACTGAGAGCAGTTTGTATTACTTAGTTACAAGATTATGGTTCATCTAGGTGTGGTACTACAGTCATGGACATGATGAAAATCTAGTTTAGTTGTCCAAGGCAAGGCCAGATGAAAAAATTAAAAAAAAATACTACTGGCTTCATATGGGTACTTCTCCTACAGAACCCCATTCCAGTCAGAGAAACAAGGAAGGCAAGATCTTCAATAAACTAACCTTAGTGCAGGGCAGACACAGATGAAGTGGGGTTGGCTGTGGATGAGTCAGCTATTGATTCTAGCAGACCTGTTCTTCAGTAAGAATGAACAAGCCTGTTGGTTTTTCTGGTAGCAATTTAAACAGCTTGTGATCACCAGTAGCTCTATTACCTTCAGAAGGAAGAAGTCCTTGCTATGGAACAAGCTTCTGATGGGAACCTGAAGTGTGAGTATGTGATAAAGCTGCTTGGCACTAGAGTGAGGGGTGGGGGTTGGGAACAGTGCTGAGAACAGGCCTGTGGTGGCCACAAGTCAGCCAATCAAACTAGTTGATTAGATGTCTGAACAAGCTGCTGCTTCTCTTGAAGATGACACTCAGCTCAATGCAATCCACCACATGCCTGCCTCTCTGTCTGACAGGCAGTTGTTCAGCAGTGAGGGTGAAAAGAATTGATATTATTAAGATTTATTTATTTTTATTTTATGTGTATGAATGTTTGTGTGCAAGTGTGTGTACCATTAGAGAGCCTGGTGCCCCTGTAGTCCAGAAGAGGGTGGTGAATTCCCTGGAACTGGAGTTACAGTGGCTTAATAGTGAGCCACTATGTGGATGCTGTGAACTCAACCTGGGCTTTCTACAGGAACAAGTGCTGTTAACCACTGAGCCATCATTCCAGCTCCCTGATGATGTCATTATTAATTAGTATCATGCTAAATATTTACCAGACATTTGCACTGAACTCTCACCCTGCTGCTGAAGAAAGTAGAGTTTCATTGTATTACTCATGAAGAAAGGGATACATTAAAGCTGACTTCCATGCTCCAGTGTTTAAATGTAGTTTTGTGTTAAATTTTTATAGTGATATTAAGTTGTGAGGTACATTTGATGTTTCAATTCATGTATATATAAAATATTGGTTAACAACTATTGTACTCTAAAATTCTATGAAATTAGCTTTTCATGTTTTATAGCTAGAATATAGTAGAATTGGAATTCATACCCAAGTCTGCCTGACTCCATCGCTTGGTGAAGCAATTACTCAGCCACATGGGCATCCAAATATGATGGAATGAACCAGACCAGAAACATGTTAACTAGTTACATGACCTAAGGGGAAACATTTTAGTTTCCTCATTTCTCCTGGAGGAGTGTACACATGGAATATCCTTGCTTTGTCTCCTTGTCTTTTATATGAATGTCCTGAGGGAATAGATATCAACTCCCTTTGGAAACAGACAAAAATTATAATTAACAAAGCACACCTAATTTTAAACATACCTATTAAGATCAAAATACTGAGTACAGGATATCTATACTACAACCAACACACCAAAGAGAACATGGACATAGACTTTTTCTTTTTCTCCCTGTCAATGAGACACTTTTTCCTAGTGGTGCTGCCTTGTAGGCCCCCAGTGTATGAGGAGGCTCTTGGCCCTTATATGACTGCTGAACTGGGGTGGCGGACCATTAGGTATGGACACTCCACTCCAGAGGAGTGGGATGGAAGGGTTAGGGGATAGAGTGTGGGAGGGCAGGACTGGGAAGGGTTGAAAGAGGACACTGTGATGGAGATGTAACCTGAAGCAAAAAATAGATAAATTAAAAAAATCAAAATACTGAAACTTGTATGAGGCACAGTGATGTAGGCCTGTAATTGCTGCCCTTGGGAGGCTGGGATTGTTGAATATCTAGCTTCAGGCTAGCCTGTTCTTCATAGTGAGATCCTGTCTCAGAGAATACCAACCAACCAACCAACCAACTAACTAACCACTAACCAATTAACCAACCATCCAGACAAACAAAAATATCAAACAACCAAAACAAAAAGCAAACATGAACCAAATTCTGACCAGCTTTACTGACAAAGGTTTACTTATGGTACATAAGAACTGTGCTTAAGCTAAAACAGATGATTTCTAGTAACTTACTGTATGAGCCAACACCAGTGGTTAGTAAGCGTTAGTGTGTAATGGAATCATATAAAGGATTTGTTAAAATGCAGATCCCTGGGGTTATAGCTCCACCATTACAGTGCTTTTCTCAAATGTCTGATGACCTGAGTTTGATACTGACAAACACACACACACACACACACACACACTCACGCACACACACACACCCTCAAAAGCACATTCGCACACATGTATGCACATACAAGCTGTAATCCTATCTCAGGAAAGATAGAGACAGTTGGACCTTTGGGGCTCACTGGTCATTCAGCCTAGACTACACAACAAGCTTTAGTCCAATGACAAGCCTTTCCTTAAAAACAAAACAAAACAAAACCAAAAAACACTTGGTGGTGGTAAGGGGAAAGAGAGAAGCTCAGTGGTTGAGAGGATACAGGTTGCTCTTGCAGAGGACCTGGGTACCCTAGTATCCATATGGAGGCTCACGACCACCTGTAACTCCAATCCCAGAGGATCTAGCATCTTCTGGTCTCCATGGGCATTGCACACATGTGGTATATAGACACACGTGCAGGTAACCCCTCCTCACAACAATACTAGGTTGATGGTATCTGAGGAATAATATTGGTGATTATCATTTGGCTTCCATATATGCATGCCTATGTGCACATAACATGCATATACAAAAACAGATTCCTGGATTCTTCACACAAAGATATGACTTACAAAGTGGGGAGTGGGGACCCAAGAACTTTCCTTTCTACCTAAGCAGCATGACCTCGACTGGTGGAGGGACAACATGTTGGAAACCACATTGGAAAATGCTGGTATTTTCTGTTTCAGATGAAGTTTGACTCACAGACAAATGTCACCAACACCCACAGGGCTCTCCATTTCTGTTCTGACATCTACTAACTCTCTCTCACCATGGACTTTGGATCTTTCATTAACACTCACTTTCTGTAATGGGATCTGTGTTTTGGGGGTAGTGCTAGATTCCTTTTTCTCTCCCCAGCTTCCCTGGGGTGGGGTGAGAAAACAAGGGTGAATCTTTCCTAGCAGCTCCACTGTTTCTGACAGTGTCTTTGTTATTGGATTGGCTCTGACATGGCCAGGTGCTCATTCTAGAGCTGGTCTCTGAAGAAGATTGGCTTAAGCCAGCCACAGATTATGACTGGAACTAAAGGAAACATAGCTAGGAAGGACAGAGAAGTGAATTTCACAAAGACATGTCACAGAGTTTGGTTCTTTAAAGGACCATGTAGATAGGTATTGAGATGTTTTCAACATGCTATCAAGATTTTGTAACTTGATGAGATCTTCCAGCAAAGCCAAGATTGAGGCTAGAACCAATCTTCATCTTATCAGTTATTTTGGAACACACACACAGGGGGGGGGGGAAGAAGAGAGGTAGAGTTTCTCCATGCAGTTCAGGATCCCCAGTGCTAGGGTTATAGGCATGCGCCACCATGCTAAGCATGGAATATGAATTTTTTTAAAAAAGGATATATGCCTAACTTATCTCAGAACACTAGCTGGGCTCAAGTAGGGTCCTGCTCCATGTTTTCCTCACTTATTAAGTAGACACCATTGAATCAAAGAGAAATTTTGTTTCCACGTATATGGCTCCATAGAATTAAGAAACACAATATCATAAAAGCGGTGATGTGACCAATCTTTACTTGAGTCTTGAAGCAGTGGCTATAACCATACTGGTAATTGAGTGTGAAAGGAATTCCTTGCCTTGACACTTTCTAATGCAGGAAGAGAAAAGCTCCCCTTCAGACAGTTCAAAGGGTAAAGGGAAGGACTCTGTCACCTTTCCTATTTGTTGCATTGATGGTGAGCTTCTCTGGGGCTAGTGCTCAGACCATGACATGTTTATTGTTTACCCAGCTGGGACATAGTTAAGTTAGACAGGGGAAAGGGCCTGTGATGGCTAGGATTTTCAAATTGACAGTATGTAGAATTACCTAGGAGACAGACTGATGGATTTGGTTAATCAGAATGGGGAGACCTTCCCTAAATATGGGGGGTCACCAGGATAAAGAGTTGAGCACAAGCATTCATCAGTCTCTGCTTCCTGACTTTCAGTACAATGTGGCCTCATCTTCCTAATACCATGGCTTCTCAATCTATATCCCTCATACTGCAGGCAGAAGTAAGCCCCCTTTTGCCAGGTGTTTGTCACAACAATAAAGTGTAGAAATAATTAATTAAATTGTTTAACAGTATTTATATTAATTGTTAATTGATTGGCAGCCATTAATCCTTAACCAGCCATTATAAATGAGAACCCAGACACCACGTGAATTTTAACAAGTCTTGGCCTGAATTGAGCAATCTTGGCCCACCTAAGCTATCTGTTAATTCTATTACCCAAATATAACCCCATATATACATATGTCCCCTTGGGCTGCTGATGGGGTAGTGTTAAGCATTCTAAATGTTAATTGGTCCTGTTTCCTGTCTGTTACTTAATTGACTCTGATTGGTTAAATAAATGCTGAGGCCTGAGATTGGGCAAAGACAGAGAAAGGTGGGACTTCCTGAGATTAGAACAGAACAGGAAGCCTGCACTTTAGACAGAGGATTAATTCATTTCAGCCAGGAGCAGGAAGAAGGAGGACACATGCCATGGGTTAGCAAAAAGAACCTCATTCCACATGGCAAGGAACATGGGCTAGCATGGAGAATGGCAGTCCAAGAGGACGTATGTATATATTGGGGTCACATTTGGGTAGTAGAATTAGGAGCTAGCTTAGGTGGGCCTAGATTGCTCAATTCAGGCCAAGGCTTCTTAAAATCCATGTGGTCTCTGTGTTCTCATATATAATGGTGGGTTAAGGTTTAAGAACCACCAATCAATTAATTATAATATAAATACTGTTAAACAATTTAACTAATTATTTCTACAAATGGCACCCAGCACAATTTAATTAGCTTTTTTTTTTTACAGGCTGCTATTCTCCACACTATGACAATGTTCCTGGCTATGTGGAATGAAGTTCTTTTTTCTAACCCATGGTGTGTGTCCTCCTTCTTCCTGCTCCTGGCTGGAATGAACTAATCCTCTTTGTAAAACTCAGGGTTCCTGTTTTAATCTCAGGAAGTCCCACCTTCCTATACTCTTTCTGGGCAGCTAATTGGCCATCAACAACTTTTATTAACCAATCAAGAGAATGCCTCAGAAGGGCAGTAACCAGATGTCAGCATTGAAATCAGCCTATCAGAAGCAATGTTATTAGACCTTCCCTCAACAATAAAGAAAGTAACTAATATCAAGCCTTCCACCTGAAAGACCAGAGGGCTGGGAAACCAACAGCTAAGACTCAGTACTGTGTGTGTAGATGAAATGGGAGAAAACAAAGACAGCACTGTAAGTGTATGTGTGTGTGCATAGGCATACCTAGGTGCTGAGTATATACCACTGGAGGGTAAGAACTTTTCTGTTCCCTATCTTGACCTGTTTCTTGTTATCTTAGGCTTACACTTACTGGTGTTCAGAACTCTCACTACATGCCTAATTCCCCAGCATCTAGCACACTAGTTGACACCACCAAGAACCAAAATAAAATATCAATTAAAAGGGTTGGTCATTTTTGTGAGGCTTGGGTTTGTGGTGAAGACAGGACTCTTGGGAGCCTCTTATCATATTCTCATGACAAGATGTTCACCAGTGTCATTTCTCTGCTCCTGGCAACTAGTCTTTGGGAGGCACTCTTAGGGCCCTGGTGTGATTATGGAGCCAACTATCCCAGGCAGGAAGGGAGTGGGTCTCTGTCTCAGAATCATTTATCTGCATATTGAAAGGCCTAACTTAATTTTCAGGGGAAACTGGTGAAACTACATGTCAAGGTATAAATGATAACAGAAATAACAGCATCTAGTTTTTGGTTTTCAAATGTCACCATATGCCAGTCACTCTAAAATGTGGTCTATTTTAGCTCTTTCAGTATCCATGGGACACACATAAATACCATTAGGCTTCCTATTTCTTAGATGGAGAAATTTAAGCAAAGATGCCTAAGTAACAAGCTATGTAGTGGAACTTGCTGTTTTCAGCCTTTAAGTTGGTGGTCCCCCAACTTTAGGTTAGTGATCTCCAAACTTCATTATGAGGCCAATGAACATTCAAATGGTGTATCACTTGAACAGCTTGTATAGTTTTCCTATAGCTACTATGACGGTGCTACCCTTTGTTTCTTCATTTAGTCATTCTCTGGGTAATTCACTATAATGGGTTAAACTGCTTTACACCTGGTGGCCATCATGGAATGATTGGCTGAGAAAAGTGTATGCACCCACAAGGGAATACTACAATTCTATTGGGAAAAGGGGTCTTCCAGTCTATTTTCCGCTTTTTATTGGGTATTTGTTGGCTAGGTAGATGAATAATTTCCTAGCTGTCTTTGAAGCCAGGAGTGGGTCATGTGATTTTGTTTTTCCCAAGGGAGATAGATGTCACTTTGCTTCATTTGCAAGAAAACTGCATGCCTTGGACTTCCTCATTTTTGGCTTTCTGTAAGCCATCATACAGATCCAATCACAGGCCAGCTTTACTCTTTTTTTTAATTATAGTTTTTGTTTATTACATCAAGTTACATCTCCATCATAGTGCCCTCTTTCCACCCTTCTAGGTCCCACCCTCCCACCCTCTCCTCCTTCTGCCACCCATCCCACTCTTCCAATGTGGAGTGTCCCTAAAAATCAGCCCCTCTCAGTTCAACAGTCATATGTGGGCTATGAGCTTCCTCTTGCACTGGTGGTTTACATGGTAGCATCCCTAAGGCAAATTCTCCCACTGATAGGTAACAAAGTCTGTGTTCTTGATTTTTTTTTTTGGTATGTTGGTTGTAGGATAGTTATTCTGTACTATATGACTAAAATCCAATTAGAAGTGAGTAGATGCCATGTGCATCTTTCTGAGTCTGGGTTAGCTAACTCAGGATGAGCTTTTCTAGTTCCATCCATTTGGCTGCGAATTGCATGATTTCATTGTTTCTGATTGCTGAGTAGTATTCCATTGTGTGAATGTACCACCATTTTTTTAATCCATTCATCAGTTGAGGGACATCTGGGTTGTTTCTAGTTTCTAGCTATTATAAATAAGGCTGCTATGAGCATAGATGAGGATATGTCCTTATGGTTTGGTGAGGAATCATTTGGGTGGATACCCAGAAGTGGTATGTCTGGGTCTCAAGGTAGGTATATTCCAAGTTTTCTAAGATATTGCCAGACTGATTTCCATAGTGGCTGTACAAGTTTGCACTCCCACCAGCAATGGAGAAGTGTTCCCTCTTTCTCCACAACCTCACCAGCATGTGCTGTCATTTGTGCTTTTGATCTTAACAATTCGGACAGATGTGATATGGAATCTCAGAGTCTTCTTGAGTTGCATTTCTCTGATGATTAAGGATGTACTCTTATAGACGATGCCATTATACTTGAGATAGAAATAAGCTAAGATGAACAAGAATCCCACAAAGACAATAAGTGGCAGAGCTTCAATTCGGACTTCATGTCATTGAACTACAGTTGAGAGACAAACAGTTTTAATAGAGTGAGTATGTTTTTGGATTTTATTTCTTTTTTTATATCATCTTGGTCTTTTCAAGAGCTAATAACAGATCATGTATGGGATCATCTAAAATTATCCAAGGACTAGAGATATAGTTCAGTTGGGAGAACACTTGCAAGGATATGGGCTAAGTCTTTTAGCACTGTGCAAACAAAACAACAAAAACGAAACCACAAACACATCCATTGTCTTAGCTTTAGCAGTACAGGAGTTGGGAGTGGCAAACTGAGCTGGGTGGTCAAGATGTCTCGTGACCTTGTAGATGAGATGTTGGTTGGACTGCAGTGGACAGAAAGCCTTTATTAACTCTGGAAGATGCATTGAAAAACTGTCCTACTCTTATCTTCATTGAGCAGAGAGCTCAGTTTCTTGCCCCTCCTAAGGGCTATTTGAATCCCCTTCATAATATGCTAGGTGGTTCTGCAAACCTTTTATGACCTGGTATTATAAATCACACACTGCTGGCTTTCCATGATTTTCTCATGGTATTCCAGTTGGACCTATCTTCATGAAAAAGATAGCACAGAGACACAAATACCAAGAGGAGTCCAACAGAATCATGGAAGGACATCTTGAAATATTGTATCACATGGTATGAAGCTACCTCTTAGATAAACTTTTATCAAGGATAGCATGGTATACATTTTGATTCTGAGGTTCTGGTTTTGGGGATATGCATACACATCTGTCCGCACATACACACATGTATGCTCTTTCTGAAAGGTCACTAATAGAAAAGGTGACCAGAAAGACCTGTAAAGTGTGAGTTCATGTGACTAGGGGTATTAGGCAAAAGGGTATCTATCTTCTGTGCTTCATTTTGTACACTTTGATGTGTATTATTTTTACCAAGTATTCAGTTGAAACATCAGTTGGCTAAAAGTCAAATAGATCTCCAGCTTAAATCAAACAAAACAAGAGGATGCAGGAAACAATTGTAATTCAACCTTTATGTAACATACAACTATTCCTTTATAAAATGTAAGCTACCATCGTTAGAGTTTGCTGTTACTTATTTCTCCTATAGGCCAAACACATATTGTAAGTTAAACAGTATATATTTTCAAAGATTTATTTATTTGTGTGTGTGTGTGTGTGTGTGTGTGTGTGTGTGTGTATTCCATGTGCTTGAAGTACCTACAGAGGCCAGAAGAGGGTGTTGGATCCCTTAGAGCTGCAGTTATAGATGGTTCTGGGCCACCATATATGTGCTGGGAACTAAACCCAGTTCCTCAGCAAAAGCATCCAGCATATATGATGCATATAATGTACATGTATATAAGTATATGTGTATGTGTTTATGTATATACTATCCTATGTAAAATGATGTCTTCTAAAGCCATGGCTCATGTGAAGAATTTATATCTTTGTGACAATACACAGCATTTTTTTAAATACTTTATTTTTTTTCTTCAAGTTACATCTCAGTAACAAACCCCTCCCTATTCCCCCTTCCTATCCCGCCCTTCCACCCTCTTCCCCCCAGAAGTTTCCCCTTTCAGTCCAACAGATAGTTCTTTCTCTTATAACAGTAAGTATTATACAAAACAACAGATATAAATATGCCACATTTATGAGAGTTAAATGGCCCAGTATACCTTCCCCATAAAGTTGAAGAAAAGGAAACTAGCAATGTCATCAAGAGACAATGTGTTCTCTACACAAATAACCAAGAAACACAATAAACACCATATCTCCCTCTTACAAGAACAAGAACAATTCCTTTTATGTCACCAAAGGCATTTAAAAGACTCTTAATTGAGACTTTTTTTTTCCAGTCTTGAAACAAAGCAGGCAGTGATTATAGAACAGAGCTGTTTGGAAACAGTGTACACATTCCATTTTCTGAACAGCTTCACTGAAACTTTATATGTGTTCTTTAAAAAGAGAAGTGAGATTTAAAAAACAACTAAAGCAATTAGTTGGCAGAAATAATAACAGCTCATTGTTTAGGACTCAAAGATTAGAGCGCTGAATGGGGAATATCTAAATAATTAGGGGGGGGGGGAATGGAAGACAAGCTGCCTTCCACATGACCTGTCACAGTAGCACAGGAGCATCATTGCATCTCAAGTGATCTGTAAGCTGAGTTTTAACATCTTTGCAACCCATGGATTACAGACTCACCAAGGACAACTCCAAATCACTCTGCTCCCCTTTAGCAAGATAAGTCCATTGAATACATGTGCTTTGTTTTTCCAGCAAAGGAAAATGACTATGGATGTTTCTAAAACTTATTCTCTGTGCTCAAGCTTAACATATCCCAGATACACACAGAAGATTTAAAAAGGTATCCATCATCAGACTTGGCTTCACTACTAAACCAGATCATTGTAGGTAGGGGAGATATGATGTAGATAAAAGAGGAATTGTTAGAGGTATGTGTTTTATAAATGCTTATGTAGGTTGAAATGTGTATTTCCTCAAATGTCTAAATATGAAAACTTGATGCCTTGGAATTTCATCTTATGTCAGCAATTCTCTATCTTTAGATTGCGACTCCCAAGGGTCACATATTAGACATCCTGCATATCAGATATTTACATTATGATTCATAATGGTAGTAAAATTGCAGTTATAAAGTAACAATAAAATAATCTTATGGTTAGGGGTCACCACAACAAAAGGAACTGTACTAAATGGTTGCATCAATAGGAACGTTGAAAACCATGGTCTTTTATGGAAATAGTCTTTGCAGATGCCATCTGGTTGAAATGAGATTCCAATAGGATGTGGTCAAGCCTAAATCCAATAGCTGGTGTTTTTATAAAGCAAATGACATGTGAAGACCAGAAGAGACACAGGAAGAAAGGCCAACTGAAGACAGAGCAGGTGATGTAGATGCAACCATAGGAAAACCTAAACAGCCAGAAATTGCTAGAAGGTTAAAAAAGCCTGGACAGCATCCTTTCCTTTCCTTCTACAGACTTTAGAGACATACAACCCTGATTACATCTCAGTCTTACAGTCTTTGTTTACTAGAACTATAATTTCTGTTGTCTCGGTACTCAGTGTGTGGCTTGTTTATGGTAGCCATCACAGAGGAATCCATCAACACGAGTGGATTTTTTTTTTTTTTTTAAACAAGGTCTTGCTTGTAGCCTTGGCTAGTCTGGATCTTACTGTGTAGATCAGGCTGGCATCTAACTCACAGAGATCCACCTGCCTTTTCCTTCTAAATGCTGGGATTAAAGGCACCACACCCAGCCAAGAGCAGATTCTGTGCAGCAGCATTTTAAAGGATTGTTATATAACATGAAATAACAAGTTTCCATGGTTTATAAATTTCACAGGCGAAAGTGAAAGGTTCTATTTTTTTTTTTCTGAGTGCATGGGCTGGAGAGACAGCTCAGTTGGTAAAATGATTGTTTTGCAAGCATGAGGTCCTGGGTTTGATTCCTTGAACCCACAAAAAACTACTGGGCCTGGTAGTATACCCTGAAAATTCCCATATTGGTGAGATGAAGACAGGAGAATCCTTGTGGCTTGATGGCCAGCAGGTCAATCCTAGTTTGTGATCTCCAGGCCAATGAGAATCTCCATTCAAAGCAGGTGGATGGCATTCCTGAGATGATACTGGAGGTTACCCTCTTGTGTATGCACATACATGCACAGACACACACACACACACACACACACACACACACACACACACATGCACATGCAAAGGCACACATGTGCATGTTCACTAGAACACAAAAACACACCATTTTTCTTGAGGGATTCTGACATAATATTAGCAGCTATTGTCTGGGCATTTAACATTCTTCCCAGAAAGTGTGAGGTCGGAAAGCCTGTTAACTCATTTGATCATTATATCAACACTATGAGGTTGGGAACTGCTACAGTGCCCATTTTTATTTATCATTCTTTTTTATGTGTGAGTGTCTTGCTTCCATGTATGTCTGTTTATCGTGCATGTGTAGTGTCCATAGTGGCTGAAAGACAATGCTCGATTCCATGGGCCTAGAATTTCAGACAGGTGTGAGTTGATTTATGGGTGCTGGGATTTGAACCTGGATCTTCCTGAAGAGAAGCCAATGCTTTTAACTGGTGAGTGTCTCCAGCCCCACTCCTCCTATTTTTGAAATGATAAAATGAAACAGAAATGTAGAAGAGTTGAAAACTTGCATACAGATAGGCACTGAAAATCAGAAACTTGTGACCAAAACCTGGGCCATCCTGGCACAAATAGGACACTTGAGGGCTCCAAGAGTGACAGCAGAAATTTTCCTTGTGCAGAGGACTTATAAAATGAATATTCTTTGGAAAGTGACTCCTGACCTGTTATTGGACACTACTACTGAGAGACTCCAGCAGCTTCCATGTCACAGGAAAATTAAATGATATCATTGCCCATGGCCTTTAGTGCTGGCAAACAAATTTAAAGAACTGACCAAAGTATGTTTGTAATAAAATGTTCCCTCTCAGAATCGAAACTTTCCTTCTCCAGTTAGGACTTGGGATTAGAACAGAGAGAGGCACACATTGGTTAGTGATAAATACTGCCTGACAAAAGCCCCAGAAAAAAGTCTGCCCCAGCAAATGGAAAACAGAGCTAAATCAATGAGCTGAGAGCGCAGAGGGAAAAGCTGACTCAGGTGTGAAGAAATGACTTGGCTGTGAGTCACGCCACGTTATAGGGGATGTGAGCTTGTTTAACAAGAATGAACAGTGTAAAAGGAGTCGGAGGACCTTGATGCTGAACCAAGGGAGATTCAACCATTGGGAAAGAAAAGGAAAACAAGAAGTGGTTGATCCTAAGCATGTCACACTCCAAATGTACAGAGACCGAAGGATGGATGGCTGCAAGTGAGTAAAAGACAAGGCTTTTGGTGTTAGAGGGCAGTGATCCCTGTCCCATTCTTACATGATGGCCATGCTAATTCATTCCACTGAGAATACAGGAACGCAAACAGAAAACAGTCCCTTGGTATATCCACCAGCAACACCATCCCCTCCCTGCACCTGCCTCCATTGACTTCCCTGCTCCCCTGGTATATGGAATAAACTTTTCCTTTTGTACCTTCACTATTATCTGGGAAGCTGTGACCCCACACCTCTAATGCCATCTTCCACTTTCCCTTTTGTGTCATTAACTTTAATCCTGTAGGACTGCATAGAACCCTGCTAGAAATCACTTCGCTCTTTAAACAATACTCCTGAGATGCCATGCCCTCCCACTACAGCCTTGCACTGACCCCCCCCCGCTTCCCCTTTAGAGGAAAGCTGAAGAAAACTCTCCTTTTTTTCCCACTTTCTTCACCTCTCATCTGTCTTGAAAACACTCCAATCACACGTTTATCCAGACTGTTCCACGGAATCACTTTTGTCAAGCTGGCAATGACTCTGTCTTGCCAAATCTGATTGCTTCTCTGTCCTTGTCTTGTTCTGCCTCTCAACACAATGACACGACCAATCACTTCTTTAAAACTTTCATTACTGCCTTTCCAGGTCACTGAACTCACCTGGATTTTCTCCTATTTCCCTGACTGACCCTTTACTCTCCTTCATTGGGCTTTCCTCATCCTGACCTATAAATGTTAGGGTCCAGCCTTGGACAGTCTACCTCTATCTGTATTTGTTCCTCAAAAGGCTTCATCTCAGCTAGACCTGGAGGTGCAGGTATGCTACATGGGAGGCTGGGGCAGGTGGGTCAGAAGTTCAAGGCCAGCCTGGGATATTTTGAGAGATCTTTTCTTAAAATAGAAAATCAAAGAGAACTGGGAATACAGCTCAGTGATAAGGACCATGCGTAGGATAAATAAGACTCTGGATTCAACTTCAGTACTTAAGAAAAGTTTTCATTACGTCTCACAGCTGTAGGTAATCCCTGGAAGACTCTTTCCCCCATATTGTATCTTCAGCCCTATACTCCTCCCTAAGCATTATTATTAGGCCCTAGTTTTCCCTTGGATGTCTAAATGTGCACTTGAATACTTCTAATCAACAAAAGAACTTTTATTTTTCATTGCCTCTCTGCCCCTATGCCTGGTCTGGCCAGGGTTCTCTAGACATAGATATTAAGGCAGAATTTGGCATGCAGAATATTCTTGAAGGATCAGCATCCATAGTAAGGGAAATAGATTGAAGAGAGGAAGGCATTTCTCCTGGTGCACACCCCTCGATGTTTGGGCTCACTCTCTGACAGCACTGCTCCTTGCAGTGCACAGAATTCATGGAATATGTCCATGTGGAGTTTAAGTGAATGGGCCTTTATGAAAAGTCCCATTTCATGAGTCATTGTATGTGGCATTTCCAAGGAAGAAGAGTCTCTCAGACGAGGTGGCTCTCTGTAGCTAAGTCAAATCCTAAAGAAACTGATGGCACGGCCCGAGTCTGCTCCTCTGACTCAGTTTCTGTGCCACCACTAAAACACTTTGAATCACCTGCCAATTTTCTAGAGCACAACACCATTGTGTGTCAGTGCAATCAATACGCAGTATGCCTTGTGCATCTGGGTATTTTGCTAATTGTTGGCATCTTATCTCAAGCAGAAGTATTCTTTATATAATAACATTGGGACATTTACTCCCACTCATTCTTCTCTGGTTATGCTTGTGAACTTTATAAAGGCACTGTCTACTGCATTTAGTTTCAAACACCTCTTTTAAGACTCACTTATGGCACTGAGTCTTGGCCATCATGGTAGTCATATTTCTGGAAATAAATACTTGCCTGGTATAAAGACAACCAGGAAGAACATGTTAGAAACCAGTGCTGTGAAGGGATCTCCATAATATCTGTTTTTCCATGTATATTGTGTAGTTTGTGTTCATGTGTGCATGCATGTTCGTGTGTGTGTGTGTGTGTGTGTGTGTGTGTGTGTGTGTGTGTGTGTTTGCCTGTATGCATGTGACTAGAGGTTGACACTGAGCATTTTCTTTGATCAACTTCCATCTCGTGTATTGATGCACGGCTGCTCATTTAAACACAGACCTTGCCAATTGGCTTGTCTAGTTAGCTAGTGTATTCCAGGGAATTTATGGTCTCTGTCTCCCACATACCATACTCACCCAGCATTTACATGTGTGCTGGGGAGGTGAACTCCTGTATTTGTGGTTCAACACCAAGCCCTTTGCTCATGGAGCCATTTCCTCAGCCCCATCTATAACTGTCTTCATCTAGAAATGAAGTCAGGTTTTCCCTAAATCCTATCTTCCCCCAAAGTTACGAAATTGAAACACTCTGCTCTGTGAAAAGTTGTACACAAGATGACTTAATGGTGAGTTTTGGGAAGAATATGGTATCTTGTATTCAGTCACATGTCTTATGTAAATCTACATAAAAACTAGATAGATAGAGCTGTCTCAGTGGGTAAAGTAAGTCTCACTTTATATACTGAAGTTAATTCCTCATAGGCCCAAACAACAAAACCACTGTTCTTCAAAGCCTCTCATCTCGAGAGAACTCTGGATTCTGTGGATCACCTGCATATCATTTTCTACATAAAATTCTTTTTGAAAACCCTAGCCCTTCACACCAAAATGACAGACCTTTAATGCAAAGCACCAACTTTGTAGTTCATTACACATGGGCTCAAGGATCCGATTTCATATTTTTAACTTGCACTGAGAAAGTCTGACGAGTCCTCACTTTTGGAGTTGTCCTGCTCATTAGGATAGACAGATTCTCTTCCAAAATTGAGAACTAATAACAAGAATACCCAAGGGAGCTCCTGCCTTCAGCACAGGTTCCAGGAACCCACACGGCACATATGTGTCCCATTGGAGTCTGTGGATATTTCTGTCCCCTTACTCTGCCAAGACCTCAGCGATGTGTGAGAGGGTAAAGGGTGCCTGTCCTGATTGGGAAGCTAAACAAGTGGAAAATGCTGAAGTGACTTTTTAAAGCTTTAAGTCAAGAGAGATAATATTGTCTTTTAGGAATGATTCTTGCTTTTTCCCAGTTAATCTTCTTTTTCTTTTCCTGTAAACTTAAAAAGTAGTTCCTCAACAAAGGCTGGTCACATGGTCTAATTTTTTCTACCTAGTCTGACCTATGTACATACTGCATAGTCCTTTAGTCCTTTTCTACATGAGTTGCCTCCCATGTAATTTCTTCTTATAGCATTTTCTAGTCTAAAATATTTAAAGTCACATTTATTTTTAGAAAATAAAAGAAAAACAAAGAGCACTAAATGTTATTTATTGGCCATATATTATGGCATAGAGTATATATAAGGGTTGTACCTAAATTATCTCCATGTCCTGTAAATTATTCAACTATCAACTGTAGTAAGAGTTTTGTGTGTGTGTGTGTGTGTATGTGTGTGTGTGTGTGTGTGTGTGTGTGTGTGTGTGTGTGTATATATATATACACAAGTATATATATGTCTGTGTGTGTGTGTGTATGTGCAGTTATGAGAATGTTTTTGTTTAATACCAGGTGTGGGGCTGCTTCAGTTAGTCCCCAGGTGTAATTAGCATGTGCCTTGTAAGCTAGCAGGGTTGTGACTTAGCCCCCTGCAGCACATGAATTCTGAGGATTGAGGATAAAAGAGCCAGAGCCCTTGGGAGAGAGGAGGGCTACAAAGAAGAAAGAGGTTGCTTCTTCCCTGCTGCTGGTAGTCCCCCAAACTGCTGCTGGTTCTTCCTGTTTCTGTTTTCTGGTTTGCTAGACTTGTGGATATTATGACTACTGAGATTAGTATTGTCCCCAAAGAACCCAAAGACCCTAATCAGCAGGAAGTAGCTCAAAGAGGACTCTGTCCTTTCCCCTTTTAACCTTCTTTCTCTCCCACTTAGTGTTTGGGGGGGGGTTGGAAGAAATAAGTTTGGAAGGGAGGTAGAGGTATTAAGTATAGTAAAATAATTAGAATGAATAATAAAACAAAATTAATAAAAGCCACCTTGTTACAATCAACTCTGTTTTCTAGATGAAAAAACAGAGGCTAAAGGAGCTAAGTAAGGGGTCTGAGGACCCAGCTCAGTTGGTAGAGAGTTTATTTAGCATGCACAATGCCCTGGGTTTGATTCTCAGAACTGAATAAAACTGAGCATAGTGGTGAACTTGTAATTCTAGCCCTTGGAGGTAGAAACTGGAGGATCAGAAATCAAAGGTCATCCTTGGCTACTCAGCAAGTTCAAGGCCAACTTTAACTACTTGAGACCTGTCCTTAAAAAAGAGAGGGAGCAAAGAGATGACATGAGCAAAGCAAATGTGGGAACTTTGGTTTTGGTCTCTGCATGGTATCCATTCTCAGTTGAAGCAAGTAAGAAGATTGATACTGTTTCCGGACACAGAGCAGATAGATGCCCAAGGAGGTCTAGTTACTCATTTGTGCACCTACAATAGCTGAAAAACACCAGAGACTGGAACTTTCTATTTAAATCTGATCACCAATATGATATTGCCCTCAACATGATTAGTGTTTTGGAATACCAAGGTCTCAGCAATCTCATTGGCTTTGACTCAAAGCAAACTGGTGTGAAGTTGTTGTAAATACAATTTCTAGGAGGAAGCATAGTGAATGTGAAGCATTGGTTACTCCTGGGCTTCCTATCCTTCCTTCCCATCATGCTATTTGGCCCTAGATCTCTCAGAGTGTTGCCGTTGGTTTAATTTGAAACTATGAGGTTGTTTGGACAAGACCTTGGAAGGAAATCTTTTCTGTTCATCTTGTCTTTAAAACTCTGCTCTAACATCATCCTACATTTTTTTCTGTAAAGTGAGAACAATAGGGTCATCGAAATGCAATTTTGACACCTTTTTTTTTAATGTGCCACTTTAATGATAGCTATTCATTGGCACGCAGAACATTTTATCATTTAGAGTTTGTCTGTGTATCTTTCCATGCATGCATGCACGCATGCATGCCTCCATCCATCCATTTACTTAATCTTAAATTTTTCTTATTTCTGTATTGACTAGATAAAATGAGATTCATACACACAATCAAATACTGCTTGTCTTATAGAGCCAACAAGTCAACTCAACTTTCTGTATACCCTGACTCAACTTGATTTTTGTGAGAGCATTATACTGAATTTGTGATGGAATTACATAACTGCTTCTAAGGTTGACTCCCAAACACACAAATTAGTCAACTAATAGGAATAGTGACTCCATGCAGTAATGGCAGGAGAGAGGAAATTATATAACATATACTACTGCTTTGATGTGCAAAACTTCTACCAGATTGCCTCACTGGAATGTCAATTCTTATTTTTTACGGCATTAGTGCATGCTATTTTTCATGGGCAAAAACAAACGATTGTGTTGAAGAATAATTTGCCACCTCTTCTAGCAGAGTTTGACAGAACTGTTCAAAGCCATGTGATCGATGAATTATTTATAAACTACAAGCACTAACATCTCCTCCCAATCCAATTGCTAAGGGTCTGTCTAGCTCTCCAATAGATTCTACCTCTTTTTAAAAATTCCCTAAGCATAGATCACTAGCCCATTTTCAATTGTAGCAAGTAGAAGTTTAGTGGAGAGAATGACATTTTATGTCAAAAATGGCTCAACAGACAGCAGAGAAAATTGCCCTTGCCATAGTCACACTGAAATTTCAGGGACACAAAGTTAGGAGGCAATGGAGTTGAATAAGAAAACATCTTAAAATAAAGCTAATGATTTCCCATTAAGGAGAATGATATCCTATGTTTTTATATAAGATTTCAGATTAAAGAATATAGGAATAAAATGCTAGACAGGCTAAGGTTTTATCATTTCATTCTCACATTGTCTTTTACGTATTTGTTGGAGTCATTGCTTCCCGTCAGATCCACATCAAATAGCACTGCCTATCAACCCTCTTTTTAGTTACCTAAATTGCCCAGCACGGCAGTCATCCAATGTGGTACTGTCATAGCCCTCTTTGTTTCTGAACTTGGCTTGACCAAACCATACTGCAGTCCTGTTACTTGTCTATGATGTGCTATTCATAGGTAATGTACATCATCATCCCCGTTTTAGAAGGAAGATCAACAAAAAATGTAGAATTAAATAACTAAGCCTTCAAGAAGACTGCAAATATTATTTTTAAATTGGTATGTGTAAGGAATTATTGGGTCAGTGAGTGAAAAAGATATTTACTCCAGCTCATTAAATCACTACACAGTACATTACATGAATATATATATATATGCACATACATATACACATATATGTGTGTAATATATAACAAATATAACATACAGAATATATAATATATATTATATAATGCATATTATGTGCAGGCATACATATGTATTCAAATGTATATGTTTATAGCAAAATTAGTGAGCCTATGTCAGGATATTAATATCACTAATGCTCAATAAAAATCGGATTATGACACATGGGTCATATCTTACAAATTTGATTTAAAAATAGCCAATATGCACTAAAATGTACTGTAGTTTCTTTGCTGCTCCCCAATCTCAAGGATGTAGGGATGATTCAACATATGAAAAATCCACCAATATAATCCACCATATAAACAAATTGAAAGAAAAAAACCCACCTGCCAATCTTATTAGATGCTGAAAAACCTTTTAAAAAATGCAACACCGCTGCATGTTAAAAGTCTTGGAGAGATCATGTATAAAAGGACTACACCTAAACAAAGTAAAGGCAATATACAGCAAGAGGATAGCTAACATCAAATTAAATAGAGAGAAATTTAAAGCAATTCCACTAAAATCAGAGACAAGACAAAGCTGTCCACTCTCCCCATAACTCTTCAATATAGAACTTGAAGTTCTAGCTAGAGCAATAAGACAACTAAAGGAGATCAAGGGCATACAAATTTGTAAAGAAGAAGTGAAATTATCCCTATCTGCAGATGATATGATAGTATACATAAGTGATCCCCAAAACTCAACTAGAGAGCTCCTACAGTTGATAAATGCCTTCAGCAAAGTGGCTGGATACAAAATTAACAACAATAAACCAATCAGTTTCCCTCCTTCATACAAACAATAAATTGGCCAAGAAAGAAATTAGGGAAACAACTCCCTTTAATAGCCATGAGCAGTATAAAATACCTTGG
Organism: Lophiomys imhausi; assembly: GCA_907164525.1. Taxonomy (NCBI): domain Eukaryota; kingdom Metazoa; phylum Chordata; class Mammalia; order Rodentia; family Muridae; genus Lophiomys; species Lophiomys imhausi. The sequence goes on from CAJQZJ010001896.1 coordinate 11,873,150, forward strand.
TGTAACACTAACCAAACAAGTGAAAGACCTGTTTGACAAGAACTTCAAGTCTCTGGAGAAAGAAATTGAAGAAGATATCAGAAGATGGAAAGATCTCCCATGCTCATTGACTGGTAGAATTAACACAGTAAAAATGGCCTTCTTACCAAAAGCAATCTACAGATTCAATGCAATTCCCATCAAAATCCTAACACAATTCTTTACAGACCTTGAAAGGACATTTCTCAACTTTATATGGAAAGATAAAAAAACTCAAGATAGCAAAAACAGTCCTGTACAATATTAAAGAATCTCTTGAGGTATCATCATCCCTGACTTCAAGTTGTACTTCTAAGCAATAGTAATAAAAACTGGATGATACTGGCATAAAAACAGACAGGTTGACCAACGGAATCGAATCAAAGACCCAGAAATAAACCCAAACACTTACACACAATTGATTTTTGACAAAGATGCCAAAGCCATACAATGGAAAAAAGATAGTATCTTCAATGAATGGTACTGATCTAACTGGATGTCTACATGTAGAAAATGCAAATAGATCCATATTTATCACCCTGCACAAAAGTTAAGTCCAAGTGGATCAATGACCTCAACATAAAACTGGATATACTAAATCTAATAGAAGAGAAAGTGGAGAAAAGCCTTGAACTCATTGGCACAAGAGACAACTTCCTGAACAGAACACCAATAGCTCAAGCACTGAGATCAACAATTAATAAGTGGGACCTCATGAAACAGAAAAGCTTCTGGAAGGCCAAGGACACTGTCAAGAAAACAAAATGGCAGCCCATAGATTGGGAAAAGATCTTCACTAACCCCACATCTGACATAGGGCTAATATCCAAAATATATAAAGAACTCAAGAAACGAAACAGCAACGAACCAAATACTCCAATTAAATAATGGGGTACAGAGCTAAACTGAGAATTCACAAAAGAGGAATCTGGCCTTTTGTGTTTTTTGTTTGTTGCTTCAAGTTACATCTCCATCACAGTCCCCTCTCCACCCTTCCCAGTCCCACCCTCCCACCTTCTCCCCCCTCTCCCACCTATCCTACTCAAAAGAGGAATCTTTAATGGCTGAGAAGCACTTAAAGAATTGCTCAACATCCTTAGTCATAAGGGAAATGCAAATCAAAACGACCCTGAGATTCCATCTTATAACCATCAAAATGTCTATGACCAAAAATCTCAAGTGACTGTACATGCTGGCGAGGATGTGGAGAAAGGGGAACAATCCTCCACTGATGGTGGGAGTACAAACTTCTCTAACTACTTTGGAAATAAATCTGATGCTTTCTAAGAAAATTGAGCATAGTTTTACCTCACTACCCAGCTATACCACTCCTGGGCATATACCCCAAACATGTGTCACCAAATCACAAGGACATTTCCTCAACTATGTTCATAGCAGCTTTATTTGTAATAGTCAGAAACTTGAAACAACCCAGATGTCCCTCAATTGAAGAGTGGTTAAAGAAATGGTGGTACATCTACACAATGGAATACTATCTCTGCTATCAGAAACAAGGATATTATGAAATTTGCAGGCAAATGGATAGATCTGGAAAAGCTCATTCTGAGTGAGCTAATGCAGTCCCAGAAAGACATACATGGTATTTACTCACTCATAAGTGGATATTATCCCATATGCTACAATTCACTGACCCAAAGAAACTAAGTAACTTAGAGGGCTCAAGGGATGATGCTTGAATCACTCTAAGTAAAGGAAATAAAATAGATGTCATAAATGGATGAAGAGAGGGACCTACACAGGATCCCAAAATTACTGCCATCTGGGAAGTCTTATCCAGCAGATAATGGAAACAGATGCAGAGACCCACAGCCAAACATTAGGTAGAAATCAGGGAGTCTTGAGGAAAAGTTTAGGGGAAGGTTTGAGGAAGCTAGACATATCAAGGACATCACAAGGAGACCCACATAGCCAATTAACTCAGACACAAGGGGGCTCATAGAGACTGAAACACCAACCAAAGAACTTGCATGGACTGGTCCTAGGCCTACTACATGTATGAAGCCGATGGGCTTCTTGGTCCTCAAGTGGATCTCCTAACAATTGGAACAGGGTTTTTCTCAGACTTAGATGCTGTTGCTTCCCTCTGGAGCTCTTTTTTCCTTGCAGAGCTGCCTTATCTTGCCTCAATATAAGAGGAGGCACTTACTTCTGATGCAATTTGATATGTCAGCGTGGGTTGGTACTAGATGGGATGGGAGGAGTATGGGGGAAGTGGGTGGGAGGGTGAAACTGGGAGGGAGGAAGGATGGTGATTGGAATGTAAAATAAACAAATAAATTAAAAAAAGAAAACAAACATACAAACAAAAAGATGCAGAATGAGAAACCCAAGGACCAATCAAAGGAGTTTCAAGTTTGCTTCCTATTTTGCCAGGGTCTCTTCAGGCTACATGGGATATTAAAGTGATCTACATGATTTGACAACAGGGCAGATGATTTTGCCTCACTTCTTAGCCAAGGGAATACTGAGAAATCTGAAGAAAATCAGCACATGGTCTCCTGTGGTCTAGGAAATGAGTTCTTAGCTTATTGAGCTGGTGTTTGCTACCTAAACTCTTGAAGGCCCATGTTTCTCAGATGTAAAATGGAGACGCCATCACTATCTAATCCTTAGGGAAGTATGAGTGGAATGAAATAAGAGAAGCATGTAGTAGCTTCATGCCTCATACATGGTAAGTGCTCAGTAATTGCTGGTTATTTTCATCTTTATTGTTTCCATTACAGAAACGAGTCATCAACCTGTAGTCCTGTAAAACTTCCACCAGGGCTTCTTTACCTTGGAGTTCACAAAAGGCTTTAAGGGGTTGTTGGACTTTGAAAGTAAGTTCCAATACTTTGGGGGGGGGGGTAAGAGTATAGATATAGCTCTGAAATGTAAGCATGGTGCACTCCTATTGAATCCCCCTCCTTGCCATCAGGGAGGTCCAGAATCAATGTAAATACATAGGTGGGCTGTGAGACAGTGTGGAATAAGATGCAGGAAGATGCTGGCTGCACAAAGTATGAGAGCCTCCACCCAACTCAGAGATGAGGGAAACATCTTTGGTATCGTGGGAACAAATGTACCAGGGAATATCAATCTACTTCTTAGTGGGCTTTAGAGAAAACATCAGAGTTCAATGAAATTTACCACCAAGGGACAAAGGCTTTCAAATCCCCACAGAGCAGAGGATCTCTTACATTTGATAACGAGTGGTAGTGATGGATGTAAGTTAGAATAAAAGTCTCAGAAGCAACAGTGGTACTTAAATTTTAGTATGCATCTAAATTCTCTGTGATGTGTGTTAAAATGTCCAGAGATTGTGATTTAGTCTTGAGCTGAGACCCATAAATCTGTCCTGGTAATAAGTACCCTAAGGAATTCTGATACATGTGGTCTAAGGTTTACCCTAAAAAGGATGGGTCCAAAAAGAACACATTGAAAACATGTTTCTCAGTTTGTCAGAGAAGAACTCACCAGTAGAAAGAACCTAGGGATTTAAGGTGAAGCCTCTAGAACTAATAGAGATGCATTTTCATGAAGTACCTTCTGTGTCTGAAGTGCTGGAGCCCTGTGTAGTAATGGCAACTGGTGAGGCTTAGATATTTTAATCATTCCCTTCTTGGCAACCTAGCTCTTACCTACTGTATTTTCTATCATTCATCCATTGTCTTTTTAATCCTAGGACATCTTTTCCTCTGTCTTGGAATCCCAGGTAGGTTCTGAGTTGTCCCTGTCTTCACAGATTTGGAAGGAAGACCTAGGGTATAAATGCTATTAAATAAACAAAACAAACCATGGTCAAATTGTTTTGGTGGAAAACTCCTTGATTCCACTCCTCCCTGACCTCCAGAGAAATAGTACATTTCCAGCCTCATGGATAACTGGAATGGCCCCTTCACTTGTATTGACTTGGCACTTTTCAATTTCCACGCTTATTTTGGAATAGCTTTACATTATTTCTGCATACCTCTGTGTATTTGTTTTCTGTAGCTGTTGTAACAAATTGCTAAAAACTTGATCATTTGAAAACTGAAAATTCTTTCATTGTTTTAGAAACCAGAAACCTGAAGTCAGCAGGTTAAACACCTTTCAAAGTCTTTAAAGAACAGTTTATTCCTTGTCTATTTTCAGTGGGCCCAGGGCTTCTTCACTTGTATTTGTCTACCTCCATAGTCATGTGGCCTTCTCTGTGCCACCTTTTCTGTTGGATCACTAGATCTAGAGTCTAGCTGGACACAAATGATAATTTCATTTTGAAGTCCTGCATTTAGTTGCGATAGTAAAATGCTATAGACTAGATGACTTATACATTTATTTCTCACATTTCTAGAGAATACTGATGATCCATGTTCCAATATAACTATGTCTACTGAGGACTCTATTCTTGTGTTCTAGATGGCTGGCTTCTTGTTGTGCACTCACCTGGGAGAGGGAGATGATGCTTTAGTCTTCCCTTATCAGGATACTCATACCAACCCTGGGGGTTATAGTGGTTTGAATGAGAAGTGCCCCACACAGACTCAGGAATTCAAACACTTGGGCCTCAGTTGGTGGTTACTGTTTAGAAAGGTTTGGGAGGTATGTCCTTGCTGGAGGAAGTATGTCACAGTGGGTGGCAATTGAGAGTATAGAGCCTCACTCTACTTCCAGTTTGCTTGCAGTGTTTTGTGCAGGTGAGATATGATCATGCAGCTTCCTGCCCTGGTTACCATGTCTCCCCACCATGATGGCCTCATATTCCTCGTAATGATGAGTCCGATTAAATGCTTCCTTCTATAAAGTTGCTTCTGCTTGTGGCATTTTATCACAGCAATGGAAAAAAAATAACAAATTCAGAGCCCTACTCTGATCTAAATCTAACTATTTCCCAAAGGTTCCAGTTTTAAACACAACCACCTCAAGTGATAGGGCTTCAAAATATGAATTGAGGATGACACATATATTTGATTCACAGCAATCTCCTTCTCCAAATATGTCTACATTCAGAGGTTCTAAGAGCTAGGAACACACATGTAATTTTATCCCTTAGTCCAATTTAAATTACTACATTCTATGAGCTTTTGGTTCCTGTAGTAAGTTGTTGGAGCAAGGTCTAATACTTTGGTTCTAAAGGGCTGACTTCAATGCTAAGATCTGGTTACCACCCCTTCTGAGGCATTCTCTTGATTGGTTAATAAAAGTTACTGATGGCCAATTAGCTTGGCAGAAAGAGTTTAAGAAGGTGGAACTTCCTGAGATGGAAACAGGAACCCTGCATTTTACACAGAAGATTCTCTCTTTCTGTCAGGAGACATGGAGGCAGACACAGGTGTTTGAGAGCTCTGGAAGGTACAACAGGCCACATGGCTGTTTGGGATTAAGTGGCCTTGGGGCTATCTTAGATTAACTAGTTGAGAGTCTGCCTAGCTAAAGGGTAAGAGTTGAAACATTAAAAGGTCTTGGTATAAATTACTAGGAGAAAGGCTGCTGCCGGTTTCAGATTGGAAGGAATACAGGCTTCCAGCCAACGGCCCCACAGCAGACCCCAGCAGCTACTCTGCTAGGCCAACACTGGCTGTTCCACTGGCTTAATACAACACTTTATAGTTATTAACAAATATCCAGCAGCTGCCCCACCAAGCTGCCCTACTAGGCCTATAGGCTTCTAAGGCAAGTCAGGCCTGCCAGTCTCCTGCCAGGTCACCAGCTGCTCTGTCTGCCTAATATAACAACTTATTATTATTAACAAAGATATTAGTTAACAAAGTTTAGGTTGCTGGTGGTGAAAGCCACCCTAGATCCAGGGTTTTTGCCTCAGGATAGGTCAGGCCACCAGCCCTCTAACTACTCCGCCAGCCTAATCTTACAGTTTATACTTATCAATAGATACAATTGATAATTAAATTGTAGTTTCAGTAAGTCCTCTCTCCTATTCTTCATTCTGCACCTGCCTATGCAAACTTAAACAGAAGCCTCAGTCTTGATGCCAACAGTACACTGGCTGATCTTACAAATGTGAACATGAGTTAACTGTTGATTACTAAATACTAATGGTACTAGGTTATAGTTTCTTGCAAAACAACACCTTGCTAATCCACCAAGATAAAGAATAAACTCACAGAAAAAAACAAAACAAAACAAAAACAAAAGAATACACTCACAGGATTCCAAGATGGTGGCAGCTTTCACAGACACATTTTGAACATGAGAAAACAGCTCTAACACCACAGAGTTATAACATGCTGAGCAACAATCTGAGAGGTGCAAAACTGGGTTTCACCTGGTGAAACCAGGGACTAATAAAAGTCCCTGGGCTAGACTCTCAGACACTCAGAAAGACAGACCCACAGAAGCCATGGAAGCTACAGAAGCTGGGGAAGCAGAAGAATCGTCACCAGGAGAGGACCCGTGGGTATGAGTCACTTAAATACCCAACAAGCAGATCCGAACACCAGACAGGGGTACTACCAGCCTCCTGAGCTCCCAGATTCCACACAGGCATTCTGATGCCAAGGGGAGGATCAGCAGAGCTGCAGGAACAGGTATATTTTCAATGGAACCATTGTGGCCATGAACCACAGCACATTCTGAGCTGCAGGACAGCAGTAGGACCACAGTGTTGTGTCTCCAGCAGAGCAGCAGTTTGGGAGGTGCAAAAATATTTGAGCTTGCCCAGAGGGTTGTTAGACACACAGGCCCCTCTATTGGATTTACAATCACTCTGAAGAACACTGCAGCTAGACAAAGCAGTGGGGTACACTTCCTGTAGCGGGCTATGCCTCTGGCACCAGTACAGTGTCCTGGGACTTTGTGGGTGCTCCAATCATCAGATAGAGGTTCTTGCTGGCTTCCTGAGCACCCAGTTTCCACAGAACAGCTCTGACAACCAAATCAAGGCCAGCACAGCCACAGGAATGATGAGATCAGAGCAGGCTGAAAGGCAGGTGGTTGAGTTGGAAGGCTGCTCAGAACTTCACCTACCAAGCCCTGTGGATGGGTTGTGGGGTTAATATCAGACCCCTCAGCCAGTGCACCTAGCTCCTCCAGTGGAAAACCAGACATTCAGCATCTACAGCTCCACCCTTAGAGCAGCGAGTTCTTAGCCTATGTGCACTGCCTGAGTGACTCAGACTACAAGGGCATAGGGCTTAGGGACAAGAGGCACAGAGGTGCCCTGGGGACCATCTAGGAGGAGCCTCCTGGGGGGAGCACGACCAATAACTTAACCCTTGAACCAAAAAAAACTAGAAACAGGGGACTCTACAGGCTGGAATAACACATTCCACCCTAACCCTGACCTGAGTTCCCAATTGGGACATAACTGGAAGGGGTGAACTTCAGGGGACCCACTGAAATACAGCCCCCAACACAAGACCCCACCTAGCCTGCGTTGAGCTACAGACCACCAAGAATATACAGCCTCTACACCAAAGCCCCATCCTTAGCATCAGGTCCAGAAGACACCAGGAGCAATCAGCTAAAGACAACCAGATGGCTAAACATCAGTGAAAAACAAATATGACAAAAATCAGGGAAATACGACTCCAAAAAAAAAAAAATACAGCAGTGCTAATACAGCAAAAGCTGACCATCCCACCACAGCTGAAACACACAAAAACGATGAAAAATCTATACTTAGGAAAATGATAGAGTCCTTACAAGAAGAAGTTAAATCCCTGAGAGAATATAAAGAATGTTCAATTTTACAAATGAAAGCAATGGAGAATACCATTAGAGACCTCCAAGCCAACTCAGCCAAATATGAATGGGAAAGAGACAAGGCTATGATAGATCTGAATGATTGGCAGACAAAGTCATCCAAATTAGAGCAGGAAATGTATAAAACATATAAAAGCATTGAAGACTTGAAATTGGAAATGGAAGCAATAAAGAAAACACAAGCAGAGATAGTCCCGGAGGTGGAAAATCAAGGGAAGAGAACAGAAACTACAGACATGAGTATGAAAAAAAGGATACAAGAGATGGAAGACAGAATCTCAGGCATGGAAGATTCAATTGAAGAAATATGTACAACAAAAGAAAATGAGGAATCTAAAAATGTTCTCACTCACAACATCCAAGAAATTAAGCACTCACTGAAAAGACAGAAGCTAAGAATTATAGGAATAGATGAAAGAGAAGACTCCCAACTCCAAGGTCCAGGAAACATCTTCAACAATATCATAGAAGAAAACTCCACAAACTTAAAGAAAGAGATGCTGATAAAATGCCAATGGGCATACAGAACTCCAAACAGATTATACCAGAAAAGAAATTCCTTTTGCCACATAATAATTGAAACTTCAAATACACAGAACAAAGAATATTAAAAGCTGTAAGAGAAAAAGGTCAAGTAACATATAATGGCAGACCCATCCGAATTACACCTGACTTCTCCTCAGAAACTCTAAAAGCCAGAAGGGTTTGAACAGACATCCTACAGGCCCTGAGAGAAAATAGGTGCCCAGCCAGACTACTATACCAGCAAAACTCATTATCAACATACATTGACAAAACAAGATATTCCATGACAAACCAAATTTAAACAGTATCTATCCACAGTCAGCTCTACAGAAGATCCTGGAAGGAAAACTCCAACCCAGAGAAGATATGTAGACCCAAGAAAAAAGGGGAAGCAAAAAACTCCACTGTAGCTAAACCAAAAGAAACACAACCACCACCTACATCAAATTAACAGGAAACAACAAACAACCACCTTTGATCATTAATGTCCCTCAACATCAAAGGAATCAACTCCCCAATAAAAAGACACAGACTTACAGAATGGATTTGTAAACAAGACCCATCATTTTTCTGTGTACAAGAAATGCATCTCACTAACAAGATAGACTCTACCTCAGAGTAAAGGGCTGGGAAAAGGTTTTCCAAGCAAATGATCCCAGCAAGCAAGCTGAAGTAGTCATCTTAATATCAAATAAAATAGACTTTCAACTGAAGTTAATAAAAAATATAGGGAAGTGCACTACATACTTATTAAAGGAAAAATTAATCAAGATGACATATGAATACTGAATATCTATGCCCCAAATACAAGGGCACCCACATTTGTAAAAGAAACTCTTCAAAAGCTTAAACCACACACTGATTCCCACACATTAATAGTGGGAGACATCAACACCTCACTCACAACAATGGACAGATTATCGAGACAGAAACCAAATAGAGAAATTATGAGACTAACAGAAGCCATTCACCAAATGGACGTAACAGATATCCTCAGAATGTTTCACCCAAATGCAAAAAGAATACACATTTTTTTTAGCACCACATGGAACCTTCTCCAAAATTGACCATATAGTCGGACACAAAGCAAGCCTCAATAGATACAAGAAAATTGAAATGACCCCTTGTATCTTGTCAAACCACCATGGATTAAAACTGGACTTCAGCAACAATAGAAATAACAAAAAGCCTACACATTCATGGAAACTGAACAACTCTCTACTCAATGACAACTGGGTCAGAGGACAAATAAAGAAGGAAATCAAAGACTTCTTAAAATCCAGTGAAAATGAAGACACAACATACCCAAACGTATGGGACACAATGAAAGCAGTGCTACAAGGAAAGTTCATAGCACTAAGTGACTTCAAAAAGAAAATCATGACAGCTCACATTAGCAAATTAACAGCAGAACTGGAAGAATGGAAAAAAAAAAAGAAGCAACCACTCCCAAGAGGAGCAGACAGCAGGAAATCATCAAACTCAGGCCTGAAATCAACAACTTAGAAACAAAAAGAACAATATAAAGAATCAGTGAAATCAAGAGTTGGTTCTTTGAGAAAAATCAACAAAATAGACAAACCCTTATCCAAACTGACAAGAAGGCAAAGGGAAAATACCCAAATCAACAAAATCAGAAATGAAAAGGGAGAAATAACAACATCGAAGAAATCCAGAGAATCTTTAGGTCTTACTTCAAAGATCTGAACTCCACATAATTTGAAAATCTAAGTAAAATGGACAATTTTCTTGATAGATTCCATCTACCAAAGCCAAATCAAGATCAGGTTAACAAATTAAACAGTCCTATAACCTCTAAGGAAATAGAAACAGTCATTAAAAATCTCCCATCCAAAAAAAGCCCAGGGCCAGATGGTTTCAGCACAGAATTTTACCAGGCGTTCAAAGAAGAGCTACTACCAATACTCTTCAAACTCTTCCACAATATTGAAACAGAAAGAACACTGGCAAACTCATTCTATGAGGCCACAGTCACCCTGATCCCTAAACCACACAAAGACCCAACAAAGAAAGAGAACTTCAGACCAATTTCCCTCATGAACATCATGCAAAAATACTTAATAAAATGCTGGAAAACTGAATCCAAGAACACATAAAAAGTGTCATACACCATGATCAAGTAGGCTTCATCCCAGAAATGCAGGGGTGGTTCAACATACTAAAATCCATCAACATAATTCACAATATAAACAAGCTGAAAGAAAAAAAAAAAACACATGATCATCTCACTAGATCCTGAAAAAGCATTTGACAAAATCCAACACCTTCATGCTAAAAGTCCTGGAGAGAGCTGGCATGCAAGGACCATACCATACAAGGAAATAATAAAGACCATATATAGCAATCCAGTAGCCAACATCAAATTAAATGGAGAGAAACTTAAAGTATTTCCTCTAAAATCAGGGACAAGGTAAGGATGCCAACTCTCCCCATATCTCTTCAACATAGTACTTGAAGTCCTAGCCAGAGCAATTATACAGGTAAGGAGATCAAGGGGATACAAATTGGAAAGGAAGAAGTCAAATTATCCCTATTTTCAGATGATATGATAGTATACATAAGTGACCCAAAAATTACACCAGAGAACTAATACAATTGATAAACACCTTCAGCAAGTGGTTGGATACAAATTAACTCAAAAAAAAAATCAGAAGCCCTCCTTTATACAAAAGATAAATGGGCTGAGAAAGAATTTAGGGAAATAGCACCCTTCACAATAGCCACAAGCAAAAGGAAAAAAACCTGGGAGCAGGTAAGTCGACAACCGAGCTCTGCCAAGACAGGGTAGGCAAGTCCTTCATAATTCCTGCTCTAAAATCAATGTCTGTCAGAGAAACAGGGCCAAACAGCTGAAGATTGATGCTGTAATGTATGGAGAGAAAATGGGAACTGTCGAGGCAGCCACGGGTATGCCACTTCTTAGTCTTGGAAGCTGTAGGCCCTGCACTTCCTATATAATCAGATATATTTATCCCTCTCAGGTCTCTGAGGTGGTTGAAGAACAGATAGCTAGAGTCTCATAGTTAAATTTTGAGTTGTTTAGGAATCAAGAGGGCGTTCTGGATCTAAGAAGATGTTTTTAAAATTGTGATGCAAGTTAGTATGAAAGCTGAGTTAGATAGAGAACTTTAAACTCATGGAGATAGTTAGATAGTAGAATGTTAAAGTCAGGGACCAAATACATATGGAGTGGACATTGAGAATGTATGCTAAGCCATATAACTCTCAGAATTGTGGCCTACTTATTTCAGTTGTTTTGTACTGCATTTATTATTATAAGAGAAAGAACCATTTGTTGGACTGAAAAAAGAAAGAATTATGCATTCTGGGGGAAGGGTGAGAGGGTAGGAGGGTGGGGCTGGGAGGGGTGGAGGGAGAGGGCTGTGATGGAGATGTAACTTGAAGTAGTAAATAAACATTAAAAAATAAAATAAGCCAAGACAGGGTAGGTAAGTCCTTCATAATCCCTGCTCTACAACAAATGTCTGTCAGAGAAACAGGACCCAAAGGCTGAAGACTGATGAAGGAATGTATGGAGAGAAAATGGGAACTGTCCAGGCAGTCACTGGTATGTCATTTCTTAGTTTTGGAAGCTGCAGGCCCTGCACTTACTATATAAGCAGGTATATTTATCCCTCTCAGGTCTCTGAGGTGGTTGAAGAATAGACAGCTAGAGTCTCATAGTTAAATTTTGAGTTGTTTAGGAATCAAGAGGGTGTTATAGATCTAAGAAGATACTCTTAAAAGTGTGTTGCAAGTTAGTATGAATGTTGAGTCAGATATAGACCTTTAAACTCATGGAGATGGTTAGATAGTAGAATGTTAAAGTCAGGGGCCAAATATGTATAAACTGAACATTGGGAAGGTATACTAGGCCATTTAACTCTCATAAATGTGGCGTATTTATATCTGTTGTTTTGTATAGTATTTATTGTTATAAGAGAAAGAACCATCTGTTGGACTGAAAGGGGAAACTTCTGGGGGGAAGAGGGTGGAAGGGCGGGATAGGAAGGGGGAATAGGGAAGGGTTTGTGACTGAGATGTAACTTGAAGAAAAAAAAATAAAGTATTTTAAAAAATAAAATAAATAAAATACCTGGGGATAACTCTAACCAAGCAAGTGACAGACCTATATGACAAGAACTTCAAGTCTTTGAAGATAGAAATTGAAGAGGACATCAGAAGATGGAAAGGTCTCCCATGCTCATGGATAGGTAGGATCAACTTGAAAAAAATGGCCATCCCACTAAAAGCAATATACAGATTCAATGCAATTCCAATCAAAATAGCAACACAATTCTTTACAGACCTGGGAAAAACAATTCTCACCTTCATATGGAATAACAAAAAAACCCAGAATAGCTAAATATATCTTGTACAGTAAAAAAAAAAAACAAAAAAAAAAAAATCAGGAGGTATTGCCATCCCAGATTTTAAGCTATACTACAGAGCAATAGTAATAAAAACAGCAATATACTGGTATAGAAACAGACCAGTTGATCAATGGAATCAAATTGAAGACCCAGAAATGAACCCACACACCTAGGTCACTTAATTTTAAAAAAATATTTATTTATTACTTCAGGCTACATCTCCATTGTAGTATCCTCTTTCCGCCCCTCCCAGTCCCGCCCTCCCACCCTCTACCCCCTAACCCTTCCATCACACTCCTCTGGAGAGGAATGTCCCTACATAACAGTCCCCCGCCGCATTTCAGCAGTCATATGAGGGCCAAGAGCCTCCTCATACACTGAGGGGCCTACAAGGCAGCACCACTAGGGCAAAGTGTCTCATTGATAGGAACAAAGTCTATGTTCCTGTTCCCTTTGGTGCATTGGTTGCAGTATAGTTATCCTGTACTATATGGCTAAAATCTGACTGTAAGTGAATAGATGCCATGTGCATCCTTCTGGGTCTGGGTTAGCTCACTGAGGATGAGCTTCTATAGTTCATCCATTTGGCTGCAAATTGCAGGAGTTCCTTGTTTCTGATGGCTGAGTAGTATTGCATTGTGTAGATGTACCACAGTTTTTTAATCCATTCATCGGTTGAGGGACATCTGGGTTGTTTCCAGTTTCTAGCTATTACAAATAAGGCTACTATGAACATAGATGAGGAAACTTCCTTGTGATTTGGTGAGGAATCCTTTGGGTGGATACCCAGAAGTGGTACCGCTGGGTCCTGAGGCAGAGCTATTCCAAGTTTTCTGATATATCACCAGACTGAAGTCCATAGTGGCTGGACAAGTCTGCATCCCACCAGGAATGGTCACTTAATTTTTGACAAAGAAGCCAAGACCGTACAATGGGAAAAGGACAGCATCTTCAACAAAAGGTCTAATTTGATGTCAACATGTAAAAGAATGGAAATAGACCTATATTTATCATCCTGCACAATACTTTAGTCCAAAGACCTTAACATAAAGCTGATACACTAAATCTAATAGAAGAGAAGTGGGGAAAAACCTCAAACTCATCGTCACAGGTGACAACTTCTTGAACAGAATGCCAATAGCTCAAGCTCTAAGACCAACAATCAATAAATGGGACCTCATGAGACTAAAAACTTCTGTAAGGCAAAAGACACTGTCATTCAAACAAAATGGCAAACTACAGATTGGGAAAAGATCTTTACCAACCTCACATCTGACAGAGGGCTAATATCCAAAATCTACAAAGAACTCAAGAAATTAAATGCCAAGAAACCAAATAATCCAATCAAAAAATGGGGAAAGGAGCTAAACGGAGAATTCACAAAGGAGGAATCCCTAATGGCTGAGAGACATTTGATGAAATGCTCACCATCCTTAATCATCAGAGAAATGCAACTCAAGATGACTCTGAGATTCCATCTCACACCTGTCAGAATGGCTAAGATTCAAAAACTCAGATGACAGCACATGTTGGCAAGGTTGTGGAGAAAGGGGAAAACTCCTCCATTGCTGTGGGAGTGCAAACTTGTACAACCACTATGGAGGTTAGTCTGGTGATAGCTGAGAAACCTTGGAATAGCTCTAACCTCAAGACCAAGCCATACCACTTCTAGGTATCAACCCAAAGGATTCCTCACCAAACTATAAGGATGTTTCCTCATCTATGTTCATAGCAGCCTTATTTGCAAAAGCTAGAAACTGTAAACAACCCAGATGTCCCTCAACCGAAGAATGGATAAAAACAAAAACAAAAACAAAAACAAAAAACTGTGGTACATTTACACAATAGAATACTACTCCACCATCAGAAACAATGAAATCATGCAATTTGCAGCCAAATGGATGGAACTAGAAAAGCTCATCCTGAGTGAACTAACCGAGACTCAGAAAGATGCACATGGCATCTATTCACTTATAGTTGGATTTTAGCCATATAGTACAGGATTACTATACTACAACCAGTGCACCAAAAGGAACAGGAACATAGACTTTGTTACCTGTTAATGAGACACTTTGCCCTAGTGGTTCTGCCATGTAGGCCCCCAGTATATGAGGAAGCTCCTAGCCCTCATGTGACTGCTGAATTGGGGTGAGGGACTGATATGTTAGGACACCCCACTACAGAGGAGTAGACAGAAAGGAGAGGGCATAGAGGGTGGGAGCGTGGGACTGGGAGGGGTGGAAAGAATGCACTGTGATGGAAGCGTGACTTGAAGTAATAAATAAACATTAAAAGAAGTATACACTCACATACTCCCCTTCTGACAACAGGGAATATGGAAACCTGTCTCTGACACAGCAGTAAGCAACTGTATTCTGGAAGTTCTTAGGGAGGCTGCTTTTAGATTCTTGTACCACATAATTCATCTCTAAATTGGCCAGAGAACATACATCCTGTCTTAGATCTTAAACCCAGTGATAGAACTGCCAGATTAGAGATGGTTGTGGGAGAGAGGAAGAAATTTTTATCACTTTTTACCTGCTTGCTTATCACTACAGCAACTCACAGTTGCAAGTGGTAATACGACTCCTTTGGATAATTTGCATTTTCTTTGCCATGAAAAATTGACTTTTGGTAACTGATGAAATATGTATTGCTGTGGAACATTTTTAGTTGTCTGTATGCCAGCCCTACATCAGCCAGAAGAAAGAAGTTATTAGTCACCTTAGGGAAGGTAATGGATGAGCCTGTGAAAAATAGGTTTTCACACCAAGCAGAGGAAAGGCATTATGTAGGGGAATGGTGGGGGCACCCAGTCGTTGAATTTCAGTCTCTCACTCGTAACCCATGGTCTTTGATCCCATATGAAATTAAACCAGATGTTCATTCATTTAACAGTACTTTCTGAAAATAACTGCTGCAGAATATCTGAGTTGAAGAAGGATCCAGAGCTTTTTCATCATTGTGTCCCTAATACCTAGTGCCAAGTCTGATGCTAAGTACAAGGCAACTAGCAGTGGCTATGTAAATACACACATAGAAGCCAAAGCAATTCTCCCGAAGTATAAGACAGACCAGCTTCACCCTTGGGGTGGCTCTTATCTTGCTGAGTGATTAATCTCAAAGTTCATTTTGATGCCTTTCAAAGCTTTTCAAGGCCTGACTGTGAGTTCCCACATTAATCTCACCTACTCGCTTTTGCTGTACACCTCACTCATTCTTTACCAGCTGCTTGGTCCTCTTTCTGCTCTAGCTTACCCATCTTGTTCCTGCCTCAGGATCACTGTACTTCCCAACTACTATGTCCATTCTTTACTTCTCCTAAATATCTGCATGGTCCACTCCCCCAATATTTTTACTCCTCTGTTAGGACTTCCATGACTATCCAACCTAAGTCTGCGATAGCCAGCCTCATCCTTCAAAACTTCCAGATTCGATTCATTGCTTTAATTTTTACTTCATTTGTTATTTCTTCACTCCAAGAATGAATGTATATTCATTATAGTTATGTGTGCAAATATATGAATGGATATATAATATATATGTATATATATTATACATACACTCTTTATCTCAATAAACTGTAACCTCTCAAATAGGAGCCATTTGTGATTTTTTTTCTTGCTGTTGTATGTTAAAATAAAGCCTGGATCAGAGTAGTTATGCAGTAAGGATCTGTTTAATAGGGAAGAGTGGCAGTTTGTGTCATACTGGTGATTATGTGAACAAAAATGTGAACTGATGTTGAACATTCTTTAACTCAGGACCAGGATTTTTTGCAAAACTCACCCGGAAGTGGTGCGAATATTGAGTGAAGTGGGAGGTGTGCAAGCAAAATATTTTGGTAGTTATCTGTGATTACCTGACCGTGACAACTAGGAAGCTCTGTGCCAATGTGCAGGTTGAAGCAGCAAGTGTGTTTTAGCTCAATATTACAAATCTGTCTACAGCACTGTATTGGTTAATAGGAAATGACCAGATGCATGCTGTGATTTATTAAACATGTCTTCATAATTAAGATGAAATAGCTGGTGCAGGAGTATTTCCCTGCTTGATTCTTTGGCTTCAGAAAAAGCTCTGTGAGAAATAAGCTCCTAAAACTTGGATGAATGGTCCTGGGTGGGAGCATGTGGGAAACTGCTTCTTTTCTGGTGGAGAAAAGTAGAAAAATATTTCAAAATTCTAAACTTCAGGATGGACTGTAGGTGCTTATATGTCTATTTAATAAGACAGATAAACTCCCCGAAAAAAATCTATGCTCTCCCTTTGCCTCTTTTGGAAAAGAAAATATGGGGACACATGTCAATGGTTAGGAAAGAGAGATGGCTCCACATGAGGGCTTACTGCTCTGGCAGAGGACCTGAGTTTTATGTCCAATATTCACATGACAGCTCATAACCTCTAGTATTTATGGTTACAGGGTGTCTTATGCATTATTCTTACTCTGTGTTTTCTTACATATGCACAGCTTATACAAACTCATACAGGACCATACATGTGCAGATAAAAATGCTTCTTTAATGTAATGCCCTCTATAGAGGAAAAAAAGTAGGAGGGGAAGGATCCCCAAGACATGTCAGATATCATAAATATGTTCTATCTTGGGGTCAAGGATAAAAGAAGAGACAGGAAGAGAGATAGCTACATCTAGAAATTGATCAAGAGTTATTGAATAATGATATTAAAGAATATTAACACCTGGTAAATCAAATTCCAGGAACAGAGATAATGCAAATACTTTCTAAACCAAAATAACTGTAGAATGAATAAAATGAGGGTGAATAAAATGAATAGAGATATGGCATATGGATATGTGTAAAGAAGGAATCCATCAGTGTATCATATTTTGGAGCAAAGACTGTAGAGCTTCCTTCAACTAAAAATCCACAAAACTTGTACGTAGTGAACACTAACAATGCATGGGTAATTGTATGATGTACACATGTTAATCAATACAATTCTCATCACAATCATACTAAGCAAGCAATGACATACTGATTTATTTATAATCATTTTCTGCAAAAATTAAGTTAGGACAAACTCTTAGCTTAGTAAGAAATATTACCAGAAATGTCAGACAACATTTTAACGTCAAAGCATTGGCAATAGCAGAATCATGGCATACACATGGGTCTATCTTCCTAAGTTTTTCCTTGTCACCTTGTAATTTTCCAGAGATCTTGGGAAAACTGAATGTAATTACACCTTCAAGAAATATAAGATGATTTAGAAAATAGGACATTTCAAAACTCACTCAGTATGTATGGCATTATAGGAAGCACAAAGCTTCAGACATGATTATGAATAAATTCCCTTCTGTCACTCAGCTTCAACTATGTATCACAGTCTATTTGGTTTTCCATTCAAATAATACTACAGGATATACTTCTCATTCTAAGGTCTTTGAATGTGCATTTGTACCCATGAGAATTTTATCAACTTCCATGGACAGACACTATGTAGTTTCTCAAACCTTATGTTTCTGCCCTTTGCAGTTATCCTGTATCTCCTCAGGAATATTACATACCACACTGGAGAAAAGGTCTGTTTCTCATTTATTTCTGTGTATTACAGTGATCTTTGGGAACATGAATGAGCATTGTATGAAAATGTATGAAAATGGATCAAAGTGCTATGCTCAGTAAGAACTGACAGTCAGGTCTGCTTTTAAAGACACACCAGTGATAAACATGGGTCTATTTGCATTCTTCTGCATGTTGACATCCAGTTAGACCAGTACCATTTGTTAAAGATGCTTTCCTTTTCCCATTATATGATTTTGGATTCTTTGTTAAAACTTAAGTGACCATAGGTGTGTGGGTTTATTTCAGGGTCTTTGATTCAACAGGTCTGTTTCTGTACCAGCACCATACTATTTTTATTACTATTGCTCTGTAGTATAGCTTGAAACCAGGGATGGTGACACCTCCAGAAAGTTTTTATTGTAAAGGATTGATTTAGCTATTCTGTGTTTTTTGTTTTTTCATATAAAGTTGAGAATTGTTCTTTCAAGGTCTATAAAGAATTGTGTTGGAATTTTTATGGGAATTGCATTGAATATGTACATTGGTTTTGGTAGGATGGCCATTTTTATTATGTTGATCCTACCTATCCATGAGCATGGGAGATCTTTCCATCTTCTGATGTCCTCTTCAATTTCTTTTTTTGAGGACTTGAAGTTCTTGTACAGGTCTTTCACTTGGTTGGTTGGAGTTAGCCCCAGGTATTTTATATAATTTGTGGCTATAGTGAAGGGTTTTGTTTACCTAATTTATTTCTTGGTCCACTTGTCTCTTTTGTGTAAAGAAGGGTTACCGATTTTTTTGAATTAATTTTGTATCTACCCACCTTGTTGAAAAAGCATATCAGCTGTAGGAGTTCTCTGATGGAATTTTTGGGGTCATACTTGCTCAAAACTTAAGTCCAAGTGGATCAAAAACCTTAACAGAAAACCAGATACACTAAATATAATAGAAGATAAAGTGGGGAAAATCCTCTAACTCTTTGGCACAGGTGACAACTTCCTGAACAGAACACCAACAGCTCAGGCTCTAAGACCAACAATCAATAAATGGGACCTTATGAAACTGAAAAGCTTCTGTAAAGGACACAGTCATTAGAACAAAATGGCAGCCTACAGATTGGGAAAAGATTTTCAACAACCTGACATCCAACAGAGGGCTAATATCCAAAATTTATAAAGAACTCAAGAAATTAAACACCAAGAAACCAAATAACCCAATCAAAAAATGGGGTACAGAGATAAACCAAGAATTCACAAAAGAGGAATCTCAAATGGCCGAGAGACACTTGAAGAAATGCTCAGCATCCTTTATCATCAGAGAAATGCAACTCAAGACGACTCTGAGATTCCATTTAACTCCTGTCAGAATGGCTAAGACCAAAACCTCAAAAGACAGCACATGCTGGTGAGGTTGTGGAGAAAGGGGAACACTCCTGCTTTGCTGGTGGGAGTTCAAGCTTGTACAACCATTATGGAAATCAGACTGTTGATATCTTAGAAAACTTGGAATAGCTCTACCTCAAGAACCAGCCATACCACTTCTGGGCATATATTCAAAAGATTCCTCTCAAAGCCACAAAGACATCTCCTCATCTATGTTCATAGCAGCCTTATTTGTAATAGCTAGAAAGTGAAACAACCCAGATGTCCCTCAACTGATGAATGGATAAAAAACAAACAAACAAACAAAAAAACCAAAACTGTGGTACATCTACACAATGGAATACTACTCAGCTATCAGAAACAAAGAAATCATGCAATTTGCAACCAAATGGATGGAAGTAGAAAAGTTCATCATAAGTGAGCTAACCCAGACTCACAAAGATACACATTGTGTATATTCACTTATAAGTGGATTTTAGCCATATAGTACAGGATAACCATCCAACAATCAATAGACCCAAAAAGAAAAGAAACATGGACTTGGTTACCTGTTAGTAGGACACTCCACCCTAGTTGAACTGCTATGTATGCCCTCTGTGCAAGAGGAAGCTCTTAGACCTCTTGTGACTAATGAACTGAGAGGGGCTGATAGATGGAGGCACCCTACACTGGAGGGGTGGGATGGGTAGGACAGGGGGTGGAGGGTAGCAGGGTGGGACCAGGAGGGGGTGGATAGAATGGGTGCTGATGGAGATGTAATTTGAAGTAATAAATAAATGTTTTTAAACACACCAATAAGCCTTTTATCAGCACCTTGGAGAGCAGCCCCGCCTACCAAAACCTGATCACATGGGGATCAGGAACTTCATGCCTGCACCTTCACAAAATAAAAAAAAAAATCTATCTATCTATCTATCTATCTATCTATCATCTATCTATCATTATCATCTATCATCTATGTATGTATATATGTATCATCTATCATCTATCTATCTGTCATCTATTTATCATCTATCTATCTATCTATCTCCATATCTATTTACCTATCTATCATCTATAATCACCTACTTAATATAAAT
>CAJQZJ010001896.1:11906992-11936792 GCA_907164525.1 Lophiomys imhausi
ACACACACACACACACACACACACACACACACACACACACACACACAGTTCACCACCAAACTGGAAAATCTAACTTTTCCTCATTTCTATGGCTTAATTTCAAAGTGGAACAGTGAAAACTTGAATCAACTTTCTTTTTCTCTATTGGTAGAACATTTCTCTCAATGGGGTCACAGAGTAGTTGAGGAATAAAACTCTAAGGGTCTCCAGGCAAAGCATTTGCTGTAAAAATTTCTGAATAAGTGCTTTCTTCTTAGTCCTTTTAGAAAACACCCAGGAGGTCCATCTGGTAGATGAACCGTGGGAGAGATTCCAAACACACCATCAAAAAGTCTTCTCGAGATAACTAAAGAAGGAAGAACATACAGAACATCCTCTTATGTAGTGATGTGTGAGAACAGAGCAGAAGTGTTCATCAAAACACAGGCAGTCATTGCAGAGCAGTTGCTCTCTCTTTCCAGCTCCTACTTCTTCCTCACATCATTAGTTTACCTGTTGCTCTCGTAATCTTCAAGGGACACTGCCTGGACATACTGCCAGAGATTTTTTTTTTTTTTTTACCAGCAGAACAAAGCAGCATCTGGACACAATGTTTGCAGGATTTGTTAACCTCATGTTGGATTTTGCCACGCTCTGAGTGACCATCAGAATGTTGAGTACATGAGTTTGAATTGATGAGAAGTATCATTCTGAGAAATCTTTATGGAAGTCAGACACCTGTCTGGACACAGTGACCTAAGACATAGATGGTTCTAAGGAAAAATCAGAGCCTTTTCAGGATTTGTAAGATTTTGAGCAGATGCTAGGCTGGGGGTTTTATACAGTAGAAGTATCATTGCCTGTGTGTATTACCTCAGGAACAATTATTGCCATTTGAAATAAAAATCAAGGGTTCAGTGACACTCTTTATTTAAGTAGCTCTCAAAGAGGATGCAACGATATACACCAGAGATCACTTACTTATGCCTTCAGGTTTAAATCAATGTGGACAATGACTTTTTGCTACAACTAAGAGTACACATTATTATAATGCCTCTAGGCTAGAGAAGTCTATTCTTAGTGAGACTTATCCCCGTAGAGGAGAGAACACCAATAAAAATATATTAGACACATTTCAAAATCATTGTTAAGAAGGACGATTTCTTGGAGTTTCTTGGAGAGCTGAAGAAGTTTGCATGGTGAGTATTTTAGATGCTCAGTCACGAAGCTATTTCTCTGAGATGATCTGTTTGGGTTGAAAGACAATCAAAAGGTATAAAGCAGGATCCAGCACACACTGTAAAGTATTATGCTACTGTCTGGAGTGGTCCTGTAATTACCAGTATTGTTTATTATTAATATCAACTGAAATAATTTAAGACACAATTTCTGTTGTCTTAAAGGTTGAGAATGGCTGCTCTGGCACTACGACATCTCATCTTTCAGGTGTTTTGGGGACAGAAGCACAGGATTTCTCAAGTGAGTGAGGATCTGACATCTATGTGCTCCTCACAGGTTCTGAGGGCAGGACTTTGTATTTGAGAAAGTACAGAAATAGCTGAAAGTTTTATTTTTCATCACATTAATCACTTATGAGACAGTAATGACAGAAAGCCAAATGCCCTAAAACTAATATAGGATAGTATACAAGTAATAAAAAATGACTGCATGAAAGGGTTAAGTAGCCCTGGTTGGATACAGGTTAGTTTCATTAATGCATAGATGAAAATAACTTTTGCTCTATGTTAAAGATGTGATCTGCTCCTTTTAGATTATTTAGAAAGGCAGATATTATATGTCCCCCACCCCAATTTTGAGATTTAGAGTTAGAGATTAACATATCTAACTTAGGATATTAAGGACAGTAAATGGCAGAACTGGTACTTGAACTCAGATCCAGTAATGGTCAAGCAAGAGCCCCTCAGGCTATACTTGGGCAGAAAGGAACAACTCCATCAGTATGAACAGTTTTAAAGCAGGGATGACCTTCAATAAAACTCTCGAAGAGGTTCTCATCACTCAGATAACAAAACACAAACTCCTGTCCTGGGCCAAGGATGTACCAGAAAATACCATCTCTGCCCATTTCTGACTCTTTATCTTTGCCCAAGAATCTGTCTTACTAATCTTTTTTTTTCTTTTAATTGCCCACAAGACTCTTGCAAGTATTGTTTATCCAGTCAGAGATATTCTTTCCTCTATTTTTTCCTGAATCTTTACACATTCTATCTCTTTATAAGATTGTAGGGGTTAGATAAATTAGATTTAGAAAATATATAGGAGTTTCTGATACTGTCTCTTAATTCAGGGCCTGAAGAACATTATCAACATGAAGTCAGCAAAACCAGGAAAGACTTAATAGACTGAAAAACAAGGTTGAAGTCAGGAAAAACAGGAAAGACTCAATAGACTGAAAAACAAGTTTGAAGTCTGGAAAACAGGAAAGACTCAATAGACTTGAAGAAACAAAGTATCTGGCCTGACATTGTTTTCAGCTGCTAAGTGGGCGGAGCCCAAATTAAGCTGAAACAGAGTTCCTCCTATTTGAGGACAGTGCATGGAGCCCAGAAAGGGAAGAGGCCCCTGATGCTAGAGAGCTCCAAGAGTCCTGCTAAAAAAGGGCTGGCCATTGATGGCCAGCTCTCTCCCTGAAGCAGAAAGAAGCCAGTGAGCAAAGAAAGCCTGAGCAAGACACCAAAAGGCCAAGGACTGGACCCTGTGGCTCAGCTTTTGCCTAGAGGGGTTTGATCTGTCCAAACAGTGGCCTAAAGGAAACGGTGCCTGGCTTTAAGGACTGAGGCAGAGCAGCTGAGTTCCTGATTCAAAAGAAGTAAGTTGGCCTGCAGACGGCTGGGGTCTCCCACAGAGAAGAAAGCATGAAGCCTTATTTAAGGTGAGACTGCAATAACCAACTACCTTGACGAACCTACATCTGAGAGATCCAGAAAAAGGACTGCTAAGTGTGTTAAAGAATCTACAACAAAGACTGTGTTCCTGACGACTGAGGACCTGCCCCAGAGACTGTATCATTCTAAAAGGTTATGAAAGTAGTTGTTATAATTATCAATAGGTTTAGTGGATAGGTTAAAGGGGTTGTAGGATTTTATAGGATTAATAGTTAAGAAATTGTTGGTGTTTGTTATAAGTGAATTTAGTAATAAATAAATAAGTGTTAAATAATAATTTAAAAGTTCGGTTACATAAGATATTCAAGGACTACCCTGTATAAGAACATGCTCAATTTCCTAACACTTATTGCTTATTTATCCTCTGAAATTAAGTATTCGGTTTACTTGATTATTGACTCTCACTTCCAGTCTCACGTGACTTCCAATGACTCCCTAAAGTCCTATAACAATAGCAAGACACATAGTAGGTACATAGAACTCAATCAGTACTATCAATTAAATGAAATATTCACTAATCAAATGAACAAATTCATTCCTTGAGGCAAAAATGTAACTTGTGTGTCATTGCAAATACATTTCCTTTGTCTGAAATGCAGATCCTATTTAGCAGGGCAGGGAGGTGAAAAACAATGTCTAGAGAATGTTGTCACTTCATGAAAGCACAAAATTGACCAAGGAACATAAACCCTTAGCCTTTAAGAACAAGGCAGAAAAAGATAAAGTTGAAACACGGGACTGAAAAGGTTGGAAATGTGTGGTCATATTCTCACTGGTCACGTTAAACTTCATGACCTGAGCATGGTACAGGTAAAACTGAATTTCAGCCAAAGTTAGCTGATGACAGATTGGCCCGTAGGGGTCACAAAGCAGGAGCATTCTTAGTGTAAACAACCTTCCATGCTTGGAGCCGCATCCTAAATATGAGCGGGACTTCAAGGTAATGCCTCAATGGGCATGAGCGATATGGAGCAGACACCAAGTAAGCTGAGTTTCAAGCAAAGTTGAACTCACTATGGAATTCAGAAAATGCTGTCTGAGTATCAGATTGTGATTTCTCAGTTCCAAAAAATTTTAAAAGACTAATCCATTCTTACTCAGTTCTCCATGCCAAGGTTAAAGTACCTCAGAGGGATGTTCTCCAGGCCTCAGATGCAGCTTGGAACTTAGTAGTTATTGTTTCAGGTTAGGAGTATAATCTAATGAAGTGTGTAGTAATGTCCTGCATTGGGCACATGAGCATTCATCTGCTTGGCGTACAGCAGTAAATCTCAGCTGACTTGTCACCTATGTTGAATTTAACACTCCCAGTGAAGGCATTTCAGGCAGCACACCTCAAATGGATACCATCTATTTCGGTTTTCATTCTTCCTCCTAATAGTCTAATACAGCTGAGCAACTCCAGGGCCTTGGTGAAGTCAGCCAGCGGTGCTTCTCCCCACTGACAGTTAACGGAAGGCTTGCGTGTAGCTTGAAATTGACCTTCATACAACACCTCACATTATTCTTACCACAGATCCTAATTCCAGTAGGTAATGCACACACCAAGCAGCTAATTCTTTCTCCAGTGATGGTCCCCACAGCAAGCCATGACAGATGTAGGGATTGTTTAAGTTGGGAACTAACAACATCTGTTTCCTTCCATAGCTGGAGCTTAATTGACCTGAGAAGTAGTTTAATATTGTGAAGTAACATTGAACAGCACCTTTCTGGTTTCTGTATTTTACAGAGCATAGCAAGTAGGACACTTATCCACACTGTCCCCAAACCCATTTGCTTAGAAGAGGTGGTGAATACCAACTGATAAGAAATGATATTTATGGGCTAGAGATATGTCCCACCCATTAAGAGCTCCTATTGTTCTTACAGAGAACCTGGGTTCAGTTCTTAGCACCCATATAGTGGCTCACAATTCTCTGTAACTCCAGTTCCAGGGAATCTGACACCTTCTTCTGACCTCCACAAGTACCAGATGTACACACATGGTGCACATATAAACATGTAAGCAAAACTTTCATGCACATTAAATAAACAAAATCTAATTTAGAGAAAGGGACATGGTATTTCTTTCATAGAGATAGTGGCAGGAGTTCTACCTCAGCTGTCCTTTTAGTGACCGAACTAGAGTGGGGGTGACAGGCTTTTCTTAAACTGCACTGCAGTGGATCTTAGCAAATTATCTACCTAACTGTCACTGCAGAGGCAACAAAAGAGTTCAGGCTTTAGGAAAGCTTCTGCGTATACAGCTCTGTTGATGGTGAGAACAATAGAACCCCCATATTGGTGGGGAGACATTTGTTTTTAACTTTAAAACATGTGTGTGCACATGTGTACATATGGCCGTGGATGCGTGTGTATGTGGGTGTATGACAAGCATGTGTGTCCACATGTGTGTGATGGCCAGAGGAAAACTTTGAGTGCCATCCTAATGAATGCTATCTACTCCTTTGAGACAAGGTATCTCACTGACATAAAGCTCATTAATTAGACTACACTAACTGGTCAGAGAACTCAGCGATCCTCTTGTCTCTGCCTCCTTAATGCTGGGTGTATAATTGTATGCCATCACATCTGGCTTTAAACAAGCACAGATGAGTTCTGAGCTATCTCCACATCCCTGTGAGAGATACATTCTAAGATCCTGAGTGGATGCCCCAAACCATGTGTAGAAACAAATTCTGTCTGCGTACTATGTTTTTGTTAGACATATACATAGGTCTACATTTTCACTTCTTTACATAAAGGAAGTACTATATGACATCTCTTTGGCACATATGACTGGCTAGCATTGCTTTTCTACACTTTGAGAATGTTATTAATTTGCACAAAGGTTACCTAAGCATAAGAACTATGGTACTATAAGTCTTAGAACTAAGATGAACTCTTCAATGACTGTCAGACATACAGCACAAGCAACCTAGATGTGCTGGACAATGGGGTGGTCCACATACTAGGTGGTATGGAGTGGGAGGACACAGGATTTAATGGTGCTCAGAGTGACATACCATTTCAAACTTAGGACTGTTTATTTCAGGAATTTTCACTGTTATTTTTTTTCTACTGCTGTTGATTCTGGGTAATTGGAACCATGGAAAGTGAAGCCATGGCAAAGGGAAGGATTTTATTAGTACTCTAGAAAGCAGAATAGAGAACTTCTGGCAAATATATTATTTGAATTAAAATATATGGTATTTTAAAAATCAGATGGAATTACATTAATAGAAAAACAGAAAATGCATTTTCCCTATATAGTCTACACTGTTTTATTTGTTCAGGGAAACAACTTTAAAAGAAAGCAAAAATTGGGGCAAAAAATCTCACTTTAATCATTTATGCATGACATGCACTGAGCCCTATGCCAGGGATTATGGCTAACTCTCACAAAATAAGCATTTTGTACAGGAAAAGACTGAAGTTCAGAAGTGTAAATACCTTTTATAAAGTCCTAAACCAATGACAAGACCAGATTTTGAAACCAAGCTCATTCTGACTTTCAAGTCTCAGCTATTTCCCTAAGTACCACCTGCATTCAAACAGTAGAGTCCAACTCTCCATAAATCCATGAACTCTCTAAATGGGTAATCTGTGTCCAGGGTAGGATCTCTGAAGAACCTTCTAAGATGTGGCCATTTGAGCCTGGGTGCTTGGAAGACCATCTCTTTGCATTATAAGATCCATGAGAATGCAACTCACACTTGTTTCATTTTATCATCTTGGTTATTATTTATGGCTCCAGGTATTAAGTACTTAATAAAAGGGTGCATAAATGAACAGATAAACAAATGGTTAAAACAGACAAGATTCTAAGTACCTTAATCAGTAGGAAGAACTTGGGTGATCAGATCTGGTTAAGGTGTGTAAAAGTTATCAGGAACAGGAAGAAGCAATCAGGAAGTTCCCCACTCATAGCCTTAGCCTTGGCTGTCTGTACTGCTTGGGTAATTTTGTCCATTAATCTTTGCATGCTTGGCTCCTTTTTTGCCTTTAGTTATTATCTTCAATGCCATCTCCTTGGAGATCTCTTCTTTATCACCATCTAGATTTGATCTCAATCTACTCACTGTCCTCGATGCTGATTTTGATAGACCTTATATAATCAAGCATACCTTGGTTAGTCATTTGTGTGTATGTGTGTATGTGTCTTTTTATTCTTGTACATGGGGTTTGTTCCCCACATTCACAATACCAGCTACCATCCTGCTTATTTTTTGTTACTGTATTCCCTATATACACGTATTCAACAAATAATTATTTCATGAATGAATAAATGAAGCTAAGAAAAACTGACCCATGACAGAATTTCAGAGGCTACAGTGAATGGAAGGAGCTGACATCTAAAAAGTCAGAGATGAGCTGGTAGAGTAGCACAGAGGTGAGGCTATGGAACCTTATGTACCTGCCCCTCCTTCCCCATCCCTTACCTCTCAACTTAGCAGATCCCTAGCATTCTCCCCCATAATGCCTGCTTGGGTTGCATGGTGTTCATTGTTAGTCTCTCTCAATTTTCTTTGGTAAATGAACACAAAGGTATGAGATAACAAATCCTGCTCTCATCTTCCCTCAGTTCCAAGAGGATAGATAAGATAGACAATGTATCTTTGGTTGGGTGGCAGTAGAATTCTGTCTTAGGAGGTAGACTGCCTGATCTGTGTTTCTTGTGTCCATAAATGTCAGGAAGTATTGTGTGCCAGGATCCATCCATCCAATATCATCATCTTGTCTCTAGCTGTTGGTATAATGCTGGGTACTTTTGGTCTGTTTTGGCTTATCCATCATTACCATCCTTATGTTATATAGGAAGAAACAAAGGTCTGAGAGGAATCTGACCCACTGTCACAGAGCTGGAGCCATTTGAACTTAGGTTAGTCTGACTTCAGGAATCATACTTTTTTACTTTAACATGTGGTGGAAAGCTGCACCCATATCCAAGGGTGATCTTTGTGTCTCAGCACCAGTTACAACAAAGTCTGAGAATGGTCTTCTGCTTGGTTTAGTCTGTGTCCTTATAAAAGTTCAACTGTGTAGTGTCCTTATTTATTTGTTTGTTTGTTTCTACACTTAAAGTCCATAACAGCAGAGCACTTGCTTCCTATCTGGACAACTATGAGGCCAGGATTCTGAAAATGGAATATTTTCAGAATGTTCTGAAAAAAAATGGTTTAAACTCCAACTGTAAATAGTTAAAGGGCAGTTTGGAAAGTTCCTGCAGGTATGTTCCTCCCCAGATCAATCTCATGCCAGGTCCTGCCTTCTCCTGAAATGGAGCCCACTTGCATCATTTCTGCATTTGTGTCCTTCACCCAGGTGGACAGCTTCATCTTCCACTTCTGCTACCACTCTTCTTTCCTCACCACAGGATTCAATAAAAGAGTCTGAGCAAAGTAAATCAGACACAGGCAAGTGGGGCTGTCTCATATCCATGCAGGGAATACCACTATTGGTCATGGTTTGGACTTTTCCCTAGAAAAGCTGCCAGAGTGCAGGAAAAAGTCAGTCATTTTCTAACAGGTGTAGTCTCTTCTTCAAGCAAGAAAGCACACCTGTCTCAGCCCAGATGGCCTTGCAGTAATTTTTCTGGAACTTTATCAGTTAGAAACAAGTAGAAAGATGCCAATAGCATATCTCTCACACAAAATGAATTGATGATAATAATAAAACAAACAAATAGAAAAACAAAAAAATTCCCATGAATTTAGCCTTCCTTACATTAAAAATCAAAATTTGTATCCTTGATGTATGAGTTATATTATTTGCCCATGAGTTCAAATTCCCCCAAACAAACAAACAAAACCTAAGGAAGGATGGATTTACTTTGGCTCATGGCCTTAGAGGACTTTAGTTGATGACAGAGAAGGTATAGTGGTGGCAACAGCTCAGTCTGTGTTGGTATGAGCATAAGGTGCTTGATCACAGAATGGTAGGAGACAGGAAGGAGAGGGAAACAGACCAGACTAAACTGCCATATTCTTTTAAATTCTCACCAGAAGTGATCCACCTCAATCAATCAAACTCCTTCCTAAAGGCTCCATAAGTGCCCTCCCAACACCAAGAGAGTGACACTTTTGAGGACTATGTGTGCAATCAAGAGCCTTTAGGTGACTTCTTAAGTCACACCTGAATAGCCTCATTGTGTTTCTGTCCTTCCCTTCTACAAAATTCTCCTTGGCAGGAAAGGTAAAAATCTCCTCTCATTCTTCTTTTGGACTATTTAAAAATTCTCTCTTGAGAAATGACACAGCTGGAAAAGACACAAGGGTACAGAGTAAGAAGAGCAGGCCTCTGGTGAGTGAGAGCCTTGTCTTTATTAAGTTCAGTGAGCTGAGACTAGACAACAGCCAGCACCTTGTTTTCATTGCCAAGAGTTCTGGATACTTGCCTGTTTCAATTTTCAGGTTGAGGTGGGTTTTTGTTCTTTTATAGCTTCTGGATGGTAGGACTTGCACGCTGTCCTTTGTGAACACGTTTTCCCTCTTGGGAATAAGATGGTTGATTTATCCATATAACTCCAGCCACTAATTACTCTTGGGATCATAAAGCATGTGCAGTCTTAAGAACAAGAGACTAAAAGAACACATCTGTGAATAGGATCACAGTGCATCGTGCAGGTCAGCCAGCCCTTCTGAAGCATGCTACTTTAGTCTTTGGCACACACGTGCATGCCCTTAGTAGACTGAAACATAGTGAGAGGGAATGGAGGAGTCTAACATAGATCCTTCTTTTCCCAATCCTCACTCCAAAACACAGAATACTACCTTACAGAGACACTGTCATGAGCCTGGAAGGGTCACAGACTTGGATTTTTTTATTTTATTTTATTGTCTTAGTCATTACCTAGCTATGTGACCCAAGGCTAGTCATTTAATCTCTTGGAGTCCCTCTTGACACTCATTAATAATACTTATGAATAAAAGCAGGTTAAATTTAGCAATTTATCTCTAGGCTAATGTTAACTACAGAGTTGTGAGGATTAGTGAATGGATACCTTGGTCTGCATGTCAATACAGACAAATGTACCATTGTGGAAGTGAGTAGAGAAATCTGTTTTTGAGAAAAACTGAAGCTCAGACAGGTTAGGTCACTGCAGTGAATATTGGTTTCTTCATTTCTAAGTGATAAGATGGAACAAGATAATTCTTAAACTTGTAGAGTCTCTAAGATTCTAGAACCCTATGTGTCCACTAAATGTGAACTAAAATAATAATCAACAGCACCCATGCTATGTGCATATAGCTATTATTACTATTTGGTGAAGATGTCTGCATATTTCACCCCGTCTCATAGACCGCCCCCAAAGAGATTACAAAAAGGGGACACACAGATTCTCTTCTTATCTTCTCTCCATGTTTCACTTCTCCCAGACAGGAAATGCAGATCTAGAAAAACACAAAGATGTGCACACTCTGGGGCCCACAGAGAGCAGGAGGATTTGGGGAGAAGTTTATTTAGTCTGTGAAATGCAGAGGTAGCACAGAGAGAAGCATAGGCTTGCAGGGTGGGCCGTGTTGAGCAGCAGGGAGAAGTGAGTCCTCTCTTGGAAGTATTAGACATGTGAAGAGAAGGGGAAGTGGGTGTGGTAATATTGAAATGTTTTTATTGTTTCTGTCTTGTTTTCTTATGAAGTTATGCACAGGATGGATCTTCAGCTTTTAAACAATGCTACATATCTGCCTATTTTATGTTGCCTTTTTTACTTCTAGTGAGTATCTAAATATCCATAAAAGACTAAGTTCCAACTCTTTCCTTCTAGACAGCTTTTCTTGCAGGCTCGACTATGTCCACTGGAATCACCTTGATCCTTTCTCATAACAAATTCTGAGTGTCTGCTTTACTGTAAATATTCTCACATACTCATATCCACATACTACAAAATATTGTCAAATGCCCAAGGAGAATCTCATCCTTTCTCATCATCTCCACTAACAACACCCTCCTCTAAATCCGCCTTCCTCCATGCATGCAATATTGCAACAGTTCCCAGATGTCTTCGCTGTTTTTGCCCCAGCCTACCAGCCAGAGTATGATGTTTAATACATACATTAGGAAAGGTCCCAACACTGATCAGAATTCTCCAGCTGCCTCCAATCCTATTCAAGGTGAGATGCTTGTTATTATCTGTCAAAATAGGCAGGTGGGATTTTACCAAACCAAAAAGCTCTGTACAGAAAAGAAAATGGTCAATGAAGACTGAAATTGTCTGGACTTCTGGGAGAAAAGATTTGCAAGCCACACATTTGATAAGGAATTGCTGTCCAAAAATACAACAAACACAAATAATTCGACAAGTAAACAAATAATCTGTTTAAAAATTGATGAAAGACTCGAGTAGGCATATCAAAAGAAGATCTACATAATGTCTAACAGGGATGTGGAAAACACATCTAAATCACTAATCATCAGGAAAATGAAAATTCAAACCAGAAAGGGCTCTCACTTCATACCTGGCAGAATGCCTATTATCAAAAAGATGGAAGACAGTATTGGGCTGGATGTGATGGGAGTGCAGATTAGCTCAGCCACTATGGAAAACACTATGCCAGTGCCTAAAAAATTTAAATCAGAACCATCCTATGATCTAACAATTCCACCATTCAGCATTTATTTAAAGGGGATGAGATCAATATCTCAAAGACACAACATCCTCCATATTTATTGCAGCATTATTCACACTAGCCAAGATGCAGACTCATTCTAAGTGTCTATCAATATATAAACCAATAAAGAAAATGTATTATATACTTACTGTAATAGTATTCTGTCTTCCAAGGGAATGAAAGTCTGCCATTAAAATGTTTTTGTTTTTAATTGATGCACAGTAATTATACATATTTATGAGGTACTATGAAATTTCAATAAATATATATAACATGTAATGATCAGATTAAGGTAATCAGCATGTCTGCTGCTCCAGACAGCTGCCATTTCTTTGTGCTGAAAGCATTTAAAATCCTCTCTACTAGCAAGGAAATCCTTTCATTTGTGGCAACGGGGAGAGACTTGAAGGGTATTATGGTAAATTAAATAAGCTAGGCACAGAAAAAGAAATCCTGTATGCCAATACTCTGTGAACTCTGTATAAGTCAGATTCGTAGAAGCAGAATAAAATATTGGTTATAAAAGATGTGGAGAATTGAGGGACTAGAGGTTAGTTTTCAAAGAACACAAACTTTCAGCTGGGTGAGAGCTACAAGTTTAAGAGAATGATTGTGTATCATGTGACTATAAGTAACAATATCCTGGCTACTGGATAACTGATGAGAGAGTAGATTGTTATTATCATGATTTTTTATTTTATATTTTATACTACTTCTGATATGCTCTCACTAAGATATCCAGGTTGTATTCAAAGCCCTGAGCCCCAACAATCCCTTTCCTTCAGCATCCCAAGTGGTGAGATGACAAGAATGTATCAAGTTTGAAAGTAAGTACTAAATGTTTTCATCACAAGAAAAAAAATATTTTGTGCTTACCCAAATCCACAACCGTCACATAGCTGGGTCATATACTCTGGTGGGACCACTGTTACACTTATGTTTATTGGCCATTATTGGCCAAAATTGCACTGTATGTTACATAACTAAATGTGGGTACTCTATAACCCAGTTAGGTGGCACACAATTATTTAATTGGCATGTTAAAATTATATATGCGCTTATTGTGTAGAACATGATGTTTACTTATGTGTGTGCATGGCAGAATAACTAAACCAAGGTATTTACCATATTCATTATCTCACTCACTTATCTCTTCTTGTGATTAAAACATTTAGCTTTTATTCTCAAACTTGATGCAGTCCTGTAATATTATCAATAAGGAGGCTGAAGGAAAGGGATTGCTGGAGCTCAAGACTTCAAATCCAGCTTGGATGCCATAGTGACTAGTTTATACCCTCTTCAGAATATACGTCCATGATGATGTGACCCATGACCAGTCAGACATGACTCTAGGTGTGGCTGTGTGGGCAATTTCTAATGCTTTAACTTAAACAGTTATTTAAATCAGTAGATTAAGAAAATCAGACTTTCTTTAAACATAGGGAAGCTTCATTCAATGTCAAAGGCCTGAGTAGACCAAAAGATTTGCCCTTCAAAGGAAGAGTGCATTCCTTCCACCTGACTGTCTTGCAGCTAGACCATTTGCTTTTCTTACTTCAGGACCTGAATTAAAAGTTGCAATGCCTTGACCTTTGAGCCTTCCAGCTTTCAGCCTGCACCAATGCTTCCTCAGCTTTCCTGATTCTCAGGTCTTGATTTTTATACAATTTGGCTCATACATGTGTTCCCTGTGCCCCAGCCTGTGGCGTATACATATATTTCTTATGCCTTGTTATTCTCAATAATCATATGGAAAAATCCTTGTGTGTGTGTGTGTGTGTGTGTGTGTGTGTGTGTGTGTGCAGATTTCTGCTAGCTAAACTTTTAAAAAATATTTATCACTTCAGATTACATCTCCATCACAGTGTCTTCTTTCCACCCCTCGATCACAGTGTCCTCTTTCCACTCCTCCCAGTCCTGCCCTCCCACCCTCTACACCTTATCCCTTCCATCACACTCCTCTGGAGTGGAGTGTCCCTACATTACAGCTCCCCACCCCAGTCCAGCAGTCATATGAGGCCAAAAGCCTCCTCATACACTGGGGACCTACAAGGCAGCACCACTAGGGCAAAGTGTCTCATTGACAGTAAACAAAGTATATGTTCATGTTCCCTTTGGTGCATTGGTTTTAGTATAGTTATTCTGTACTATATGGCTAAAATCTGACTATAAGTGAATAGATGCCATGTGCATCCTTCTGAGTCTGGGTTAGCTCACTCAGGATAAACTTCTCTAGTTCCACCCATTTGGCTGAAAATTGCATTATTTCATTGTTTCTAACAGCTGAGTAATATTCCATCATGTAGATGTACCACGGTTTTTTAATCCATTCTTTGGTTGAGGAAAATTCTTATTACACACACACACACACACACACACACACACACACACACACACACACACCTGTTTCTGTAGATAACCTTAATATGGTTTGAGTATAAAATATCTCTCAC
Source organism: Lophiomys imhausi (assembly GCA_907164525.1). Taxonomy (NCBI): domain Eukaryota; kingdom Metazoa; phylum Chordata; class Mammalia; order Rodentia; family Muridae; genus Lophiomys; species Lophiomys imhausi. The sequence goes on from CAJQZJ010001896.1 coordinate 11,920,922, forward strand.
AGGGTCATATAAACATGCACTAACACATTAAATTCAATAGTACTCTCCTAGAAACACAATAGAAATATATTCAACTTCTCCCTCAAGAACAAAGAGGGGCTGTATGCTTGAGATGTTCCAAAATTTTATTTTAATCTCATGTCTCTCAATCTCCTAAACAAGTTGAATCTTTGCTCCCACCCATGATGCCTTGACTTTCGACAAAACTACATTTGTTCCTCCTGTTCTTATTATCTTCTGAACCCCTTCTATTTGTCTAGACTACCCCAACTTAATCCTCAAACTCCACTTAGCAAACAAGAGTAGAAAGAATAAACAAGACAGATAAACCTCAAACACAGACTCTGTAGACAAAAACAAGCTCTTCTGAGGAACAGACACTTGACACCATGCCATTACTAGACAGAAAGCAGGCAGGGAAATTTGTGCCATGCTTCACTGAAGTTCTTATTTGTGGCTTTGCATGTTGTGGATGAATGAAAAGATTGTGAGGATTTAGTGACTGTTCTACAATGAGAAAAAAAAATGCATTTTAGGCACATCTTTTATATCTGACATGTTATTTCTGAAGACTCCTCATAGACGATGCTAAAGTCTGCAGATGCTCATGTTTAATACAGAGTCAGGGCTGTGTTCACATGCAACCTCTGTAAATCCCTCTACATAATTTAAACCACCTGTTGACTACTTAAAATACCTTACACAATGTAAATGCTACCTAAATAATTGTTACACTTTTAGGGAAATAAAGATAAAAAGATTTTTTTACATGTTCAATGAAGACACAATTTTGTAAGCACTGTCAGCTCACAGCTCAAATGTCCACAGGTGCTTTAGGCACAGTACAATCTAAAGGCTCAGACTGACTGAAATAAGGTGCTGTGGATGTTACACTCATTACCTCTTCAGCAGGTCCTAGCATCAGTGTGTCTGTCTGAGGTCATCCTTTGGTGGCTGAAACTTCTGCTCCACTGGAGCAGCTGCCTACTGATGCCTGACAGGATTATTTTGCACTCCTCTGTAGGACTGAGTCCCCTGAGTTGCACCATCTCCCAGAGTTCCTCAGCATGATGATGCTCTACTCCTCTCCAGAGTAACTTGAGTGTTTTCCTCTCTTCTCCTCTTCCACCCACCACCTCCTCCTCTTCTCCTTAAGTTATTTATTTACATTCCACTCATAGCTTCCTATCCCTCCTCTCCTTTCCTCCCATTCCCTTGCTCTCCCCTTTCCTCTCCTCCCATCAATCCTCCTCTCTTTCTCCTCAGAAAAGGGAAGACTCTGAAGGATATCAACCAGTCTTGGCAGAGGAAGTTGCAGTAAGACTAGGCACATCTTCTATAGTGGCTAGATGAGGGAGCATAGTTAGGGGAAAGGGATTCAAAGACACACAACAGAGTCAGACATCCCCTGCCCCCACTTGTGAAGGCCAAGCTCCACAACTGTTACATATGTGCAGAGGACCTAGGTCAGTCCCATGCATGCTCTCTAGTTGGTAGTTCAGTCTCTGTGAGCCCCTATGGGCCCATGTTAGTTGATTCTGTAGGTTTTCTTGTATTGTCCATGACCCCTCTGTCTCCTTCAATCCTTCCTCCCCTTCCTCCATAAGATTCTCCACCTAATGTTTGAGTTTGTGTCTCTGCGTCTGTTCCCATCAGTTTCTGGGTGAAGCCTCTCTGATGACAGTTATGCTAGGCTCCTGTTTGCAAGTATAGCAGAATGTCATTAGGAGTGTCAAGGGTGGACTCCCTCTCATGGCATGGGTCTCAAGTTGGCCCAGTCATTGGTTGATCATCCCCTTAATTTCTGCTCCATCTCCACCCCTTCACATATTGTAGGCAGGGTAAATTGTAGGTCTAAGAATTCTTAGCTGGATTGGTGTCCATATCCCTCCATTGGAAGTCTTACCTTGTTACCTGAGATGGCCATTTCAGGATACAGACCTCCATTGCTAGGAGTCTTAGGATCACCCTGATAGATTACTTGGCATTTCCATTGTTCTAGGTTTCTAGCTCATCCCAGGGTTGCCTCCCATTCTTGTTGTCTCTCCCAGTACTCTCTCCATCAATCCTCCCCTTATCTGATCCCTCCTGTTCCTATCCCCCTTCTCCACTCAGTCCCCACACCTATCCACCCCCATGGCTATTCTATTTCATCTTCTTAGTGGGATTCAATTAACCCCTCCCCTTGAGCCTTCCTTACCTGATCCCTCCTGTTCCTATCCCCCTTCTCCACTCAGTCCCCACATCTATCCACCCCCATGGCTATTCTATTTCATCTTCTTAGTGGGATTCAATTAACCCCTCCCCTTGAGCCTTTCTTATTATTTAAGTTCTTTGGGTCTGTGGATTATAGCATGGCTATCCTGTACCTTATGGCTAATATCCACTTATTTGTGAATACATATTTTCTTTGTCTTTCTGGGTCTGGGTTACCTCACTCAGGATGATTTTGTCTTGTTCCATCCTATTGCCAAATTTCATTTTTTAAATAGCTGAGTAATACTCCATTGTGTAAATGTACCACATTTTCTTTATCCATTTTCAGTTGAAGGACATCTAGGTTGTTTTCAGTTTCTGGTTATTATGAATAAAGTTGCTATGAACAGAGCTGAGTAAATGTCCTTGTAGTTTGGTGGAGCATCTTTTTGGTACAAACCCAGGAGTAGTATAGCTGGGTCTTGAGGTAGATCTATTCCTAATTTTCTGAGAAACCACTAAATTGATTTCCAACACCAATAGCTCAGGCATTGAGATCAACAACTAATAAATGGGACCTCATGAAACTGGAGAAGCTTCTGTAAGGCAAAGGACACTATTAAAATGACAAAATGGTAGCCTACAAAATGGGAAAAGAGTTTCACCAACCTACATATGATAGAGGGATGATATCTAAAATATATATAAAAAACTCAAGAAACTAGACATCAATGAACAAATAATGCAGTTTAAAATGGGGGTACAGAGCTAAACAGAGAATTCTTGACAGAAGCAGCTCTAATGGCTGAGAAGCACTTAAAGAAACATTCAGCATCCTTAGTAATTAGGGAAATGCAAATCAAAATACTCTGAGATTCTATCTACACCCTTCAGAATAGCTAAGATAAAGAAACAAAAACAAAAACAAAAAACCTCAAGCAACAGCTCATGCTGGTGAGGATGTGCAAGGGGAACACTCCTCCATTGCTGATGGGAGTGCAAACTTGTACAACTGTCTCTATTTCTTAGGCAAACCACTGATACTGAAACTTTTGTCTCTGGTTCTACTTATTGGAGATTCTTCCTGACAGAAGTTGTTGAATTCGAACAAATTGGACCACTTCCCCATCTTTACATGAGTCACTATAGTTCAGTGATTGTGTGCTAAGTGGTTGGTACCTTCCACAGGAGGCCAAGATTCTAGCTCAAGCTAAGGCATGTGGCTTCAGGTACATGTGATGATGACTTCGAAGGGAAATTCCCTAAACAATGCAGAATGCCGAACTCAATGAGACCCCTCTGCCAAATGTCCAGCAGGCATGCCTTATCTACCCGTCAGAAGCAGACCATTGCTACTGCACTTTACTAGGTCAGAGGTTGGCAACTAGTGCCTTGTTTTTATACATTTTTATTGGGTTCAACTGTGTTATTTTGTTTATGTATCATCTATAACTGTTTTTATGCTGTAACATTGGGGCTGAGTAGTTACAAAAGACATCTTGTGGCTCCCTAAGGCTGAAACATTGATTAGTTGGCCCATTATAGAAAATCTTTGTCAGCCTCCAAGGTAGATAGGGATCACTTTGATGCTGGACATTGTTTCCTGGGCAGAACAAGGATTGTTATTCTGAATTATTTTTGTTCTCTCTTCAGAGCTATGTCCATATGAGGAAATAGCTCTACTTCAGCTGATCTGTCATAATTCTTTATGCAAGAACTGTGTTAAATCAGATAACCATCCAGTGATCATTAAAGTAACTCAGTACTCATCATTCATCCAATGGAATATACTTATCATACAATGCAATGTCACATTCCCAGACATAGTTATCTCATGGACAGTTAATTCAGTGAACTTGCCCAACTCCATCCAGAGAGAATGCATTGCTAAAAGGCAAATGTTGGTGTTTGTGATAATAAAACGAGAATCTCAGGAGTGCAAAAATTAAATTCTTTTCTATAAAACTCTGTTGTCTGGAAATGTGAGAAAGGTGATCTTATCGTTTCCAGGAGGGTTTTTTTTTTTTTCAGTCAAATCCAGAAAATTCTGTTTAATCCGCTTCTGAGTGATAACTCAGTGCCATTCATAAGATTCTATAGAAGTCCAGATCTTGGTCCCTTGGAGGGTTTTCTGGTCTCTAGGTTATGAGTCTGGACTGTATTATCTTTGCTGGTCTTGATATTTCCTGGTTTGCAGCCTGTGGCTTCTAGTTACTCCAACCCCTGAAATGTTCAAGGCTTCCCAACGCCTCACCTCCCTCACACCTCTACTTTCCCTCCTGCCCCTCTGGTTTTTGGAGTTTTGAGAGTTTCCTGAAAGACCACAAAAAGGTCTCCCTGATATGAGAACACCTATATTGACCAATTGCTGACTTTGAGGCATGGAAGGGTAGAGTAGATTAGCAGCCTATGACACCACTTAGCTTGAGCTAAACACACGCCCCACCCCAACAACGCACTTAGCAACTTGGACCACATGGCCACCAAACTGCACATATATACCTCTCCAACCAATGGCATCTATGTTTCCCTTAGGAACCCTTAGTAATTCTCCTTTTGTGGCCAGACACCTGCTGAAACGTATCCTGAAAATAGAGGCTATGGGCCAATCCAATCTGAACTTGTTTTAATTTTATATGTAGTAAAGCAAACTATGTCCTTTTAGTGATTTTAGGGGGGATATCTATTTAACATATTAAATTCTGTGCATTATTGGAGACATGTATATCACTAAAATCAGATGTACCACAGGAAAATACATGTTCAGGGACTTGAGACTTACATACCTAGATCTATCATTTAAAACGGGACCTCATGAAACTGAAAAGCTTCTATAAGTAAGGCAAAGGACACTGTCATTAGAACAAAACAGCCTCCTACAGATTGGGAAAAGATCTTTACCAACCCCATTACTGACAGAGGGCTAATATCCATAATTTATAAAGAAGTCAAGAAATTAAACAACAAGAAACCAAATATTCCAATCAAAAAATGGGAAACAGAGCTAAACTGAGAATTCAAAAAGGAGGAATCTCTAATGGCAGTGAGATATTTGAAGAAATGCTCAACATCCTTAATCATCAAAGAAATGAAAACTCAAGACAACTCTGGGATTCCATTTTATACCTGTCAGAATGGCTAAGATCAAAAACTCAAATGACAGCACATGCTAGCAAGGTTGTGGAGAAAGGGGAACACTCCTCCATTGCTGGTGGGAGTGCAAACTTGTACAACCACTATGGAAATCAGTGTGGCAATATCTTAGAAAACTTGGAATAGTCCTACCTCAAGACCCAGCCATACCACTTCTGTGTATCCATCCAAATGAGTCCTCACCAAACCACGAGGACATATCCTCATCTATGTTCATAGCAGCCTTATTTGTAATAGCTAGAAACTGGAAACAACCCAGATGTCTCTCAAATGATGAATTGTGGTACTTACACAATGGAATACTACTCAGCTATCAGAAACAAGGAAGTCATTCAATTCATAGTCAAGTGGATGGAACTAGAAAAGCTCATGCTGAGTGAGCTAACCCAGACTCAGAAAGATGCACATGGCATCTATTCACTTATAATTGGATTTTAGCCATATAGTACAGGAAATCTGTCACACAACCAACACACTGAAAGGATCGGGAACATAGACTTTGTTACCTATCAATGGGAAAACTTGCCCTAGGGGTGCTACTATGTAAGCCCCCAGTGCAAGAGAAAGCTCTTAGCCCTCAAATGATTGTTGTGGTGAGAGGGGCTGATATGTAGGGACACTCCACATTGGAGGAGTTGGATGGGTGGGAGAGGGAAGAGAGGGTGGGAGGGTGAAACCAGGAGGGGTGGAAAGAGGGCACTATAATGGAGATGTAACTTGATGTAATAAATAAACATTAAAAACAAAACAAAACAGAAAGCCACTTCCCATTCCACCCCATGTAAGTGCTGGGAATTGAACTTAAGTCCTCTTCAAGAAGAGTGGATGTTTTTTGACCTCTGAGCCATCTTTTAAGTCCCAAGTTGTTATTTATTGGGTTTTATTTATTTATTTATTCATTTATTTATTTTTTGGTGCAGGAGCTCATGTAGTTCAGACTGATCTTGATTTTGTTTTGTTTTGAGGTTGGGGTTGGCCTTGAGCTCTTGATTCTCCTCAAAACTTCTATGTGTTGGGATTATGAATGTGAGCCACTTCAGGTTAGAAGTACCATTTTAGACAAATTAATTCAGGTATTTAATTATAAATAGGAATGTCAGTGTTTTTAAAATACACTTCTATTCATCCACTAGACTTTTAATGCATGTTGGCAATATGCAAGGCTTCTGACTGGGTGCAGAGGGTCCTTTAGCAGAAGAAATGGACAGAAGATCCTATGCATGTTCTAATTTGATTCACAGATTCCAGAAATATTTTAAAAATCTATATTCAATACAGTGTGATAAGCCCAAAAGGAAAAGTACAAATAAAAGACTAGGTAAGGAGCTCAGGGGGGAAAAAGCAGCTAGATGCTTATTCAGGAATTTTTTTTTTTTTTTAGAGAAAAGTTGGGGAAAAGCCACCAAAATAGAACTGAAGAGCAATATTGTGATTAGAGCTTCTAAGGCATCAGGGCCCTACTCCTTAGGACTTTCATGAATATATTAATTTATTTACAAAAAAAAAAAAGGATTTAAGTCAAGATTCATGAGAGTACCTTGATTAATTCTATTGGGTATTGAGTTTAATCCTTTTAATTTTGCGTAAGTTTCTGTATATTGGAATGTGCATGGAAGTACAGGTGCTCACAGAGGCTAGATGACAGCATAGGATCTCCAGGAGTTGAAGTTAGAGGTGGTTGTAAGCAGTCTGATGTGGGTGCTGGGAACCAAGATGGACCCTCCAATCAATAAGTGCTCTTGGAGGATGTGAGCCATCTCTCCCACCCAACAGTGCACCTTTGAGAGACACATAAGAAGGGTCAAAGTCAGAAAAGGGGATGTCATGAAGGAAGCCAAATCAGAGAGAGGAAACTAGGGAGAAAGACAGGGTTAGCTGAAATAGAGTTGCTTTGAAAGCAGAGGAAAATGGTATGAGCCAGGAAATGCAAACATAGGTAAAGGAGAGAGGGTCCCCCAAGGAACCCCAGTAGCAGTGCAGCCCCACCATTGCCCTCATCACAGCCCAGTGAAATTCATTTCTGACTCTTAGAGCTGTAGAACAATATGTTTCAGCTGCTTAGTTTCTGGTGATTGGTCCTAGTAGCAAAAGGATTCTAGAAAGGCATACAGCCAGAGGGAAAGCAGCTGTATTTGACTTCACTCTGCACTTCCTCACTGTGCCATCCTTTGTTACTATCACTTTTCTGAGTTCCGTCCTGCAGAGCCTTAGATCTGCATGCCACATCACAGGCAACGATGGCTGTCACAGCTCTGAGGATATGACACCTGTTTCACAAATACGAGCTCATAAGGTGGCTTTTGGCCAATGGCTAGGGGGACCCTTAGCAATATTCTGGGTCAAGAGAAGAGTCATGTGCAGGACATGATAGTGCCTAAAGACAAAGGTGCTGTGTCTATAATAAGACAATCCAGGTGTGAAGAAGGCAAGTAGGAACTTGAAGGAGCGAGACAGCTAAGTGTAGTAAATTCCTTGCTTGGAGCACTAAGAGGTTTTCCAGTTCAATCTGCTGATAAGGCCAGGAGTTGTCTCTAAGCAAGTGAAGCCATGATGAACTTGACTTGTTACAGATAACACTCCTTTCTGTTTTGTAAGGAGTCTATAAGGGATAAACTAAGAGTGTAAGTGTCTTTCTGTCCTATTGACACCATCACTGTCAAAAGGTCAATATTTCTTAGGGAGTTACCCCCCCATTTATTTATTTATTTATTTATTTATTTATTTAATCATTTTTACAGCTTTATTGCAGTTCCCTCCTCCCTCTCCTCCCATTCGCACCCTTACAGACCCCTCCCTCCATTCTCCCTTCCCTTCTCTGAGGTACAAACCCACCCTGGTACATCAAGTTACAGCAGGACTAAGCACTTCCTCTCCCACTGAGGCCAGACGAGGCAGTCCAGCTATGAGAAAGAGACCCAAAGGCAGGAAACAGAGTCAGAGACAGCCCCTACTCCAATTGTTAGCAGACCCACATGAAGAAAAATCACATCTGCTACATATGTGTAGGAGGCCTAGGTTGGTGGTTCAGTTACTGTGAGCCCTCATGGGCCTAGGCTAGTTTCCTCTTTAGGTCTTCTTGTGGTGTCACAGACTCCTGTGCCTTCCTCTGTTCTTCCTCTCACTTTTCCACCATACTCCCCAGATTCTCCCTATTGGTTGGCTATGGGTCTCTGCATCTGTTTCCATCAGCTGCCACATGAAGCCTCTCTGAAGACAGTAATGTTAGCTCCTGTCTGTAAGCCTAGCAGAGTATCATTAAAAGTGTCAGAGATTGACTCTTTCCCATGGGGTGAGTCTCAAGTTGGGACAGTCACTGGTTGGTCATTCCTTCAATTTCTGTTCCTTCTTTAGTCTTTATCAATACACTTCTTGTAGGCAGGAAAAATTTGGGGTCAAAGGTTTTGTGGGTGGGTTGGTGTTCCTCTCCCTGTACTGGAAACCCCACTTGGTTAAGGAGGTGGTAATTTTAGGCTACATATCCCCCATTGCTAGGAGTCTCATCTAGAATTACCCCTATAGACAGACTCTAGGGAACCTTCCCGCCCTGGAGATGCCCCTTACCAATTTCTATTTCTCTCTCTCCAGAATTAGAAAGGATCTTCACAAATCCACATCTGACAGAAGGCTAATATCCAAAATATATAAAGCACTCAAGAAATTAAACACCAACAAACCAAATAATCAAATTAAAAATAGGATACAGATCTAAATTGAGAATTCACAGCAGAGGAATCTCTAATGTCAGAGAAGCACTTAAAGCAATGTTCAGTGTCTTCAGTCCTCAGGGAAATAAAAATCAAAATGACTCTGAGATTCCATCTTAGACCCTTCAGAATGGCTAAGATCAAAAACTCAAGTGACAGCACATACTCTCAAGGATGTAGAGCAAGGGAACCTTCCTCCATTGTTGGTGGGAGTGCAAACTTGTACAACCACTTTGGAAATCAATCTGACGATTCCTCATAAAAGTAGAAATAGTTCTTCCTCAAGACCCAGCTATATAACTCCTGGGCATATACCCAAAAGATGGTCCAACATACCACAAGGACATTGGATCAACTATGTTCATAGAAGCGTTATTTATAATAGGCAGAAACTGGAACTACATAGATGTCCCTCAATTGAAGAATGGATAAAGAAAATGTGGTATATTTATACAATGGGATACTATTCAGCTATTAAAAGCAGGCAAATGGATGGGGCTAGAAAATATTATCCTGAGTGAGGTAACCCAGGCCCAGAAAGATACACATGGCATGTACTCACTTATAAGTGGCTATTAGCCATATAGTACAGGATAACTATATTACAATCCATATACCCAAAGAAGCTAAGTAACAAAGAGGCCCCAAAGGAGGATACTTGAATCTCACTCAGAAGGGGAAATAAAACGAACATCTGAAGTAGATGGTGGAAGGGAACTGTGTGGGAGAGGGAGTGGGGAGGGAACATGGCAGGGATCAGGTATGGAGAGAGCAGGGGAAGGGGAGTACTGGGAAAGAGAGGGCAGGATTTACTTTTGGACTGGACTTTGTACTAACAACGATCTCAACATCTTTATCACTTGGTATACTATTCACCTCTGTAGAGATCAGGGACATGTGTGTTTGTAAAGGTTAAGTGAAAAGTCCAAGGTCAGGAACTATCAGGTTATGTTAATGATTATTGTTTTACCCACTGTATAATTACTGCTATGGTCTGTATAGAATTATCTGAGAGGTCAGTCGTCTTTTGATGAAAAGTCTTTGGGCCTATTAAAATAACTCAGTCTCCATGAAAGATCCTCACTCTATTCCAATTCTTCCTTGAGCCATGAAAAAACAAATTTTTAGAATAGTAATCTCTCTAAAAGCTCACTCTTTGATTGAGTATTCTTATATTCCTGGGACCATTTAACTACTGTCTACCTTTACCACTGGAATTCATTCCATTGTCTTCATTTGCCAGATGGAGGGATGAAGCAGCGAGGAACTGCTGATATTTGCACTCTAGAAATACAGCTATGAACCTTTGGGTGGGAAGAAAAGGCAAGAAAAGGCACTCTTTGCTGCTTTCTTCCTAACGTCAGAGTCGACTGGGTCATGTTACCCAGAATAAATATGATCAGGATTTGCTTTCTAAAAGTGCATCAGAGAGTATCTGTCCTGTTGGGTGAAGATGTGTAGTGACCTACAATAATCTGTATTATGTGACTTAAGGCTTGAGAGAAGTCTCTTGTGCTGTAAAACCACAGCACAACTCTCCCTTTATTAGAAATCAGAGGAGAACCTGCTCACCTTTCATTCTATACCACTAAGCATGAAATGTATTGAAACCCAAGACAGGAGACCAAGACTCTTTAGAAACTCAGGCTGAAAACTTAGCCCCAAATGAAAGTGAAGAGAGATTTCAAAGATGATAGGAGATGCTTGTGCTTCTGCACTTGACATGGATAGGATACATGAAAACAGAAAGAACGAAAATAAGAAGAAATATGGAATTACAGACTGTGGGAGCTGGGAAGTGTTAGTTTCTCTAGTCTAGAGATGCCAGATCAATTTGGTGCATTGTTCTATAGCAGCCACATAGGGAGGGATTTAGGGGATTAGCACCATGACTTCACTGTGTCTTTCTTTTAATCTCTCAGACCTGTTCTTTGTTGGCTGAGCACAAATGAGAGTCAGAAGATAAGGAGATCTGCTGATGTCCTTCCTACACAGGCATCAATCTTAAACCAGAGATACTGAGTAGATACAAAGAGGTGGAAGTGAGTCAACCACATCTCTACGGTTGGAGACATATTTCCAGATCAAGAATTAGAGAGGGCTCCCGAGTCTGTAGCTAAAGTCATATACTAGGTGAAGCTGTGTGATGGCTGCATCATTCACGAAAGGGGGTCACAGTAGAGACTGAACAGCTTGGTATCATCCCCGCTCCTCCCTGCCCAACACCATTGCAGAATCCGAGGCAGCAGGTGTCTGTTCTTCCAAGCGCAGGGCTCATCTCAATCAATGCATGCAAGCAAAAGTTTTCCATTATGCATGAGTCATACACTAAGCCAGAGTCACCTAAAGAAATCCATGCTTGGGGAGTAGTCCCATGTTATGCCTGCCTGTAAGACTGAGCAGTCTAGGAACTACAGGCGTTTAATCTCCATTTACTTGCATTCTCAAGCCTAGCTTCTTGCAAAATTTCTGAACAGAACTCTATTATCTCCTTTAGTCTAAACCATAGGGCTGTTTGGGGATGTAGAAAAAACTCCTAAACAGCATAAGAATATGTGACATGTGTGTGTTTCCCAAATATACATTTTGTAAGTATGCACACTACTTTTCAATAGAAATTTAAAACATTGTTGAGCATTTCTTCAAGTGTCTCTCAGCCACTAGGGATTCCTCCTTTGTGAATTCTCTATTTAGCTCTGTCCCCCGTTTTTTGATTGGATTATTTAGTTTCTTGGCATTTAATTTCTTGAGTTCTTTGTAGATTTTGGACATTAGCCCTCTGTCAGATGTAGGGTTGGTGAAAGATTTTCTCCCAGTCTGTAGGCTGCCGTTTGGTTCAAATGACAGTGTCCTTTGCCTTACAGAGGCTTTTCAGTTTCATGAGGTCCCATTTATTGATTGTTGATCTCAAGTCCTGAGCTGTTGGTGTTCTGTTCAGGAAGTTGTCGCCTGTGCCAATCAGTTCGAGGGTTTCTCCCACTTTATCTTCTAGTAGATTTAGTGTGACCGGCCTTATGTTAAGGTCTTTGATCCACTTGGACTTAAGTTTTGTACAAGGTGATAAGTATGGGTCTAGCTTCATTCTTTTACAAATGGACATCCAGTTGGACCAGCACCATTTGTTGAAGATGCTTTCCTTCTTCCATTGTGCCGTTTTGGCTTCTTTGTCAAAAATTATGTGGCCATAAGTGTGTGGGTCTATTTCTTGATCTTCAATTCGATTCCATTGATCTAGTGGTCTGTTTCTATACCAATACCATGTTGTTTTTACAACTATTGCTCTGTAGTACAGCTTGAAATCTGGGATGGTAATACCTCCAGATGTTTTTTCATTGTACAGGATTGATTTAGCTATTCTGGGCTTTTTGTTATTCCATATGAAATTGAGACTAGCTCTTTCCAAGTCTATAAAAAATTGTGTTGGTATTTTTATAGGAATTGCATTGAATCTATATATTGCTTTTTGTAGGATGGCCATTTTTATTATGTTGATCCTACCTATCCATGAGCATGGGAGATCTTTCCATCTTCTAAAGGCCTCTTCCATTTCTTTCTTCAAGGGCTTGAAGTTCTTGTTGTACAGGTCCTTTACTTCCTTGGTTAGAGTTACCCCCAGGTATTTTATATTGTTTGTGGCTATTGTGAAGGGGGTTGTTTCCCTTATTTCTTTCTCAGCCCTTTTGTTTGTTGTATAAAGAAGGGCTTCTGATTTTTTTGAATTAATTTTGTATCCAGCCACTTTGCTGAAGGTGTTTATCAGCTGTAAGAGTTCTCTGGTGGAATTTTTGGGGTTGCTTATGTATACTATCATATCAACTCAAGACGACTCTGAGATTCCATCTCACACCTGTCAGAATGGCTAGGATCAAAAACTCAAATGATAGCACATGCTGGCGAGGGTGTGGAGAAAAGAGTACCCTACTCCATTGCTGGTGGGAGTGCAGGCTTGTGCAACCACTATGGAGGTCAGTCTGGCGATATCTTAGAAAACTTGGAATAGCTCTGCCTCAGGACCCAGCCATACCACTTCTGGGTATACACCCAAATGCCTCTTCACTGAATCATAAGGAAGTTTCCTCATCTATGTTTAGAGCAGCCTTATTTGTAATAGCTAGAAACTGGAAACAACCCAGATGTCCCTCAACCGAAGAATGGGTTAAAAAACTGTGGTACATCTACACAATGGAATATTATTCAGCTATCAGAAACAATGAAATTATGCAATTTGCAGCCAAATGGATGGAACTAGAAAAGCTCATCCTGAGAACTAACCCAGACTCAGAAGGACACATATGGCATCTATTCACTTATAGTAGGATTTTAGCTATATAGTAGAAGGTATCAATACTACAACTAACACACCAAAGGGAACTTGGACATAGACTTCTTATTTTTAATTTTTATTTTTTATTTATTTTTTATATAGTAGTTATATTTTTTTCTATTTTTTAGTCTTTTTTATCTATTGTATGCTTATTGATTTGTTTGTTTAGTAGTTCTCTCTCCCAGCCAACGAGACACTTTTCACTGATGGTATTGCTTCATAGATCCCCAATGAATGAAGAGGCTCTTGGCCCTCATACGACCTCTCAGCTGAGATGAGGGACTGTTATATAAGGACACCTCACCCCAGAGAAATGGGATGGAAGGGTTAGGAGGTAAAGAAAAAAAATGAAATGCGATGTTTCGGCCTTTTACTACTAACTGTCATGAACTGTTTAGGATAATTAAGAAATGCAAACTAATGGTTATGCAAGCCAGTCATTCTGTTAGGTACTACGACAGCCTATTATAGTTACTTGCTAAGCTAATCAGAAATAAAGCTGCTAAGAGACAAGCAACATCTGTTTACCCTAATAGAAGAGATAGATAGGGCCTCTTCAAAAACCTCAAGAGATCTGCAGAATATGGCACTCAAAGATGTTTTCGTAACTTTAGATTTTTTTTTATATCAAGACATATCAACTCCTGACAGCACCCCCTATTCTCCTCCAAGTAGAAGATGAGCATCGAAGAATCTCCAGTGGGAGATGATTGAATTAGTCGTAAGCCTATCTCTTGGTAGGAAAAGCCCCTTGCTCCAACTGTAGACAGAATGCTGTCCAAAAAGAACAAAACCTGGAAGCAGGTAAGTCGACAGCCTAGCTCTGCCAAGACAGGGTAGGTAAGTCCTTCATAACCCCTGCTCTACAATCAATGTCTGTCAGAGAAGCGGGGCCAAACAACTGAAGATCGATGCTGTAATATATGGAGAGAAAATGGGAACTGTCCAGGCAGCCACTGGTATGTCATTTCTTAGTTTGGGAAGCTGCAGACCCTGTACTTCCTATAAAATCAGATATATTTATCCCTCTCAGGTCTCTGAGGTGATTGAAGAACAGATAGATAAAGTCTCATAATTAAATTTTGAGTTGTTTAGGAGTCAAGAGAGTGTTATACATCTAAGAAGATACTTTTAAAATTGTGTTGCAATTAGTATGAATGGTGAGTCAGATATAGAACTTTAAACTCATGGAGATGTTTAGATAGTAGAATGTTAAAGTCAGGTACCAAATACATATGGACTGGTCATTGGGAATGTACGTTAAGCCATATAACCCTCATAACTGTGGCCTAATTACCTTTGTTGTACTGAATTGTGTTTATTATTATAAGAGAAAGAGCCATTTGTTGGACTGAAAGGAGAAACTGTAGGGGGAAATAAGATATACCTTAAACTTAAAAGAAAAAAAAAAGGGAATTGGATGGGGGTTGAGGGTGGGAGGGTGAGACTGGAGGGGGAATAGGGAAGGGAATGCGATTGAGATGTAACTTGAAGAAATAAAAAATAAAGGAAAAAAAAGAAAGAAAGAGAAGACTGTCAATGTAAACAAACATGAAATAAATTTCAGGATTAGGTTTCAAGTAAAAAAAAAGAAATTTAAAACATTAGTCTGAAAAAGTGATGGTATTACATAAAATATATGCACTTTGCACTTCGAAACTAAAGTGTGGGTATTCTAAGAAGGTTTGTTTCCAGGCCGGAGAGATGGCTCAGTGGCTAAGAACTGGCTGCTCTTTCAAAGGACCAGGGTTCAAATCCCAGCACCCACATGGCAGTCACAGCTGTCTAATTGCTGGGTGTGGTGGCGCACACCTTTAATCCCAGCACTTGGGAGGCAGAGACAGGCGATCTCTGTGGGTTCAAGGCTAGCCTGCTCTACAAAGTGAGTCAAGGACAGCCAAGGATACACAGAGAAACCTTGTCTCAAAACACCAAAAAAAAAAAAAGAATGTTCGTCCTTTTTATAACATATGCTTACAGCAGACACATATTTTATCTCCTCAGTACCATTTTCTTCCTATTCTTCTTATGATTTTGTGTGTGGATGTCCCTGTTCCCTGAGCTCAAGGATGAACATAGAATCCCAGTGCTCTGAACGTCACCATCCTTCTAGTTGCAGCAGCTATTGTGGGAGCAGCTAATTCACCAACACAGTCCAGTCAGCGTGTTCACTGGGCACCCAGGCTGGAATTTTGAAGAAGCAGCATGTTCAGATAGTTGGATCACAGACTGTGAGAAAGTGTAAGGTAGAGATGGCGTGCCTAGTAACCGTCTTCCAACTGTAGGGCAGAAGATGAAGATGGGAGAGACCAATGAATACCAGAAGCAGAACTGAGAACTAGAGAAAGAAAGGAATTCAAAATCATCTGAGGTTATGGACCTTGCTATGCCTAGCCTCTAGCTGTCTTCTGTGGTCACATCTACTCCTGCCCTTTATAGACAATGAGCCAGAACAACAATGTGTGTGTGTGTGTGTGTGTGTGTGTGTGTGTGT
>CAJQZJ010001896.1:11936802-11995141 GCA_907164525.1 Lophiomys imhausi
TGTGTGTGTGTGTGTGTGTGTGTGTGAATGTATGTTCTTGTGTGTATAGGTGCTCATGTATGTGAATGCATATGGAGGAATGTAGGAGAGGGGGCAACCTTGGATGTCATTCCTCAAGTGCTGTCTGTCTTGTTTTTAAGACAGGTTCACTCACTGACATGGAGCTTGTCAAGTATGTAGGAAGGCTGGCCAGTCAGCCCCAGGGACCTGCCTGTCCCTAGCTCCTTAGTGTTGGAATCATATATACCACAAAGGTTGGCTTTGTTTTTCTCTTTTATACATGTGTTCAGGGGACTAAATTCATGTTCTCATATATGTAGCCTCACATCTGCAGAACAAACACCTGACCAACTGAGCTATTTCCTAGCCTCAGTTCTTAGTTTGCTTCAGTCATTTGTTACCAACAGAATCTAGTCAATGCAATGGTATTAGTACTGTAAGTTTTCTGTCAGAGGTTAAAACAAACCATGAGATTCCGCATCTTCTGCAGAACCAGGAATTAAATAATAGTTGTATAGATATCTTCCAGTGTTGAGCCTTGCTTTGAAGCGAGAATGACCTTGCTTTCCTCCCCAGATATGACACCCAGGTTCCACATGTAACAAGGTTATGTGTTAAAGGGCACTCCTCCTGTAGGTCATGGAACCTTCTGGGATTCAGATTCTATCTATGCTTTGCCATGTGTGGGATACTCCTGCTTTTGAGCATGTTTCTAGGACACTGCCTCTGAGAAGGTCTTAATTTAGTGGAGCTTCTGCTTTCTTGTGTTTGAGGGAGAAAGGGAAGAGCAATGCTTCTGACAGTGGGTAAGCAAAGAGACATTGATATGTGGCCTCCACTGACAGCTTGCGGGTGTGAAGAAAACTCCTGAACAGATACCACAGCTGCCCTGGCCTGCTGAACATTGCCCCTCAAGTCCTGGCCAAAGCTGGGCATGACTACTACCAAAATAAATTTCTGCTGGAAGAAACTTCTTTATTGTCCCGGACTGACATTCTTCTAAAATGTTTTCCTTATTATTTTTTGCCATTCTCCTTGCTCTTTCTTGGTTGCCCTAGACCCATATACACTTAGGGTCTTCACACTGGGTACATTTCCTTTTTCTAGAATACTTCACTTCACATCTGTTTGTGTCTAACACACTCATTTCTTTTGCATCTTTTCTCAAGAGCCTCTTTCTCCTTGAAGCCGTGTATGACTACTTGATCTAAAAATTGACCATCACCTATGTTTAATGTATTCCTTTCTTCTTACTTCTGTTTTAACTGCTGCCTTTTCCTCCTCCTCCTCCTCCTCATCAACGTTTCTACTTCCTCCCATTCCCCCTTCTTCTGTAAGACAAGAGCTCATATATCCCAATATGGTCTTCAAATCACTACATAGCCAGGGATGACCTTGAACTTCTGTTCCTCGAACATTCTGAGTGTTGGAATTACAAGCGTGAGGCCCCTGGCTCCATTTTATGTGGGACCAGAAATGTAGAAAGGAGCTTCATGTATGCTAAGTAAGCATTATACCAACTGAGATACACCCCCAGACCACATAGTTTTCTTTTTCTTTGTCATTCATTTCTGTTGCTAGAAGTCAATATTTATGTGCATATTGAGTTCAGTCTGTGTTTTCCATATTGAATCCTTTGGGTATGTAAATGTGTCTGATGGTAGAATGTGCCAAAAATACCTTTAGAATAAGTAAGTGTATAGAACATATGCTTAAAATGGAAAACATGGAGGTACGGTCAAGAGGTAGGATGAAGGTGTGTGTGTGAAATGTTTCTGAGGAGATGTTGTGACAGACTAGGGAGGGGAAATGGCTTTACAGAGACAAGAAACATATACATAAAATACTAGGAGTTAAAAATAAGAGGTTGACAACATATATGATGTGTGCATGTATGTGTAATAATAATAATTAATAATAATAAAGGTTTCATTAATCTGAGAATGTGATGGGATGAGAGGGACTGGGTAAAGGAAAGAGGGAAGTGATGTAATTATATTTTCATTAAAAGTGTAAAAATAATAAAATGAAAGGTTGACATAATCTACTAATATAGGACAATGTGTAAGATGTACTCCTGATTAAAAAGATACTACTCAGCTATCAGAAACAACGAAATCATGCAATTTGCAGCCAAATGGATGGAACTAGAGAAGCTCATTCTGAGTGAGCTAACCCAGACTCAGAAGGATGCACATGGCATCTATTCACTTATAGTCGGATTTTAGCTAGATAGTACAGAATAACTATACTACAACCAGTGCACCAAAGGGAATAGGAACATAGACTTTATTACCTGTCAATGAGACACTTTGCCCTAGTGGTTCTGCCTTGTAGGCCCCCAATGTATGAAGAGACTCTTGGCCCTCATACGACTGCTGAACTGGGGTAGAGGACTGTTATGTAGGGACACTCCACTCTAAGGGAGTGGGATGGAAAGGTTAGCGGGTAGAGGGTGGGAGGGCGGGACTGGGAGGGGTGGAAAGAGGACAATGTGATGGAGATGTAACCTGAAGTAATAAATAAATATTTAAAAAAGACCAAGTTATTAAAAAGTAAGACTAGCATTCTGTGCATGCAATTGTACACACACACACATACACACACACACACCATGCTCTGGCCTCTGTCCCTACAGGTGGATGCCTAACCCGGGGACCCCTTAGTGCTGGCAAAGTCAGTGGTCCTGCAAAGACTGTGGATGGTGAGGGCTTGAATTTTGTCCTTCAGATGTTCTTCACTATTTATAATTTTCCACAAGGGATTGTAGACCTGAAATTCATGGATAAAGATGTAGAAAACATAAATAATCTAGAAAACCATGAGAATAGCAGGCATTCAAGGAATAGTGATAGAATAAATGAATGTGTAGGTTTAAGTCTCTCCAGACTTTCTCCATGTTTTGTATAAAGGTAAAATAATTTTTTTAAAGCTCTTGGGCTTCCAGGACAGGCCCCAAGGCATACCCTGTGAGACTCACAACCAAAGGCAAAATCATTATCTTTTTTTTAATTAATCTATTTTCTTTTTCTAAAGCATTTATTTATTACTTCAAGTTACTTCTCCATTACTGCCCCCTCTATTCACCCCCTCTTGGTCCCACCCTCCCATCCTCTACCCCCTCTCCTACCCACCCCATTCTCCGGTGTGTGGTGCCTGCGTATATCAGCTCCCCTCAGTTTGTTGGTCACATGAGGTCTAAGAGCTTCCTCTTCCACTAACAGGTAACCAAGTCCATGTTCATGTTCTTTTGGGTCTATTGGTTGTAGAATGGTTGTCTTGTACTGCATGGCTAAAATACAGTTATAAGTGAATATATGTCATGTGTATCTTTCTGAGTCTGGGTTAGCTCACTTATGATGAGCTTTTCTAATTCCATCCATTTGGTTGCAAATTGCATGATTTCTTTGTTTCTGATAGCTGAGTAATATTCCATTGTGTAAATGTACCACAGATTTTTTTTATCCATTCCATTATCTTTTTCATTATTATCCATTTTCCCAATATTAGTGCTAGAAATTCCATTTAAAAATCAAACCTTTAGAATGAAAGCCATTTTTACCGAACACATTGATCTTTGGTTTGTATCAGATTTGGGTAAAAAAACCATAGGAAAGCATCAAGTAGAACTTAGTTATTTCCACATTTTGTTCCAAGCTTAGGTGAGTATACTGGGTAATGAATATTTATTCATTTTAAACACACCTGTCAAAGTTTGAGCTGCTTTGTGGGCTCAGTATGTCAAGCCTTTTGTAGAATAAGCATTTGAAATAATTTAGATTTTTTTTCAGAACCCATTATTTGATAATTTCTTTACAAAGAAGCAAAACAAAACCTATGTATGTGTGTGCTTCCTCACAGGGGAGAACAGTCCTAGTTCACCTGGCTTTGCAATGGTTTGCATCCAGTAACAGGAAAACTTTCTAGTGGTCTACGAATTTACTGTCTAAAGTGCTAATAATTTTTTCAAACACCTTCCCTTCCATATGTTAGTTCCATACCATGTGGTTTCCCATTTGGGAAACCTGTTTATTATCATCAGTATATACATACATACACACACACAACACACACACACACACACACACACACACACACACGCACACACACACACATATATATGTATGTGTGTGTATGTATGTATATAGCCTGTTTATTATCATCACTATAAGTCTTATTAAAACATACACACCAAGCCTCCATCTGTACATCCCATTTGCTGCTATTCCAAATGTTTTTGGGGAGAGTAAAAATACGTCTGAGAAGTCCTTTAAAAGTCCCTGTTGCGAATTCTTCTAATACTTGCAAGATTTTAGTTCCTTAAATATTGATGCCTCCTCCATGTTTACAGAAAATTTTACCCTCAGTTGCATTTTCTGATTTGATCTTTAAAAAGTGTCAGAAGTCCGTATTTCTCCATTCTGGGCTACTGTAGCCATTGCCACAAGAGAGCTTCTTTTGACATGAGCCAAGATTCTGATACTTGGCATGGAGCACCCTTTAAAATGAATATGGAAAGGCAGTCTTAACTACCCATGAGCAAGTATCCTACTTGATATGCAAACACCTCCATATTTTCTTATCATCCTAAAAGGTGTGAATTAAATTATAAGAAACTTGCAGTGTGAAGTCAGGCCAAAATTGGCGAGTCTCCATCAGCACACACTGCTTCTCAGAAGTGCTGAAATTGTGCCTGGAGGCTTTCTTCTAACAACACAAAGTTTGTCTGAATAAAGCAAGCCAAGTGCTCCATCCTTGAAGCAGCTTATTGAATTAATAAGACAAGACAATTAATGTGATGCTCTATTGCTTTGGGATGAAACAAGGAAATAGGACCATACAGAGCTGTTTATCATTTGGGCATAAAGCAAAGGGGAAGAATGAAGAAAAAAAATGCTCCCCTTTCTCTGAGCCTTAAAGATCTCAGTAAGGATCTTGCTAATTCAAGTGTCCTTTCGCTCATCAATGCTTCTCAATCTTCCAATGCTGCAACCCTTTGATACAGTTCCTCATGCTGTGGTGACCTCCGCCACAAAATTGTGTTTATTGCTACTTCATAACAGAATTTTGCCATTGTTATGAATTGTAATGTAAGTATCTGATATTCAGGATGTCTGATGTGCCACCCCATGTGAAAAGATTGTTCAACTCACTAAAGCGTCAAGACCCACAGGTTGAAAAACATTGCCTTAGTTCTGTTGTTCACTCTTTCTCTCTTCTCCCCTCCCCCACAGTTTTCACACATCTACAGGTGCTGTGTGCCTCTGGAGCTGAGCTGGCTCGAATTTTTTTTTCTCCCTTAGGTGGTATAGCATTTATGTGTGGATGCGTGTGTGTGTATCTGTGTAAACACATGTGTAGTAGCCGAAGCTTGATGTGGGGTGTCTTTTCTATTGAGTTCTACTTTGTTTGTTGAGACAGGGTCTGTTGCTGAACTTGGAGCTAAGCAAGACTAGCTTAGCTGGTCAGCAATCTGCAGATATCCTCCTTCCCAGGCTTGGGATCACAGCTGTGTGCAGCTGTATCTTACTTTTTATTTTATATGGGTGATGAGGATCTGATCTTGGTCTCTGAAGCTTTCACAAAACTCCTCAGCAGCTGAGCCAAACTCCCAGTGCCTCCTCTATCCCCAAATGTTGTTTTTGACATCCCACAGGCCATAATTGTGTAAGAATAAAATTTTATTGTTTAAGCTACCCAGAGACAGTATCTTGATATGACAACTGGTTGGAGTAGCCTGATATGGGTTCCATCACCATCCTGTTCAGAGCTCTAGGGAGGGTGCTGTGTTTGAGAAGGACTGAGTTTTCAACCCAGGTTTTTGGGTTTTTTGTTTTCTTGGTGAGAACAGAACTAGACTTTTTCTCACCAGGCTTCCTTAGAGTTAATGGGGACAGAGACCAAGAATCTCCTCATAAAAGGCTTGTGAACAGCTAAGTTTCTTCAGGGCTCTGAAATGGTTATGGCATTTGCTTTACCTTCCTTGCCTGCTGGTGGAAGATGTTGAATGGAAGAGTCCATGGTCCAGAAGTGTGTTTGTGTGTAAAGCAGAGGGACCCATGGGTCTTCATAGATAGGTGTGCATAGATATTTTTGCTGTTTAGATGGAGTTCTAGAAATCCTTCAGTTTGATTAGGAAAAAGATGCATTTATATTTTCAGAAAAGGTAAGTCTAGGGAGTTCTTCTATCATGAATGTCAGCAAAGGACTACCATGATGTCAGCACAAGCCATGAACATGCTGTGTAGAGACACCAGATGTTTTGTGTCACATCATGGCTGTAGATATTGAAAATTGTGGTGTTACACTCTGCGTACTAGGCAAGTGTTCTACCACTGAGCTGTGCTCCCAACCCCTGCAAACATTTTACACTCAATACTGGTTTAAAATTGAGAACGTTATTAAATCTGCTACTGGGTTTTGTTAACATTTTAATAAAGAAGTGTGCTCACCATTACATCTCAAATTTGTTTCTAGATATTTGATTAGTGAATTTTAATAGAACTAGAAAAAAATCCTATGTATTTTATTTTATGCATTTTAAGACTATTATCCTGAAA
The DNA here is from genome assembly GCA_907164525.1 of Lophiomys imhausi. Taxonomy (NCBI): domain Eukaryota; kingdom Metazoa; phylum Chordata; class Mammalia; order Rodentia; family Muridae; genus Lophiomys; species Lophiomys imhausi. The sequence continues at coordinate 11,943,363 of CAJQZJ010001896.1, forward strand.
GGGAGTAACAGACTTCTGCAGAGTCCCAAAGGAGTTCATGACAGAAAGAAAGTCTCCCTGGCAGTAATTCAACTCAGCTCTTGCAGTGTGAATGAGGCTATAGGTAATTTGTAAAGGAATACACATGGCAATGTGCTAGGGAAACATTACCTGTGGACATTTGAATTTGAATTCCATAGAATAATAGCTTAGTGATAGAGTATGTGCTTATTTGTGTGATGCCCTGAGTTCAATTCTGGAGTGTCATACACACACACACACACACACACACACACACACACACACACACGAGAGAGAGAGAGAGAGAGAGAGAGAGAGAGAGAGAGAGAGAGAGACAGAGAGAGACAGAGACAGAGAGAGACAGAGACAGATAGACAGACACACACATGTGCACGGGGGAGGGGGAGACACTATCAGGGAGAAATAATTGTGTGAATGGCGCTGTGATACAGTTGCCTAGTACTGTTAATAGGCTTTGAATCGAAAAACCTGACGTCTCACCACGGCTTTCACTGAGGACATCCTAGTGACCCCGACAGAGTGGCTACCTTGATCTGGGTTGTGTGGTCTCTTCCTGCAGTATGGACAACAATGTCTGCTGTGTGAGAGCTGACCTCTGGTGCTGTGACTTTGGAGTCAGAATGAAAGGAAAGCTTATCTTCCCCTACAAGGACTCTGCTAAGCAAGAAGTCCGTGGAATTGCCACTGGAATTCTCTTTAGAAGTCTCTGGCAAGACCTTGGTAAATTTCAGTTGGTTAAAGATGGGGAGAAAAATCTGAGCATCACTAAGAACATTAGGTACAAAGGACTTAAAGGAATCAAATGTGTTACTTCCACAAGTCACAGTAACATTGAAAATCCATTGGTCACTTTGGTGGTTACAGGTGAAGTATGTCGATAGTTTAAAAGCTGATCAATGAAGATAATCAAGCACTTAGCTTGTCTTCTTTTAAAATTTACTTCTGCATAGTGGTATATAAAGTTTCTCTTTAGATGAGAACCTAGTTGATAATCTAAGGAGTGAGAAAAATAAAAACATTGGTTGGGCAAGGTTACATGCACCTGTAATATGAGCACTAGGGGGAGTGAGGAGGAGGAAAAGCTCGAGAATAACATGGGGTATGCAGCGAGTCCAAAGGACTGCCTGGATTACAAAGGGAGTGAGTGAGTCCTGTACCAATATATTAATAAAGTCATTGTTTATAACTGCACAACAAATTCATGTATCTATGTCATGATCATCACTGGCTGATGAGGTAGAAAAACAAAACCTGATTTTATGTGCTTCCAGACTGAAGCATACATCTTCGAGTATGAAGAAATCTGCTACAAACAAAGAATGGTGAAGGGGGCATGTGGATACAGTCAGGGCTCCAGTTCTGACTGGCAGCTGTCAACAGTCAAGAAGTGATTAAAAAAAAACTGTCAAAAAAATGAAAGTGGGAAACTCAATAGGACAAAACAACTTGTTTCTTAAAATGTTTTACAAAGAAGGGAGGGAGCAAGAGAGGGAAATCTGTCTCTGTCTCTCTCTGTCTCTGCTTCTCTCTCTCTCCCCCCCTCTCGTGTGTGTGTGTGTGTGTGTGTGTGTGTGTGTGTGTGTGTGTGTGTTTATGTATTATATATACAGAGAGAGAGAGAGAGAGAGAGAGAGAGATTAGGAGAATGCCCCTCCTGCAGCACCCCCTCACCCAGGCCATTTCCTCTTGTGGGATTTATTTTCATGAAGTGACTACTAAATTGAAGTATTGATGGAATCCCAAAAGATCTGAGAAAAAATTTATCTAAAAAATGTCATTTGCTTTCTAAGTATCACAGAAATAATCTCAGTCCTTGAAATGTATGCAATACTGGGTTCCAGAGTGCACTGGCTGACTGTACCGCCATCATCACTGTTGAGTTTCAAACTTTTCATCTCTCAGCACAGCAAGTTCAAAGTCATTCTCTCATCTGTCTTTCTCCAGCCCCTTGCAATTAATATTTCTGTCTTTATAGAGTTGCTTAATCTGGACATTTCACACAACTAGAATGAAACAGTATGTGATCATTTTCATCTGTTTTCTTTCATTTAGCCGAATTGTTCAAAGTTTATGCATATTGTGGAATGTATCAGTTCTTCATTCTTTTTAATCGTTGAATAATATTCCATCATATGGATGTACCTCATTTTACTTTATTCATATATTTATCAATAGATGTCCATGCTGACATAATTTGGGTGTGTACTACTCAAGAGTGAATAGAATTACCATGTAAATGTGGGGGAGACTTTACTTTAAAAAATTTACTAATAATCATTAAGTGTTTTAGGAAAATTACATTATCAAGAACAACATGGCTGTGGACTTGAATCATAAATATATCAACTCGTAGCTGTCTGGATGTGTGCATGTTCAGTGTTTGGTTTCATATATAAACACCTAACCATATGCATATTTTCCCCTTAGTCTGTACTTTAAAACATAAAATATTACTCTTCCTAAAACTAAGTGTGATTCCTTTAAGTATGTCCATACATTTGTTTCACCATGTTGTCTGTCCTTATTTGTTAGTGTATTTATAAATTAGACATTTTAAAAGCACATTTTCATTCTCACTTGCTGTTATGGAATAATTGAGCAGTATATTGATTTTCTATTTTATATACATTAAGAAGTTCTACTAGTCATGGATTTTATTACAGGAGAAGAAAGAAGATGATGTTAAAACATACTTATTATCAAAAGGAGACACTGACTCTCATAGGCTCGATAATCACCATATTAGGAATGAGTGGTCACCTTTCTTGTGGGTTCACATTCCATTGCTGTTGGTTGTGTGCACACAGGCATGTTCATGTTCTGTGGTATTTGGGAAAGTGATCTGCATTTCCTGTTGGACTGGGTGAATGTGCCACAATGACAAGGTTCTTAACAAGGGCATCACATTGTGTGTGCTTGTTCCTGATGAATATGTTTCCCAACAAAAGAAAAACAAAATCTGCAGTGAGACGAAGAAATACTTGGTGGCTGTCACTTTTAGATTTTCTAGGAAATACTACTGAAGTTACAATTAGTGTGTTAAAACTAACAGGTGAAGTAGAATTGGGGGGTTTGCTTAGATGGGTTTTCACTGAGTATCCCATAATTCACTTTGCTTACTGCATTCTTGGAGAGTGGTAAAGTTTAGGTTCATAGACTTTCCTTGCCTGGAACTCACTATTTGACTCAGGCTTGTTTTGAACTGTCAGCGTCTTCTTGCCTCAGCCCTCTGAGTGTTGGTGTTGCAGAGTCTCATCCTCATACTATGCTGATAGCACTTTTGAAAACCTGGTGTAGACTTGGTGTTATCTGTAATCTGATGAAGGGTCACTTTATACGTTGTAAACATCTCTGGCTCAGATGTTTAATTGCTGGCTTGTTTTGATACATTTGAACCTACTCATGTTTTTAATAATTCTGTAATTTGGGTCAACATTTCTTCTGCCCATTTGTTTTTGGTCTATTTCCTGCAATCAAATGTTTGTTTCTTCATCTCCATCTGATTAAATGCTTGAGTCCTTTTTGCCATTCTCTAAAAGAAAGGGATGCTTTGTACTGACAATTCTTGTAGATCTTTGTCAATATCACCCCCACTGCTCTGCGGGACTAACCAGAGATAAAGCTGGCTACCATAAGGCATAGTCTGCACTCTCTTTGAAGAAACAGGGACCATTGATGATGGAAGAAAGAAACTGTTATCAATGGCAAGCAGCACTTTCAGGACAGTCAAGAGGTATTTGCATATCTGAGCCAAGCCACCAACTTCCTATAGCCTGAGTCCTTCTTCAGAATTTAAGAGCTGGTCGTGGTGGTGCGTGCCTTTAATCCCAGCACTCTGGAGGCAGAGGCAGGCAGATCTCTGTGAATTCGAGGCCAGCCTGGTCTACAAAGTTACTCCAAGACTGCCAGAGATACACAGAGAAACCCTGTCTCAAAGAACCAAAAAAAAAAAGAGTTACAATAATCTGATATTAGCAAGTGGGTCTAGTTTTATTCCTATTACACCAGCAAGAAGACAGACTTAGAGAAGGATACATTCTGAGAAGGGGCAACACTTCTTAGTCATGAGTCCTTCCACAGTCCCCCTAACAGCTCCTCTGAGCAAAGTTTGAATACTAGGCATGACAAGATGCTCATGATCACTGAAGGAAGTCTGATGGCATTATACCTTTCCCCCTTCCCTCAGCACTGCACACAGGTGGGCGGATGAGTGGGTGGGTGGTCAGGTGATAGAGGAGAATGGATTGCAGCCTTAGAAATCTCCTTTCCTATCCTGGGTATATTTCTTTCTTTACAATATTCCTTCCAGGCATTTTAGCCTGAAGATAATTTTTATTGACACAGAAAACAGGAACAGCAGCAGCTTGTGAGAAACCTAAATTCTCTATTGCCCACACAAGACCGGATTCTGGCAGTAGGTTTGCCCTTTCTTTGCTTTTCTTGCTTTGAGCATAGATATAGAAAGCTTTGGGGGGTTTGCTCTTAGAATTTCTGGAAAGACTGCCACTTCGAGAGAAGAACCTCCTGACTGGATTCTTAGAGGTGTTGTCACTCACACAGTCTTTCTTCATGATTTGAGGAAACTTTCATCTAGGCCTTTTAACATTCTAAACTGTTACTGGAGCTAACACACCATGTTCCCGTTGTTCATACTGGCCATTGTTATATAGGATGACAATCTGTGAACCAGTTCCATAGCTTTAAGTGACTCTGGAGTCAGGACACAAATGTACTTATACAGATGCCATGTTTACTTTTATGTTTCCAAATGTAGGATCTTGATATTGTCCCAGGCTGAACTTGATCTTATGATTAATATGCTTCAGCTTCCCAAGTGCTGGGATCACAGGCATACAACACTGTACTCAGCTTACTTTAGCATTTGGGAGAACAACATGATTTCAAACCTCATTAGTAATTCAATTTGAACTTTGTTCACTGCCAGTGAAGCTGGGTCCCATACAGAATAAGTAAAAGGAAATTAAACCTCTATCACTGTGGCTTATCTCTGAGACACTGCACAGGAACCCTTTACCATATTCTTTGAGACAGAGTTTCTCACTGGGGCCTGAGATTAACATTTTTAGGCTAGGATGGTTGAACAGAGGTCTTCAGAATCTTGTGTCTCTGTCTCTCTGGTACTGGAGTTACAAGCATGTATCCTCATTCCTGCTTTTTACAGGGAATCAAGAAATTGAACTCAGACTGTAATGCTTGTTAAAAAAAAGAAAGCAGTACAGACTTTGTATCCCCTATAGCCCCATGTGTACTTGTTTGTTATCAAGATGGCCTTAGCAATTGACTGAGGTGACTGAGCCCTGAATTGAAGGCGTTATCTCCTCCATGAAAGGATCAAAGGCATTCATTGCTCTATCTTCAGGCTCTGATGGAGTAAATATTTTGTGTATATAACTAACCACTGGCCACCTCAGCTCTATTTGTATGCTCCCCTTTCTCATCTCCATTTGCCCCTCTAGAAAAAAAATTGAGTCTTTTCATAAGAAGACCTTGACACAAGATGTTGGGGTAAGGGGATTGAGTGATGGACTTGAGAGATGCTGGTAAGGAAGCAAGGAGATAGGCCAAGGATCAAAAGCACACCAGTCAATCTTGTTTGTGACTATGGGTATCTTTACATTGTAGGGAGTCTTTCTAGATAGTTTGAACACAGAATAGGCTTCAGATTCTACCACTTGGAATCAAGGAATCTGGGGGCTTTATCCTCCAGTATCATCTACTAGTGGTTGATGATTGCTTTCCTAATTCCCTGTCTCCCACATCTAGTTTTTTTTTTTTTCTTACATGGACAAGAATGTATGTAGAGGTTATGATTGGATACCAATGATGCCTATTACAGATAGAAACAAATTGGGTCCATCTTGACTTCTAAGCCCCTTTTATAATGACTTCCTGCTACCATTCAGGTAGAACTGCAAGTTTTAATCACATCTACATATTGCATGATATGACATCAAGCTCCCTTTCCCAATGCCATGCAGCTCTAGGGGTGCTTTCAGTTTTTTAAACACATCCAGCTCTTCCTCTTCTAAGGCCTTTGCTCATAGTAACTTGGTCACCTGGAATCTGCCCATAGCCTCCTCATTCTCAGTCCCCTCAATTCTCTCACTTCCTGCTCTTCCTCAGTTCCCAAATTAAATGCCACCTCCTCAATATGTTTTGCAAACACACTGATTAAAGGTAGCATTTTCTTCTCATCATTTACTTTCTTCGTACCTTTGGAGTTTCCTGTATCATGATTCCTGGTTATTAGATCATCTCTGCCAATCATAAAAGGTATGACATCATTCTCAGCATCTACCACTGTGGTGACATATTGTAAAGACTCAACAGATGGTTGTCATTTGAATGAACAAATGACTGAATGAATAAAGGCGATCTTTAACGGTGATGTGGGTGTAAGAAAAGTCCAGAGGCTGCCCTTCTGGAGTAATAGAGGATGCTTTATAAATCTGTTTGGACAGTTAGTCTGAATGAGTTAAGAGCCATGTGTGGAGAAGATGTCTGGTCATGACCTTGCATAGTTATTGATGAGCCTCTTACATACCCAATGGGATGGCTCAGGTCATTATTGAATTACATTCACACTCCTTCTGAACACTAGTCATACCTATGCCATTAGTTACTTGCTTGTGTCAATGAAATTTTTCAAGTGTGGTTTACACTGGACTTTTCCAGTGGCTAAAAAATACTTGTAGTGGTACTAGTGAATGGAAGATTCTAGAGAGTACAGTATCGATCTATCCAGTCTTTGAACACTGTAGAAAGAGAGTGTGAAATATCACTGTGGCTTTGTTTTCAGTATTTGTCTTGAATGGGGACCACTGACACAGAGCTCCTAGTATGATGTCATAGTAATATCATTGTCATTACTCACTGGCAATGGCACTCACAATAAGGGTAATTATTTATATCACTTTGTTTATGTAAAATTGTTCTGCTATAATCTTCAGATTTTGTGTAGTGATATTCAACTTGCACATATGAAAGCAAAGGGAAAATGTACATGCTTTTTCAGGTTGTGAGTGGAAAGGAAGGACTCGAACTATTAGGGGCTTATAATGTGAGGACCATTTTCAATGAATATAATATCTTTTGGGCCTGAGATGTGAAAGTGAGCAGAGAGGAAGAAATGAGCATGAGTGACAGGGGTGGGACAGGAGAGAGACCTTCAAACTTTCTCAGTCTGGGCGCAGTGACAAAGTCCAGATCTGAAACCAAGCAAATTAATTGTGCCTATATAGTCCAGGTACAAATAGAAATGTCTTTTATGGGGAGGAAAGGAGTCACACACTGATTTCACATGTGAGAGGTTGTGTGCACAGTACACAAACTTCTAGGGAGGCCATTTTTATACTCTTCTCAACTCAAGTGAATCTCACAAGTTGGTAGTGCCTTCACTCAGTTCCCTAAGTTTTCCTTCATACTAGTTTACCCCAAAGTTGGAGTGATAGAAATTGAGTCTGGTGTGAATGTGAGTATGTGGGCATGCTCACCACCATGGAGTGTGTGTAGAGGCCAGGGGACAATGTGCAGTGGTTAGTTCTTTCTTTCCATCACATGGGTTCTAAAGAGTGCTCATCAAGCCTGGTGGCAAGCATCTTTACTTTCTGAGAAGCATATCAATGGCCCAATACATTTTTTAAATTAAGCAGATTTACTGAAATAAACAAAATAAACAAATGGGAACCAGCTTTAAGCCAATAATGTGAGCATGCCACGATAGCCAGAGAAGTCTTTTAGGTACTTTTCAAGGGAAAAAAAAAATCCTGGCCTACTAAACCTAAAATTCACAACGTCTTTGATAGGTAATTTTGTGTGTGTGTGTGTGTGTGTGTGTGTGTGTGTGTGTGTGTGTGTGTGTGTGAGAGAGAGAGAGAGAGAGAGAGAGAGAGAGAGAGAAAGGGAGGGAGATTACGATTATTGTCCTTTTTAATTTACTGTGAAGTATAAACATCATCATTTCTTTTCATAATTTCTTCATACAGCCTGTGAGTTCTAGGGAATTGGATTCTATCCCCAATATCACTTATCCCAAACCCTCTTACTCTTCAGTCCTGCTTTTTATCACATCTTCTTGTATTTAGAATATATATGGAGATAGCTTCAGTCTTACAATTTTACTAAACACTATCCCCTCTGTTTAGAAGGTAATAGCTAATGCAAAAAGATATGACACATTCCTATGTCAAACTGACCCTTGAAGATTTTGAAATGGAGCTGCCAAACTTAATCAGTAGAGAAAGTCCATGTATGTGAGGAATGGGTGATTCTACTCCTATAAACAATATTTATAGCCTCCATAACTTACTGTATCACTGACAATGGCAGGGTGGCATAATATATTGCACTATAAAATCACAATATTGCTTTGTGAAAGCTACACGATTTAATCGAAAAAAGATGTCACTTGTGTGTTGGTGAAAAGCACTTGTCACTCCGTGCTGGAAAAATGCCGAGTAGTCAACTTCTCAATGTGCTTGCCGTCAATGAATAGGTAAATCCTAGAACTCCAAAACGTCAACAAATGAACTTGACTCACTTTAAAAAAATCTTTGACTTAAGAGCAAGCTTCACTTTCCATTTTATCAAGAACAGAACTTTGGCTGAGACTTTGAATATATATTCTAATTGTGTCACCACATTATTCACAGTTCATGGGACATGAGTTTAAAATTGATATTAGTCATATACACTGAACCCTTTATTACCATAGGCATGTGTTAAAATTTTGTGCACCACAAACGCACAGGCTCAGTAGGCAGATGGTAGCCACTGAATCCCCCAAACTTGACCAAGTTAAATTTAAACACAATTTGATGGTTCACACATTTGTGTAGGGGATTTGGATGAATCCACATTGAATATGACATTTATAAATATTTGCACTGTCTTATTGGACAGCTGCCAGGTTCTGATATGGTTTTCTTTCCTGGATTCTTTCTTTAGGTCTCTTCAAGGAATGCTGCTGCAGGAATTCATGGATGGGAAGGAGGTAACAGATGTAGCCATCTAGGCTAGGTTTTGCATTAAATTATAGCTGCTGGTTCCAGAACAGGAAAAACATGAGCCTCACATATTGCGTGTTAGCAGAATTGCCTTCCAAAATAGAAAAGCCTGCTTTCTTCTCATTGGGTTTTCATCCGAGTTCAAAGCTAGTAGAAGACGACTCCAGGGGACCTAATGTCATAGCTAAGTCCACCCTTCAGAGAGTGTGACTCAATAATGACATTTGCAGCCATTTAAATGAAGTTGTCTATTTTAGTTTTAGGAATGTTAGGGAATTTTATGCAAACCTCTAGATTTCTGTGTTTCCTGAGAAACTGAAGATATGGTAATACAGTTATGGTAAATTCACCTAGAAGTAAATTTTTGTAGGTTCTCATTTGACATGATGTGCACTCTCTTATTTAGCAAAGTGACACCCCAATGTGCCTGAAACCAGATTTACCTCTTTATATACTTTTGTTTTAAACGTCCTTCTCTGTCTTGTTCTAGTCTTCCTTGATGTTGCGCCCTCTTTTGGTGAATTAAAGGCTCTACCAAATTCTCTGACAAATATTTCTACTGTAATTTTTTTCACTCAAATATATAATTCTTAAGGTTCATGGTTTTAATTGTAAACTGAAGCTGACAGATGAAAGGTAGTTTTTAAGAACATATTGCTTAGCATTTGAATCTGTGCTGCAAAACTAAGAAAATAACTGCTGGCATTAATTTTTTTGTCTTTGTTTTAGGGCAGGGGTCTGGCTGTGTATCCCATGCTGACTTTGAACTCATAGTTCTCTTCTATTTTCAAGTGCTTGGATCTCAAGGGATGGCTAGCCATCACTTGCCACCACAACCGGATACTGGTGGGACTTTTATGCTACTTTTAAGCAAATATCCATGGAAGTGTTTTAAAGTTTCGATTTTACAGTAAAGATTCTATTCCTATCTCTAGATGCTCTTTCCAGAACTTTGAGATACAGAATCAAAATTTCTGGCTAGAAGTTCATACAGCCAATCAAACTTCAGGCATACTTGGTAGAGTAAAAGGGATGTCTTGAGTTTTACTTGAGATTTGATACTCAAAAGTTCAGACTCAGGGACTGTGTGTTGTGCTGTTGATTTACTAAGATGCTCTAACAACACAGATGCCAGAGAATAATTTTGAGAGGGGGAAAATCTGCAGTTGTGAGATGACATGGTAACAGGAGTGTAAAGTCCCATTAAAACTTTCCCTGGGAAAAGTGGATCTGAAGTAGATGTTTACCTCTTAGTTCAGCTCAGTAGCTCCAAAAAGACAGGGATAATAGGGATAATGATTTTTTTTTGGTGGGTGTGTGTGTGAGCCCCATATATATTACCAGAGTTACCCACATGGAAGCCCAGTAATTGTAATTGGATATTTCACTACAATCATATTAATGCATTTCCAATTTTCAAAGTATTATTGTTGGAAATAGTAGTCTCCATAGATCCAAAGACCTTCTAGGTAATTACAAATATGAGCAGGGTGTTCTCGTGATTTGGTTAAAGCAGAGTCTGTAAAACTAAATGGCAAACAAAGAGGACAAGTGGGTTAAGAAAGAAGTTATTTACCACTTTAATAGGGCTGTCCAACACTTGGTCACATAGATCATTGTGAAACCTAATTGCTTTCATAGCCTTCCTATCTCACCAGAGGAGATGCGAATACTCTAGGAAAAAGCAAATCAAACATAGAAAGAGGTGCCATGATAAGACTTGTCGCTACAGCACTATGTAGTTAACAATGCCAGACTTTAGATTTAGTCAGAGGACACTTCTGCAGTCTAGGACAGCTATACGAAGCCCTAAGACATTGTATTTACAGGACTTATTAATATAGGGATCTGTGTCCTACCATCCTGCTAGAGTCTTAATAGCATGGTGGAGCAGCTCCCTCAAGAATCCTCATTTGCTTATCTGTGGAAAAGCTAGTAGTTCTAAAAATATTTTCCTGGAAGAGGTTAGAACGGTTATTAGATATCAGTTGAATACAAAGTATGGTTATGTAAGCCAAACTTGCATGCTAATATTGCACAGGGTAGAAAGCAATAAAACAAGACGATGAGCTTCCTTGGGTCACCAGGTAGAAACAAGGGGAAGCTCTTGACTCAGTATTGTTAGGATGCCTCAGATTCCAGGAGTCCGCCTGCAGCTGGCCTTCCAGGGAGAGTGTCATGTTGGATTTTCACACGGGCATATCTTCCTCACCAAGAGAAAAAGAAATGGCAAAGGAAACAAAAGCAACCAAATATCCAAAACTGTATGGGATACACCAGCCACCTCACATTGTGGTACTGTTTGTTTCTTGAAGAGAATATATAATATTTCAAAATATTATATATGTACATATATTTCAAATGGTACAAAGTAATGGTAGTTCCAAATTAGAAGACGGTTGATCGTTCTTCATGATCCCCCAAATTTCACAGAGAAAACTTGTTTTTTAAAGCTGTTTTCCATAATGTTGCCAGAAAATCCCAAGTCTTCTTCTTTTGGGATGCTTTGTTTCACAGAGTAAATGCACTATGATTATCTGGTGACCAGTCAAAGTGCAAATAAGAGATCCATTTGGCTTGCAAGTATGTAAGATGTTTTAAATCCTCACGTTTTATTTTCCACAGGTTTCTTATTCTATTTATATAACAAATTCTTCTGTTAGGTTCTTGGGTGAATCTGAAACAAAAGAAAGAAAGATATTTCAGTAAGAAAAATAAGAAATGAAGGCACAAAGAAATGTGTTCATGCAGAACATGAGGATGCCTCTAAATTTATTGTGTTGCCTTATTCACGTGGTCCTCAAGTTATGCTCAAGGCACATGGACTGATCCTCCATAGTTCTATAAATTCACTAAGTTGCTCTGTGTCATACTGAGGAGAAAAATTCCTAGAAAAATATCCATCCAGAAACGGCTTCATTGCTATACAACCTCTATCCAATTCCATGGGTCCTGTCCCAATAAGGGCCCCACAGTTGCTTTATTTTCCCACTGTGGCTATCTCTAATTTTCTAATAGATTTTTAATGAGGGCCTTGCATTTTTTATTGCACTAGGCCGTGCACATTATGTAATCAATCTCTGTTCCTATGATGAAAAAAATCACTATGGACCCAAAGACTCAAATTTTAAGGTCATGCACAGTCAAGGAACCACTGACTGAGAACATGAATGATGACTCTGAGAAACCAGCTTGAGAAAATAAGTTATTGTTCTTTATCATCTCAATTTCTGGTGACGTAGCGACCAAAGTCAGGGTATTGTACATACCAGGATGTTATAGAGATACATTCCCAACCATCTTAATTTTTTTCATATCTTTAGAAAATGATCCTTCTGAGACCAGAAGAACAAATCAGTTCAATTTTTTAGAGGTAGGTAGAACAATAATAGAAATTTGCACTTGTACATTTCTTGGTCCCTGTGAAGATTGTATGGGAATTTTTCATAAATTTATTTTGTGCTTTCTCCTTACACATAATACTTCTTTTGCACCTCTGTTTCCTTTATTCCAAAGGCTGACATAGCCTTTGGTTGACAGTGTCTTCTTTTCCTCCACAAAAGGGATACAGTAGCATTTACCAAACTGAGTTGAATTTGCCTTTCTTTTATCTCTATCTCTACTTCCTACTTCAACACAGAAGACTGGGGACTCTCCTATTGCTATCAAATCCTGGAGTCATTAACACATTAAAATGAGATAGAATAGTCTTACTTGTACCTATTGACTAAAGCAATGAATGAGTTTATTGCTTTCAGAGGCAACTGTGATTGTGTAAAATGGTTTATCTTCTTTTCCTGCAGTTCTCTAAAACTTTCAACCATCTCCATGTTTAATGCATCTTCCTTATCTTTCAATTACTTTTTATTTTAGACAGCAATTTGATATTCTTTGGAAGTTGGTATCTTTCTCTCCCTCTTTTTCAGTATTTCAACTGGAAATTGAGTGGCAATCAGAATTTCAATGCCATAAGCTCTCAATGCATTTTAGATCTGGTAGAATCTTTGTGAAGAAGTACAAGAAGCTAGAAGGTGTCAAAACTGAGATTCTGCTCTTACTTAAATATATAAAAATGTTGGGATAATTAGAATGGACATATATTGCCAAATTCAGGGTCATCATCAGAGGGGTAGACCAAGAAGCACGGACAGTGGACCATGGGGGCTTGTGCTGGCCAGCCACATAAGCAGTGATTGACAAGACGGCTGGTATGCTTTGTTGTGCACTTTAAGGTCTGATAACTCTTTTTTTAGGAAACAAGACGCAACTGTACAAGACACACTAATTATTGTTTTCCCCCACTGATTGAAGCAAATCTACAGTTGATCGATTCTTCCCAAGAAAATCAATCAGACTATGTTCTGCAATCTTCATCCTTTTGTTTTTCTTTCCAATTGTCTATAATTTTCTATGAATTTCATCCCTTTCACTTCATGTCTTCAAAACGCCTGACATTCCATTTCCATGTATACTTAGTATTACTATCATAGTCAAGTAACTTGTTTCCTCTGTGGGGAATTCTTCTCTTCTAAATTAAGCCATTGTGCTACCTATACAAGGTTTCTATGTTTTTGAACATGGGTACAGACTTGCCAACATGCCAAGTCTTTATTTGATATATTATTTTAAATAAAATAAGTGTCAAGAAATATTTGGAAACACAGAAAAAAAGATTTTAAGGCAATATTTAGTCTAGTTTTGCTTTATTGTATAACAATAAAACAATGTAGTCAAGGAACTCAACCAATGATCAGTGTGGGACAAGGTTAATATTTGGTCATAAAACTCTGTGAAGATATTCCAAGCTTCTCCCCAGGGGAGTGTGATGCCAATGTTATCCTATTTCACACTGAATCTTTGACATCTTCTCACATAAATACTTCTTTTCTATATCTTGATATTCAGGGATCATGAATCTTCTTAAGATTCATCACTTCAAATACCTTGATAGAAAATGCTTTACCAATTCCACCTATCTTTTCTACTTCCTTGGGTTAGACTGTCTTTGACAGCCACCATTACCAAGAATCTTCTTCACTGTGGCTTGGTACTTAGGCTTGTCTATTGTGGGGACTTGTACTTTAGATGACACATAGGATTTCTACTCTCCTGCCTCCTTTAAAGATGAACACCGGAAATCTTTAAAGTAGATCATACAGCAAAACATCTCTTGTTTATCTATATTTCAGAGACTTTCTGAGGTTTGGGTTTTTTGTTTGTTTGTTTTTTTTTTGTTTTGCTTTGTTTGTTTTGAGTGGGAAAAGACACAAGTCCTTGGAAACTTTATGGCAAAGAACTTTACCCTGGAATTCATTTTATTTATGTATGTGTGGTTATATGTGTATATGTGTTTTCTGGAGGGTGTGTGTATACACAAGTGTACATGGAGGCCAGAGATTTACACTTTCTTCTAGTACTCTGCTCTGTATTTTTTTGAGACATGGCCGTTCACTGAACCTGGGGCTCATAGATTTGAAAGGAATAATTGACCTGCAAGCTCCAGGGACCCTCCTGTCTGTGCTTTGCCAGCTTCAGGATAGAGTCATGTACAGTCGGAGCTTTTTAATGTGGGGCCCAGGAATCTGAATTCTGTTCTTTATGCTTGCATAGCAAGCTGCATCTGCACCATCTCCCTGGCCCAAGAGTTAATATTTAAACAAACAGCCTAAGAGAAATGCTCATTTGCCACTTCAACAGTTAACAGTCTCTATTATTTCTCAACTTTTCCTTTTTGTAAATTGTGTGGAGTGGTCTTTTTTAACCAGTCCTACACGTAAGAAGAAAAGAAGTTGTTTCTTTTATCTTTCTTACCTCTTAGATAACAATAAAAATGGAACTAATAATGATTGAAGCCCCTCTGTGAATTAAACTATTTTAAAAGTTAAATTGTTAAGAGTCAATATTTGAAATGGGTAGGCATATATGTATACTGATAGGAAAAACACCCAGGGGTGTACAAAAAATTAGCATAGACCTTGTTTTCAGAGCATATGACCTAAGAATTGGTGTTAGTCTCCCATCCGCTTAGAATGTGGACTCCTGGATGTACGGCCAGGATCAACTACTGTGCTTTCTGTTTAGCAGTGATTTTGACATCTGGGAGTTCTTGAGAACCGCATAGAGAAAAGGTGAAGGTAATGTTTGAATGCTCTCAGTGTTTACAAAGCATGGCTTTATCCAGTGTCTTCTTTTCATCCTCTGAAAGTAGACGAGCATTTTCAGCTGTGCACGTGTCACAACATACCCACTTAGCTTTCAGAGCAGTACCAGCAAAATTTTATTTCTTTCGGACCTTCAGCTGTCTGGGTCGACCTCAGCACACTCCGGTTGGGGAAAACTGCTACACCTCCAGCTACAGTGATCAGGTTTTACACAGGCCTCCTCTGATAAGGCAAGTGTGTTGGGGTACATTACAGCATGCCTGATGGTTAAACTAGACTCCAAAACAAAACAGAGGACAAAATTAAAAGTTTCATAGTCCTTAAAAATGTAGCAGGAACTATTGCTGGATGTTTTCAGTTTTGAGTATAAAGTCTATTTTCCAAAGAGTCTCTGAATTGGTATTCTTGGAATTTTCTATACTTAAACACTGAGATAATTTGCATTGGATTAGTTTTCTTTAATGGATTTTAGATTTTAAGTCACTATGAGAGAAAGAGGATACTTTCCATGTAGACTGTCAGCCATCAGTTGACAAGGGACTGAAACTTGGTATAAGACAACTAAGCAATATGTTCAAACCAAACAGGATTGAAATGTAACTCTAACTTACAGCAGCTTCAAGTATTCTAGCTTGTCTAGGTACCTTTCAGAGAAAACATAATCATAGGCAAATCTGGCCTCCTTCATCAGCTAATTAAAACTATTTCTTTTGAGGGTGAGTATCCCAAGCCAGCCTCACTTCTGGATGGCTCCTTATGTAAGTGTTTAATTGCATTGAGAAGCAAAATTCTATGCTGAATTATTCAGAGACATGAGGATACATATTAACAAAGCCAAGGTGGTTTAGAAATCCCTCTTGACCACAGGTCAAGGAACTATGGCCATTTATTGGCCATGATAGTTTATATGGGTAACTTTTATTTGATACATGCACTTCATTTTATATATGAAAATCTTGAGTGCTTTCATACAGTGTTATATAACTTTATTTCTGATTTCTGTGTCACATAGCTGCAAAGGCTACTTTTATTGGAAGTATGATTTGGGAAGAAAGAAAGTATCAAGGTTCATGATATAATGGCTAGAGTTCAGGATGCTCATCAAAATTTGTGTCACCTTTTGTGGAGTAAATGTTTATCATGTGGACTTTACAACTGATAAAGATCACTTTTTAAATGACCAAGAATCACACATACATACAGGTGCACAGAAACACTCTTCAGGGTTGATATGCTGACAGTTGGGTGGTATATAGAATAGAATTCTATTTGTTAAAATGTTTTTATGCCTTTGTACTACTGGACAAACAATCCCTCTTAAGCATCCAGAGCTCCACCCATCTCCTCCTCTTTAGGTGTCACACATTGCCAACCCTGCTGTGGTTAATGGTTGGCCTAGACATCTCTCTCTACCCTGCTATTACAGAACAACACCAATTCTGATAGAGGGGACAGCCTCATCCTCCAGATTTGATAGGTTTAGGAAGCTCCTGGTTTAACCAGAGGAATCCAGGAACAATTACTAACTTTAAAAACTTCTTTGTATTTCCCTAAAAGGTCATTAATTTTTCTTTAAACATGACTGTAGTTTTAAACACAGTCTTTTTCAACAAACTGCCTTGATGAATCAAGCAAGGCATGCGATTATCATTCTGAAGTCCATGGATGCAAGATGCAATACCCAAGTAGCTGCCCTCATGATTGACCCATACCCCATGCTTTATTTTTGACTCTAACATAAATAAAGAACTACATCATGCAGAAATGTCAGGTTCAAACTCCAACTTCTAATTCATGGATAGGCATTGACCCTCCTAGTCCTGGGTGTACCCCGTTAAAGGAAATCTTTCCTCCTGTCCCACACACAGCCCATCTGACTGTTGCTAATGCAAGATTGAAGCAAATAGTACAGTTTGAAACATGAATGTAATATTTTAAGTGGACTTACTCTTGTGGTCTTTATTTTGTTGCCTGTAGCACACATCCATCCCGAATTGTCAGGGAGTGTCTTACATTCTTCTCCTTCTAGGCAGGGCTCCATCTCACACCACCACTTCCCAATCACTATGGAGGCTGTGCAGAAACAGGAAACAACTGTATTTGTACTTTGCCAGATAGCCCTGTGTTCTGATGCTGCATCCCTCTGTAGGTTTTAATGTTCTCTGCAGCACAGTGGGTCTACTTCCATCTTCTAAGAACTTACCAAGAAAACTAGTAAAATAATGCAAATACAGTGATGTCATCTGGTTTTCTTATACATCACACAGTCCAAAATCATACCATATAATTAAAAAATGAGGAATGGTAATAGTTTTGTCTTGTGTTGCTCTGTCTGAGACAGGATCTTGCTATATAGCTCTTCCTGGCCTGATACTTGCTACGTCGGAGATTTACTCTCAGATTTTGAGGGATTTTGATTCACTACTTTTTGTAGATCAGGGACCTTGTGCTATTTCTTTTCAGTTAAAGGGACAAAGAGCTGAGTATTCTTCAGAATGACTGACATATTCTTTCCAGAAAGGCCAGTTTATCCACCCAGCATTAGGTTTATCCCTTAGCCTAGGGCCTTGGAGAATTTCAAAGCCCTAGCAAAAGAAAGAAAAAATGAGCAGAGAGCACAGAAGCAAAGTTGCAAAGTACAAATCAAGACTAATGATAAAGGGAAGTTCATTGCTTTGCAGTTAAAGGTACGGTTGGTATGGGCTGAGGTTTCCCTTTCATATGCTTGGTAAGCTGTGGTAAGAATTATTACAAGTCAGACCTCAGATGAAACTGTCCTTTTAGGATTATGTCAAGGATGGCCATCAGACACTAGCAATGAATACATACATACATACCTATGTATGTGTGTGTATACACATATATATGTGTGTGTGTGTATATATATATGAACATACATACATGTATCATATTTTTGATAGTGAAACTTTATAAAACTCTGAGTGAAAAACAACTGTCTGTTATCTCTGTTTCTTACTGTGTTAGCTCTTCAGAAATCCACCTGGGTTTTTCCACTCATAAATCTTAAAACAATGGCCTGGAGAGATGGCTCAGTGCTTAAGATAAATTTCTGCTCTTGCAGAAAGCCTGAAGTTCAGTTCCCAGCACCCATATGGTGGCTAACAACCATCGATAACTCCAGCTCTGGGGCATCCAATGTTCTCTTCTAGCTTCAAGGGCACCAGTCATTCAAAGAGTACACATACATACATGCAGGCCAACACTCATGTGCATAAAATAAAAGTTAGAAAAATCTCCCAAACAAAACTTCTGTAAAATCCTTAAGTACATTCAACCTCTGACTACAAACTTCTTAGTCCATTTAAATAGTTGAGCAAGAAAAGACTGAACAACCAATGTTACTATTAACATGCTTAACCATCTTTTCATTCTTATTTTGGTCCCCAAACAGGTTTTCTACATCCCAAATCAGCAGAAAGCAATTTTAAGAGAGCAATGTCCCATTCCCAGAAGGTGGGGTGGGTGATTGT
Source organism: Lophiomys imhausi (assembly GCA_907164525.1). Taxonomy (NCBI): domain Eukaryota; kingdom Metazoa; phylum Chordata; class Mammalia; order Rodentia; family Muridae; genus Lophiomys; species Lophiomys imhausi. The sequence continues at coordinate 11,962,062 of CAJQZJ010001896.1, forward strand.
TTTCTTTTTTTCTTTTTGGTCACTTGATGGGTTATAGATGTTTGTTGTTACTTAGGGAGATTGGTTACAAGTTGTTAAATGGTCTTGTTAAACAAGTCTAACTTGGGAGGTTAGACCCAGATATTTCTCTCTTTTTCTTTCTTCTGTCCTTCTATCTCTCCTATGTGGGCGGGGGGGAATACTTGAAAAGAAAAAAAAACAGGATATAGACATGATATAGGAACTATAAAGAAAAAGGGGTAGATTATTGAATATGCTCTTTTATCTTTGTATATTGATACAAAATTAAGGTTATATTTGGTTACATTGGTATAGATCTTTGTATATTGATACAAAATTAAGATTAACTCTTTTTAAGGTATTGTACCTATGGAATTCTTAAAAATGCAATGTGACGTTCTAGGCCTTTTGATAGCAACTGTCACAAACTATTTAGGATAATTAAGAAATGCAAACTAATAGTAATTCAAAATTGTCATTTTGTTAGGTACTAGTGTAGTGTATCACAGATGTTTCCTAAGTTAATCAGAAATCAAGTGGCTAAGAGACAAGCAACATTTGGTTATCCAAATATATGGAGATAGATAGGTGGTCTTCAAAAACCTCAAGAGATCTATAGAATATGGCATTCAAAGATGTTCTCTTAAGATTTTTTTGATATTGAGATATATCAGCTCCTGACAGCTCCTCCCATTATACTCCAAGTAGAGGATGAGCACTGAAGAATCTCCATTTAGAGATGACTGCATTAGTCTCAAGCCTGTCATTGGGCAAAAGAAAGCCCTTGCTTCAACTGTAGACAGAATGCTGTTCAAAAAAGGACAAAATTTGGAAGCAGGTAAGTTGACAGCCTAGCACTGCCAAGACAGGGTAGGCAAGTCCTTTATAATTCCTGCTTTACAATTAATTTCTATCAGAGATACTGGGCCAAAAGGCTGAAGATAGATTCTCCAATGTACTGAGAGAAATTAGGGACTGTCCAGGCAGCCAGTTGTCTGTCATTTCTTAGTTTTGGAAGCTGCTGGCTCTGCACTTCCTGTTTATTCTGATGTATTTATCCTTCTCAGGTCACTGATGTGGTTGAAGACTAGATAGTTATAGTCTCACAGTAAGTTTTAACTTGTTTAGGAATTAAGAGGATGTTCTAGGTCTGAGAATATGTCTTTAAGTTGATAATGCAAGTTAGGATGGAAATTGAATTAGGTGTAGAAGTTTAAATTCATTGAGATAGAAAATAGAATATTATTATCAGTTGCCAAATACTTATGGACTGGACATTGGGAATCTATGCTATACCTTATAATTTTAATAATTGTTGCCTAATTGTTCTTATTGTTTTGATGGTATTTATTGCTATAAGAAATAGAGCCTTTTATTGGACTAAAAGAGGGAGTTGTTGGGAAAAAGATACACCTTAAATTAAAAAAAAGTGAGGGGCTCATCCTGAGTGAGCTAACCCAGACCCAGAAGGATGCACATGGCATCTATTCACTTATAGTAGGATTTTAGCCATATAGTACAGGATAACTGTACTACAGCCAATACACCAAGGGAACAGAAACACAGACTTTGTTATTGCCAAAGCCAATGTTTATCTTTCAAAGCCTCCCTCATATTTTCATACTGTGCCCCTGAATTGAAGTCACTGTGATCAGACACCGTCTGACCTTTGCTCTAAGGAGAAGGGTGCTCACTCAACAATCTTTTCAATGAGAATGTCACTTTCTTTTCCTTCCTCACGGAGGTATAGTAATAAAGAACACCTGGCAGCAAGGTCAGCTCGTAATACTTGCGCCTGATTCTAAAGACCCCCCCCCCCCATCTCCCATTCTTCAGGCAGCAATCTGCTCTCTTTCAGATGACCTACTTTGCTGTAAGCTATTGCCAAAGCAGTCCCCCTTTCTCTTAGGTATTAATATTTTCTAAGTAAATGTATAAACAGACAGATAGAATAAACATCTCCTAATTGATGAAACACCTTTAAGTCAAAGCTGTGAAGGGCTGTCATCTATCATGAGGAAGGCTCTGTAAGAATGAAAATGTCCCCAGCTATGCTTATAATAGTGAAACATTCCATTGTGACTTTGCAGAATGAAGTGGCTGTTCTGCCTTTTGTCTGTGAGTCTGGTTCATCCTCCAGCACTGCCTCGTTTAGTGGACCATCCCATCACGTGGGCATTTTGGTACATGCTTCTTCGAATCCTAGGTCAAACTGCGGTCCCTAATTCTGAGATTTTTCATAAAATTCATATTTCCTCCAATATCTCTTATATGATTCACAAAGAGAATTTCAAACTGCCCTTTCCCTTTAGCCAAACTGGAAGCTATTTTAAACCTTCAAACTATGGGAACAGTAAGAATCTGTTAAACTTCATAAAATTAGTTGTATCACTGTTAGTTGTTTCTCTTTTTTTTTCTTTTTAAATATTTTTATTTCTTCAAGTTACATCTCAAGCACAATCCCTCCCTATTCCCCCCTCTGGTCCCACTCTCTTACCCTCTTCCCCCTCACACCCCCCATCTACTTCCCTTTTTTTAAGTTTAAGGTATATCTTTTTCCCCCCAACAGCTCCCCCTTTCAGTTCAACAAATGGCTCTTTCTCTTATAACAACAAATACAATACAAAACAACAAAAATAATTAGGCCACAATTATGAAAATTATAAGGCTTAGCATATATTCCCAATGTCCAGTCCATACATATTTGGCAATTGACTTTAACATTCTACTATGCAACCATCTCCATGAGTTTGAAGTTCTATATCCAACTCAGCTTCCATCGTAACTTGCATCACCATTTAAAAAACATCTTCTTAGATCCAGAACACCCTCTTAATTCCTAAACAACTCAAAGTTTAACTATGGGACTCTAGGTATCTAGTCTTCAACCACATCAGAGACCTGAGAAGGATAAATATATATGATTATACAGGAAGTGCAGGGCCAGCAGCTTCTAATACTAAGAAATGACAGACAACTGGCTGCCTGGACAGTTCCCAATTTCTCTCCATACATTAGAGCATCAATCTTCAGCTTTTTGGACCCGTTTCTCTGACAGACATTAACTGTAGAGCAGGAATTATGAAGGACTTGCCTACCCTGTCTTGGCAGAGCTAGGCTGTCAACTCACTTTCTTCAGCTGTTTCTATATCTTTAACAATGGAGATAAAATTCCAATTAGAAAAAATAAATGTAAACATTCTTTTTTCTGCTTAATACACATTTGTGAAATAATATTGAAATTGATATATGTATTTAGTAATTTTCTCAAAATTTGGTTAATTTTCTGAGATGTATTCAGTTTTCATTTCTTAATTGTCCCTTAATTTTAAATATCCCATTTGTAAATAATACCAGTTTTTACTTCTATACTAATTTTCAATATAATACTTTTTATATAGATATCATTTCCTGTGTCACTGAAGATATGGAAGATATATAGAAATTTTTGTGTCATGACTCATTTCTAAACATTTCTATTAGAAAAACCAAATCAAAAAGCTCACACCTTTAATCCTAGCACTCAGGAGGCAATGGTAGATACATCTCTAAGCTCCAGCCAGCCTGGTCTACATGAAGAAGTTCCAGGACAGTCAGGGTTACACAGAGAAACTCTGTCTCAAAAAAACAAAACAAAACAAAATAAAAACAATAACAAAAAAAACAAACCAAAAACCAAACAAACAAACACTGCCCCGCCCCCAAACTTATAATTCTAAACTGGAAAAAAGTTAAATTTAAAATGCCCTTATTTTCTTAACATCTAATTGCTTACAATGCAAATATTTACTTATTTGTTTTTATGTTCATGAGTATTTTGCCTGCATGTATGTCTGTGCACCCCACATGTACAGTGCTCATGGAAATTAAAAGGGATGTTGGCTCCCTGCAGAACTGGAATAAAAGACAGCTGTGACCTTCTATGTGGACTTCGGGAACCAAACTCAGGTCTTCTGCAAGAGCAGCAGATGCTCTTAACTGTGGACCTATTTCTCCAATCCCCCCAGCCGCTTTTAAAAATGTTTAGCTAGAATAGATAGTTATGGATTTTATTTTGATATTTTCACACACACACACGCACACTCATACACACTCATGCACATATTTATATATGTGCTGTCCTCATAGTCATCTCTGGCACATTCCTTCCTTATTACAACTTGTCGCTTTCTTCCCCCCAAAAATCTGTCTGTCCCCATCTCTCTCTCTCTCTCTCTCTCTCTCTTTCACACACACACAAATAGATTCTACATATGAATGAAACACAGTATTTGTCTTTCTTTCCTCCATATTAACTTTTCTTTGTTACCTCTCTGTTTTCCAACTCTTTCACCCTCTAACATAGTCCTCTTTCTTTCCTCATACAAATGTATGCATATACAATTAAAATATACATTTAAAAGTCTAGATTCTTCATCTGGATAATTCTTAATTGTCTTAAATTATAGTAGTTAAGAACATGAATGATAACTGGTATTTTCTGAATGTCAGTCTTGGGTTTCTGTGTTAGATTCTTTTTTGTTTTATTTTTATTTTGAGGACTTTTATTATATAGTCCTGGTTGGCCTACACTTATGATCCAACTGCTTCCACCTCTGAGGTTTAGCATTACAGTGGTGTACCACCACCTCTGGCCTCTGTACTAAGAACTTAAAATGTATTACGTCATTCTCACAGTGGTTCCTATTGAACCCTAGTGGTTTAGCCTTTCCAGGTTTACAGAGGAAAGAAGGGTTCCAGGCCAACTTAAAGACAATCCTTACAGTGCCCACTTATTTATAGTTCTGTGTTCAGAATTCAGAGAACTTAAAACAGTTATTGATTCCTGAGTGAATGAAACTTCTCTGCTATATTACGGCTGAAAATAATTTCATGTCAAACACAAACACATACAGAAAATTTAAAAAAAATTAATGTCTGACAAAATTAGTTTCAGCATGCTTGCTGCTTCTGTGGTCTGAGATCTGCTTTTCTCAATTCCATTTGTTACAACATTGTACAGAAATCCCCACCAGGGAACAATTTTGGAAATGAGGGATGCTGCAGATATGTAACTGTGACAAGGGCTTTTCATCCCTCAGAAAAACCGAGTTAATTAAACATCATCCACAAAACTAACTTCCTCTTATTCGTAGTGATTATGAAAGGGGCATTTAAGGTCCCTTTTAACCCCAGGGTTCTGGGATTTGCTCCATGAATGTGTCATGTGCATTAAATGTCTGATCTTCAGCTCTTTCAAGGATGTTCATGTCTCCTGGAGAGCTTCTTAAAAATCACAAAAGCCCCTTTAATCACGAGTCCTGGATTTCTACCTTATACCAGATCATACTGCTGGGGAGCCAAAGATATTGTAAGAGGTGAATCAGTGAGAATCTAGATGGGCGGTATCCTTTCCTGATGCCGCTCTTGTTATTGCCATTGTCACTAATGAGGGGATGACAGTGAGATACTGATTGGTTCTAAGTTTAATAAATATAGCACATAAGCATCATATTGAACAAGAAGAGAAATCCCTTTTATATCATCTCTGCAGACAGCAGTTGACTCTCAGCCCAGGAAATGTTTATAGACGCACTATCTGCTAGACCAAGAGTGATAAAGACTATGGCAGGGGCCCACCCTGCAATTTCAGTTTAGACCTGGTTTCTTAACAGAGGCACTGCTGCTATTTGTCATGAATAAATGGGCACAGCGACGTACTGTGAGAAAATTCATTACTATGCTAAAAGAGCAGGCTGGCATCGAGAGGTGGAAATGGGAACGTATTAATATACTCTAGAAATTCTTTAGAACAGGAAGTTAGTCTTCTGTTTGTTACTTTTCTTGAGTGGGGCCAGTCACTGAAGATTCTAGATCCTAGATTCCATGAACAAGAGTGAGGCATGAGGTACTTGAGGGAGATGAATTGGACGGTGTTTGTGTTACTGACCACATTGTTTTGTTCAGTGCTTCTGACATTGTTCCCACATCTGCACTTCTTAGGTGTTCTGCTGCAGGAACCCCAAATCAAGACTTTATGTGAGTTAGGTGAGTATACTTAGTACCTGTCAGTACTAAGTATCAGATGACTCAATAACAGGCAATTTGTATGTATATGTTTTCAGGGATGGCCATTTGGTAGTACGGATACACACTATATTATATGGATTGAGTATTTACATATTTAGGTACAATACAATGTGTGTGTGTGTGTGTGTGTGTGTGTGTGTGTGTGTGTGTGTGTGTGTCTATGAAAACAAAGAAAAAGAGGCCATTAATTTGAAAGAGAATAAGGGGGTACATAGAAGTGCTTGGATGGTGGAGAGAAAGGGGGCAATGATGTATTCATATTATAGTCTCAAAAAGTAAAAGAAGAAAAAAAAACTGGGAAGAATCTTACACTTCCCTATTTGAGGAATATTGTGAGATCATAATGGCCCAGGGTTACAGATAAAGGAAGGGTCCTAAATACTTCAAACATAAAGATAAGAGGAGTTGGCTTGGCTATTTCCCTCCTCAACTTGGAGCCATAAAGAAAGTCGGCTACTCCACCATCAACCCTAGTAAGAATTTATTAACCTGACAGCTATCAGGCCTTACTCCTTATTTGACCTTATAAGGTTACAGTCACCCCCCCACCTATAGCCCCTGAGTATGCAGATGAAGCATCTTCCAACATCCCTGCTATGTTTAATGGTACAAGGTCACACAAACCTTGCCCCAGAGACCCTGGTCACCTCCCCAGGGGCATAGATGCCTCATTCCTCCACTCCCTGCCCAATAAATCAAACCTGTTCTCCACAGCTGTTCCCTCATGGCCAACTGAGATCCTGCATTGTATTCATCCATGCCCGCTAAGCTTCCCTCCTTCCGACCCAGTTTGGTGGTACATGAGGGGTACTGAGGGAGAAGTGGACATGAGGCAGCAGGGTATGAGTAGCTGAAGGTAAATTATCAACTTACAAATGAATGGATATAATCTGAAACAGAAAGAGAAAAATAATGTCTGCAACAATGGGTTGTCAGGATTATGTGACAAAAAGCATTCGAAGCACAAGGCAGACTGTGGCATTAATAAATGCTCAATGAATTTTAGCTGTCATTTTCACCAGTGTCATTATTTTTTAGAACTCTAGAGGATAAAATTACTCTAGGCAGAAGAGCAGTCTGTCACAAGTTAGAGAGTAACCATTGTTCTTCAATATTATGGCAAACTCTCATCTTGTTTTCATGGCTTATGAGCACAAATTAAGTGGTTGAACATGTGATCGTGTTTATGTCCCTAGAAGATTATAAGTACATCACTCAAGACAGAATTCCACCCTCATTTTTATCCAACCTGCCATATAATGGAAGAAATGGTTACAACTCCATAGGGTTGGAACAGCTCTTCAGCCTCCCTTTTTGCACAGTTGTTGGAACACAGTTGCGGTGGTTCTTCTCAAGGGACCTATCTGTAATAACTCCAAGTATGTCATTGTCTTTATCAAAGCAAACAGAAAATCAAAAGCATCGAATACCCATCTCGGCAATTTCTCCAGACTTCCCTTTCCCTGATCACATATTTAAGGAAGCAATCCAGCCTGGAGGCAGTATGCATTGTCAAGTTCCATTGCATGTGCTAAGTGACATGCCTGTGATACGGGGGCCCTAATTTTAGTCTTGAAACTCCACCGTTCATTAGCAACATGGCTTTCAAACACTGCTTGATTCAAGGCTGACTCAGGTTCCTCAGTTATAAAACCCACAACTGGTTATTGTAAGTTTTAAATGAAATAAAGGACTTAGAATAAAGCATAATGAACTAATGAACTTTTATTCATCACATGACAGTTATTGTTTATATGTGTATTCATTATGTACTGTGTATGAATTTACCCATGAGTTAAAGCCTGATCTTCAGTGGAAGTATATATGAGTTCTAATATATATATATATATATACATATATATATATATAATATATGTATATATACCATCATATGCATAATATAACATGTACATTATAACATACATATATGCTATATAACACATATATTAATAGCACATAATTCATAACATCCATGGAATGATAGTAAAGAATAGGTTTGGCTATCATTATATTCTTCCTACAAATTATTTTCTAGCACTTTCCAGACAGAGGTAATTTACTTTGATAAAGGTGTTGGTGCAGGTAGGGAGTGTAAAATAAGTAGGCCTTAAGTCCACAAAGGCTGACACAGTGTCTTTGGGTAATGTTGTTCCTTGGGAGTGTTTGGAGAAAAGTATTATATCTTACACATTCAAAATCTATTTATTGGTTTCTGTTCTAGACATAAAATAAAAGAGGGACAGTTTCCAACCTCCAGCCACTGCTAGCTTCTTCTAGGAATGAGATGGGGATGTAAAGAATAGATAATATCTAGAGCCAAACTGTGCTGCATAAAGATACAACATACCTTCATGGAAGTGATGAGTGGATGCAATTTAGATAAGCAGGGTGGTAATGGCAAGAGGATTTCTCACTGTGAAATTATTTTATCATTAAGAAAATTTCGTAGTAGAACATACAAGCTAGTATTTCAAAGAGAAAGGGGTGTTGGGGAAAGGTCTAATAAAGGCTGATTTCAATGATGAAATCTGGTTACCGTCCTGCTGAGGCATTCTCTGATTGGTTGCAAAATGCTGAGGCCTGAGATTGGGCAAAGACAGAGGTAGGTGGGACTAAGATGTGCAGGCTTCTGAAGCAGAGAGGTTGATTGGTAAGAGAAGCTTCCAAGAGAAGAAACAAAGAGCAGGAAGGAAGACACATGCCATGGGTTAGAGAAAAGAACTTAATTCCACGTGACCTGGAACATCGGCACAGTGTGGAGAAAAACAGCCCAGGGGCTGTATATATATTATACGAGGCTTTATTCAGAAATAGAATTAAGAGCTAGCTTAGATGGGTCAAGATTGCTTAATTCAGGCCAAGGCTTGTTAAAAGCCATGTGGTGTCTGTGTGCTCATTTATAATGGTGGGTTAATTCTTAACCCACCAACCAATTAAATATAATCTAAATATTGGGAAATAATTTAATTAGCCATTTTTTTCTACAAAGAGGTATCTTGGAATGGATGATAAGGTAGAAGAAAACCACACACAGTCCTTTCTTACATCATCGACTGTCCTGACCTATCTTACCAGTCACTGGGGCACATTTACTGCTTTGAAAAGAACAATCTGTTCTGGCGACAGAATATTCTGACTTTTGCTATTCAAGGGAGAACTCCGATCTCTTGTCACCAATAAGTTTCTCCTTCTTAGGCTGGACACTGATATTCGAGGTCAGGCTTACTCTAAAATTTCATCCCAGGATTACTATCCCTGAGTCCAGCAAAGAGCCTACCACTGTCCTACTTTCCTTGAGCAGATGGTTTTGTTTTAGAAGTAGGTTCAGCTAAATGTACTTTCACATCAGTGTAGATTCATTTGTGTGTATGTGTGTGTATGTGTATGTCTGTGCGCACAGGAGCATGTGTGCATGCATGTGCATGTGTGTGTGTTTACATGTGTGTGAGCAGACATTTATGGGCTTGTCTGCAGAGGCCAAAGGTTAACATTGGGTGAAACTGCAATGTAATTATCAATTATATTTATTAATAAGTATAAATTATAAGATTAGGCTGGTGGAGCAGTTAGCGGGCTGGTGGGAAGCTGGCGACCTGACCTGTCCTGAGGAAAAGGCCCTGGATCAAGGGTGACATTCACCACCTGCAACCTAAATACTATTAACTAATATCTTCATTAATAACTATAAGTTGTAATATTAGGCTGGTGGAACAGTCAGTGGCTTGGCTGGAGATTGGCAGGCTTGACTTGCTTTAGAAGACTGTATGCCTGGAGGGAAGGCCTGGTGGTGCAGTCTGGTGGTGAAGCTAGAGGGGTAACTTCTGGATACTTATTAATAACTATAAACTATTATATTAGACCAGAAGAATTTCCAGTGGCCTAGAGCGACAATCACCGGGGTTTGGCAGGAGGCTAATGGGTCTGGATTGCTTGGACTGGCAGCCAGCAGCTGTGGTCCTTTCCACAATAATTAAATACACCAAGATCTTTTAATGTTTTACAGCTTAGCCCTTATCTGGGCAGACTTTCAACTAGCTAATCTAAATTAACCCAGACCATTTAATCCCAAACAGCCATATGGCCTGTTATTACATTCCAGAACTCTCAAATGTCTGTCTGTTTCCTGATGGAAAGAGAGATTCCTCTGTGAAAAACACAGCTTCCTGTTTCCATTTCAGGAAGTCTCACCTTCCTATATTCTTTCTGCCCAGCTAATTGACCATCAGCAACTTTTATTAACCAATCAAGAGAATGCCTCAGAAGCAGTAACCAGATCTCAACACTGAAATTAGCCTATCAGAAGCAATGCATTAGACGTTCTTCCAAGAGCTGGGTGTTTTTCTTAAACTTTCTCCACTTCATATATTGAGGTAGGGTCTCTCTCTGAATTTGGAGCTCATTTATTTGAATAGCCTAGCAAGCTAGATGGTTCTGGGTATCCCCATCTCTGCCTCCAGATTACTGGGATTACAGGAGGGCTACATGTGCACTTATGTGGTACTGGATATTCAAACTTTGTTCCTCATACATATACAGCAAGTGCATTACCCACTAAGCCATCCCACAGTCCCTGGTATATGATTTTTAATCAGTTATAAGAGGAACACAAGGATCCATGACTATTAAATAAATTCCATAATGCATATTCCATGAATCTCTACATTTAATATCCTACAATTAAGACATTTAAAAGTATCTTAACCGAGGAATGGATAAAAAAAAAAAAAACTGTGGTACATCTACACAATGGAATACTACTCAGCTATCAGAAACAACTAAATCATGCAACTTGCAGCCAAATGGGTGGAACTAGAGAAACTCATACTGAGCGAGCTAACCCAGACTCAGAAGGATGCACATGACATCTATTCACTTATAGTTGGATTTTAGCCATATAGTACAGGATAACTATGCTACAGCCAATGAACCAAAGGGAACAGGAACATAGACTTTGTTACCTGTCAATGAGACACTTTGCCCTAATGGTGCTGCTTTGTAGGCCCCAGTGTATGAGGAGGCTCTTGGCCATCATATGACTGTTGAACTGCAGCAGGGGACTGATATGTAGGGACAATCCACTCCAGAGGAGTGGGATGGAAGGGTTAGGGGGTAGAGGGTGGGAGGGCTGGAATGGGAGGGGTGGAAAGAGGGCACTGTGATGGAGATGTAACCTGAAGTAATAAATAAACATTTAAAAAGTATCTCTGAAGATAATAGAACACAGAAGTTGTTTGTTTTGTTGAGGCATAAATGTTTCCAGAAGCTCTTCCACTGTCCACTATAACAAACTTGGCATTCTTCCCTGATTCTAAAGCCAATACATACTATTTTCTAACATTCAGAACATACAGATAAATATCAATAGAGAAGGAACATAACCCATAATCTTTTGTGGTGGAGGCAAACTGCTCCATTTGACTGTGTTTTCTTACATCTTTAGAAATGGCTCCTTGGAGGACTACATTGATATACAAGTATTTCCTCAACTTAAAAAGTATTTTGCAAAGGTATTAGACTCTGTAACATGGTTTTTGCTAGAATTGCTACAGATTTACTATAATCAAATAATGTCAGTTAAGTATGCCTTCTTGTTTTCATATGCAAAGTAATCACTTTTATGATTATTGATATATTAAAATATCATTTTTGCTTTATTTCACTTTGCAACTGATCTGGAATACTAAATCATGCCCAGAAAATTCCTGGCATCAAGTTCATTTGCAAACCCAGCACTCATGGTGTTGGCAGTAATGGGAAAGAGGCATACTGACTGTAAGGTCTTTCATTTTAATCTCACTCCCACTAGAGAAGATTGATATAAATAAAATTTAAATAGAAAACACATTTCAGATGCCAGGAGTGAAAAAGCCTTTGTCAGCCTAATGAAAAGGTATCAATTTTCTCTACTTTATTCAATAAATTGTAAGTCATTTTCTAAATGGATTAGATTAAAGGAAAGTTCAAACTCCCAGGGAGATGTTCTTGGCACTGATAAGACTTTAGACAAGGGAGAAAGAACAGGGCACATGGAACCTCTCAGGCCACTTCAGATCTATAAAAATTGATACCAACAAGGGCAGAAGTATCTCTAACCCTGAGCTCACCTACTGCCTGAGCAGTGAAATCCTGCAGGATTGAATGAGACACACTGCTTCTTTGATTTCATTACTATGTCATGGGTGGCTGAGTGAATTACAACTGAGGATAGAACCTTGGGAGGGTGAAGTCAGACCAGAGCGTGTGGTCTCAGAGCCACATAATGCCTTTCTCATAGACACGTGTGGATGCATTAACTCAGGTGTTCTCACAAAACAAGAGAACAACAATTTATAACACTGCTGTGGTCCTGCTGTCTCTGGGGAGACAAATGCCTTTGGGTTTGCAGCAATGGGTTTAACTTTAGAATGCATAATTTGACTTTCACATGGGGATGAAATGTTTGACCCCAGATCACAGAGCTGTCAGATCTTGTTTATCTTGTCTGAAATATCAAAATAATTCTTGATTACTTTTTTTCTGCCATTTTTCAAGAAGTTCATAATATCTCTTCAGAATGAACTATCTTCTGCAACCAATCCCTTGAGAGGTAGAAAACAACAAATGATGACTTCATTTTCCCTTACACAGTGTGGTTCAACTAGCACAACTATTTATTTTTTAATAGTTTGTTTTATACACTTAAAAATGATTTTATGTGTGTTGGTGTTTTGGGTGAATGCATGTCTATGTACTGCATACATGGTGGAGGCCAGAGAGGGTGACGGGTTCTTTGGAATTGGAGTTACAGATGGTTGTGAGCTGTCATGGAGGAGCTGGGACTAGAAATCAGGTCCTCAGGAAGAGCAGCTGGTGCTCTTAACCACTAAGGCATTGTTCTAGCCCGAGTTTGTTGTACTCTTAATATGCAATTGTGACACCAATAAATGGGATTTAGTTTTATTTTAGGCACACACACACATACATCATGAGCTGATACTGATAGAGCATGGTTATTTTTGGAACTACGCATATTGTTTCAAAATGTTTAGCTTTTCTTATTAGAAAATATTTATAGTTCAGCTACTCCACGCTCAGCCTGACTTAGGATAGGCACTATGAGTTACATACAAGGCTGGCAGAAGCCTCACCTGTGAATTTCAAAGTAGACAAGGAAAGAAGTGATGATAAAAGGTTTTAAATGTGTGAACAATTAATTCAGTGATGACAGGTACTCTATTTTAAGAAGCCAGAGAAAATTTTTAGAAAGTGCCAACCAACAGAGAAGAAGTTCTGTCACACTGGCTCATCACAGATTATGTTGTTTGTGTCAGTGATGTCATCATGACGGCAAAACCTCAAAAGAGAACAGGAATGCAGATGCAGAAATGTTCTGGAAGCATCTATCTGCAAGGAGTCCAGACTCATAGCTGTCTTACCCTGAGCCACATGGCATAATGTCACAAGTTATGGAAGTTGAAAAACAGACATAATGCTTTACTCAAGTTTCACAGTAAAGCCTAGAAACGAAAATGGCGCTTCTTGATTTAAGGGCAAGAAGCCCTGAGAGGTAAGAGAGTTGTGAGCCTCTTGTACTTTTTGTTTTTTAAACTTAATTTGCTAACAATAGTCACTTTGCAATGGTGATAGATTTCTGCCTTATTTTGAAAAGTCACCATCCATCCTTTTATGTCACATGGAACTAAGTGTCCATTTTAGAATTAAGAAAATAACCAAGATCTTCTTCTCTATTTATATTCACTTCTTCACAAAATAACTTCAAGAAGTAGTCTGTTTCCTCAGCCCTTCCAGCTGGGTTTGGTCATGTGACTTGCTTAGTTAATATCAGATTAGCAAATATAACATAGGAAGAGGCTTAAAGGTGATTGGGATATCAAAAGGTCACATGAGCAGAGAGCAGCTAGTCCAGGTTGAGCCCTCCTAGAATAATAATTGATTAGCCTACCCTCAGAGATATAGCTGGGACTTTTCAGACTCCTAGACTGAAGGTCAAATGGATACTTCCCAGATTGGAAGAAATCATCATGTCATGAGGGTCATGGGAATGAGATTACATTATAACCCCACATGGACTAAGTTAGTCAGAAGATAGGCTTCAAAAATGAGCATGTTTAAGTAAATATAAAGGAACAAACCAAGCAAAGAGTAATAAAGAGAATGTGGTTATATAGCAAAGAATCTGAAGATGGTATAAAAGTGACAAGTTAGAAAAGAATTGCTGTAGAAATCTCAAGAACCCTCCATTCAAATCTCAGACAAAGGAGGAAGCTGTAGTTTGGTTTTATTGGTGCATTCTGAAGGGATCAGGATTTATATCAGGCTAAGAAGCCTGTGTAAAGAAACTTCAAGTGTTTAAAAGGAAAATAAAACAAACCCCAAATAATAACAGTCTCAAGTATCAAAGCATTGAAAGGGTAGAATCCATTAGGTCACAATCGGGAGTTGCTATTTTAAAAGGTGCAGTTGGGGGGATATTTTCTTTCTATCTAATTCTGTCATTACAGTTAGATTTTTGGTTCTGAAGGCACTGTTGCAGGAATTAAACAACTTCATCAATTAAATAACCTTCCACCCATACTCTGAAATAAAACTCATTGAAGACCCAGAAATGAACCCAGACACCTATGGTCACCTAATTTTTGACAAAGAAGCCAAAACCATACAATGGAAAAAGGACAGCATCTTCAACAAATGGTGCTTGTCCAACTGGATGTCCACATGTAAAAGAATGAAATTAGACCCATACTTATCACCTTGTACAAAACTTAAGTCCAAGTGGAACAAAGACCTTAACATAAGGCCAGTCACTCTAAATCTCCTAGAAGAGAAAGTGGGAAAAACCCTCAAACTCATTGGCACAGGTGACAACTTCCTGAACAGAACACCAGCAACTCAGGACCTAAGACCAACAATCAATAAATGGGACCTCATGAAACTGAAAAGCTTCTGTAAGGCAAAAGACACTGCCATTTGAACAAATGGCAACCTACAGATTGGGAAAAAATCTTCACCAACCCCACATGACAGGGGGCTAATATCCAAAATTTACAAAGAACCTAAGAAATTAAATTCCAAGAAACCAAATAATCCAATCAAAAAATGGGGAAAAGAGCTAAACAGAGAATTAACAAACTAGGAATTCCTAAAGGCGGAGAGACACTTGAAGAAATGCTCAGCATCCTTAACCATCAGAGAAATGCAATTCAAGACTACTCTAAGATTCCATCTCACACCTGTCAGAATGGCTAAGATCAAAAGCTCAAATGACAGCACATGCTGGCGAGGGTGTGGAGAAAGGGGAACTCTCCTCCATTGCTGGTGGGAGTGCAGGCTTGTGCAACCACTATGGAGGTCAGTCTGGTGATATCTTAGAAAACTTGGAATAGCTCAACCTCACGACCCAGCCATACCACTTCTGGGTATACATCCAAATGACTCCTCACTGAATCAAAAGGAAGTTTCCTCATCTATGTTCATTGTAGCCTTATTTGTTTTTTTTGTTTGTTTGTTTATCTGTTATTAGATTTGAGTGAGAATAAGTACCCAACATTTAATTTTAAAACTAGGACACACACTATGATCTTTAAGTGCTATCTTCCTTTTTCCCACCCTTTTTTTGGCATTTTTTTCCTTATTTTTTATTTCTTCAAGTTACATCTCAATCGCAGTCCCCTCCCTATTCCCTCCATCAGTCCCACCCTCCCACCCTCAAACCCCCATCCTCTTCCCTTTTTTTTTAAGTTTAAGGTATATCTTATTTCCTCCTAAAGTTTCCCCTTTCAGTCCAACAAATGGCTCTTTCTCTTATAATAATAAATACAATACAAAACAACAGAGGTAATTAGGCCACAGTTATGAGGGTTTTATGGCTTAGCGTACATTCCCAATGTCCAGTCCATATGTATTTGGTACCTGACTTTAACGTTCTACTATCTAACCATCTCCATGAGTTTAAAGTTCTATATCTAACTCAACATTCATACTAACTTGCAACACAATTTTAAAAGTATCTTCTTAGATCTATAACACTCTCTTGATTCTTAAACGACTCAAAATTTAATTATGAGACTCTAGCTATCTATTCATCAACCACCTCAGAGACCTGAGAGGGATAAGTATATCTGATTTTATAGGAAGTACAGGGCCTGCAGCTTCCAAAACTAAGAAATGACATACCAGTGGCTGCCTGGACAATTCCCATTTTCTCTCCATACATTACAGCATCGATCTTCAGTCGTTTGGCCCCGTTTCTCTGACAGACATTGATTGTAGAGCAGGGGTTATGATGGACTTGCTTACCCTGTCTTGGCAGAGCTAGGCTGTTGACTTACCTGCTTCCAGGTTTTGTCCTTTTTGGACAGCATTCTGTCTACAGTTGGAGCAAGGGGCTTTTTCTACCAAGAGATAGGCTTGCAACTAATTCAATCATCTCCCATTGGAGATTCTTCTATGCTCATCTTCTACTTGGGGTAGAATATGGGGTGCTGTCAGGAGTTGATATGTCTTGATATAAAAAAAAATCTAAAGTTACAAAAACATCTTTGAATGCCATATTCTGCAGATTCTTGAGGTTTTTGAAGAGGCCCTATCTATCTCTTCTATTAGGGTAAGCAGATGTTGCTTGTCTCTTAGCAGCTTTATTTCTGATTAGCTTAGAAAATAACTATAATAGGCTGTCATAGTACCTAACAGAATGACTGGCTTGTATAACCATTAGTTTGCATTTCTTAATCATCCAAAACAGTTTATGACAATTAGCAGTAAAATGCCAAAACATCACATTTCATTTTTTTTCTTTACCTCCTAACCCTTCCATCCCATTTCTCTGGGGTGGGCTGTCCTTATATAACAGTCCCTCATCACAGTTGAGAGGTTGTATGAGGGCCAAGAGCCTCCTCATTCATTGGGGGTCTATGAGGCAGTTCCATCAGTGAAAAGTGTCTCATTGCCCGGGAGAGAGAACTAAAAAACAAACAAACAAATAAGCAGACAAATAGATAAAAAAGACTAAAAAATAGAAAAAAATATAAATAAATAAATAAATAAATAAATAAATAAATAAATAAAAAATATATAAAAAGTCTATGTCCAAGTTCCCTTTGGTATGTTAGTTGTAGTAGTGATACCTTCTACTATATAGCTAAAATCCTACTATAAGTAAATAGATGCCATATGCATCCTTCTGAGTCTGAGTTAGCTCACTCAGGATGAGCTTTTCTAGTTCCATCCATTTGGCTGCAAATTGCATAATTTCATTGGTTTTGATAGCTGAATAATATTCCATTGTGTAGATGTACCACAGTTTTTTAACCCATTCTTTGGTTGAGGGACATCTGGGTTGTTTCCACTTTCTAGCTATTACAAATAAGGTTGCTCTAAACATAGATGAGGAAACTTCCTTATGATTCCGTGAAGAGGCATTTGGGTGTATACCCAGAAGTGGTATGGCTGGGTCCTGAGGCAAAGCTATTCCAAGTTTTCTAAGATTTCGCCAGACTGACCTGCATAGTGGTTGTAAAAGCCTGAACTCCCACCAGTAATGGAGTAGGGTACCCCTTTCTCCACACCCTCGCCAGCATGTGCTGTCATTTGAGCTTTTGATCTTAGCCATTCTGACAGGTGTGAGATGGAATCTCAGAGTCGTCTTGAGTTGCATTTCTCTGATGATTAAGGATGTTGAGCATTTCTTCAAGTGTCTCTCAGCCATTAGGGATTCCACCTTTGTGAATTCTCTGTTTAGCTCTGTCCCCCTTTATTTAATTGTATTATTTGGTTTCTTGGCATTTAATTTCTTGAGTGCTTTGTAGATTTTGGATATTAGCCCGCTGTCAGATGTGGGGTTGGTGAAGATTTTCTCCCAGTCTGTAGGCTGCCGTTTTGTTCGAATGACAGTGTCTTTTGCCTTACAGAAGCTTTTCAGTTTCATGAGGTCCCAATTATTGATTGTTGATCTTAGTTCCTGAGCTGTTGGTGTTCTGTTCAGGAAGTTGTCACCTGTGCCAATGAGTTCGAGGGTTTCTCCCAATTTTTTTTTCTAGTAGATTTAGTGTGACCGGCCTTATGTTAAGGTCTTTGATCCACTTGGACTTAAGTTTTGTACAAGGTGATAAGTATGGGTCTAATTTCATTGTTTTACAAGTGGACATCCAGTTGGACCAGGACCATTTGTTGAAGATGCTGTCCTTTTTCAATTGTATGGTTTTGGCTTCTTTGTCAAAAATTAGATCGCCATAAGTGTCTGGGTCTATTTCTGGATTTTCAATTCGATTCCATTGATCTACTGGTATGTTTCTATACCAATACCATGCTGTTTTTACAACTATTGCTCTGTAGTACAGCTTGAAATCTGGGATGGTGATACCTGCAGATGTTTTTTTATTGTACAGGATTGATTTAGCTATTCTGGGCTTTTTGTTTTTCCATATGAAATTGAGAATAGTTCTTTCCAAGTCTATAAAAAATTGTGTTGGTATTTTGATAGGAATTGCATTGAATCTATATATTGCTTTTGGTTGGATAGGCATTTTTATTATGTTGATACTACCTATCCATGAGCATGGGAGATCTTTCCCTCTTCTAAAGGCCTCTTCCATTTCTTTCTTCAAGGGCTTGAAGTTCTTGTTGTACAGGTCCTTTACTTGCTTGGTTAGAGTTACCCCCAGGTATTTTATGTTGTTTGTGGCTATTGTGAAGGGGGTTGTTTCCCTTATTTCTTTCTCAGCCCATTTGATTGTTGTATAAAGAAGGCCTTCTGATTTTTTGAATTAATTTTGTATCCAGTCATTTTGCTGAAGGTGTTTATCAGCTGTAAGAGTTCTCTGGTGGAATTTTTGGGGTCGCTTATGTATACTATCATATCATCTGCAAATAGGGATAATTTGACTTCTTCCTTTCCAATGTTTATCCCCTTGATGTCCTTTAGTTGTCTTATTGCTCTAGCAAGAACTTCAAGTACTATATTGAAGAGACATGGTGAAAGTAGACATCCTTGTCTTGTCCCTGAGTTTAGAGGAAATGCCTCAAGATTCTCTCCATTTAATTTGATGTTGGCCACTGGCTTGCTGTATATTGCCTTTATTATTTCTAGGTACGGTCCTTGTATGCTCGTTCTCTCCAGAACATTTAGCATGAAGGGGTGTTGGATTTTGTGAAATGCTTTTTCTGCATCTAGCGAGATTATCATGTGTTTTTTTCTTTCACCTTGCTTATATGGTGAATGACGTTGATAGACTTTTTTATGTTGAACCATCCCTGCATTCCTGGGATGAAGCCTACTTGATCATGGTGTATGATACTTTTGATGTGTTCTTGAATTCGGTTTGCTAGTATTTATTAAGTATTTTTGCATCTATGTTCCTAAGGGAGATTGGTCTGAAGTTCTCTTTCTTTGTTGGGTCTTTGTGTGGTTTAGGAATCAGGGTGACTGTGGCCTCATAGAATGAGTTTGGCAATGTTCTTTCAGATTCTATTTTGTGAAAGAGTTTGAAAAGTATTGGTGTTAGCTCCTCTTTGAAGGTCGGGTAGAATTCCGTGCTAAAGCCATCTGGCCCTGGGCTTTTTTTTGGTTGGGAGATTTTTAATGACTGTTTCTATTTCCTTGGGGGTTATAGGGCTGTTTAATCTGTTAATCTGATCTTGATTTAGCTTTGGTAGATGGAATCTATCACGAAAATTGTCCATTTCACTTAAGTTTTCAAACTTGGTGGAGTATAGATTTCTAAAGTAGGATCCAAATATTCTCTGGATTTCCTCAATGTCTGTTGTTATTTCTCCCTTTTCATTTCTGATTTTGTTGATTTTTGTTTTCTCCCTCTGCGTTTTAATTAATTTGGCTAAGGGTCTGTCTATTTTGTTGATTTTCTCAAAGAACCAACACTTGGTTTCATTGATTCTTTTTATAGTTCTTTTTGTTTCTAAGTTGTTGATTTCAGGCCTAAGTTTGATGATCTCCTGCCTTCTGCTCCTCTTGGGAGTGTTTGCTTCTTTTTTTTTTCTATTCACCCAGTTTAGCTGTTAATTCGCTAATATGAGCTGTCACAATTTTCTTTTTGAAGGCACTTAGTGCTATGAACTTTCCTCGTAGCACAGCTTTCATTGTGTCCCATAGGTTTGGGTATGATGTGTCTTCATTTTCATTGGATTTTAAGAAGTGTTTGATTTCCTTTATTTCTTCCCTGACCCAGTGGTTCTCTAGTAAAGAGTTGTTCATTTTCCGTGTAAGTGTAGACTTTCTGTTGATTCTTTTGCTACTGAAGTCCAGCTTTATTCCATGGTGGTCTGATAAGATACAGGGGGTTATTTCAATTTTATTGTATCTGTTGAGGCTATCTTTGTGTCCAACTATATGGTCGATTTTGGAGAAGGTTCCATGAGGTGCTGAAAAGAAGGTGTATTCTTTTGTGTTTGGGTGAAATGTTCTGTAGATATCTGTTAGGTCCATTTGGTTCATGATCTCTGTTAGACTCATTATTTCTCTGTTTGGCTTCTGTCTTGATGATCTGTCCATAGTTGTGCGTGGGGTGTTGAAGTCTCCCACTATTAAAGTGTTTGGATCAATGTGCGATTTAAGTTTTAGAAGCGTTTCTTTTATAAATGTGGGTGCCTTTATATTTGGGGCATAGATGTTCAATACTGAGATTTCCTCTTGGTGGATATTTCCTTTAATGAGTATGTAATGCCCTTCTCTGTCTTTTTTTATTAACTTTAATTGGATGTCTATTTTGTTTGATATTAGAATGGCTACTCCACCTTGTTTCCTGGTTCCATTTGCTTGGAAAACCTTTTCCCAGTCCTTTACTATGAGATAGTGTTTATCTTCAATAGTGAGATGTGTTTCTTATATACAGCAAAAAGATGGGTCTTGTTTATGGATCCAGTCTGTAAGTCTGTGTCTTTTTATTGGCGAGTTTAGTCCGTTGGTGTTGATGGATATTAGTGACCAGGGGTTGTTGTTTCCCATTATTTTGGTATAGCTGGTTGTCTTGTGTTTCTTTTTGTTTAGTTGCTGTGGAGGTTTCTATTTCCTCTGTTTTCTTGGGTGTAGTTATCTTCTCTGGGTTGCAATTTTCCTTATAGGATTTTCTGTAGGGCTGGGTTTTTGAGGAGATATTGTTTGAATTTGATTTTGTCATGGAACATCTTGTTTTCTCCATCTATGTTGATAGAGAGTTTTGCTGGGTATAGTAGTCTGGCTGGGCACCTATGTTCTCTCAAGGTTTGTAGGACATCTGTCCAGGCCCTTCTAGCTTTTAAAGTTTCTGAGGAGAAGTCAGGTGTGATTCTGATGGGTCTGCCATTGTATGTGACTTGGCCTTTTTCTCTTACAGCTTTTAATATCCTTTCTTTGCTCTCTACATTTGGAGTCTCTATTATTATGTGGTGAGAGGAGTTTCTTTTCTGATCTAATCTGTTTGGTGTTCTGTAAGCGTCTTGGATTTTTACTGGCATCTCTTTCTTTAGGTTTGGGAAGTTTTCTTCTATGATTTTGTTGAAGATATTTCCTGTACCATGGCATCGGGAGTCTTCTCTTTCCTCTATGCCTATAATTCTTAGGTTCGGTTTTTTCATTGAGTCCTTGATTTCTTGGATGTTGCAGGTGAGAGTTTTTTTAGGTTTCTCATTTTCTTTGGATGTTGTACTGATTTTTTCCATCGAATCTTCCATTCCTGAGATCCTGTCTTCCATCTCTTGCATCCTATTTTTCATACTCACATCCGTAATTCCTGTTCTCTTCCCTTGATTCTCCATTTCATCTTTTAACTCTGCCTGTGTTTTCTTCATTGTTTCCATTTCTCTTTTCATGTCTTGAATGGTATTGTTCGTTTTGTACACTTCCTTCACCAGTTTTCTTGTTTTTGCCTAGAAATCTTTCATTGCTCTGTTCTTTTCCTGTTCAAGCTGAGTCACCTTGGTTTGGAGCTTTTTAATGGTGTTATTTTTGACTTGTAAAATTGTGGCTTCTTTGAATTCCTTCATAGGTTTAAGTTCTTCTTGAAGGGACTCTGTCACTTTCCATAATGTAGAATTGTCATCGTTTTCATGTGTTTCATTTGTGGTGAGGTGGTTCGGGCTGGATGGAATAGCGTTGCTTTCTTTTGTTGGAGACATTTCGCTCTGTTTTTTTTCTTTGTCTGGGGCCTCTGGCCATGTGGAATTTTTTTGCTGTCTTCTGGACTTGGGTCCAAAGGGGGCACTTTGGTGTAGGATTTGAATTGCCTTACTCTACCCCTATAAGGTGAGTCATTCAGCCCCACCTCCTAGGTTGAGACCTAACTAATCCAGGTAGTGGAGCTGTGTACACGTAAGCTCTGGTTCCCTGCCGGAAGGGCCAGAACTAGTACTAAAGTCTGATATACGACAGCTTCAAATATCTCACAGTTTGCCCGGGGTTGGTTCCTGTAGTGGGTAAATCTGCCCTTCACCTCCAATAGCCTTGCTGCTCCCACGGCTTGGAAACTGGACAGTGACATCACAGCAGCGGGTTTTGATCTGCAGTCTGAAGGCACTTTGCAGCAGAGCTACGCTCACTTCCTAGTGTCGCAACCTTTAGCCAGATAGTTCGATAGTCTGTGCAAGACCTGGGGCTGCCCAGCAGGGTGGGTATTATGTCTCCATGGGGTCTGAATCTGCCCGCTGGGTTTTAGATTGGAACTTACTGAGAGTCTCTCCTGGTGGGGGATGGGGTGTCCCGATTCCCATGTCCAGAAGCTTCCTTGCGTGTCCGAGAGTGGGAAGGAGCATCCTTCCCAGGGACTCTCAGTGGTCCCTGGGTAGCTGGGTGAGATTTAGAAGGGGTCGTGCCATTTGTACAGCGTCCTGCAACACTCGCCACCTTGTGACTGTTAACCCCAAAATAAAAATACATCCACGCAGGCCACCACCATTTAAATCCCCTGCAGCCTTATTTGTAGTAGCTAGAAACTGGAAACAACCCAGATGTCCCTTAACCGAAGAATGGATTAAAAAACTGTGGTACATCTACACAATGGAATACTACTCAGCTATCAGAAACAAGGAAATCATGCAATTTGCAGCCAAATGGTTGGAACTAGAGAAACTCATCCTGAGTGAGCTAACCCAGACTCAGAAGGATGCCATCTATTCTCTTATAGTCGGATTTTAGCCACATATAGTACAGGATATCTATACTACAACCTATGCACCAAAGGGAACATAGATATAGACTTTTTTTCTCCCTGTCAATGAGACACTTTTCCCTAGTGGTGCTGCCTTGTAGGCCCCCAGTGTATGAGGAGGCCCTTGGCCCTCATATGATTGCTGAACTGGGGCAGGGGATTGTTATGTAGGGACACTCCACTCCAGAGGAGTGGTATGGAAGGGTTAAGGGGTAGAGGGTGAAAGGGCGGGACTGAGAAGGGTGGAAAGAGGACACTATGATAGAGATGTAACCTGAAGCAATAAATAATAAATTAAAAAAAGAAATCTCAAGCAAACTAATTGAGTTATCAACAACACCCTGAAAAACAAACTCCACTTCCCCCAAATCAAACCAAACCAAACAAGATCTAGAAGGGGAGGTAGTTAGTCGGAGGAAGAGGGTTTACAGGAGGAGAGGAACAAATGAAATGGTGTGTGTGTGTGTGTATCTGATCAAAACACATTACATACATGTTTAAAATATAACAATGAAGCTCCTTGTTATGTACAATTAATATGTGCTGATAAAATACTTTAAAATAAAAAAATTAAGCAACTTTTTACAGGGCATGTTTGAATGGCCCTTGTATCATTGGTTAGTCCCTTTACTAGCAGAGGAGGATTTTTCTTAGTTTGTAGTCATGGTAATCCTAAGAAATTACAAAATGAATTTGACGAAAAGGTAAAAATCTGCAGTTTGTGCACCAAAACACATTTGAAGACTGAGTTTTTCTCTGACTCAGTGGTTTTCAACAGCTGAATTTTTGACCTACATTTGATGAAACCTCAGTCTTCTTTAGTGACTATCGTATTTTACCTACTGCTTCAAAAATTTAAGTGTTCCTTTCCTCTTCTATCTCTACACTAGTCTGTACATTTTTTTAAGGCCAGGGACTGCACATCTCCATCTGTGCATTTAAGGTTCTGCACAGAGCAGATGACGCACTGAAATTGTGGCCTGAACTGTAAATTGGCTACAGAAAAACCATTTCCCAGCCCTTTCTCCCATTATAATTCCTACCCCAGATTCTTGACTCAAAAATAATTTCCTTGTGGCTGAGACTGGACAGTTCTGCTCTATAAAAGCAACTAAGGTCTTTTAGGGAGAGTGCCTGGCAAAGTCCTTATTTTCTGTCAGCAAAACGCATTTACTACTGGCCTGGTTTTCAGTCTTATGACTCCTGATTTGTAGATGTATCTACGGAATGTAGAGATGGTAGCTGTAACTACAGGCCCTTTCAAGGGAAATTAATTTTTTTAAAAAAGCTCAATACTGGCACTTAGATTACTAAACTCCTGTTGATGGCTAATACTTACAGATTTCTTACATTAAAAAAAAATCAGTTCCTATTGTTTAAGCTCCTGTCATTCAAGCATCCTAGTAATTATTGCTGAATAGAATCCATGTGTCACCAGTGTACTCAGGGAACACTGGCAGACTCACTATGAGAATGAATGGATCTAGACAAACAAAGTGAAAAGCAAGGGCACTGCCTTCACTGCCTAATTTAACAATGAATATGCACATTGAGTATGACTGAGGAAAGAATATTTTAAATATTGCCATTCAGATATTTCACTGACTGATCCAAAACCTTTAGAGTGGCTTTTTGTCTTCATGGTTACATGTGCCTCCTCTTTGCATACATAATCTTCTAAACACAGCCGATGCAGGAGATGCAGGATGGGCACAGCTGTGTGTAAATTATGCACTTTCCTGGAACACTTCCGTGTCAGTGGTGACATTGGGTTTTCTTAATTATAATCTAGTATGCTTACAGCAGAGTAATTCTAATTGCTATGGTTTAGAGAAGCTAAATTCAATCTTACTAAGTGATTAAGTTCTATTTTTCCTTTCTCTGCTATAATACCAGCAGAAAAGCACTGATGTAGAAACTGGTGCCAAGGAGGATTGCCTCCTGAGGCTGGCTGTATCCCAGGAAGAAACTGGAAGACAGAGCACCAGCCATCAAGCCAAAACTGAAAAAACAGCAACTGGAGGAAAGTATGGTTGTATTTCTTGGCTGTTTGTTTAAGATTATTCTTTGTTCTTCCAGTGTCAAGCTGAAACACACCCCTCTTGGTGGAGCCTCAGTGAGTGGGACTGAAGATATTTGGACACTGACAGGACTGTCTGGAAAGACAGAGTTCATGCAAATGGTGGTCCAAGATGCTGACTATTGAGCACTGCTAGACCAAGTTCAGGAGCACTTGAATCTAACTGGACATTTGGATTTTTAAAATGGAAGCTATGGGAAATTGATGTTTTATTTAAGATTATTTGGGGTCTCTGTAAGTACATCTGGGAATGGTCCTGAAGAATGTGATGACTATATGACTTGGATGCAAATAGTGGTATCATTGTAAGCTTTATTTGAAAGCTTATTATCTGAGGCAGGAGAGATGGTCCAGCCTTACAGATAATCTGGGTTTGATTCTCAGCATCCAAATACATGGTGGCTTACAATTATCCACAATTCCAGTTCCAGGGTATCCTATATCTTATTCTAGTCTCCGTGGGACCAAGATTGCATGTGATACAATACACACATGGAAAGAAAACACTCATCTATATATTAAATAAATAGTTAAAACATAAAAATAAATTGTTAGAAATTTATCACACACATACATATAGACATACAGTCACTAAATCAATGTCTTGAGTATCAAATCATTAAAGTGTAGTTAACAATGAAATACTTGGAGCCAGACAGATTTTGGCTTCAAATCCTTCACTTGCTATAAGATCTTGGTCAAAGAATCAACTAGCTTACACTTCTGTTTTCTTGTCTTGTTAAATAGTTATTTATTTTTATGTTACATGTATGAGTGTTTTATCTACATTTATGTCTGTGCATCATACATGTACAGTGCTCATGGAAGCCAGAAGAGGGTGTTGGATCCCCTGGAACTGACTTACAAGTGGTGTGAGCTGACATGTGGGTGCTGAGAACAGAACTAAGGTCCTTTACAAGAGCAGGAAATGCTTTTAATCAGGGCTGAAGTCATTACTTCTCAGAAAATTCCAGATCGAAGCCAGATACAAAGTGAATGCTCAGTGACCAAATATTGTTGTTACTATTGTTAAAGTATCACCAGCAATTAGTAACTGTCATCAAGAAACCTCATCCAGACAGGTTTTCATGTAGTTCAGTTAAATAAATTCCTGGGCCTATGTTAGATCTGAGGATAAACTGATTAATTTTAGTGAATGCCACTGAGAAAACTTCAGTTTAAGGTAAAAGATAATTTAGTTGCCATTAGCATGATCAATGAGATAGTAAAATGAATAATAGTTTGAAACCGTAACAGTTATGTAGCACTTAATCTGAGCCAAACATTGCACTAAGAAAATGCATAAGTTCAACAGGTCAAACTTCTTATTAGTCCTGGAATACAGATATGACCACTGTTCCGTTTAGAGTGATGGAGATGAAAGCAAAGGAAGAGGCTCTGGCTGGTCCATGTTTACACAGCCAGTAAGGGGTAGAATTGGGTACCAATCAACGCAAACTTTTTCAAAAGATGATTAGAGAGTTAAAAGGTAATGTCTGAGGTAAGTGCTAATGGAGGAATCATAATATTTGAAGATATTATGGTGTGTGTGTGTGTGTGTGTGTGTGTGTGTGTGTGTATGTGTATGTGTGCATGTGTGATCACTATTTATGTGTGAGTGCATGTGTGTGTAGATGCCAGAGGTCGGATGTTATGCCACTAAATGCCATTCAGCTTGTTTTGAGGCAGGATTTTCTATTGGTCTAGAATCCACCAAGCTGCAAAGACATGCTTGTCTTTAGCTCCCAGTGCTAAGATTCCAAACACATACCATCATCCTAGGCTTTGTTATATGAGTTCTATGGGTTGAACTCAGGTACTAAGGTTGCCATGCAATCATTTTATTGACTGCTATCTCCACAGGCTGAGATGGGTAATCTCACTGGAGGTAAAGTTTATGTATAATCAAGATATGAGAGTGAGCATACTGTATTCCCGGTAGCATTGGTGGTTAGGCATTTTTGAAGTAAAATGAGGTATGTACTTGTGAGTGGGTGGCAATAAGTGTGGATGGGTTTATTTGGGTTGTAAGACTTGGATCACAACCTTTCTCATTAAGTAGATCCTACACTACACAACTGCTGTGGCAAATCAAGGTTTCATGAAGCTAATGGAAACAAATTGAATTAAAAACATTTAGATTTTAATTTTATGTATATGAGTGTTTGCCTCCATGTATGTATCTGTACCACATGTGCGTCTGGTGCCTTCAGAGTCAGAAGAGGATGTGAGATCCCCTGGAACTGGAGTCACGCATGTCTGTAATGGAATCCAAGTCCTCTCTAGCAGCAAAAGTGCACTTAACTTTTGAACCATCTACCCAGTGGAGAAATGATCTCTTTTAGAACCAGAGCAGCTTTCTCTTTCTAGGCTACTTTTTTTCCTTTGTCAGATGAATTTTCCCTTCTGGTCCATGGTTCTATGTTTGAAGACTGCAACTTAGTTCTAGCTGGTTCTGTGATGAACTGGTTTACTTAACAGGAACATTTTGTCTGTTCTCTTTAGCACTTGCAATCTGTGTTTCCACCAGATGCTGGCTTGTTGAAGCTTGCTGCCTGGAGGGGGCTTATCATTTGGTTGCTCAACTTCTTGCAGGCTGTCTAGCTGTGCTTGGCAAAGATGTTCCTGCACCTATATTGAAAAGGAACTAAAAGCCACGTGGATTTCTGGTTGATTAACAGGAAGCCGAGACAAGGAAGCTGTATAAGAGCCCAAGAGAAGCAAAGAGCTCCACTTGAGTTTTAAACAATAAAACTAGACTTTCGTATATTTCAGTGATGGATCACTGGTCTAGCATGAGCAAGACACTGTTTTTTACAACAGCACACACACACACACACACACACACACACACACACACACACAAATATTGTGTATCAATTTTAGTACTTGTAATATATAAATATATATGTTTATGTATGTATATATACTTTTAGTAATTTGTGATAAATTATATATACATTTATATAAAATATCATATCATATACATGAAACTAACTCTTTATATCATATCACATATATGAAAATAACTCTTCATAATTAGAAAACTTCTCTTATTTGCTCTATGATCAATGAAAACAAATATAAAAATAGTTACTTTATCTAGGTAGATATTATCATTGTGTTAGTGTAACTTTATACAATTGAGTTTGTTTCACACTTGATCTCTTAAGCTAGCTATCACCCAAATAATTGAGACTCTATTATATTATTTGTTAAACAAGCTTCACAACACAAGAACTGAGCAGTTATTACTATATTCTTATCTCCCTAAACTAATCTGGCGTCCTCCCAGCGTAAATCCCAGAAATACTTGTACTTTCTGGTTTTCCTGCTTCAGTTGGCTCTCTGCTGATGTCTCTTGGACCTCTTCTAAAACTCCTATGTCCTAACTCCTCATCCCCTGGGGGGCAGGAAGTCCAGCCCTGTTCGCTCCCTTGCTCAGTGATTGGCTGTAAGGTGCTTTATTGGTATATCAGGGGAAAATCGAGGATCAATGCTTATATAACATTAAGACAGATTCTCAGAACAAGGACAATAACCAGATATGGGGGGGTATAGAAATCATTATTTGAATTGTGCAATAACATATGCCTACATCATTGTCATAAAGAGAAGTCCTTAGTTTATATTCAAACACTGGAGGCAAATGCTACCAGAGAGCTGTTACATATACAACAGTGTTCACCCAGTTTTTCTTTCTTTAAATGCACCAGAGATATCAACAGAGAGAGAGAGAGAGAGAGAGAGAGAGAGAAGCAAGCATTTAGTTTACATTAGTCTTCTCTATTGTTTAGCACCAAGTTGATGATGACCATAAACGATCTCACCTATTATCAGTGGGCTGACCCCTACATGCTGAGCACAGGGAAATATTCCTGGCCTTTTGTCATCTTTTTTTATTGCCTTTTCTAGAGCAAGATAAAAAAAAAACTGTAGCTGTCTTTAGATGCCACATAAAATCCCAATAGCTTTCAATCCAAGATGACTTGTTTTTTAGATCAAATTCAAGAGCTAGACATATTAACTGAAAAGATATACAAAAGAAAGTTTGAAATATAAAAGAGCATTTCCAGATTAAGTGTTCCACCTGGCATTCATATTTAAAGGTATAGAACCCCAGGATAACATTTCCTGAAAGGCATTTCCCTTTCAGAAGTGTCTCCATGATGAAAAGTGTCAGATTGAGAAGTCATGGGTCTAGTATTTGAAGCCAAATTTAATCGCAGGATTTTGGTGACAGCTTCCAATCATTGAATTTCTAGGAAAAAAAAAAATGCAGCAATCAAGTTTTATCAGTGAAGACCAATAAAAGAAAAAGCTAACCTCAGCTCCCTATCCCATTATGAAGATGGGTTTAGTGGCTTTCAGTGTTATAAAAAGAACCACTGGCCCTGAGTGCTTTGTATTCTGAGGGGAGTAACTTTCAAAAATCAAGAAGGAAAGTGTCACTTCCAAGATGCATAGAAACTCTCTCTCCAGTGAGTAGGGACTGAGCTCTATCTGATTTTAGTGATCAAAGGAAAATGGTGAACTACATCTGGGAATTAGAGACCAGTGCTGCTTGCAAATAATATTTAGGATCTCTACATGTGAAGCTCTCCTCCACATTGGAAATTCCTTAGCCCATCAAGTTTTATGCCATCCTCAAAGGAGATGCCAACTTCATGAGCAGACCATATCCACTGCCTTACACATCAGGGGAGAGAGTGGGAGAAGAGCCTCTGTGAATATCCAGGTGTTTTCATCCAGCAATTGCTTGACCCTAGGGAGAACTTACTGTTACCCACAGTTTATAGAAAAGGAAGGGAAGGCTAAGAGGTGCAAAAACTAGCCTAGGCTAGTAGATAGTACAGCCTGAGTCTCAGCTTGTCACCCTATAGTTTGATCTTTTTTCATTCTATAGTGTCTACTGGGACCTCAAGGTTGTATGCTGTCAACATCGACTTGTAACAGGGCCGTTGTTTACACATCCACATGTCCCAATTTCTTCTTCTTTTTCTGGAAACATCTCTGATTTTCCTTTAGGGAACATTGGTCATATACTTCAGGTGGAGCTGACTCTAGCAGTTTGAAAGAAGGGAGGTCACAGGCTCAGGCTTGTCATATCAAATTAATCTACCCCTCTGTAAGGTTAAAACTGTTGTAGGGAAAAAAAAAAGCTAGCTGCTAGTCCTCCTGGGAGGTGGAGTATCATTTCCCAGTGACCGTTTTCCTGGATGAAAATATTCAAAAGGGCCCTGTAGGATTTCTTAAAATACAGCATAAAAAGTCTTTTGAATCTTCTCTTTGGTAATCAATCCTCTTCCTTCTGGAACCATCTTAACTCCCCTCCCCACACCATACTAGAAAAAAATATGACATGTGGCTATCAGGGTGAATAATCCCAGATGAGCTCTGCTTTTCAACCCTTCTTTCAGCCAATGTGTTTCATTTTGAGTTGTTTCCAGACTGAGATTTCCAGGGAACAGGGAACACCATAAAGTGACCTCTGCCAACATCATGTGGGACAGAAAAATTATCCCCATGAACTTCATCCAAATTACTGACTAATAAAATCACAGTTTGAAATAAAGTGCCAATTTTTGAGACCTAAGTGTTAGGGGTGTTATGGAGCAATTAAAAATTGGGACAATCAATCTCTCTGGCCACAGTGACTGATTCGGAGATTGGCTTGTGGCATGAGCCAACCAATTACCTTCAGTTCCAGGGTTTTGCTAACACTAATGAGAACAGGATACTTTCTTTTTATTGCCAAGGGTGACTTTGTAAGATATAAGACTGGTTTGTTGGGGGGCCGAGATGGCGGCGACCTACACTGACGCATTTTGAACGCGGGGAAAAAAGAGCCATAAAAAACACAGAGTTATTGGGCACTGTGCAAAAACCGGAGGGGCTAGACCCCCCCGGGAACACTCACAGCTCCCAAGGGACTGTTAAAAGTCCCAGGGTAAGGGTCTCCCCCCATCTCTCGCAGACACAGAAGCCACTAAACCAGGGATTTGGGAACTCCCATTTGGAGAGGTGCCTGGTAAGATCGACCCCAACTCACAGCAGGCAGAATCAGAGGCCACTTGGCGATCGATCACTAGCCTACTGGGCTCCCCACACCTCAGGAAGAACTTATACCCACTTAAACTTTGCGAGAGAGTGGAAGTCTTAGCAAGAAACAAACAGGGAGCTCAGTGGGTAGTCCACAGCCGATCGAGACGCGGTGGGCGGAGGTTCCGAGAGAGCGGGAAGCCGGGAAGCCAAAGGCAGGCGGGAGGGGCCAAATCCCCACGCACTCATGGCAGCGCAGCTGGGGAGGAAGCCCGCTGCTGGCAGGACCAAATCCCTGCGAACCCACGGCAGAAAAACTGGGGAGGGAGCCAGGTGTGGGCAGGGCCAGGGATCCGCGCACCCACAGCTGAGCTGCTGGGGCGAGTCAGGCAGCCGGAGGATCCGGGGCTCAGTGCACCCACGGCTGAGCAGGCAGGGAGGGAGACCCACGGCTGGGCAGACAGGGAGGGAATCAGGCACAGAGGTTAGGCCTGTGGCGAGAAGTTTAGTGAGAAACCAGAAATCAGGGGACCATAGCTGTATTCTGGAAAATCCAGACATATTAGGTGTGGAGCCAGACCCTGTCAGCCTCCTTGACGACAAACAAAGCCCACAGAATCTGTGCCTGGGCAAACAGGTCCATACCATCAGAACCATTACAGGCTGATAACTCAGAGTGCAACATAGAGAAGTCTGAATTGGAAGCAGTGAAACAATTCTGGTACATTACTCACAACCTGGGAATAGGTTGCACCAGCTCACAGTGCCTCAGGCAATTAAAACCACAGTGACCCTGAAATCCCACTGTAAGCTACGACAGATAACCAAGTAACTCGTCCCCTGCACCAAAGTATCCACTGTGGATCCAAGCACAGAAAATGACAAGAACAGACAGCTAAACGCATCCAATGGCCAAAGGTCCAAAAAAAAAAAACAATAGAAATCAAGGAAATATGACTCCAACAAAGCAGAATTATCCTAGCTCATCCAATTCGGATGACCTCACACCAACAGAAACACATGAAAACGTTGACAATTCTGCATTATGGAAAGTGATAGAGTCCCTGCAAGAAGAACTTAAATCTATGAAGGAATTCAAAGAAGCCACAATTTTACAAGTCAAAACAAGGAATAACACCATTAAAGAGCTCCAAGCCAAGGTGACAGAGCTTGAACAGGAAAAGGACAAAGCAATGAAAGATTTTCATACAAAAACAAGCAAGCTGGAGAAGGAAATGTACAAAACGAACAAAACCATACAAGACATGAAAATAGATATAGAAACAATAAAGAAAATACAGTCAGAGTTAAAAGAGGAAGTGGAGAATCAAGGGATGAGAACAGGAACTACGGATGTGAGTATCAAAAATAGGATGCAAGAGATGGAAGACAGGATCTCAGGCATGGAAGATTCGATGGAAGAAATCAGTACAACATCCAAAGAAAATGAGAAACCTAAAAAAATCTCTCACCCACAACATACAAGAAATCAGGGACTCAATGAAAAGACGGAACCTAAGAATTATAGGTATAGAGGAAAGAGAGGACTCCCAACTCCAAGGTCCAGGAAATATCTTCAACAAAATCATAGAGGAAAACTTCCCAAACCTGAAAAAAGAGATGCCAATAAAAATCCAAGAGGCTTACAGAACACCAAACAGATTAGATCAGAAAAGAAACTCCTCTCGCCACATAATAATTGAAACAGCAAATGTACAGAACAAAGAAAGAATATTAAAAGCTGTAAGAGAAAAAGG
>CAJQZJ010001896.1:11995541-12025784 GCA_907164525.1 Lophiomys imhausi
GAAAAATAATATTTGTTGAATCTAACTATTTCACAGTCGTGTTACACAGACACACACAAACATGTTTGGGCTCCACATAAAGTATTTTGCCAAACCTATTCAGAATGTTCTTATATCAAAGACCATTTTGTGCTTTCTAAATGGACTTCTGAAATGGATTAAAATTTAGGCAGTAAATGTTTACATCTTTTCCTAATTTCTTTATTAAAGTTAAGGTGCTAACTGTTTCACAAGGTGGGACATTTGGAGATAATTAACCCATGGAGGTGAAGCCCCATTGAATAAGATCAATGCTCTCTAAAAGGCAAGCCCTGAGGCCTCTTCTGTTCTGTTCACTATGGAAAACAATGCTAATGCAAACTCTCACAATGCTCTATCTGCTAGCAACTTGATCTTTCACTCTCTGGCCTCCATCATGATGGGAACTACTTTACAGTTATTTGTAGTCTTCCCAGTTTATGTTAATTTGTTCCAGCAGTCCACAAAGGTGGAGATAACTTCTGCACAGAAAAATGAAGACACACTGTTTGATCAAAATATACTGGGAAAAATAAGCAAAATGACACAATGGCCAGAATTATTACCTTTTGCATTGGTGGGAAAGTTATTTCATTAGTTGATTTACGAATTTTTAGGTGTAAAATGAGAATTATAATTGACTTACTTCCTTTGTAGGCTTGGTTCGAGTCAGGGGATCTTGCCCAGACTGGCCTTGAACTCCTGGACTCAAGAACGAGGAAGTTCTTAGCCCACATATGATTGATAAACTGAGGGGGGTTGATATGTGGGGACCCCCCCTCACCAGAGGAGAAGGATAGAAAGGAGAGGGGGAAAGGAGGTGGGTCTTGGAGAGGAGGGATCCTATTATTAAGATGTAACTTGAATTAATAAATAAATGTTTAAATACAAAGGAGATAAATAGTCAGTGGAGTAGCTGAAGGTACAGGCATTTGCTACTATACTTGGGTTTTTATTTTTATTTTTTAATGAAATGAGTTAGTGTTTGGGTAGTCAAATTGAAAGAAACAATTGAAACTACATCAGGGTTCACAGCTGTGTGGTATTGACTTGGTTGCCACAGTATTTAAGTGGACAGTGGGTCTGTCTCAGCAGAGGGAAACCTTAATTTCACTTTCAAGAAGCAATCAAGTTCCAAATGATGAATGAAACAGAATGAAGTTTGTAAATGATCCAGGAGTGGTTGTGCATATCACATGAAATGGCTACACTAAGGAGTGTTTAAAGCCTTGGCTGCAGTCAGAGGGGCTGAGTCCTTTAAAGACCTTGACGGAAGTACTTGTAAGGTCAGTGTCCTCTTTCATTACATAGTGATAATTACAGCTCTTCCACCCCCCAGGAGACCAAGGAGATTGTGTATGCAACAAGCTAGTACAGAAAGACCTGAGGACACTACTTGCGGTATACAAGTTCTACACATACAATCTGTGGTGCTGATGCTGGCCAGCATCACCCTCATCACTTAGAACAGCAGCTACTCCTGCTGCATCTCAAGGGTCTGATTAGATATTACACACCAACCATCATTATCTATTGTAGTTCTAAAATATATATTTAATTTTAATTTGAATAAGTGAGATTGAGAGTTGTAATAAAGACAGACAAGTCATTTCCATAGATTAAGTTTATCTAGGGTTACGAAAAGTACCATAGAAACGTTGAAAGATCATAAGCCTAGTGAATATTAATCTGTATTTAATTAACATTTTAAGGTTGTAAAGCTCTTTGGATTTATTTTTGTTCTCAGATCACTTTGAATATTTACTGATTTGGAGCAAAGAATTCCTTAGCATCATTTTACAGTAGGAAAACCTCATGGTTATCTATCCGGCTCATCTTTGATTGCCTCTGTTCAGAATCACATTCAGGGTTCTGTTGTTTTGATGTAAGAAAAATGGTTACCTTTATTGCTGCATTTCTAGCCGAGGTCTAGAGGGAATAAGTTATTTCAACTTGTCTGCTTCTAGAAATACATGAATAGAAAGCTATTGAAGCTCTGCAGATAATTAACTTAATAACACTTATGACGACCACATTTGCTAATGATATTGTTTTCACACCCATTATTTCTTGTATGAAATTTATCATAATGAGAGGCTGAGCCTTATTTCCATATTTATCGCTACTCTGATATTTGCACTATATGCTTATTTTAAAAAACAGCAATGGATGTATTTTTAAACATTCAAAGTGAATGAAATGTGATTGTGGAAGATCTAATGATATTTTTGTCCTTCCAAAGCCAAGGAAAGAGCCTTAAAAAAAGCATTTAGTATGTTTCTTAGAGAGACAGATAGCACAGATAAACATTTGCTTCCAAGCCCTCTTAATATGCACTCTGGGAAGTCAGTGCAGCAGATAGCTGACCTTCCTGAAGTTTTTCTGAGTAAGCAAGAAAAGACTTGAAATCAAAAGGTATAAAACCATAAGGATTGAAATGGATGTTTTCTTATCAGAGGGAATATTTCAGACTTACATGTACCTGAAAGCCAGAGAAGAATAATAGCCTCCCATTCCCCTTTCGTAGAACCCAGTATATCTGTTGCCTTCCTGAATTTTTATTTTTCTTGTCTTCACTTTTTTTTTTTCTTTTACTGTGTGAAATGATACGATGAGAAAAATACTGAATTGGGACTCAAAGTTCCACTGGGTAACCGACTCTGACGTTAACTATTATGTTACCTCACTTGACATTTTCACAGTTCTGAGTCTCAGTCTCTTTATTCTAATGAAATGTACAGACTTTAAATTTTAGATGTGGTGTAAAATTTAATAGCATTGTGTGGATAGTTTGAAACAGAGATGCCTGAGGTCTTTACCCTGGGGCACACAGCTAGGAAATGGAATGTTGTAGTTTGTCAATAGTGGGTGGTAATGATGTAAGTTATTCCCCAGGAGACAGGCGCACAACACAGAGCTTCCTTGAGTTCATGGTGGCACGGCTTGGCTTCAGATTCTCATTTATGAATTAGCCCTTGGTATGAAATGATGGGGGAAGTGCTCTCTGTTTTCTTCCCATGACTTGCTCAGTGTTTAGTGGGTAAGATCAAGCCACTAGGCAATTACAGTTTAACATAACACATCCAGTACAGAAGAGAGATAACAGATACTAACAGTACAACAGAGGGGACCAGTAAGGAGAGAGATGAGGGAAGATTGACATTTGTGGATATAGAAAAGTGCTCTGTGGGTAGAAAGACCTGCCCTTTTGTAAGCTTAACACCACAGGGCAGAAGGAATGAGGAGACAAGGAAGCACAAGAAGGACCTTGTAGGCCACCATAATGATATTGGACTCTATCTTGAGAAAATGGGCACCTGAATAAGATGAATAATATGAGTACTTGCCTTGATCCCAGAAAAGCCACACACTAGTTGTAACAGCCCTGTGGAGTCTCTGGGCAAGGTTCCCAGTTTTCCTCAGCCCCTACTGGTCAGGAGCCTTCCCATCCTCTGCCTCCCAGGAAACATCTACATTCGGGAGACCTTTCTTTAGCTTTCTGTGCTGCTGTAGTTTGAATGTGGAATGTCCACTACAGGCCTATGTGTTAAACATTTAGTTCTTAATTTGATGCCATTAAAAGATGTTGGAATCTTTAAGAGATAGGGTCCAGTGGGAGTTCTTACATCTCTATCGGCATGTCCTGAATGAAGACTATGGAAAGATGCTCTTCCTTCTGTGTCCCCAATCTTCATCCTCCTTATTCCCTTCTTCCTTTTCTTCTTATAAGATGTCCTGGGGTGCACTCAAGTTATTAGGCACTGCCTGGTCACAGACCCCAAAGCAAGTAAACAGAATGACCACAGACTAGAACCTCTGAGATCACAAGCATGGCATACTTTACATCTTTAAAAGCTATGTAGCCCAGCTACTTTGCCACAGTAATAGAATTTTACTAACAGGGTTGTTAATTTTCTACCATTCTCTGGAAAGACTCAAACCACTAAATTGCCTTCTAATCACTAATTACTACTAATTACCCAGAGTAATGGCTGATGAGGAGCAGATATGCTATCCTCTTCAGGGCTGTGAGTTTTAAAAACAATTGAGATTCTAAGTAGTGCTTATTTAAAAAAAATTTTTTTCATGGTTTCTATTTACCCTTAACTATAAGCTTACCCCATTTTTAATTTGTCAGGAGCCGAATGCTCTGGAGGCTCCTTCCTTCAAATCCATCTGCTATCCTTAGGCTTTTAACATACAGTGTTCAAGCATTGTCAGAAGCTCTCTGAGGAAGGGGTTCCATAAATATGTAAGCTTCCTAAAAAGCTATCCAGTGTTTTGCAAAGTCTATGCTAAAGATGCACCCCAGAGTTGCTTCTTGCTAACCCCCAGCTTTTCCTTTTATCTGTTATTACTGACATGGAATGAAGATTCCCTCATTGCTAATTGCCACTCTTCTTGTTTGGCCAGACTTCACACAGAGTCCTATAAAGGTGATATTATTATTCTTCATAAGAGTTCTACAAACTGCCTGACTCAGTCCAAACAATTGTAGAAGTTAAAGAAGTTAGATAGTTGATAGAAAACATACAGCTGTATGTAGCAAATCCTCTTCCTAAACATTGTGTATCTCATTAGGAGACAGGCCTATGACAGATTTATGGCCTCAGATAAGCTTTCTCTCTAGAGATCATAAGACCAAACTCCAGGTGTGCCATAAAACCAATTAAGGACCCTATACTCCCCATGAACTAAAGAGATAATGAGGTTACCAAGAAATGCCCAAATTAAGTACAAATTTTTATGGCAAAATACACAACTGTTTTGTTATAATTTCTTATACCTTGTCAGGTTTGACATAATATATTGTCCTCTTAAACTTAACTTGTGTTTAGAAAAGCAAAATTTAATTGAGTACTAAAATGTGTGATTGTTGAGCACTCTCCTATTGCAATGGTTTTATTGGTCCTTGTGATGAATGCCTTTTAACCATGAGGTAATTCTTTCTGTGATGTAGAGAGCCTTCACTCAGGGTATAAAAAGAATGGTCACCACATTAAAATTGTCCTTGCCTCCTAGCTTCATCAATTTCTTCTTTCTGGTGTGAGTGTGTGTGATAGAGTCCCTCTGTTCTCATCCCTTTCTTATTACTTTCATATAACTCATGGATCAGGTAAAAACCTCTGAGCTCCACCATCAACTTCTGAGATAAATTGGTCAAAATGTAGTTTAGTCTGTTGAACACTCAGTGGGTGGCCTGCTGGCTAATAGGCTAAACACTTGCAGTAAATTACAAAACAAAGGCTGTGTTTACCACCTCTTCAGTTTACAGCCCCAACTAAAGGAAAAAAGTTGGTCATTTTAACTCTGGTAGTCAACAGCAAAAGACTTGCTCTGAGCTATAGGGGAGTAAAGACATGGGTCTCTCTCTCTCTCTCTCTCTCTCTCTCTCTCTCTCTCTCATAGTTAGCTACCTGCAAGGGTCATCAGCCCTTGCAGTCAGGGCCAACAGCCCCTGGAGCGGGCCAGACCTGGAAGATTGCCAGTGCTGCGTCCCATCCTAAGACCCTGTGTTGTGTGACAAGGCTGGTCCTTGACATTAATTGATTCAAATCAATGTGCTATTTTGAATCTCTTAAAAATGTATATAAAATTAGGAGTGTATTATTTTTTTATCTCCATTGACAAAGTCTAAATAGTAGAAGGGTGGAGTGGATAATTTCAGGTGATGGTTCTTCAGAGGACATTAATCTACATAGGACCATGAAGGAATGCTGCTTGGTATACTTCAGCATTAGGCCACCGACTTCCTTTTCCCATATCTTCCTGAAGGGTAGGGTGGACGTGCAAATAGCCCCAATAGGCTAAGTGCTGATGTCACCTCACTGATTATCCTGGTGTGTTTTAAAGAGCTCTTATAGCACTGACTTTCCTGGAGAATCCTTTGATAATTTCTTTGTGATATTTAAACACAAAACCATAGGAGAAACACCTAGCAACTGTGCCCATCATGTACCAGGTCATCAGTAAGTATCCTTCTATAGAAAGAAAATGTATGGGGTACATCAGTACTGAAGCCCTGGTGATCTCCAGGTGAGAATTTACCTCGAGGCCTCACTGTTGGTTCTCTACCATTTGCACCATGATCCTGTCCTTTCTGTTCTTCCTGCTGTCTCAATTCATTTCCCCCTATGCCTTTAATTTGCCCAGCCTGCTTGTCTCCCTTCAGTGTTTACTCCATAAACTACTGATCTATAATTACTGTATTAACTTTATTGGTTACTTCTTCCCTTATTACACAGAGTCACCTCAAACTACTCAGTTTTTGCAAACATTTGTACTGTCATAATTCTGATGTATATTACCTGTACTGGTTTTGTGTGCGTCTGATTTCATCTCTCAGAGCATAAGGTTTCCAAGGACAGAGGTCTTTTTCTGTTTTATTCATGGATAGACTTCAGGTATTAAGAATTGTTTTGATACAGAAAAAAGGCTCCAGAATGTTTGTTAGATAAACAAATGTTTAGCTCATAAATTCTGTGATTGCCAGACAGAATGCATGACATTTCTTAGCATCTAGACTATTTTAATAACCATAGCATCAACTATTAACATGGAGTTTCTATGGAAATTAAATGAGATAATTTAAAAAAATCCAGATACTCAGTTGTTTTGGTTAGTTAGTTAGTTTTTCCAAACTGACCCCAGCTAGACTCATTTGAGAAGAGAGAACCTCAATTGAGAAAATATTTCTACCATTAGATTGGCCTGTGGGAGCATTTTCTTGATTAATGATTGATATGGTGTAGGGCCCAGCCCACAGTGGACAGTGTCATTCCTGGGTATAAGAAAGAAGGATGAGCAAGCCATCTTGAGCAAGGCAGTAAGCAGCATTCCTCCTGGCTTTTTCTTGAGTCCCTGCTCCAGGTTCTCCCCCTGCTTGAGTTCCAGTCCTGACTTCCCTCAGTGACGAGCTCTTACCTGGAAGTGTAATTATAAATTAACCCTTCTTTTCCCAAGTTTCTTGGGCCATGCTGTTTATCACAACAGTAGACCCTAAGTAAAACACCAGTGAAAGTTTGTAATACTTTATAAAAGAAGTAAAGCAAACTCAAGATACGTTTTTATTTAAGTGAGATTCTTTTCATGAAGTTATAAACTGTATGTTTTCCAAAAATTCACATATGTAAGCCCTAACCATCCATATCACTGACTGTATTTGGAGTGTATAGGTAATCAAAGACCATATGGGTAGAACCCTTACCTAATGGGATTAATGCACTTATAAGAAGAGACATCTGACAGCCACAATCTCCACATCCCGGCACACACAAAAACAGGCCACATGAAGCTATAGCAAGACAGTGGCTGTCTGCAAGTCAAGAAGAGGAACTTGAAGACAGAAAGAGCTTGTGGGTAAGGTGCTTGCTATGGATGCATTAAGTTCCAACTCAATGGAGTGACATTTTCATGCCCATTGTATATGGCAAGCAATTTTTCTGAAATGGTCTTTATGAAGGAAAAGAACCCTTTGAGAAAATCTTCTTCTTTTAAAACATTAAAATGTGAACAATTTTCTCAATAGAAGAACATTTGTCCTGAATTAGATGTCATCGTTGACTAATGTCTGAACAGTAATGACAGAGTATCACACTGTCCAGATTATACCCACAGAACTCACCCCAGCTTCCAGATAGTGGTAGTAGCTTTCAATTGTGAATTGGTGAGGCACATGTACTATGTATGTGTGAATAACAGACCACTTCACATGGAATCTTATCATCCACATCTATGTATAACTTCTTCTTGTGGACAGGACCTAAAAGCTTTAAAAAAAGAGAGTATGGCAGAGATGCTATAGGTACTGTTCTCATAATTCTGTTCATTTTTTAAGATTCAATCTTGTCATTCTGGAGGAAGTCATTCCCTTCCTTCTCTTGAAGAAACAAGCTGCCACGAGGTTGTTGGTCTCTGCTGGACCTATGTGGAATGGAAAGGCAGCTTCTAGCATCTGACAGCAGCATCCATTCAATGTCCAATGACAGGTAGTTTCTCTGCCAGGAAATCATTTCTGCTAAGGAGATTTGCAATGGTCTTCTGGAGTCAAGGCTCCAGATAAAGATTAGCTCAGTTAGCACTCTCACAGCAGTTTGTCAAGGCACTAAGAGGCATGGTATTGGCACAAAACCAAGCAAACACATTGTTGGTCAACAGATGGAAACAGAACATCCAGACATAAATCAACATACTTGTGGACACCAATTTAAAAAAAAAAAGAAACCAGAAACACATGAAAAACACAGCATGTTCAATAAATGGTGCTGGTCAAATTGGATGGTTGCATGTAGAAAAATACAAATAGATTAATACTTATTACCTTGAATAAAACTCAACTCCAAATGCACCAAAAACCTCAACATAAAACTAGATACAATGAACCTGATAGAAGAGAAAGTGAGGGATAGCCTTGAACTCAGTGTTACAAGAAAAAGCTTTCTGAACAAAACACTTAGCATAGGCACTAAATTCAACAATTAATAAATGGGATCTCATGAAACTGAGAAGCTTCTGCATGGCAAAGAACATGGATTTGGGTAAAGGGGAAGCCTACAGAATGAGAAATGATTTTTATAAACTACACATCCAATAGAGGGCTAATATCCAAAATATCTAAGGAACTTCAAAACTAGATATCCAGAAAATAAACAACCCAAATAAAAATGGGGTACAGATATAAACAGAGAATTCTAAAAAGAGAAATCTCAAGTAGCTGAGAAACACTTTAAAGAAATGTTCAACATTCTTAGCCATCAGGGAAATGCAAATGAAAACTACTTTGAGATTTCATGTTGCATGTTTCAAAATGACTAAGATCAATAAAACAAGTAGCAGCTCTTGCTGGTGAGGATGTAGAATATGGGGGATACTCATCTATTGCTGGTAGGAATGAAAATTTGTACAGGCACTAAGGAAATCATGTGATGGTTCCTCTGGAAGATGGACATCAATCTACCCTAAGATCCAGCTATATCTTTCATGGGCATATACACAAAAGACATTTCATCTTATCATGGATACACTTGTTCAACCATGTTCATTGCTGCTCTGTTCGTAATAACCAGAAATTGGAAACAACCTAGCTATCCTACAAAGGAAAAATGGGTAAAGAAAATGTACATTTATACAATGAAGTATTACTCTGCCATTAAAAAAATGAGATCATGAAACTCAGCAATAAATGGATGGAACCAGAAAAGCATCATCCTGGATGAGGTAAGCCAGATTCAAGAAGACAAGTGCAGTATATGTTCACTCATATGTGAACAATAGCTTAAGTTAAGTCAATGATAACCATGCTACAATCCTCAGAACCACAGAGAATAAGTATAGGGGACTAGGGGGAATAAATAGCTGTCATTAGGAAAGGGAAATGAAATAGAAAATTATGGATAGCTGGGCAGAGGGTTGGAACAGGAGGATCAAGTGGGGAGTGAGATAGGAGGCAAGACAAGGGAGGGAATATGAGGAGAGATAGTTAAAATTAAATGGTAGTATAGAAACCTAATAAAGTAGAAGTTTCCTAAAATACATGCATATATAGAGGTGATCTAAATAAAATTACCAAATAATAGCAAGACTGAGACCCAACTGGCCATCTCTTGTCATCAAATGAAACTTCCAGTACCATGATTGAACTATATCTAATTGGGTTGTTGGCCAAATGGTTCCATGGGAATTCCCAAAGGACCCAGGATATTGCTGACACTATAACTTGTTCTCAGGACACTGACAGCAAGGTCACATTGCTGAAGATAACTCACACACAACTCATTGAACATAGAGAAGTTGAGATGGTACCTACATAGTCTTCTTCTTCCCTATGTTCTACAGCAGTGGTTCTTAACCTGTGGGTTGTGACCCCCTTTGGGAAATCAAATGACCCTTGCACAAATAATCCTTATGTTGTGATGACCTCACAACATGAGGAACTGTATTAAAGGGTCGCAAGCGTTAGGAAGGTTGAGAACTACTGTTCTGACATCTTGGTACTAAGAGGCACTCTGCATGCTATTAAAAGAGAAATGTAAATGGGAGACCAGCCATAACCCCTTGATCTACAATAATGTGCTGCCTGCAAGATATGCTAGTGCAATGGTGGCACAAAGCTTGTGCTACTAACCAACCAATATTCAATTAGACTTAAGCTACTCCATGAGATGGAA
Source organism: Lophiomys imhausi (assembly GCA_907164525.1). Classification (NCBI taxonomy): domain Eukaryota; kingdom Metazoa; phylum Chordata; class Mammalia; order Rodentia; family Muridae; genus Lophiomys; species Lophiomys imhausi. The sequence continues at coordinate 12,005,726 of CAJQZJ010001896.1, forward strand.
CCCATACCTGACACTGTTTGGGTGGCAAATAACCAGTGAACTAGATAGCCCAGGGGCTTAGGGTAAAACCAAATACTGCTGTTCTAAAAAACAACAACAATAAAAATGTAGCAATAAAATTATTCCTAATAACATTCTGCTATACTTATAGATCAGTGCCTTGCTCAGACACCATCAGTGAAGCTTCCTCCTGTAACAGATGAGAACAAATACAGAGACCCACAGCAAGACAATATGCAGAGAGTGAGAAACCTTGGAATACTCAGCCCTAAATGTAATGTCTATATTAAGTCCCTGCTCTCAGGGCTCAAGCTACCCAAATGAAGAGGAGACAGAAAGAATAAGAGCCAGAGAGGATAGAGATACTTACCAAGAAAGTAAGGCCATCTGAATCAACATGATCAAAGTTCATAAAAACTCACAGAGACCGAGGCAGCATGCACAGGGCCTGAGTGGGTCTGTACCAGGTCCTCTGTACATATGTTATGGTTTCTAGTTAATTGTTTTTATGGGATTCCTTAGATGCAAATGGATGGGTATCTAATTCTTGTATCTTCTCCTGGGCTCTTTTCCTCCTGTTTGTTTTTCTTATACAACCTCGCTGTGTTAATTTTGCTTTATCTCATTATACTACGTTTTATTCTTTGATTCCTAATGAGAGACAGAAAGAAAGTGGACCCAGAAGGGAGGATAGGAGAGGGAAAATTGGGAGGTGTACAGGGAGGGGAAACTATAATCAGGATATATTATATGAGAGGGAAAACCCTATTTTCATTAAAAGAGGAAAAAAGGAAGAGGAACAGGTTGAGTCATGCATAAATTCTGTGTCACAAATTTTAGGTTGATAAATATATATTGTTTTAGGTTGTTATATTTGCATAATTTTTATAGACAAACAGAAATTAACCTAAGGGGATAGTGATGAACCTAAAATGCAACCCTTGAACTTGAAGGATGTGACTAGAAGTGTATGAAACACAGGGACTGTGAGACAGCTCAGATGACAAAGTGTTTGCCATACAAGCACAAGGACCTGAGTTAGAATTCCAGAACCCATATAAAAAAGCCAGAAGTTGCAGTACACCTGTATAATTCTAATGTTGGGAGGTACAGGCATAGATTCCCGAGACTCATTGACCAGCTGGTCCAATTAAATCAGCAAGATCCAGGCCAGTGAGAGACTGCCTTAAAAACAAGATGGCTGGCTACTAATGAATAGCAGCCAAGGCTGACCCGTAGTCTCCACATACATGTGCACACAGGTATACATACACCCTGCACAGGTTCATCTAGACACATGATAACATCGACAGACACACACAAGTGAGAAGTAGTAAAACTTGGAAGCATCATCATATATGCTTGGCTTCTAGGGAATAGATTTTAAATTAAATTAAATTAAATTTATTATAATTATAATTATTATTATTATTACTATTATTATTTTGGTTTTTCAAGACAAGGTTTCTCTGTGTAGCCCTGGCTGCCCTGGACTTGTTTTGTAGACCAGACTGACCTCAGATTTACAGAGATTCACCTGCCTCTCCCTCCTGCGTGCTGGGATTGAAGGCGTGGGGACCAATATTGGCTGTGACAAGAACAGCTGCAGCTTTCTGGTGGTTATATTTTTGTTTGGATAAAGTGAAACTAATCAAGGGAACTGGATATCTCAGTGGCGGACACAGCAGGAGTGATGTGGCTGTCTTGCCTGGATCCTGGCTACAACCTACTCTGGGATGCTTCAGGAATGCCAGGATCTAGAGAGGCTGCTCAAGGATCCCAGGCACACCAGAAGCTCTGGGAACAATGTTTTCTTAGAGTCATTCACTCAGGATGGCAGCTAAGGAGCCCTGCTGGTTTGCAAATCAAAGGCCCTGCCATCAGGTTTGCTTTGGCTCATACTGGTTGATCTGGACCAGGGCTACTTGGTCTTCCAGGAAGAATCATTCTGAACCAATGTTAATGATAGACTGATGGGGTAAGCAAATTATTTGCTTGAAGAAGCTACTTTTTGTTTGGTATCTGGTGATCCATAAATGATACTAAAATGTGGCTGTGGATATTTTTCTTGTCTCTGCACCAAAAACTTATGCTTTAAATATGTTAACTCTCAAAAGGTGGCAATTAATTATGTAAGTAATAAAATTCTGTTAGTGTACATTGGACTTCTTCTTTCTGTGTGGTCAAATTTATCCAAATTTCTGACAATAATAGTGTGATAAGAAAGGTCAGAGCTACCATGATTATGGCCATTGTAAGTTTCTTACTTAATATCTTTTCTCAGCACTCAGAACCTTGTACAAATATTTTACACAAGTCTGGGACTGGAAGATGGATCCATGGATATGATGCTTGCTGCATCATCATGAAGACCTGGGTTTGGATCCCAAACCCACACAAAAGCCAGGGATATATGGGCATGATTATAACCCCAGTTCTGAGAGTAGAGACAAGCTGATCTCAGAGGCTTGATGCCTGGATAGTTCAACCAAGTGGCAAGTTTTAGGTTCAGTGAGGAGACTCTAGACTCAAAAGAAAAGAAAAAATAAAGAGATGGCAGAGGAAGATCATCCTGGATCAGTCTTTGGCTTCATATGCATGCTCACACATCTATAACAGGCACACACACACACACACACACACACACACACACAAACACACACACACCATGCACTATGTGTACCTTCTGGGCACACTGTATGGTATTTGTATTCTTTTTCCTTTTGAGACTGAAGACTAGTCCATTGTCTGGATGTATCATTTGTTGGATACTTCCCTGTTGGTAGACAACTGGGTTGTTTCTCCTTTGTGGGTCTTAATACTTCTACAGGCATCTGTGTAAAGTGTCAGCTTAAATACATGTATACTATTCCTTGGCATCTTGGAGTAATTTTAAGGCTTGATTCTGTACCTTTTTATATTAGCTTTAAGATTATCATACAAAGGTTCCATTGTGACTTTTCCACAGTGTTTGTTCTTGTTCGTCCTTCTAACCAACCTCCCTTTCTCACCTCTCTCCCCTCCTGCTGGTCTCCCTGTCCCTCAACAGTTCCCTGTTACTTTCATGTGACATGTACTCATTTCATTTTCTTCCCTCTTCCATGTAAGATTTTCTTTTTCCCCTCTTATGCTCCCTTTCTTGTTTCCTGACTCATACTCTCCAAACATATATACACACACATACATAAAATTAAAAACTAGAACCCACATGTAAGAGAAAACATTCAGTTTTGGGCTTTCTAATTCTGCTTTACTTTGCTTAATGTGATGTTTCCTAGTCCCATTCATTTTCTTGCAATTGGCACAACTTCTCTTTTCTTTCTGGCTGAGTGTATATGTGTGCTCCATTTCCCTGTTCCATTCATCTGTTGATGGACATTTAGACTGGTTTCGTTTCTAACCTATTATGAATATCACAGAAATAAACATGGATGTGCACAAATCTCTGTGCTAGGACTTAGGTGAAGAGGGACAGAGGAAGACACCCTAAAAAGATTTTCTGGCCTCATATAGACATACATAGTAGTCCTTTAGTCCTTTAGGTGCATACCTCAGAACAGTTTAGTGTTCATTATTTGCATGTGTGTATGTGTGTGTGGGGGGGGCGGGGGTGGAGAACTATTAGACCTGATCCAGAATGGCAGTGACCACACACAGCACTTGAGGTTTCATAGTTTCAAGGAGAGTTGCCGGATTTGGCTGGGAGAGTGAAAACAGCAGGTGAGAGAACCTGGGAACCCCAAGTGATGAGAGAGATGCAGGAAGACGAGCAAGAGCGTCCGTTCTCATCGCTGGTCATCTATGCAGTGCTTTTCCCAGGGTCCATTTAGTATGATTGTCTTCCTTCATCTGTGTGCCCAGGAGCATGCTCATTACCTACCCAGCCACTCAGTGTGTAGCCATCAATGGACGTGTCTCATGTGAAATGAGGGGGATGCCCGAGCATCCTATGTGAAATGATGAGAATGCCTGTGCATCCTATGTGAATTGATGGGGATCCCAGTGTATTCGACAGTGTCCAACTCAGAACACTTGTTTGCACTAGCCTAAGGTTTGCTGACTGAATTTGCTTCACTTTGTTGTAAAGGACAAGAAGAGTTAAATTTTCCTAATCAAAACAAAGAATAATTATAATCCTTACGTGTAAAATAAAAATAATAGGGTTGCCACAGGGATTAAGTTACTTACTGCATTTAAATTACTTAGAACATTGCTATTAATTCCAGCCAATCAGTATGTCACTATCATTACCCACTCACTGTGCAATACCAAAGGTGATATTTTCAAATGTGATCTAACCAGACCATTCCTTTCCCTAAAGCACCCTCTATCCACTTTTGTAAAGCAAGAAAGACTCTGTGTACGTGGGCTCTGCCCAACAAATCAGATTCTAACCTCCCAAGTGCTTTGGGATCATTTTTTAGTTTACTCTTTTAACTATGCAGCCTTACTTCTAAGCAAACTTATAAAATTTTCCTATTACAAAGGATAATTAAGAGATTTGTTTTCCTCTGCCCATCTTCACCATAATTCTCTATGATGTGTCAATGTGGAAATATTCGTGGCTAGTTGTTCCTTCTGCTATGGAACTTGGCTTCAAAACTACTCCTATAAAAGACATTTGCCAAATGAAGTCCTCCATTATCAATTTTTATTTCTACTCTCCTTAGCTATAGTACATATGAAACCTAATTATAATGTGCAGTTTATTTTATATACTTACATGATTGTAGTTTTGTTTGGCTTTTACCTTTCTTACAGGGATCCATTCACCCCACTCATCCTTATAGTTTTTGTATTTCACTATGTTTAGAAATTTGTACTATCTATTCACGAAATATTTGCTAAATAAGTACAATATCTACATAGCTTTCACTTCAACTTCTGGGAAGTAGAACAAAAGTCATAAACTATAAGGTTTATGTTTTATACACTATCCTGTCAGGCATTACTAATTCTACTTTCATTGAAGTTAATGATTTATTCCTTTGCATAGTTTTACTCTGTGCTGTAGTCAGTGCTCTATGGCTGTGAAGACACACCATGAGCATGGCAAGTCTTACAATGGAAAGTATTTAATTTGGACTTCTTACAATTTCAGGGGTTATGCCCATTCTCATCATGGAGGAGAAACCAGTAGCATGCAGGGAGACCTGGTGCCGGAGCAGTAGCTGACAGTCCTGTATCTTAATGCTCAGTCAACAGGAAGTCTGGGTTGGGCACTTCAAAGCTCAAAGTCTACCCATAGTGGCAAATTTCCTCCAAGAAGGGATCTGTCCCAACAAGGCCATACCTCCTAATCCTTTCAAATAGTGCCACTTGCTGGTGACCAAATATTCAAATATAGGAGCCTATGGAGGCCATTCTTATTCAAACCACAACACCCTCCTTATTCTGCAGAGGATGTTAGATGACTTGCTTATCATTTGAAATCACAGCATGCTTTGACTATACTCATTTAAAACTAATAATTCAATTTTTGGTATTTAATATACAATTAAAACATTAAGAGTAAAGAGATCTGGGTTCTGTGCTACTACCTCATAGAGTCTTGCTTCCTAGAATAAAAGTTTTCTTCCCTTGGTAACCGATCTGATCCAATCACCTACTCACCTTCTCTACACATGTGTTTTTAGAGTGTGTGTCTTTGTCTTAACCAAGTATAAATCATGCCATTTAAATCATAATGAGGACTTACAGAAAGCATTAGAAAAGTATTCACTTTGCAATATCATAGTAGACATTTTGTGTGTGTGTGTGCATGTGTGTGTGTGCGTGTGTGTGTGTGTTTGTGTGTGTGTGTGTGTGCATGCGTGTGTGTGTGTGCATGCGTGTGTGTGTGTGTGTGCATGCGTGTGTCTGTGTGTGTGTGTTTGTGTGTGATAATCCATTAGATCTGGCTAGTGCTTCATACTGTGGAGTCATTCATGGACAAGATATTTGTTATTAATATTAGTTGTGTCCTCCAAAATAATTGGCATTATTAAAATTCTGCATGTATCTCAAAAGAGGATTCTAATAGCTAGGCTGCTAGTTGAGAGTCCAGGAAAAAATGTATTTCTTTGATAAGGTTTACAGTTTCACTTCCGATAATGTAAGGCTGACCACTCAATCCTCTAGCAGCATGTAGGGAAAAGATCATTACAAAGTTGGGGAGAAGAAATTTACTTCTAGGTTCCAGTCAATATATCCCCCAAATCCCTTTATCGGAAGACAAGCTTTCAAGGCTTCATTTCCAAAGAAGTGTTAAAAAATAGATCCTGTCTTCAGAAAAGTCTCCCAAAGATCATTTTGGTCAATCATCTGGCCACTGACTGTCTGTATGCAAGCACAGCTTCAAATGCTTCCTTCTGCTTGGTGGGCCATTAAAATATACTTTTTTTTCTTCACAGGGAAAAGAAAGCTGCTCAAAAACGTTTGGAAGAATTTTTATGTTCTAAAATAGACTTCTTCTAATCTGCCATTGGGATTGGGAAGAGTATCTCTGTGCCTCCAAGCTGTCTTGCGTTCCCAGTGACATCTTGGGTTCCATAACTATCATACTCAGTCATGACTAGACTTAGGACTTTTTTACCGATAATTCACAAAGGAGTAATCTGTAATGGCAGCGAGACATTTGAAGAAATGCTCAACATCCTTAATCATCAGAGAAATGCAACTCAAGACGACTCTGAGATTCCATCTCACACCTGTCAGAATGGCTAAGATCAAAAACTCAAATGACAGCACATGCTGGTGAGGCTGTGGAGAAAGGGGAACATTCCTCCATTGCTGGTGGGAGTGCAAACTTGTACAACCACTATGGAAATCAGTCTGGCGATATCTTAGAAAATTGGAATAGCTCTACCTTAAGGCCCAAACATATCACTTCTAGGTATCCGCTCAAATGATTCCTCACCAAACCACAAGGACATATCTTCATCTATGTTCATAGCAGCCTTATTTGTAATAGCTAGAAACTAGAAACAACCCAGATGTCCTCCAACTGACGAATGGATAAAAAAATTGTAGTACATTTATACAATGGAATACACTCAACTAACCGAAACAAGGAAATCATGCAATTCTCAGCCAAATGAATGGAACTAGAAAAGCTCATCCTGAGTGAACTAACCCAGACTCAGAAAGACACACATGGCATCTACTTACTTATAATTGGATTTTAGCCATATAGTACAGGATAACTATCCTACAACCAACACACCAAAAGCATAGACTTTGTTACCTATGAAGGGGCCAATTTGCCCTAGGGGACTAGGTAGGCCCCCAGTACAAGAGGATGTTCTTAGCCCTCATATGACTGTTGAACTGAGAGGGATTGATATGTAGGGATACTCTACATTGGAGGAGGAGTGGGATTGGTGAGAGAGGGAGGAGAGGGTGGGAGGGTAGAACCGGGAGGGGTAGAAAGAGGACACTATGATGGAGATGTAACTTGATGTAATAAATAAACATTAGAATAATAAAAAAGGAAAGTCTTCTGTCTTTGAGAGAGGCAGCTTCAACTGTGCCCACTTCAACACACCACACTTTCCTATTATTCACCTTGACAGGGGGTCCATCATTTACACCCTCAACCCCACTCATCCCTGTTCAGTACAACCCAGCACTGCTAGCATCACATAATTCATCTAATTGACTCATCTTTGTCCTCCTGGTTCCTGGCTCCTCTGTGGATATTGAAACACTACAAAACCCTAAGACTTGTTCAGGAGTCTGAACACTTCTGTTGCCACTCAAAAATACTTGATATAGGACCTAGCTTCTTTGCAATCCCATGAAGGAACCCCTACCCTTATGCTATATTACAGATGAGGAAACAGGCCATAACAGTGAGTAAATGCTGAGCCAGAATCAAACTCTTATCCGGAATCTCTCAATTATCTAACAGTGCTGTACTCTAAACATCAATCTGCTATTGTTGAAAAGTACATTTACAGTCTGGCAGGAGATTTGTATCTCAGTAAGCATCAAATCCAAATGGGTCTATTTGAAAATTAAAAAATAAATAAGTTGGCTGAACATAGTGGACAATCATCCAAGAGCAGCGACTCTTGAACATTTTCTTTAATCCATACTATGACTCTGTAGCATAGTTATTCTTCTTCTAATATGCATACCTCCAATGTTTATGTACACCACACAACACACACACACACACACACACACACACACACACTCAAACAAACACACACAGGCACAGAGGGAGATAGAGAGACAGACACACAAACACACACACACACACACACACACACACACACACAGAGAGAGAGAGAGAGAGAGAGGGGGGGGGCTTTAAAAAGTGTATATGAGATGACTCAACAGGCAAGAAAGACACCATCAGCTGTAACCACAGTGTTACTGGTAACGGTTTAGCTTCTGATGGTGGTGTGGCAATAAAACTTATTGGCTCCTATATTATTTATATGTACTATAATCATCGTGGTCCTCAAAGATCCTCCACAAGGTAGTTAATGTTATTACTAATACCAGAGAGCTGCAGAAAGAATTTGAGCTGAGTAACTTTAGCATGGATGATAAGTGAAGAGTGGGGATTCACTTTCACCCAATTGGAGCCTTCACTGTTCAGTACTAGCTAAGCAGCACCTGTTCCAGTAATCCACTGCTCAAAATTTACTGTCCCAAAGCAACAACATGCCATCTCAGTTGTTTGACTTTTTTGAGCTGGTGGTTTTTGCAAATGTTTATTCTCTCTTGAGGATATAGGTGCTTCTCACTGGGGCTTTAGGTATCTATCATTCCCATGGGAAGGGCCATTCAAAATAACTTACTTGCCAGGCAGACAGTTGATGCTACTGTGTGTTGGGAGACCACTGAGTCTATCAACTAGCACACATATATATGACATTTCTAGATAGTTTGGCATTCTCACAGCATTGAGACTGGATTTTGTCAGGGAATATCCAAATAGGAGAATCTAACCCTGGAGGAAGGGCAAGGGTACATGTTGATCTATCCTTGGCAAGTCTGAACATGACTTTCCTTATATTTCATTGCTCAAGGTAGCACTCAGCACCCAGTACAGTGCAGGGCAATTAAATTCAGCAACTCAATAGGAGCAACAGCCATTTATGCACACCAAAAGAAACAGTGAAAATTGTTATAGATAATTTGAAAATTATCTACCTATTCCCCCCCCCCAATTTAGGCATATTTGGTATGGGTTCTCTCTGTAACGCAGAGGATGCTGGGTACGGAAGCCCATCTAACTACTCTCATTGAATGTCCCACAGGGCAATGGCTTCAGGTATCCTTTTTGAACCACAGTCTCAGTGATATTGGATTGAGTGGGCCCTTTACTTGTCTTTATTTGCTTGAGGGAATGCAGATCTGCTAGCAATGCATTTCAAGAAGCGGGTAGTAAAATCCTACAGAATAAACAGCACTACTTCAAAGGATACCTCTTAAACCTCTGCCCACAGAGATCACTTTCCCTTTCCAGACTGTGAAGGAAGTTTGTTTGGCATTGCCTCACTTGCTTTGTTGTAAATTCTTCCTCGGTTTCCTTTCTTTCTTGATCCATGTGTGAGCCTGGGGAGCACGTGTCTTTCTGCACCCTCACAATCAAACCCAAGTTGCTTTAGATATCTGCCCTCAGGCTATGCCTGAAGCAATACTGACTCTGGATGGGATTTCAAATGTGCCCCCTAATCCAAAATGAAGTGAGCTGAATATTCTGGAATGGTCATTAAGTAAGTAGGAAGTACCGCATATATATTTTTACAGAATCTTAAAATAACTAAATGCATATTTATTGCTAAATTTAAAAAGTAAGGTATGGGCTTTTGTTGGACTTGGGGTTTACATATTGAGGTTCCAGGTATTCAGTGATTCTTTCCTAAGTGACATTTATTGAATATCACCTGCAATGGCTTGTTCTGATTTCTTTGAAATCAAAATAAATAAAATGAAAATCAGAGGCAGATTACAGAAATACTTCCTTTTTTTCTTTTTCTGTCCCCCACCCCTGAAATGATCTTACCATGTAACCTTAGCTGGCCCTGAACTCACAAAGGCCCACCTGCCTCTGCCTCCTGAAGGCTAGGAATATAGGCATGCATCAAAACACCAAGCCTTGCATTTCTTTCTTTCTTTCTTCTTTTTTAATGATCTTGCCTAGCTGAAAAATGATAACATTTCTAACTTCTATACAACCTTCTTAGAGTATTTTAACTCCCTTTCTTTCCTAGCTTATGTTATATTGGCTTGTAGCACAATTTATAGAGTTATGTATCTCAATAGTCAGTGTCACATGCAACAAAAGGCTGGACACAGTGTATCTTGCTGAGTATATAAGCCAACTAGTGAGAATAAAAGCACCCAGATAGAAGTCTCCATGGTGGGCATATCCCTGGCACCCGTAAAGACAGAATGGAGGATAACAGTCAGTCCATTAACTGGTTGCAATGTTGAAGAGCTTCCCTGGCATTCTAGTTCTTAGCCTAGCTCTCATTATCTCATTGGAAACCAAATTGTCCAAAGTCCACAGAAGGAACCAGGATTTCAGCAAAAACTTTCTGGTAATCTAATATGGAATCTAAGATTCTACAACAATTATTTTGAAAGCATATTCTAAGTGCCAGTTACTTCTCTAAGTGCTTTATTTATTTATTTATTTATTTATTTATTTATTTATTTATTTATTTGTTTGTTTGTTTGTTTGTTTGTTTGTTTGTCTGTCCATCTATCTATCTATCTATCTATCTATCTATCTATCTATCTATCTATCTATCTATCTGTTTATTTATTTATTTATTCATTATGTAACAAGGATTGTAACAGGCTGCAAATATAAGAAAAGAAGATCTTGCCTGGTAAAAGCCTTAGAAATCAGTTTAAGGCTTGGGTAGGGGTCATTTGGAATTCACTGACTATGTGTAACTTCTCTTTCAAAGATCACTGCATGATCTAAGAGGACCCTGGAAAATTCCATATCTATTTTCTAGTAGACCAAGTGATGGGTGTCAAATTCTCTAGGAGACTTAGCAGAGATCTATAATCTACAAGCTATACCTCTGTGCATATTTTTAGTTGTGCAAGTTGATCTCCAGTGTGGCATCTGTGTTTCTTTACAGAGGAGAAAGTGGAATGAATTGTAGGGAACATTGGCAAACTAACACTCACATTTCTTTTCCCTATCTGTTTTATAAAGGAGGGAACTGAAACTTGATTTAAAGTAGTAAACAAAAGTCTGGACATTAATGTCAGGGATAGCGTTAACTCTAAAGCCAACCTGAAAAACTGCCATTATCCACCAGAGTGTTCAGGAAAGTCGAACTTAGATTAACCACATGAACACACAGCAAATAAGATCAGAGTGTGAAACAGAATCCTAGCTCATCAAATTCCAAAGCAGGAGCCAGTCGGCATACCACACTGCCTCACTGCTGCTTTGGGGACAGAGTTCACAGACGCCACTGGCTCCACTCTTGGTGCACGAAGCACAAGGGAACAGTGTTCAGCTCAGGAAAACAGCTCAGACTTGCAGAAGCAATGCCTCATTGGGTTTAAAGCAATTCCAAACTCAGGAGCCATTCAGTATCAAATTGCAACTGGTATTAAAAAATCACCATGGCTATTTATTAAACAAGAGAAAGATAAAAGAAAGTTACTCTCCTACCCACTAAGATGGGTACTGTTAAGAGAAGAAAAGCAAGGGAAGAAAACAGGCTGATGTAGACCTGGGGAAAGAAGACATCTCAAATATTTTAGGAGGGAACTTACAGTGGTAGAGCTTCTTGGGCAAAAAAAATGGAGGGTCCCCAAAACATTAAAAGTAGAACTGCCATATGATGTAGCAATTCCACTCTGGAAATATACCCAAGAGAATTTAGCACTAGGATTTGAAAAGGAATTTATATATACATGACCATACAGTATCAGTCATAATAGCTAAAAGATGGATGAAAACCAAACCTCTTCACTAAAAGAATAAATAAAATATAGAGGGAAAGAGGAAGAGAAGAAGGGTGAGGCAGGGGTAGAATATGACTTAGCCCTTAAAAAGGAAGAAAATCTGACACACAGTACAATATAATTTCTAATTATTTTTCCTTTTAGATGTTGTTTAGTAGGTCTTGGATAGAGCGAAAGAATCTGTGTGTTCAGAGACTGCCGCAACTTGGCTTTATATCTACCATAGTGTGGGAATATATCCTGTATAAGGTTCAGTCAGTAACTTACTCCTTTAATAGTGGGTCCATGGAGATTTTCCAGGTAAGATTGTCTCCCACCCCCCGCCCCCCAATCTTTTTCTTTTCAATAAAGAATAAAATAAATAAATAAAATTTAAAAAATAAAAGAAATAAAAAGCCAATAAACAAAAATGTTGTTTATACTTTATCTGTTTTTTTTTTCACCTACAAAATAAATATGGGAACATCACAAGGAAACTATCACTCAAACTCCAAAGTGACTTATGTTGAACCTTCAGGATTAAAAACTCATCCATAAATAAAGTCAAGAATGAAAGGCTCCTGTAAACAACAGAGAACTTGAGCAAACACTTGTCCTGATTCATTCATGGGTTTCTTTCATTCACCATTCATGGAGAGGAGAGATCAGAAGGATTCCCAGAGGAACATGGGGATTCGGACTGTCAGGAACGAGCTCACTCAGAAATTCCCTCTGTAGTCTGGCTTCCCTGGGTTCTGCTGTTACTCTTAGAAAACAAAAATAGCCTGTGTAGCAGGAGCCTCCACTCAGGATTTTGGCTGAAAGCTTAATACAAAAAATAAATACATAAATAAAGAAAAAGAAAGAAAGAAATTTAGAAAGAAAAGAAGGAAGGAAGGAGGGAAGGAAGGAAGGAAGGAAGGAAGGAAGGAAGGAAGGGAGGAAGAGTGAGCTGCTAGTTGACACAGAAAGGGCAGAAGGAACAAGTGTATCTTAAAACATTAAGGCTCCATTATAGAAAGAAAGGGAAGTTTTATGAAACTGTTCATCTTCCCATGGCACAGCTCTAACTGAACCTGCATGGCTTAATCTTCATGCAGAGTTGCACAGACAGAAGAACAAATGCCCTGCCCTCCCATTTTATTGCTTTTTAGCGTACTTGTCAGTTTTTCATGAGCCATTTGTGACACATGAGCACAGCGTAGTCTCTTTACAGACTAAGCTAAGAAGTGTACATGAACTGAAAGTACATTCCCCAGTTTTTAATCAGTAAAGATGTGGAGCAGAGGTTCTCAGCCTTTCTAATGCTGTGACCCTTTAATACAGTTCCTCATGTTGTGGTGACATCACAACCGCAAAATTATTTTCGTTACTGCTTCGTAACTGTAATTTTGTCACTGTTATGAATCATAATGTAAAGGTCTATGTTTTTCAATGGTCTTAGGCGACCCTGTTAAAAGTCATTTGACACCCCAGGGTGTTACAACCCACAGGTTGAGAATTGCTGATGTAAAGTGTTAACATAGTTTGATGGAGACCAGATTGCTGTCTTTAGGGAGCTTTGGACTTTGGAATCATCTTGTTTGTCAAAACTCCCATTTCTGATTCACAAAGTGAGATTCTGTTTCAGTATAATTTGGAAACATCCAAATTGCACTTTTAACCCTTTCCCCCAACCCACACAGAACAGTACTATCTGAAGGGTAGGGACCATTTCATTTTGATATCAGAATCCTGTTCCACTCTGAAACTCTTTCAGGGTCCTCAATAACATTGGTGATACATACTGATATTTACTGTATTAGAAATGAAAATGGGAGTGTCACAAATATTTTAATTTACCTAAATTAATAACAACCTCACAGATTAACACAAATAGCATATTTTGAGATGATATAGCTATATTTTCCAAAAAATTTTTGCAAACCCAAAGGATTATTTTCTCATTTTGATAGATTTAATGAGTATATTAATGTGAGAAAACAGGAATTTCATACATGTGTCTTCATTTAACCTATTGCAATATGTAGTTTTAGCTATAATATGTGAAGAATTTCCTCTGAGATTCTATCTCACACCTGTTAGAATGGCTCAGATCAAAAGCTCAAATGACAGCACATGCTGGTGAGGTTGTGGAGAAAGGGGAACACTCCTCCATTGCTGGTGGGAGTGCAAGCTTGTACAACCACTATGGAAATCAGTCTGGCAATATCTTAGAAAACTTAAAATAGCTCTACCTCAAGACCCAGCCATACCACTTCTGGGTATACATCCAAGTGATTCCTCCCCAAATCAAAGGAATTTTCCTCATCTATGTTCATAGTAGCCTTATTTGTAATAGCTAGAAACTGGAAACAACCCAGATGTCCCTCAACCAAGGAATGGATAAAAAACTGTGGTACACAATGGAATACTACTCAGCTATCAGAAACCATGAAATCCTGCAATTTGCAGCCAAATGGATGTAACTAGAGAAGCTCATCCTGAGTGAGCTAACCCAGACTCAGAAGGATAAACATGGCATCTATTCACTTATAATCGGATTTTAGCCATATAGTACAGGATAACTATACTACAACCAATGCACCAAAGGGAACAAGAACATAGACTTTGTTACCTGTCAATGAGACACTTTGCCCTAGTGGTGCTGCCTTTTAGGCCCCCAGTGTATGAGGAGGCTCTTGGCCCTCATATGACTGCTGAACTGGGGCAGGAGACTGATATGCAGGAACACTCCACTCCAGAGGAGTGGGATGGAAGTGATAGGGGGTAGAGGGTGGGAAGGAAGGACTGGGAGGGTTGGAAAGAGGACACTGTGATGGAGATGTAACCTGAAGTAGTAAATAAACATAAAAAAGAATGTCTCTTATTGTATGGATGTGTGGTAAGAAAGGAAGGAGTACTATATTAGAAGATGCCATTGTAGCAGCACTCCAGCTATCTCAGGTAATTTATAGCCAGGTATGATGGCTTACACCTGTTATCCCAGCTTTAAGGAAGCTAAGGCATAAGGATTGTTGTGACTCTCACACCAGCTTAGGCTACCTAGTAAGTTCAAGGTGAGCCTGAGTTGCAGAGTAAGATGTTGTCTCAAAAGCCAAAAAAAAAAAAAAAAAAGGAAGAAAAGATACTCATTTTACATCTTCAAAGTGCAAAGGAAAATAGTTTCTTAGTTTGATTAACCAATGCAGGTTTGGGACTAAGCCAATGAACTTCTAATGCTGTTGACTGAGAACACTGTGTTCTCTTTGTACTGTGAGTGAACTCATATTCAGGCAAGGTTTTGTCATATCCTTAATTGTTCACTTGGACATGTGGGTTCACTGAGTTAAGCAGACCTTGAAATGTTGGCACATTTTATTATATATAATCTCAAAACTAGCACTTTTAATATACCACTGCCAATCACACCAGGCACATCTACATGTATGGGGAATCTGTCAAGTTAAAGTTTTCCCAAATCATATTTATTTTTTACTTGAAACCTTGAGCTTTTCCATTGTTATCAAATACTATCAGTTATTGTCCTTAGAAATGACATCCTCATTTTCTCTGGGTGTGGGGGGAGGGTGCCCTGCCAACCAAATCTGCATTACTATATCCATCAGTTTTGGCAATGGGGACAATTACAATATAAGTCTTTATCATTTCGTCTCATGGAATAGTTGTGTGCTCAAGTGTTTTAATATGTGTGTGTGCGTATTAGTTGAATTAGTTACAGTCTTGAGTAAATGTACATTATTTTAATTTACTGAAAGCATGTGGAAGTGAACTAATGACATTGCTTTATCTACCTGTAATGGGAGTTGTAACCATCATTGATTTCAAACTCCTAATGCAAATATCAACACAACAGCATAAAATATTAATGATTTTTGAAAATAATTTTGAACACTTGGGTCCTTTACAAGAATGTCAGAGATCTGTGCTAAAAGCTAGAGATCATCCAATCTAGTGACTTACACAGAGGCTGAAAAAAATCATCGGCTCTCACATAGATTGAAAACAAATTGACTTTGCTACAAACATTTCATAATCAGGAGTTTTCTTTAGAAGTCTGGGTTCCATATTTGTCTTGACATATTACAGGATGTGACAAATATTCTTTCTTCCCCCGTTGATGGAATTCCCAGCTAGTGTAGTTCATTCATTACATTTATTTCCTGCAGAACACGTGAGTTTGAGTCTCCCAGTTCTGCCATTATATCAAAATGTGGCAAGCGTTTGCTTGCATTAGCTGTGCTGGATTAACATCTTCTCTTGTGTCTACTCACAGTGACTGGTGAAGTCAGTTCTATCTCCCAAAACTTCAATTTCCTTACCTCCCCAAAGGAGATACAATTTATTCTCTAGAACAGTGGCTGCAACACTAATGGATTGGGTGCTTGCCATATTGCAGAGTGTGGTGGTTAATCTTCACTGTCAACATGGACTTAGAATTATATCCACAAATATGGGTATCAATTAGGGTGTTTTCAGATAGGATTGACTGAACAGGAAAGACCCACTCTAAATGAAGGTGGCACCATCAATGGGCTGGGATGCTGGACTGAATATAAAAGATGTGACTTGAATATCAGACATTAGTCACTCTTGGCCCCCTGACCGAAGATGCAATGTGATCAGCTACCTGAGGCTCCTGATGATATGCCTAACCTGCCATGATGGATTTTATGCTCAATAAATCCTTCTTTGTTAAAGTTGTATTTTGTCACAGCAAGGAAAAAATGACACCTAGTATGGAGATGTGGAGATGTAATTATGCCATGATCATCATCTTCATTGAGTATTTATAATACCCTGTATTGAATATATATTTATTAACATATGGAACAATAGAGGCCCAAGGCATTTATTCTAAATCTACCGTGAAGGTTTAATTTGATCACAGACAGGACTGAAATTTTTTGTCCATAGCCCGAAGAAGTGCATTTTAAGCACAGTGTTGACACGTTCTGAAATATACTCCTAAGCAGCGCTATCAGACAGCATGGAAGCTGGTGGTTTGAGGAGAGGCATATTTGCAGAGAGGAGATCTATGCTACTTATGCCACTGTGCTCTCAGATCATACAGATGTGTCCTTTTCTGTGAAAGTCACCCATGGATACCAATGAAAATAACAGAGAAATAACCATGGCACTCTAAGTATTTCAGTAACATTAGTATATAATTTATCAGATAACTGGTTTTGGTAGAGAGGACAGTTTGACCCTGATAGAAATTTCAACATTTATTGAAATAAACACACTCTTCTATCTGTGGAAAACAAAGGACTACAAAAATGGATATTTCCTTCTTTAATTGAATCTAGACCCTTTAAATAGTGAAACTGATAGTTTAAATAAATAACAGATCATAGGGACATTTTGACTATAATTAGAGCCACCTGAACTTTGCCACTGAGTTCTATCAGGTTTCTCTAAACCTTTCCTAATAGTGTAATCTTTGGGATTTCATTGAAGGCAATTGACATTCTCTCTCTTATTTGCAATTAAACTGTGAGGAGTTTCAAACACTCAGGGACTGATCATAATATTTCCTTCTTTTCATAATTTTGAGAATGACCTTCTTTGGGTTAATTGGATCCCAAAGGTCCTATATTTTCTGATAGTTTTACTTCACTTCATCTTTGGTTTACTTTCAAAACTTATTTGAAACATCACCATAAACTCATATCTAACTTAGAACTTTTTAAAAATAAGCAACTAACACATAGGTAATACCAATATGGCTGAGAAATGCCACAAAACAAAAAACCTTTGATTTTGTTATCAAAATACCAAGTGGTACAAAGAGAACTCATTTTCCCAAATGCTCACATATCATCTGGCTAATTAGCTCTGTGTTCACCTCATAAGGACCATTGCAATAGACAACGTCAAACAAAGGTTTACTTCAAAGAGAGTGTTTCAGTGTAGGTGACGTACTGGTAAAGTAGAGTACACTAATGTACATCTACTTTACAAATACAATCAAAAGGATGAGCTATGAGTCCCATCTTAGACAACAAAAAATGAAGGCATAGAGATATCAAGAAACCTTTTCCAAATCACCAAGCTAGTAAATGGTTAGGCTGAGATTTGAACTCATGACTTATTGATCTCAAGGGCCAGGTTTTGCTAATGAAGGCATTGGACAGATCATGTCTGCCAGGAGAACTGTCATGAACCAGTGGGATGGCTTGAACTTCTGAACCTGAGCATCTTTCAGACAAGAACGAGTGGCCTTATCTTTGAAGACCTAGAGATTGCACCTCTTATCTGATAGTTTCAAATCCAAAATCTGAAACATGTGTTGCAGGCAAATAAATCAGAGCCACCATTTTCTTCCGTTTGCAGAGAAGATCAAGCAAGAACAGTCACACTCATAGAGGCTTCTTTCGTTTGGTAGCTAGTTATTTATGCAGCTAAAATTTCTTGTAATTAGAACCTACCAATGAAGGAAAAGCCTACATTTTGCCAAACTTGAGTGAAATGTAGGTTATACATTTAAAAAAATCAGTGACTGGAATGAAGTCAGAGATTCCTAGCTCAAGGTGCATTTGCACTAGCATTTTATTACATCAAGATGTGTTCTGTAGCGTGAAAGTTCCCTAAAAATTACAGTTCAAGGGGCCAACTGCTGAGCTACTAAAGGCAAATGACTGGGGAGAAGGTCTGAATAATTGTGGGGTGAAGTAAAACCTTCAAACATAGGATACAACTGGCAGACCAGGATGCTTAGGTGTAGAATTAAGGGCTATAGTTGGCCCCACTTGTAGTCTCAGTTCTTGGCTTCCAGATCTGCTGAGATGTAGCATATGCTACAAGTTCCCATCACCATGGACCATATTCCCACTGTCACTCTTTGCACCATGACAGACTGCACAACCTTAAAGCAGGGGCCAAAGTAATCCTTCTTCTCATGAGTCACGTCTATCAGTTACCTGTAGCAGTGATGTGACTGACGAGGATGACTGGTATCATAAGTGGGGTCCTTCCTACCATAAATCAGACCATGTGGTTCATAGAGCATTATGAAAAGGTGGAAGATTTTGCAGCGAGAAGAGTTATAGACTTCTGGATGCAGAGCTCATTCTGGTGAGAGTTTAGAAGACTATAATCCTGAAAGGAATGTATACAGTGAAGACTACGCCCATGTGGTTTCATATGGGAATAAAGTATATATTGGAAAATGGTCTAGAGTCCAATTGTACAACTTGGCAAAAATATATCTGCATTCTGCATAGGTTTTGATAATTTGAATGAAACAAAGTTCAAAAATAATGGACTAATTTTATTTTGTGGAATAAATTTTAAGACCATCTAGCATCCCTCTGTGGCAGAGCTATTATTGCCACTGCAGATAAAACAAGACAAGGATACATCTCAAGGGACATCAGAAGTACTGTCTTCCTGTGGTGCTGTTTGACAGGAGGCCAAAGTAAAGATTACAGTCACAGAGACTTGTGGTAAGGGTCTAGAAAAATCATATGAGGACTAGGACTATTAAGGTCCTGGGGAGTCATCCTGAGATACCATTGTGTGAGCTATGATGGTGAAGGGTAGGATGCAATGGAGACCTCATGACACTGGACATGAGAGTGGAGAAGGAAGATCCCATGTGTGCTCTGAGTGCCAGGGCTGTGGGTTAGGGCTTTCCAAGCTACTGGACCCTTGATGCCAGATACAGAACAGCAGAGTTTTGTATTCTTCCTCCTGGAGTTGCTCTTGTTTTGTTTTAAGTGTACTTGGCCACCCTCCCATTTCTCCCTTTGAAATGGGGAGGTTTCCTTTGTGTCTTTTTATTTTTTATTGGAAGTACACAACTTGTTTTTAGATTTTTACATGGGCTTACAGTTAAGAGACTGACTGGAGTCTCAGAAAAGACTGATTTTTTGAACTATGCCAAAACTGATGACAATAGGGCTACTAAAATGGCATCTTTTATAGTTGAACTACATGCATATTGTACTATGTGATGGCACAAACCTGTGGGGCCAGGGAGATAATGATATGGTTTGGATATGAGACATCTCCAACAAGCGTGTGCATTTGAATGCTTCTTATGATGGTGGGTACTATTTTGGGAGGTTGTAGAATGCTTCAGGGTCTTGGTGTGTGTGTGTGTGTGTGTGTGTGTGTGTGTGTGTGTGTGTGTGTG
>CAJQZJ010001896.1:12025794-12066459 GCA_907164525.1 Lophiomys imhausi
GTGTGTGTGTGTGTGTGTGTGTGTGTGTGTGTGTGTGTGTGTGTGTGACTAGGGCTGAGGGTTAAGAGGTAAAGGAGGATAAAGAGTGCCTCAGCCCTCTGCTTCTGGCTTACTCTCTCTGCTTCTCAGCCCACAGTGGCTTAACAAGCTACAATGTAAGCCCCAGTTCTAGCCATTGTCACTTCCACACCACAATGGGCTTATTCACTTAAGTCATGAACCAAAAGGAAAGATTCTTCCTTTAAGTCACCTCTGTCAAGTACTCTGTTACAGTGATGTAAAAGTAATGAAAACAGAATGGCTTAGTGAGGTACCATCTGAGACATCAATATTATTATCTAAATCATGACTTTATCAGTAGGCACAAGACAAACTGATTCTCTTTCCTAGTTCTCTATGAAAGCCAAGAGAATATAGGAAAAACAGGTAGATTCATTTAGACCACTGTTACATAAGTAGAGCAGGGTACAGCAATTTAATACAAACAAATTGCTATTTTGAAAACAGCTGGTGGAATCAGTTACCCCTCTGTAAATCCTGCTGGAGAGTTAATAGCAACTGCTCTTCTCTCTCAGTTGGCTTAAGTGTGATAAGACTTTGCAAGCTGACCACACAGATGATATAACTTGTGGCCTTACTTGAAGAAAACATTATGAACACAATTAGTTGTGCTTGGTAAATTTGAGGCAGAGAATACTGGGGACAGTCATGACTTGGTCCTTTGATGATGGCTTTGTCCTCCACTTCCTTAAAATTCCAATAATCCCCTTTTGCATGCAAGAGCATGTGTCACATAGAAAGTAATCAAGGCCAGGTCTAAAACAGCCTTGGTTATGATTCTTGCCTTGAAATTAAACCTCAGCAAGCAAATTGTTTCCTTTTTCCCTGAGAAGATTTTTAAATCCAATTTATTTGAGATTTCTATTTAAATTGAAAATACTGTAGCATCTCATGCAAAATGAAATCAATCTCTTTAGAAACAGGGGGGAGGGGAAGGAAGAAGGGAGGATGTGGGCCAAGTGTATGTAGATTAAAACTTGCTTCTTCAAAGCCTCTGCAATATTAGCATCTACTTCTGCCTGCAAGATTAATGGCAGATCCTTGGGACAGAACCACTCTGTTTAACTGCTTTTCTGGTTGCTTAATAAGCATCTCCAACTTAATATATCTAAACCCAGGCTTCTTGGAGTGCCTCTGCCAACTCCTTTTCTTGGACTTTAACTATTCAGAAAGCAGTCAACACCTTAGCCTCTCAAGCCAATCTGGTTTTTCTCCTTCACCTCACTCTCCACACCCAATTACCAGGTGCCTAGCTCTACAATATGCTCTAATATTTGCTGAAAGAATTGGAGAACATTGTAAAAATACTTTAGACTTCCTGAAGCATTATGAAGATTTGAGAATACACTGTTTATGAGTTACTTCCCTGCTACAGGGTAGAGCCTACAAGTTTTAAAAAAGACCAGATGTGACCTCTTCATCTTCAAAGCTAAAATATCTATCTGCCCCATGTCAAAAAACATGTATATTCTAATGCTTTTATATCATATCATCTTGTTTGTGTGGTATATATGATGATATGTATGCAATTTGAATGTGTATAGGTGGTATGTGTGCTTTTATGTCTATGGAGGCCTGAGGTTGGCATCTGGAGGTCTTTGTCAATCACTTTGTTTGAGGTAGAGTCTCCTAATAGAACCCACAGCTTGTCTGCATGGCTAATATGGCTCAGTTTACTCCAGTGGTTTTCTGTCTCTGCCTTCGGAGTCCTATGGTTACAGGGGGTTGCCATACCCACACAACACACAGGTTCTGGGTGTTTGCAATTCTTATGTTTGCACAACAGGCAACTTCAACCACTGAGCTCCTTCAGTCCTAATACCCCTTTTAAAAGCTATACAATTTTCTTCATGAACTGAACCCCATATCTCTGTCCAGTGTTTCCTAAGCTTCTTTCTCCTATCTGTCCTATATAACAGCTAAGAAAGACCACTGCATCTTGGTGACTAGGTGCCCCTTTTGCTTTCTGGCACATAGTTTTCTATTTGCTGGATTTAGGGCTGAGAATGTGTTTCTTCATTGCTCTGGCGAAAGCCTCAGTTGTTGTCAAGAGGCAATAGAATTGACACTTTCATAAGGAAAAGCTGAATCCAGTGAATCCATTAACTGAATAACACAGGGATAGGAATGACTTTAGAAACTTCTAGGTCCAAGGGCTAAAATTGGCATTGGGTCTGGTTTCTCTCTCTCTATTAATCTGTTCTCTTGCATTGGCTTGAACCCCAGACAGATTTTTCCATTTGAGATTGCAGCAAGGCTGCCACAATCTCTCAGAGCTGTTAGCTTCCAGAAATCCCAACAAAACTGTCACTGCATTGGTCCCAATTAGACAACATGCCCACCCTTGAACCTGTCACCTTGATAGGAAGAAAGCTCTGTTTCCATTAGATCAGAATCATATCAGCTCTAGCCTGCTGAGTTTGGTCTGAAGTTAGTTCTGTAAAAAGACTGAGACTAATGACAAATAGGTTTCCTGGGGAAGTCGGAGTTTTATAAGGAGGAGAAATGGGAAATGTGAACAATGTGGCAAGTTTGTAGATATTGGCTAGCTTGTCCCTGAAAACACAGTGGAAACCCATCTTCTCCATTCACCATCACTGACCCTTTCATTATTATTCCTCCTGATGTCTTTTTCCATTCTGGTTTTGTAGGCCATGGGCATTTCTCTGCATCAGCACTGCCCACCCATATAATGTGATAATAATTCACAAAAACCACTGTCCTATTACAGAGACTGACATCTTAATTGGCCTTTTCTTTTATTCTCTGTGTTAACAACATTCAAACACAGGAATTCTAATGCAGGAATTCAATAAATGCTGAATGTTCATGAATGTGTATTAAAATCACATTTTCCTTGTATCAGGGATGGCTGTGTAAAAGTTGCCCTTTAGAAAATTACCCTGGTGGTTGTGTGCTAAAGTTGGGAGTGTTGAAGTTGAATGAGCATCACTGTGTTCAGTAGTGAAACAGGTTGAGTGCCTGAGACAGGGGTGAGTGTCAAGGAAGTAGACATAGAACCTAGTGGTATAAAGGTATAAAGGAATAGGAAGGATTAAATTGCGATGGATAATGGGAGGGAAGGTTAGAGGAAGAAATATTGATAAAGTATAGACGAAGGTTAAATAACCCTAAAGACCTTTTGAAAAAGCCATGTGACAGCCTACAGACTGGGAAAAAATCATCACCAACCCCACATCTGACAGAGGGCTAATATCCAAAATCTACAAAGAACTCAAGAAATTAAATGCCAAGAAACCAAATAATCCAATCAAAAAAATGGGGGACAGAGCTAAATAGAGAATTCACAAAGGAGGAATCTCTAATGGCTGAAAGACACTTGAAGAAATGCTCAACATCCTTAATCATCAGAGAAATACAACTCAAGATGACTCTGAGATTCCATCTCACACCTGTCAGAATGGCTAAGATCAAAAACTCAAATGACAGCACCTGCTGGTGAGGTTGTCAAGAAAGGGGAACCCTCCTCCACTGTTGGTGGGAGTGCAGGCTTGTGTAACCACTATGGAGGTCAGTCTAGTGATATCTTAGAAAACTTGGAATAGCTTTGCCTCAGGAACCAGCCATACCACTTCTGGGTATACACCCAAATGACTCCTCACCGAATCATAAGGAAGTTTCCTCATCTATGTTCATAGCAGCCTTATTTGTAATAGCTAGAAACTGGAAACAACCCAGATGTCCCTCAACCAAAGAATGGATTAGAAAACTGTGGTACATCGACACAATGGAATATTACTCAGCTATCAGAAACAATGAAATTATGCAATTTGCAGCCAAATGGATGGAACTAGAGAAGCTCATCCTGAGTGAGCTAACCCAGACTCAGAAGGATGCACATGGCATCTATTCACTTATAGTAGGATTTTAGCTATATAGTACAGGATATCTATACTACAACCAATGCACCAAAGGGAACATGGACATAGACTTTTGTTTGTTTGTTTTTTTAGTTTTCTCTCCCTGGCAATGAGACACTTTTCACTAGTGGTACTGCCTTGTAGGCCCCCAGTGTATGAGGAGACTCTTGGCCCTCATATGACTTCTGTACTGGGGCGAGGGACTGTTATGTAGGGACACTCCACTCCAGAGGAGTGGGATGGAAGTGTTAGGGGGTAGAGCGTGGGAGGGTGGGCCTGGGAAGGGGGGAAAGAGGACAATATGATGGAGATGTAACCTGAAGCAACAAATAAATAAATTTATTTAGTAAAAAAAAAAGAAAAAGCCATGTGAGAATCCACTACTGTAGAATCTCTCTTAAATTTATATTAAATACAAATATATCATATAATTCATATTAAATATACATATATGTATGAATTAAAAAGTAGTTACCCTATAGTGGGGTAACAATACCTCTACTAGACAACACATGTTAATAAATAAAAAACCCAGTGCCAGGAATGGACTTGTTTTTTTTAAGTTGTTGGCCAATTGGGTTTCACAGACATAAACTGTTACAGGCTATTGTCAACACTATTAGTTACCCTCGACAACTAGTCAGAAAGACCCTATTGATGAAGACACCTCATACTTGAGTAATAGAATATGTATAAATCAAGATAGTACTTATCTGAAGGTCTCATTATCACTTGGTAGCTTTCACAGTGTGAATAACTAAGAATAACATAATGCTATATGTAGAGAGACAATTATGTAGAAAAAAACACCCTGGAAATACCTTCAAAATCTAAAGTCTCCAGTTGAACATGCTTGCTGCCTCCAACCATCCTAAAAACAAAGACCTGTGTGTCATCAAATAATTAAATATGGAGACTTATCCCAGCATTAGTTTAGTAAAGAAAAATATCCCTCAACTGAAGAATGGATTTAAAAACTGTGGTATATTTACACAATGGAATACTACTCAGCTATCAGAAACAATGAAATCATGCAAATTGCAGCCAAATGGATGGAACTAGAGAAGCTCATCCTGAGTGAGCTAACTCAGACTCAGAAGGATGCGCAAGGCATCTATTCACTTATAATAGAATTTTAGCCATATAGTACAGGATAACTATACTGTATACAGCCAATGCACCAAAGGGAACATGAACATAGACTTTGTTACCTGTCAATGAGACACTTTTCCCTAATGGTGCTGCCTTTTAGGCCCCCAGTGTATGAGGAGGCTCCTGGCCCTCATATGATTGCTAAACTGGGTCAGGGGACTGTTATGTAGGGACACTCCACTCCAGAGGAGTGGGATGGAAGTGATAAGGGGTAGAGGGTTGGAGGGCAGGACTGGGAGGGGTGGAAAGAGGACACTATGATGGAGATGTAACCTGAAGTAATAAATAAATAAATAAATAAATAAATAAATAAATAAATAAATAAATAAAAGAAAAAATAGTGAAGAACCAGAAAGTACATCAGAAGGACATTGTGATATTGAATTATGATGGGCACATAAGTTTTCTTCTTTTTGTATTAAAAGTTTATCCCATGATTGAAAAACTTTTACCCTTTAATGAAATTTTATGTAATTCAATAAAAATGTAAGAGACGTGTTCTACCACTGTTTCCTTAAAAATCTTACAGAAACTTCATTTTCGACACTTAGAGCCCTAACAATTAAGGAGATAAAAAAGATACAAGCAATGTCTAGAGCCACCATTTATTTAGAGTAATGCTCATCCACATCATATAAAACAACACGTGCTCAAATTTCCCAAGTAGGGCATATACTATATATTGACTTACATGTTCACAGGCATAATATATGTGTTTAATTGTGACTACTGGAGAACAATATTAATAGTCCATAAAATATAGTTTCTATTTGGAATTTGTCTTATATAGAAGTATAGAGTTGATATTTACCAACACTATGCCTATATGTTTGCCTAGTTTTTCAGTCATTTTAATGACATGCTTTCATTATATGTATATTTACATATTGTTATTCAAATTATTCTTAATTTTCTAATTGTGAGCTGTTATAAAGTGAAATGGAATTTGAAGAACACTCTAAATAATGTCTGAAACATGACAGTCCCATCCACATAAGTTTTTACCTATTGTTTCTATTTCATAGGTCGTCAAGTACCATGTGCTACTACGAGGATTCCAGAGCCCTCTTAGTATCTTGACAAAGGTCAAGAGACCATGTCATATTTTAGCACCATTGTGTGTCTGTGTGTGTATGCGTGTGTGTGAGTGTGTTTGTATGTGTGAATGTGGGTGAGTGTGTGTCCCTGTGTGCATGTGTATGCGTTCGTGTGTGAGGGTGTGAATAAATGTCTCCTGAGAGAAGTATCTGTTTCACAGACTCCAAACCTTACAGAAAATAATTTTCATTAAAAAACCTTTCCTTTTATGTCATAGAAGTTGCAGATGTTATCTCAGATTGCTAAAAGTCTTCTGGATTCCTCCTTCAGGAGGGGCCTGCTGACTTTCTTGCTGGAAGTATGAACAGACAAACTAGGTATGCACAGGTGTTCTGAGCACATCCTAAGCATCACTGAGAATTCTCCTCAACTCTTCTGTCAACTTGCCACATCATGTTCCCATTTGTTAAACAAAGAGAGTGGCAAAGTTGAGAATACCTAATGAGACAGAAAATGCAGCTGAGGCCACCTAGTAGAGCTCACCAGTCACAGCTATGTGTCGGCTCAGACTTCCAAAGACCAACTTTAACCCTAGGCTTTTATAGTCCCCTTTGTGCTAAAATCTGATAGCATGATTTTAAAACTGTGTCTCTTTTCTGGGCAAGGCACAAGACTCAAATATCCAATCAAAAGGTGCATAATCCCTTAGCTACCACTAGAGCTATTTCCATGGGATTTATGTTTCCTGCTCCTGATATTACACTCAAAATAAAATAATGAGATACTTCTATCCATTCAACAATGCGATGTTTTAAACAATGCCTAAATCAGATAATATTAAACACTGGGACTAGGGAGATGGCTCAGTGGGTAAGGGCACTTGTTGTGCAAGCAAAGGGACACGGGTGTTAATTGTAAGCAACCATGTAAAATCTGGCCATGCCACACTGAATGTAACCACAACACTGGGGCCTGGAGACAGGCAGGCTCAGGAAGCTTGCTGGCCAGCCAGTCCAGCCAAAGAAACAGATTTAGAGACCCTCTCTCAAAAAATGAGGTGGAGCATTAAGGATGAAGACATCCAGTGTTTCCCTTTAGCCTCTGAATACTTGTACATGGGTGCACACTTTCCACCGCCATGTGCACACACCCAGACACAAGGGCATGGTGGACACACTTACCAGCTATTGGTATGTACCAGTCTCTTTAGTTGAATCTTCTAAAACTGAGCATATACATATTCTTTGAATCAGAAATTCTGTTCATAGATTTATACTCAATGTAGATGTCCATAAAATCTCCACACACACAATAGTTCCAAACTTGACTTGTTCAAGAAACATTGGTGAAATTTCAAAAAGTGAACTCTTATGGTGAATTCACTGTGTGGGAAAATTGGTAGTGGTGAGGCCAAAGAAATAAGTATTGCACGGAACAAATACACTGTAGAATTGTACTGTATGATTAATAGTCTAAAAATAAATAAACTAACACATGATAACAGAGGTAAGGAGCAGACCCCTGTGAGGGTAAAGTAGACATTGGAAGGATGCAAGATATCCAGGATCCAGGTGCTACGCTAAGTCATATTTTCCTGGTATGTGCCCATGCTGTGTCTATTCTAGCAGCTTACAAATATCTATGTTGTACACTGATAGAAATAAAAAAGACCATTACTGTGATCAACTTATGCACTCCACTTTAATATTAACATTAGAAACAAAAATTATATCTAATATTGCTATGAGATTTGTATCTATCTCCATGTAAAAAATTTAGGTCTTGTTAATGAATCCTATGAATTTGGAAAGATGGGTATTAGAAAATGATCCACTCAGGCTTATGTAGTTGAGACTCTAGATCTTATTAAATGTTTTTTAACAATAGATATTTAACCAGTATTGAACCAAAATATTGGTTTAAAGGCAACCTACAGATTGGGAAAAAATCTTCACCAACCCCACATCTGACAAAGGGCTAGTATCCAAAATTTACAAAGAACTCAAGAAATTAAATGTCAAGAAACCAAATAATA
The DNA here is from genome assembly GCA_907164525.1 of Lophiomys imhausi. Taxonomy (NCBI): domain Eukaryota; kingdom Metazoa; phylum Chordata; class Mammalia; order Rodentia; family Muridae; genus Lophiomys; species Lophiomys imhausi. Next base: position 12,033,961 of record CAJQZJ010001896.1, read on the forward strand.
CAATTAAATAAAGGGGGACAGAGCTTAACAGAGAATTCACAAAGGAGGAATCCCTAATGCCTGAGAGGCACTTGAAGAAATGCTCAACATCCTTAATCATCAAAGAAATGCAACTCAAGACGACTCTGAGATTCCATCTCACACCTGTCAGAATGGCTAGGATCAAAAACTCAAAGGACAGCACATGCTGTCGAGGCTGTGGAGAAAGGGGAACTCTCCTCCATTGCTGGTGGCAGTACAGGCTGTGCAACCACTATGGAGGTCAGTCTGGCAATATCTTAGAAAACTTGGGATAGCTCTGCCTCGGGGACCCAGCCATACCACTTCTGGGTATATATCCAAATGACTCCACACCGAATCACAAGGAAGTTTCCTCAGCTATGCTCATAGCAGCCTTATTTGTAATAACTAGAAACTGGAAACAACCCAGATGTCCCTCAATTGAAGAATGGATTAAAAAACTGTGGTACATCTACACAATGGAATACTACTCAGCTATCAGAAACAACGAAATCATGCAATTTGCAGCCAAATGGATGGAACTAGAGAAGCTCATCCTGAGTGAGCTAACCCAGACTCAGAAGGATGCACATGGCATCTATTCACTTATAGTCGGATTTTAGCTATATAGTACAGGATATCTATCTATACTTCAACCAATGCACCAAAGGGAACATGGACATAGACTTTTTTTATTTGTTTTGTTTGTTTGCTGGTGTGGTTTTTTTTTTTTTAGTTTTCTCTCCCTGGCAATGAGACCCTTTTCACTGGTGGTACTGCCTTGTAGGCCCCCAGTGTATTAGGAGGCTTTGGCCCTCATATGACTTCTGAACCGGGTGGGGGACTGTTATGTAGGGACACTCCACTCCAGAGGAGTGTGATGGAAGGGTTAGGGGGTAGAGGGTGGTAGGGAGGGGCTGGGAAGTAGGGGAAAGAGGACAATATGATGGAGATGTAACCTGAAGCAACAAATAAATAAATTAAAAAATATTGGTTTGAATTAAGCCATAATTTAAACCAATAATCATACAGTGAAACTGCTAATTATAATTATCTATTTTCAGATATGTAGGAAGTGATGTGGTTTTTTTTTGTTGTTTTTTAAAAATATTTATTTAATACTTCAGGTTGCATCTTCATCACAGTACCCCCCCCTTTTTTTCCCCTCCAAGTTCTGCCCTCTCACTCTCTACCCCCTCTCCCTTCCATCTCACTCCTCCGGAGTTTAGTGTCCCTAAATATCAGTTCCCTGGCCCAGTTCAGCAGTCATAATAGGGCCAAGAGCCTCCTCATACACTGGGGGCCTACAAGGCAGCACCAGTAGGGAACAGTGCCTCATTGACAGGAAACAAAGTCTATGTCCATGTTCCCTTTGGTGCGTTGGTTGTAGTATAGATATCCTGTACTATATAGCTAAAATCCTACTATAAGTGAATAGATGCCATGTGCATCCTTCTGAGTCTGGGTTAGCTCACTCAGGATGAGCTTCTCTAGTTCCATCCATTTGGCTACAAATTGCATGATTTCCTTGTTTCTGATAGCTGAGTAGTATTCCATTGTGTAGATGTACCACAGTTTTTTATCCATTCTTCAATTGAGGGACATCTGGGTTGTTTCCAGTTTCTAGCTATTACAAATAAAGCTGCTATGAACATAGATGTGGAAATTGCCTTGTGATTTGGTGAGGAATCATTTGGATGTATACCCAGAAGTGGTATGGCTAGGTCTTGAGGTAGAGCTATTCCAAGTTTTCTAAGATATTGCCAGACTGATTTCCATAGTTGTTATACAAGCTTGCACTCCCACCTCCCACCATCAATGGAGGAGAGTTCCCCTTTCTCCACAGCCTTGCCAAGATCTCACAGTCTTCCCAACCCAACCTCCAAAGTGTTGGTATGTGCTACCCCATCTGGCTGAGACACAGCAGGGAAGGCATTGTAAGCATGAAGTCTTCATAATTAATTTTCATGTTCCTGATTCTTCATTTATGATACAAATGGGTGAGGTTCCAGGCATGTTTCTCACTGAACTGATTAGAGATGGTTTCTGAACACTGGAACCCTCTCATTCTGAACAGCTTATAGTTGGGCCCTTAACATGAGACTCCAACATTGAAAACATAGTTCTAAAGAAGAACAGATTCTTGTCACATCTGACCCTGAGCTGGAGACTTTCAATCCCAGTGTCTAGGGTGAGCACAAAGAACCAAAGTGATTCTGATAAGGATGTAGGACCTTAGGCAATTGGTTCAGCAGATCACATCTCAGCTCACAGGAACTCTCCATACTTCTAAAAGTCGATAGGACAAACACAGACATTCTGAGAAAACAAAGAGACTAATGTGACAAGCAGAATTGCATCCCAAGAGTCACAATTATCTTTGCCAATTTCATTGCTTCTTTCTTGTGCTACTTAAAAAAAAAACACCACTAGAGACTATATTGAAGTGGGGATTCATTTAGTTCACTTTGATATAGTCTCTTCTATGTTTGATTTTATGTCTAGCCACTATCTATGTCTACTTTTCAAGGAGAACAGAAATGGTCAGGAACGCACCTAAAGGGATAATTTTCAAAGACTTGTAAAACCAAGATACCAGGTACAGGTACCAGGAATGTTCTTATGGAAACAGCACATGATGGATAGTCACTGTTCTCAGGAACAACATTTAGCCTTCTCAGGGTGCTAGATCGGTATCTATACCCCAAGTTCATGCCTTACTGATCTTGATTATTACCTTTTTCAGGCTACTCCTAAAGCTTCCTGATGTGGAACAAGTTGTAGCCACTGCATGTTTCTGGTATCTCCCTATGAGTAGTTTGCTCTGCTTGCTGCAGTTTCCAGACCTAGTGCATGGTTGTGGAAATTCACACTTGTGTAAAGATTCAACTTCTCAAATGGTCACGTGTGACAGGAGTCTCCTATCACCATTGTTACTGGCACTGTAAGAGAAGCAAGGCATCTGAGAATAATGGTGAAAGCAGAGGCTCCTATGATTAGTAACTTCAGTTTAGTTACTTGATCTTGTTACTCTCTCTTTCCCTTTTTTATATAGGATTCATATACCTGCTAATAATTTAACATTAGGGGAAAAGGTGAAATAAAGGGCCCAGGAAATGATCTGATGCTTAAATTGTAGTGAAGACTTGAAGTAGTATCTTGGTATTTCATTTATTGCAGGTGTGGCATGGCCATATGCACATACTGTTTAACACTGAACTCTGAACTTATCCACTTTTCTCATGGTGACCTTCTCCTGGAAGCCTTCTTTCATTCAGTTTTTTATCTGTTATATCACCATCCATGTTTCAGACACTCTTACTTAGGCCCTGAAAATATAATGTAAAACAACTAAGAAAAAGTTATGTTGTCTGTAGGAATGATATTCTGGGAGAAGGGGAATAAAAAAGCATAAATAAACACACATACAAACACTATAGATTCTGTTCAAGAAAGGAAATAAGAACCAACTACTGCAACACTATTGGGCAGAGTCATTAGCCATGAGGACTGAGTGAAGAAAGGAAGGCCACCCGACCCTGCTATCAGCAGCTGTTGAACTGGAAGGTTGGAGGATCAAGGCATGGGATAACATTTTCATTACACAAGGCTACTTGATTCCATTCAGGCTCTCACGACAGATAAATATAGACTCTTATCTGAGGGAACCATCCTACCTGTGACCAACACCACTGGAGAAGGAAGCAAACCAAACAACATCACTGTTGCCGTCTGGTGAGAAATTGCACTTTGGAAACAGTGTCACCTCCCAATAAGACTTCTAGATAGAGGATAAATGCTGAGCATGCAAACAGATAGATTGAATTATCTGTCATTAACTCATATCAACATTGTGATTCATCATCATCATACCTTCCCACATTTCCTCTTCGTCACCAGGGACCACCTTATAGCCACACTTCCTAGCTTCTGTGTGTTTCCTGCTTAGATACGGGAAGCAGGGGCAGATGGAAGAGAAATAGTAGCCATTATTCTCTGGTGGGATTTTCTGGCAGACAGTTCAGAGCGGCAGCTTGCTGGAACACTAGAGAGTTTCTAAGTGGCTGAGATAATGGCCAATGATTTATTTCACATCTGTGGGCTCTTCCTGATCAATCAGTCTGTTCTTGAAAGCAGTGGTGACCATTGACTTGGATATGTTCACAATTATTTCAGGGATTCTTGGGTGTGGGCTCTTAGCCATTTCCTCATTCGCCGTACCCCAGTCCTCCTGTCAGGCGTCTAACCAATGCATTCATATAGTCCACATCTACCATATCTAACTATCAGAGTGCTTTCTATTTTTCTATATAAAGACAAACTGATGTACTACTTATCCTTCTTCATCAGTCAAAGAAAACTATTAGGTAAATGGTTAATTTTACCAAAAAGTTATTGTTATTATTTGACTGGGAAAATCCTCAGTCATTTCCACATAATTATTTGATGTTTCACACATATTTTGTTTATTTTTTAAATCGAGATAATTATGTATTTGCATATAATTGAGAAACTAGTAGGGAATTTTATATGTGTTCTGTTCCAACCAGAGTGACTGTTCCCTTAATGACAGTACAATTCCACTTCCAGGATGTCAATGTTAATACCTTCTTCTCATTTCAGTCCAATCCTCCCAGCTCTACTTATGCATGGATATTTATTTCTAAATAGTTTCACTCCATGTTTGGCTTGTACCTACCACCATGATCAAGACACTAATTATATCACCGAAGACTCCAAACGTACTTTTGAAGTTCAGTCCCTACAAGTGGTAACAGCTTCTCTGTTTCCCAGATTCAAAAGATAAAACCATTGACAGCTTAAGCTTTTAATAAAAAGAAATTAAAATTAGAAGATAGCAGAATTGGAATTTAAATCCAAATTATCTAATACCAAAGCCAGTGGCCTGACCAGGATCAGAGTAGAGCTGTTCCAGTCCCTGTTACTGGGGACAGTCACTGCAACATTTAGTGTCCTACTGGCTGCTACTGGCTATCTCTCTAACTTTTCAAAAAAGAAAATGGGAGAGCCATTCTTGACTTTGAGCAATAAATGATGCATAAATTATGCTTTTCCCATTTGTTTTTTTACCCTCTTGTGACTCTCCAATGAACTAACCACATTGGCAAAGAACCATTTGGCACCTTGTGGAATTCATTTCAAAGTATGTAGCTATTGATGAGTAGGCAGTTTTTAAAGTCACGCCAGCAGCAAACATATGTCTTTCTTAGAAACAAGATTTGAAGATAATAGAAAAGTGCTGATCATGTGGGCCTCAGGTTGGATGCCGTTAACCAGAAAGAAAGGCTTATAAATCTCAACAGCATTGCCAAACCAGCTATGGATGTTAATAGGGGTCTGAAAGAGCACAAATACTGTAATTGAAATCCCCAAATAATCTCAAAACTTCATTTTACCCAATTGTTTCAGTGCCCTCGTAGGTGAGCCTTGACAGAAATGGATAACAAACAGTTCTGTGACTGATATGTGTTCCCTTTGCTCTTTCTTGTCTCAACAGAACCCAGGGGCTGAGTTGCTCAGCTTGGTCGGGAGAGGCAGAACTGAGGCAGCAAAGCTTCTTACCAAGGAGCTGGGGAGAAACTTGGCTCCTCTCTCACAAAACCAAATACTGTCCATTCAGCTGACATCTCCAAGTCAAAAGTGTGACACACAGTCTCAGAGTCACCATATGGGACTGAAAGAAAAACATGTTCTTTGTATATCTTTCAACCAATATGCCATGGCTGCATCATCTCCTTCCCAGTCTAGGGGGTCACAAATCACTATTTTATTTTGTATTATCATGGCATAAATGACACATATATCCTGTGTTCCTTTCAGCTTGAACTAAAAGCTCAAAATGATTATAAATCTGAAGTAAAAAGAAATCTTGAAACCTTACGTGTTTGTCTGTGGGTGTGTTCGTATTACTCTAAGAAAGAGTGCAGATGAGACATCTGTAAGGATCTGAAGTTTACTTCCTAATAGTTATAGAGCCCAGTTGATACCTCACAAGAGTCTTCCTGGTTTGTACTTTGAGAGGGAGGAATACCATGGTCTCTGTCCCAGAAAAACAAGAAAAGTAAAAGGGAGCCATATAGTTATAATGGCATTAATGTGTGGAAGGTGGGACCACATGACCCAAACACAGCTCAGTTGGTTCCACCTGCCAACCATGTTGTACTGAACATGAACTTGTCAGCACATGAATTTGGAGAGATAGATTATTTTGGGCGACATCTACAAATCACAACACCTCATTTTAGCTTGTTTTAGATATAATGTATCAAGACCTCAAAAATTGGAAGTGACTTAGAAAAATTCAGGCATTACTGCATAATCATATCTTACACAGAAGCAGAGCAAGAGGCTGTGTTACCTATACTATTCAAAAGACATTGCTAGTTTTGGCAGTACAGTTATTAAAATTGGAATGATACAGAGATTAGCATTGCCTCTGCATGAGGATGACAGCAAAGCTATGAAGTGTTTCACATTTTTAGCTGGGAGTAGTGGATCACTGTTGCAACCCCAGCATGTGGGAGGCTAGGAGAGCAGTACTGCTGTGAGTTTGAGGCCCATGCAGACTATGCAGTAAGTTCCAGGCCAGACAGTGCTATGGTATAAGACCCTGTTTCAAAAACTAAACAAACATAGGGGCTATCCATTAAATCGTTACTATAACACACACACACACTCACAACACGACACACATATACCATAAAACACACATACCACACATCATATACAACTCACATACACACTGATACCATTAACACACACAAACACACATACCATACATGCAAGCAGCATAAACACACATACCACACCACACCACAGCACACACACAACACATACAACACACATATACCATATACACATGCACCATACACACAACACCATGACACAACACCACACAGACATAACACACACACCATACACACAGATACAAAACATATATGCACTATACACACACACACATATATATATGCATACACACACACACCACCATCACCATCACCATACACACACACACACATACATCAGACACATATACAGATAACATAAAACACACACATACACACACATACACCCCACACATAAACACACCACACACAAATACATACATATATACACAATACACACCCACAAACGCACAGAAAACATTAATATCACACACAGATATACAGACACACATCAGACACAAACACATACATGCATAATAAATACACACGTACACATACACACACATACACATACACATATACACAAACACACAGTATATGGCTTCTAGCTTTGGAATAATCACTAACAAATGTTCTGATTGATCAAACATTACTTCTGTTCCCCCAAAGTTGATTCTAACTAGGTTTGATATTTTGTGTCCTCATTGTCCAATTTTAATAAAAAATATTAATTGAGATAACCTAATAGCCCCTAAAAAAGTAACTAACCATAATCCTCAGGGATGGCTCCAACTGGGACCCAATGCATTAATTTTTTAAAAATGTTTATTTATTACTTCAAGTTACATCTCCATGACAGTCCTCTCCCTCTATCCCTCCCTTGTATATTAATATTTTGATCCAATGCATTAATTTTAACAGATAATCCATCTTATCTTGATACCTCCAAAATGGAATAGTAATATTTACACTTACATTTTAGGTAATATTTATATCTATAATACTCATAATATCCACAATTATAGGTTATAAAAACAATCTTCAAATGTCAGTGGCTTAAAACAAAGGAGTCCAAAGACATTTGGTTCTTCCTCCTTTTCAAAGTCTACATTATGTGAATTCAAGCAGCAGAGTAGTGGAGCATTGATCTGGACCATCACCAGCTATTGTGTTATAGGAGAACCTGTCTGTAAGGTCTCATTTTAGTGAATATGTTCTGTTAAACCCTAAAACATGTTACTTTATCCACACTTTGTGCAACCTCCAGAATTTCAGGTAATATAAAACCATACAATATATCTAGAAATCCTCGACTCTTTGGCAGCTTGTTCAAACCCTGACATATTCAATGAAAGTCACTACTATATATCTGTACAATAGAATCAGTCCTCAATAGATAGGCATGTCCCAGTCTTTAATGTAATTCTTGGTGGTCTTGCCTTTCCTTCACCCTCCCCAGGGTATTGTCTTTCTCTTGCGGTAACTGTTTGTCTACATTTTAGCTAGATACAGTTTCCTGGTAACACACAACATTCCCTAGGTAAGTGAATTCATAGGGCAAAGGAAAAGTAAGAGGAAATGATTGTCCTTAAGGAAAAAGTCATGCCCTCTGTCATTTCTCCTTTCCATTGGTTTGAATACAAATCTTGTAGACAGAGGTAGAGCAGTATCTTACCCTGAAGGGGCTGTGGTCCAGTGTGCATCAATGGTAGGAAGACAAAGTAGAAACCTACCGCTCTGCTCTAGAAATTATCTGTATCTAGGCTTAAACTGAAGATAAAGTTTCTGGGTGACTTATGTAATAGCTATTTGAAATTTTTCTTCTCCTCTCATTTTCCCCTATGAAGAACTGAACAGTGCCCAGAAAATTTATACAGAGCCTTCAACTCCCAGTCACTAAGGGGCTTGTGATGTAACTTGGTGAATGACAGAATGCCTGCCTAGCCCTAGGTTAATTTTCAAAACTGCAAAAGAAAAACCAGCACATTTGTCTGCAAGCAATCCAATACCAAGTTGGTCACAGCCGAGGCTAAAGAAACTAGAGATGTTCTGGTGTGGATGGTCCATCTTTGACACTCTGTCTTCCTAATCTGTGATTGCTAGCATATTGAGTGTGCTTTGAGGAACAAGATGCCATGATGTTACTTTTCAGACTTTTCAGAGCATAGCCCTCTACTCAGTTATATCTGTTTCAATCAGGATGAAGTAACTACTACAAAAGATTACTATTACTTTATGCTTTTCCCAACCCTGGCCCACAAGGGAAGCCATGTAAATACCTCTAAGCCAATAAAAAGCCAAGCTCATAGCAAGTAGAGAGCATCATGAATCATCTCCTGGGTCTGTCCTTCTGGAAGCTTCCAGCTACTCCAATGCAATCAGGATCTAAAGTCCTTCATATTCAAGAAGAACTGGGAAACACATTAGTTTTACATATGAGAAAGTATGTTGCTATGATACTTAAGAAACAGAACTGTATAGGATAGGTGAGGAGAAAGGTTGTTCATTGACCTACTTTCTGTTCATCCTTCCCATAGCAAATGTGCTTATTCTGTAAAAAGCCACGTATTACAGTTCTCACTGGATATTCCATTGCTTGGATTAAACACCACCAACCCCGATCTGTGTTCCTTCTCAATGGTGCATGGGCCATGCCATTTCCTCCTGTCTCTGTGGACCAGACAGAAACAGCTTCCTACTGTTCTTCCAAATATCTCATGTCCTTCTTAGATATCTGAATCTGTTGATATTGCTTTCTACAACATTTTACCAGTCAGCCCTTCTCATCCATTTATTTGTTTACATTGAATATTATTTTATTTTTCATTGTGTGTGCACCCCCACACATATTCTTAAAGAGGCCTGCAAAGGCCAGAAGCATCAAATTCCCCTAGAACTAGAATTACAGGCATTTCTCACTTTGAATGTGCCATGTTGGAGTGTCCTTCTCTGTCCATGCATTTAAAGGACAGGTCTTCTGCCAACTCTATTCCTTTACTTATCTTTATTTACCTTGTGGTAATTTTACTATATAAAATTATCTTTTTTTGTTTGTTTGTTAGTTTTTGATTTTTTGAGACAGGGTTTCTCCGTGTTACTCTGGCTGTCCTGGACTCATTTTGTAGACCAGGTTGACCTCGAACTCACAGAGATCCACCTGCCTCTGCCTCCCAAGTGCTGGGATTACATGCATGTACCACCATCCCCAGCTATAAAAAATTATCATAATTTGACATTTATATGCTTCTTGCATTCATATAAAATACTTTACTGGCAATAGGTTGCAAGCTGAATGAGAGCCTAGGATGTTTGTTTTCTCTGTGTATATGTCTTCACTCAGTATGACACCCAATTCCAATCATCAGAGCCCATTCTTATATATCTATATATGTTCAATATTTGATACTGAGCTATAATTTTTTTGTGAAAAATCTGGGAAACAAGACATTGACTCAAATTAAAGTTCAATATGAAAATGTTAAATGGGTCACTAAGTGACATAGATGGTGAAGAAGAGTCAGCAGTCAAGGAAAGCTAGGGACTGGTCCAGAGAGGAAGCCAAACTGGTTTAAAATAAAAGTTTGTGTGTCTACAAAACAGGCTAATCAAAACCATGGAAAGCGAAGCCTTTTGATAGAAAACTTCTAAGTGACTGTATTGCACTGCAAGTCGTTGGTATCAAGCTTCAAAATCAAATGGTGGTTTCTACATTATGCTCCAGGAAGTAGATGCTCGCTAACTAACTCCTTTAACTTTTCTCTGGCATCTATTGATCATATCCATAGAAATTAAGAGGAGATGGCAATTAAGTTTAAAATTTAATGGCGTTCTGCTGTTGTTAATTTACTGGCAGTCTTGATCAATGCATCACCCTGGATAGAAATCTATGCACACCATGTTCCAGAAAATTCTGTGATGCCCCTTCAGCTAAATTTATTACAATAACATGTCACCGGAGACTAAGAAGCAGGCATTGCACAAAGAGGAGAGTGAGTGACTTCAGTTGCCCACAAGTACTCAATCCATATTTTAAAAGAGATCATTGAAGTAGGAAAAAAAAAGGGCTTTTGGAATTGTATTTACTTTAGTACCTGTTGATTTTGGGATTTACTAAGTGGGCTGTGAACCCCATTCATCCAACTCTTTTTCCTCCCAAAGAATGCTAAAAATATTTATGTATGTGCAATGGGCTCTTATTTTGCTTGACAAAAAATGACTAAGGTTCTACATCTGTTATTATTTACTTTGGAAAGTGTCATATAATATACAAAATGAGTAGATTAGGGAGTCCCAAAGGCTTACTCAGTTTACTCTGTGCCAAAGGGCTTTCTCATGGTAAGATGTAAGATGATATTCCTAATAATTAGGTATAAGTAACTAAAATACTGCTTGCTTCAAAATCTACCTAGGGTAGGTTATATGTTGGTTAAACTTAACTTTTATTTTCTCTAAATTAAGTGCAGATGTATATTTATAAATATTTAAAGATAAAAACATAACGTAAGTTTTGTTTTCTCTTACTTTCAAATGTCAATCTATTCAGAATGTTCTCAAGCTCTTCAGAAATGTAACTTATAATAGTAAACATACATTCTCTCTCTTTTTTTTTAAAGATTTATTTATTATGTATACAGTGTTCTGTCTGCAGGTATATCTGCAGGCCAGAAGAGGGCACCAGATTTCATTATGGATGGTTGTGAGCCACCATGTGGTTGCTGGGAATTGAACTCATGACCTCTGGAAGAGCAACCAGTGCTCTTAACCGCTGAGCCATCTCTCCAGCCCCCCATACATTCTCTCTTATCATTTAGTGCCACAGCACAGAAAATGTTCCTGGCTTTCACATTCTTTCCAAAGCCCTGATAATTGCCCTAGGGTCAACTGATCTTCTTCAAAGGTATGTTGTACATGAACAGCCAAAAGAAAACCTCAGTTGGGCATGAACTGAGAAGGGAACCAGAGATAAGGAAAATAGATACAGGCAGAAATGTGGGGAGACATAGGACAGCATAGATAGAAGGGATCACTCCAGGAGAAGAAAGGCTTTTTGTCCCCATCTTGACACCAGATCACTGAAACTGAAACCATTTTCATTCCTACCGACATTAGGAAGATATGTTGTTGGAAGCTTGTGCTCTGTCTACCACTATGGTGTCCACAAAACTCATGTTGGTTTTAATTATGGGAGGGCTACAGTAATCAAAGCATCAATCGATCTTTATATAGTCATCCCCACTAAGCTAGGAGATTTAGCATATTTACGTACAGAGTGGATGATGGGAAACGGTATAAAATATGGGATCTGCATATAAAGATTAATCACATTATATTGGTAAATATAAGGTCTTTGAGCTGGATTAAAGCATACCCTGGAAGTGAGAAACCATGCACTTCAGTTCCAAGCATGTTTATTTGAAAGGTCTTTCCAACCTAGGCTGCTTCCCAAATCCTGTGTCAGAGAGAAAGAAAAACAGTGAAATGGCTCAGGATTAAAAAACACTGCATCCCTGAGAACAGGTAGAAAACTGGTTAGTTCCAATAGAAGTTACTCTCGTTCATTCCATAGTATTAAAATGTCTGAGCTAGGATCAGGAAACAGGAAGCTCATCTGTAGAGACTTCCCTAATAGGGAACTCTGGCTGACTGCCCCAACCTCTCTGGTTGATTTTTCCCAGATATTTGATGTAAATCTATCTTAAGTTTGATGATGGTACCTTTGTTTGCTCTCTCAACCTGACTATTCTAGTCATCTCTGCTGCTGGCCATAAACTCCCGATTTGTTGATGATTGGTATTCTCCTTGCTGCTTCTATCTGCCAGTTATTTGTTCATTTACTTTTGATTGCTATACTTAATAAATGCACTCGTTCAAGAAAGGAAAGTAGCTACCATAGATTAGTCTATGGACTTTATAGAACTTAAGTGCAGTATAATTGGTTTGGGCTCTTTCAGAAGATTGGAGTTAGGCTATTTGTACTCATGGCTGCCCCTAAACTGGACCTTAAGTTTTCATTTTTATTTATATCTTGGGTACAGAGAACTATTTCATTTGAGAAGTTTTTTTTAAATATAGTTCAACTTGTTTAAATGATATGATTATCATTACTTTTTAATTTTTTTTATTTCTTCAAGTTAAATCCAAATCGCAATCCCCTCCCTACTCCCCCTGTCTGGTCCCACCCTCCCACCCTCTTCTTTCTCACACCCCTCCCATCCACTTCCTTTTTTTTTAAGTTTAAGGTATATCTCCCCCCCAAAGCTCCCCCTTCCAGTCCAACAAATGGCTCTTTCTCTTATAACAACAAATAAAATACAAAAAACCAAAAATAATTAGGCTGCAATCACAAAAATTATAAGGCTTAGCATATATTCCCAATATCCAGTCCATAGGTATTTGGCAACTGACTTTAACATTCTACTATCTAACCATCTCCATGAGTTTAAAGATCTATATCCAACTCAGCTTCCATCCTAACTTGCATCGCCATCTTAAAAACATCTTCTTAGATCCAGAACACCCTCTTAATTCCTAAACAACTCAAAATTTAACTATGAGACTATAACTATCTAGTCTTCAACCACATCAGAGACCTGAGAAGGATAAATATATCTAATTATACAGGAAGTGCAGAGCCAGCAGCAAGACCTCAACATAAATCTGGACACACTAAAATTAATAGAAGAGAAAGTGGGGGAAAGCCTGGAACTCATTGGCCCGGGTAGCAACTTCCTGAACAGAACATCAGGTGCTAAAATAAACAATCAATAAATGGGACCTTATGAAACTGAAAATCTTCTGTAAGGCAAAAGATTATCATTACTTTTTAAAAGTTCTAGTATAGTGCTTTTACAGGTATGAGCCCCAGACCTGAAGCAAGGGACAGTTTCTGGATAGCTTCTGGGAATGCATGTTCCTGGGCAACAGCCCAAATCTATGTAGTCAGAGTCCTTGAGAGAACCAGGATTAGGGCTGGCGAACCATGTCAAGAAGCTACTCCTGGACCTGTCATCTCTTAACAAAAAATATTCATTCTGCTTTTGGTTCCGCTGGGGGGATAGGTGGACAGAGCTTTGGAGTCTTGAATATGGAGTTGAGGAGGCAAATGTTGCCACTGATAGATGATACATATTACTACTGAATGCAATACCCAATCGTATAACTCAGCTACTTCTAGTAAGGTGCCTATCATGTACCCGTAGGTGACATAAACTTTGTCCTATATTTTATTTTATTTAAAAACTTCACAAATTGATTTTCAGCTACATAAACTTGTTATAGAGAGAAAGGGTGAATTTGAAAGTCTCAGTCTTTATTCTATTGGTAACATAAACCTTGTCCTATATTTTATTTTAAACTTCACAAATCGATTCTCAGATAGATAAATTTGTTGTTATAGAGAGAAGAGGTGAATTTGAAAGTCTCAGTCTTTATTTCTTAAAGAGACCAAAACCAAACAAGATCAGAAAACTATGTTTACGCTCATTCGTTATGCTCACTGGGAGACCGGGTGTACAATAAAGTCACTCTCTCAAGGGAGGATAGTAATTAATGTATCTTTCAAGAATTCCCTTCTGATCTGCCTATGTAACAAGACAGGAGTCAATTAATGTGCCTATCTGGACAAAGGAAAGAATACTAAAAACACAGTCAAGTTCAAGGGTAATGAGTACAGCATCTTAATTAAGTTTTCCAGAACTGCAGGTATCTGTGATGTTGTGTGAAAAGTTTATCTCTATTTATGTATTGCTTTGATTTAGCAGGGGATGATGTCATTTCATGAGCATCTTAAAATGAGAGTCTTCTATGGGCAAATGGGAATTAGGAAAAACAGAAATGAGATTTCTTTGTATCGATCTTATCACTCATTTCAAAGATGAGATAATACTTTCTATCTGCTGCAAACACATTCATTCAACTCCCATAAAACCAGTATTAGTCCCATTTGATTCTGTGCTTGAACCAGGATTTAGTTATATTTATTCAATTCTCAGAACTTGCATTTTGCAAAAATGAAAAATTCAAGTTTGAATCATTGCTTACTTCTTGCTGTCCAGTAAAAGATCAAATGAATGATGATTCCTTGCTTTTGGAATTACTCCTTGCATAAAACTCTTTCTTTTCCTCTAAGATTTAGATTCTGAACTCAAAATCAGAGAGAAACCTGCATGTTTTAATACTTTTTAAACAATTTCATCTTCTTAACCTGTCTGCTACTTTTCCTTTCAAAGAAAGTTGCTTGCTAGCTGACAGGTTAGGATCTCTGTCCATGCAGTGTGTGCAATAGCGTTGCTTTCCCTTAGGAAAGATGTTCATTTTCCTGGCATCTGCAGTGGCTCACTGGGAACGGTCCTGAGCCTGAGTTACATTTTTAAAAGTCATTCCCATGCTCAAGGGAAGCTTATGTTTCATGACTTTCAAAAATGGTAAAAGAATGTCCTGGTTTGGAGTAGAGTAAAAACATCTCTACTCCACTTATACGATGGTCCCTCATGCTGTTTAAGTGCCGTTCAGATGCCATTTTCCATGGAAAGCATCCCAGAGACATTTTAACAGTTGTCTCAATGTTATCTATCTATCTATCTATCTATCTATCTGTCTGTCTGTCTGTCTGTCTGTCTGTCTGTCTGTCTATTCGTCCATTTTCAAGGATCTACAAACCTACTTTAGCACTCTATAGACCCTCTTAGAATCAGAATCCTGTGTCCTAACACTGAAAAAAAATCACAAAAGTATCAATGAAATAAATAATTGGTTAATCAAGAAGATAATAATATTGATAAATCCTTACCCAAATTAACTGACAGAGAGAGAGAGAGAAAGAGAGAGGAACCAAAGTAATGTTACTATAGATGAAAAGGAAACATTGCCACAGGTGTGAGTGAAATCAGAAATGAAATCTCAAGGACACACTGAAAATTATAATTTCGCTTAATTTGTAGACCTAAAAGAAATAGACAAATTTCTAAGTACAACTGACATATCAAAGTTAAGCCAAGATGAGGTCAATAATTTTAAAAGACATAATAAGCAATGAGATTACAATAATAAAAAAAAAATCTGGGTTTATGGAAGAATTCTGGTCTTTATTTTGATACTGGGGGTGAACTGAGGATTATATGTTTACTGGATGTAGTGAGAATTTTGGAATTTTTTTTCTTTAAAAACCACAGAAATATTATAAGATTATGTTTTTGTTTTAATTCCAGGTGTGAGGATGTTGGGCTGCTTTGTAGCAGCTGACTATGATTTGCCTCATGCTCTGGAAGGGGTGTGATTTTGTCAGCTGTGTATAGTTTCTGCAATTTTGTGACGTTTGGAATTCTGGGGACTTTTCAGAGGGTATATAAATTCTAGGCCCCGGAGATGCCATTGGTTGTGGTTTGTTAAGTAGTCATGCACAAGGAAACAAGGTAAAAAGGAGGAGGAGGAGGAAGAGGAGGAGGAGGAGGAGGAGGAGGAGGAGGAGGAGGAAGAGGAGGAGGAGGAGGATCACTGGAGATCAAACTTGCCCCAAGGAACTTGATGTTCCCAATCATCAGGAAGTAGTCTAACAATAATGATTCCTCCTTTCCTCTTTATCCCTTTTTCTCTCCTATCATGTATTAGGGGGTTAAAAGGTGGAAAAGGGTGGAGAAGGGTGGAAGTAAAAGGAACCCACAAAATAGCAAATGCCAGCCTGCCTGGGTAAGTGCCATACCACTGAGCCATACTTTGGAGGGATGATTTAACTTTCCCAGGTCCTTTTAGAGTTTACACGTTGAAAATATATTAAGTCATAAAAGATTAACATTAATCAATTCCAAACTTTCTGTGGTACTGCCATAGTGATTTCCATAGCAGCTATGCAAGTTTACACTCCTATCAGCAATGGATGAGAGTCTCCTGTATTGTATATCATCACTAGCATGAGCTGCCATTGTGTTACTGACCTTAGCTCTTCTGACAGGTGTAAAATGGAATCTCAAAGTTTTACTTTGCATTTCCCTGACAGCAAATGTTGTTGAGTATTTCTTTAAGTGTTTGGCATTCATTTGAGATTTCTTTTTCTTTTTTTTTTTAATAAGTACTTTATTTTTTTTTCAAGTTACATCTCAGTCGCAAACCCTTCCCTATTCCCCCTTCTTGTCCCACACTTCCACCCTCTTCCCCCCCCAACAGCTTCTCTTTTCATTCCAACAAATGGTTCTTTCTCTTATAACAGTAAATTCTATACAAAACAGCAGAATTAAATATGCCACATTTATGAGAGATAAATGGCCCGGTGTACCTTCCCAATGTCCAGTTCATACATATTTGGCCCCTGACTTTAACCTTCTACCTGAGTTTACACAACAGTGGACTAGCAAGTGGATCTTGGGAGAACAAACTATAGTTTTGATTTATCAACTGCTTGTGTTCTAATTCATAACATACACTCTAATAATACAATAAGACCATATGGTTAAAATGCTTTGCATCTGCCTCTCCTAACCCACAAGCAACAGGGTAAACCATTTAGAAGCATGATCCTGGGACAATGTCATGAGAACTACCTAAGATGTTAACAACAACAACAAAATTTGTAGGCTTCTGTATCCTGCTGCTATGTGCATTCTAAAATAGTCACAAATATGTAGATATCAAAGCAGTGTGGTACGTTGGGCTGAGTGGCAATAGTAATCAAGAATACACAATCTCACCGAGTTACAAAGAATAAATCCACGAGAAATATCTATTTTACAATATAGCAACTGTGTTAATAATACTATATTGCATTCTTAAAAATCATTAACCAGTTGTTTTTGCACCTCCCCTAAATCATTAAATTTGTGAAGCTAATTAGCTACATTTAACCATATTTAACCATTCTACCACACATCTTTCTAAACAGCATGCTGTAGGTGATAAATATATGTAGCTTTTGTCAATTAAAAATAAATGAATACAAAGAAAACAGCTGCAGATTCACAGCTTTCATCTCCGTCTTCTGAACCTGGAATTTTCATTAGGGATATAGCTTTTAAGTAAAAGTTCTTGAGCGCTCTTGCTCTCTCTCTCTGTCTTTCTGTCCCTGTGTCTGTATGTCTGTCTCCTCTTTCTCTCTCTCTCTCTCTCTCTCTCTCTCTCTCTCTCTCTCATTTTCACACAGGGTCTCACCAGGCCTAGTTTGGCCTTTCTCAGCTTCCTGGATAATAAGATCTTAGTAATCCTTTCCAAACTCTACTGAATCTGTACACAGGGGTGGTTATGGGGACTTAAGAAGCAAAGCAAAAGTCTGAAATAGTTTCCATGATCTGGTGTCAACAACAACAAAACACTGTCACTGAGTACAGGCAAGGATGGATGAAGCAGTTTTCAAAGGGCCAAGCTGCTCAAGATCCCCAAGTCCTTTCAGAAGCTCAGAAAAGGACTTCAATGTCTCTATTAACCTGTGGCGAAGCTTCATCAATGGAACACAGGGAATGGACACAGACTTTGGCTTCTGCGATCATAGCTCTGGTATAAGGATGTTTGAAATACCTTGACTGAAGACAGGACAAAGGACATTAAGGCCACTGGGAATAGCTTAAAGGCTGGTGAGTAGGGGGATAAAGGTGCTTAGAACCAGGTTATAGCATAGAAAAGTGTATATATAGTTAGAACATGCAAACTTTAAAGACAGAGAAGACATGTTGTGGTTCTATTTCTTACAGAGAGAGCAGGAGAGCCTGGAAGAGCTGCCCCTATTCTTGTTTAATTCTTTAGCTGACTAGGGACACATGCTTTGAAGTTACTGACTGTTGCTCTAGCACCACAGCTGCCGTCACACTCTGCACTTACAGAGGGAGACCTATTGCTGGAGAATGGCTGTCAACTGCTCTCCTTCCAAGGGACATGTGAAGGATCCATTTCTCATTTCAGTCCTCCTGCTTAAGATTTTATTTACTAAGCAATTCCCAAGAGTAAAGTTTCAGGGTGCGAAGGTGAGACGTCATAGACACCCACTAGTGTTTCTGTCAATAAAGAGTATGTGGAGAACCATGGGGAATGTGAGTGATTCAACCACAACATAGTCCTTGTAGTTAATTGTCATTCTAATCATGATGTTGGTGATCAACATTCTGGGAATAATGAGTGTAAAGCCTGACAAATAGTTCCTTAAAAATTATTTAGCACAAATCTGGCATATTGCTGTTTGTCAAATTATTCCTATGCCAGATGCTTACACAAAGTCTTCTGCCCATTGGCAAATGGCCTCGCTGCACATTTCCTCATTAGATAGAGTTGACATTCTTCACAGATACTCAATCAAATAGAGTTCATGACAAAGAGATTCATGTTTGCATTCTGCACCTACCATGTCTGCTGTCACTCGCCACCCCACTCACCTGCTGGTTCAGGCTTCTCCTTCTGTGGATCCAGAAGGCACAAGAATTGCCAAGAACAGAGCTACAGTTTGCATTTTGATCAGAGAAAGAGCAAAACAGTGCGGCACCAAAAGGAGTGGCCTGTCTAATGTGCACCCTTCCTTCATTTCAGAAACATGCTGCATTCTCAGCTTGCACACATTTTCCCATCCTAATGGAGGGCTTGTCAATCCGCAGCACAAATTGTAGAACGTCAAAGGACTCTGCAATGGCTTTTTTTGTCAAGACTCTGGTGTTTGGGACACTAAATCTGACCCACTCAAATCCCATCCTTCTTCAAAGAACTCAAAAGACTTGAGTCTGCCAGTGCCCAAGGTCAGAAAATGCTCTTGTCTCTAGAGGTTAATCCATTTCTCTCCCAATCTTAGTGAAAGAAAGCATACCCATGGCATCGAGTGGGGGAAAAAAGAGGACAGCTAGACTTGTGTACTCTTTCAGATGAAAATATATCATCATTCAAACAGGGAGTGTGTGAACTCATGATTGACAGCTACAGCACTCAACATTTACAATTCCCTCTTCGGGGATATTCAGCATCGATTGAAACAATGCAGTGTTTAGGGACTACTCAGGGGTACTTTCAATAAAATGGCTCAAATAATGATTGTCCAAAGCTTGCTAGACACTTTGTAAATGTCAGAAACACATTAAATATGTTAAATGAGCATGTCCATTATCCAGAAAACAACATGAGTGATTTACAATCAATTTCACACATGCCTGGGAATGTCTCCCTGACGCAAAAAAGTCCTCTTTGACCAGGACAAACCAACCTCAAATTTTGGTCCTGCTGCAGTATTCATGAGTCTGCTTAACATAGACTGTCACACACTTTCTTAGGGGTAAGTAGATATGTTTTGGGACTCAATAAGAGTTTCAAATTGAATATGTCTTCTATGACTGAATAAGGAGTAGAGGAAATGCCATGCTTCATTAAAAGTAGAAAGAGAAGATAATTGCACACCTTAACGTTAAAAGGTTCTGGCTATAACCTTGTGTCCCTCAAGGCCCTTCAGACCTTCACCATATCCAGGCTTTCAGGCACTTGGCCCTTTCATCTCTCCATGGGTCCTTTTGTACCCATGGGAGACCACCAGATTACCTGTCACTTAGATACCTTCACTGTTAACATCACACGTGTCTAGGAAAATCTTGGTAGTAAAATTCCACTGAGCCTGTCTTTTTTTTTTAACCATAAAATGTATTATTCCTAAGCTTAGGCTATCAGAGGTCCTATTTAAAAAAACTATTTTTTAATTTTATGTTTATGAGTGTTTTTCCTGTATGTATATGAGTACAACACATGCATTACAGTGCTTCTTGAGGTCAGAAGAGGGTGTTGGATCCCCTGGAAATGAGTTTACTTAGTTCATACATACAGGTTGATGTTCATACATATGTATTTGCATATGTCTTTAGTGGTGACCACTTGAGACTGGATAACCAAAAGATGGACTCTCTTTCTCTCAGTAGTCATTAAGTGCTTGCTACTCTTCATCTGTTGTGGGACTTTGCACAATTTCCCCTGTTCATGTTAGAATGTCAGCTGGTAGTGCCACTGCTTGATCTTGTTAAGGTAGCCAGACTGTTGCAATTTCCTGGGTGAAGCTTTCCTGTCATATATAGAAGACACAATCTCACAGCAGGGGTTTTGTTTCTCTGTGCTCTTATAGTCTTTCTGTCCCATCTCCTTTCCTGTTCCCTGAGCATTAGGTCCAAGACTTGGGTTGTAAATGTATCTGTTGTGACTGGGAATCCAATAGCCAGTTGTTCTTGGCAGTTTAAACAGCTGTGGTTTTCTGTAATGCTTCCTGCCTGATGCAAAAAGAAGCTTCTTTGATGAGGAGTGAGAGCCTCACTTTTCAATGTCGGATCTGGGCATAGGATGAATGCCCTGTAAAAGGTCTGGAGGTTGGATGTAGTGCAGATGGAGTAAAGTCGGGCAAGCTGGCCAGACAGGGCTGGCACACAGGATATGCAACTGATACTAAGGTTGGGCAAGGTGCAGACAGGACTGACCAGACTGTTGTAGCATAACAAGTCTGTAGTTTTAACGGAGTTAAAATATATAATGCTTAGGATTCTGCCTGGCATTGTAGTAAGTGTTGCACAATCACTATTAAAAGCTGGCATTATCCTTATAGCTCCACTGGAAGTCCTTAATGTCAACAAGGGAAATCAAAATCCCAAATGATGGGCCTTGCATTCTCCACCACTTAACATTTGATACCTCATAGAAATCTACTTATTTGCCCTTTACACTACCTACATCTCTGAATTCAATTTACTCTTATTTAGTAATTTTTTTGAGTTCCATTTTTTGGATTCAATGTGCTGTTGTATAGAGATCTGTCTATGAGACTTCATAAACCCTAAGCTGAGTGGTGGGATTCACTCCCAAGGCCTTACCTACCAACAACCTAAGACTGATTATTTAATCCCAAACCTTTAACCTAGACACATCTGCTGATTTAAGACTCACATACTAAACTTTCTGTTCAACATTGATAACCATAGTTATTATGAATTTACTTCCTATTCCACACATCCCCAAAGGATAGCATCTTCCTTACCATAAACCTGCCCTTTTCTTTCTTTATACCTATGGTAGCAGTCTCCAAGAACAAACTAGGAAGCAGGGGACTCTTCCTGCCCCCCTTTGCCTCAATACAATAAAAGTTATAAGTAGCTATGTGTCCTCAGCAGTAAGAAAGGAATATGATATCTTCCATTTTTCTAAAAACATGCAGAACTTTGGGGGTTTCATTTGCTCACTTTTGTCCTAATTTTGAGTGCTAAGAATAGTTCTGTACTATACAAAGATCTACTATAACTCTGATAATAAATGGTTATAACAATGGGGCTCTCTGTTGGTAAAGAAATAGAAAGTAGAGTGATCCTGGTCATCAGGAAACTATGAACTAAATCAGACACGATTACTTAGCTATGGCCAATGAGTGCCCTGCACCATGAAGATTCAGTTATTGGAACTGCCAGTTTTCTTGGAGGGAGAGTAGTCTCCTGATTATTTAAGCATCAGAAGAGTAGTTGAAATTTAATGTAGTAGCCAAATATACATGTAAGCAAGGTTTTTCCCACAAGTTGATTTTCAATTCCATTATAAAACAGAAATGATGAACATATAAAGGCTGTATTCAAAAAGCATGTGTCCCTCTCACTAAATACTGTTTGATATCCTAAATGTGAATGGTAAGGGCTTTCAGCTTCTGTGCACTCCATCTCCCTTCTATTGCAAAAACAAAACAAACAGACAAATAACCAAAAACAAAACGAAACAAACAAACAAAAAGTCACCTCTGTCTCTTCTCTAGCACTTGGTCCAGCAAATTGTCCCATTGATAGGTAACAAAGACTATGTTCCTGATCATTTTGGTTGTGTTGGTTGTAGGATAGTTATCCTGTACTATATGGCTAAAATCCAATTATAAGTGAGTAGATGCCATGTGCATCTTTCTTTTTTTCCACTTGAAAATATTTATTTTACTTTTTCTTACTTGTTAAATATAATTTTTAGTTTCATATAAATCAGTATCTTTAGTTATAACAGAAAATAAGTCTCATACTGTTAAATATGTTGAGTTACACAGAATCACAGAAGAACCTAGCAATTAGTCAGAGAAACTTCTCCATTGGGAAAATGCCTAAATTTTACCACAGAATTAATACCATCTATAACATCTATGGGTAAAAACACTTTTTAAAAACTCCACCAACCCCACAATGCTAGGTTACAGACTGTCCTATTATACCTCTTACCTATGTTGCCTGTGCTCACTGACTTACCTTCTTCATAGAATTTATTTTAAATGGTCTCTTCTATACATCAGGTGTACATATGCTTATCTGGAGCTGGATCAAAGGCTTTGTGTGCAAATAACTGGAAGGGCAATTTCTCTACTGAGAGACAGACACAACCTCATGAAAAGAGGGAACTTTGAGTACCAAGGTGGAAGCTGAACAAAATGGGCAAATGTCAATGGCAGCCCCCCCCCCATAACTACTTCATGTAGGCATGAATGAACATAGGAAAACCCTGTCTTATTGTTTGGTGCTATATTTTTAAAGTACCAAGAACACTGTGATGCATATAATGGGACATAAATGATTAATATTCCAACAAAGTAGTAGACTCTCAGAGGGAAAATTAACAAATAAACATATAGAACAATAGCTCAAAGAGAGGCTATAGTAGAATGTTAAAGTCAGGGGCCAAATATGTATAAACTGGACATTGGGAAGGTATACTGGGCCATTTAACTCTCATAAATGTGGCATATTTATATCTGTTGTTTTGTATAGTATTTACTGTTATAAGAGAAGGAACCATCTGTTGAACTGAAAGGGGAAGCTGCTGGGGGGAAGAGGGTGGAAGGGTGGGACAGGAAGGGGGAATAGGGAAGGGTTTGTGACTGAGATGTAACTTGAAGAAAAAAAAATAAAGTATTTAAAAAAATTAGTGCCTACTGGAAAGGAAATCACAACAAAAGAGGAATGGATACTATGTTTCTAGTAGCATCTACTATGAATGAGCTCAAAAGAATGTTCAAGATTATCATTATTCTAAAATTGACATCATCCAGAACATATTTATTTGTATTCTTGTTATTTAAAAGGGTATTTTGTTATAGTGTGGATGGAATACCTTTTACTTTTTAAAATTATTTCTATTTTTTTCTTCACCTAATGTTTTGGTAAGAACTAAAGAACACATTGCTGAATGTCCATGGATTTTGCTACTTTTTATTTTATAGGCAATTTTTGAAATATACTTCTTGGACCTGGCTTGAGACCATGTGCATCTTTCTAAGTCTGGGTTAGCTCACTCAGGATGAGCTTTTCTAGTTCCATCCATTTGGCTGTGAATTGCATGGTTTCCTTCTTTCTGATAGTTGATTAGTATTCCATTGTGTAAATGTACCATAATTTTTTTTTAGTCATTCATCAGTTGAGAGACAACTAGGTTGTTTCCAGTTTCTAGCTATTACAAATAAGGCTGCTATGAACATAGATGAGGATATGTCCTTGTGGTTTGGTGAGGAATCATTTGGATGGATACCCAGAAGTAGTATGAGTGGGTCTTGAGGTAGAGCTATTCCAAATTTTCTAAGATATTGTCAGACTAATTTCCATAGTGGTTGTACAAGTTTGCATTCCCACCAGGTCCCTTCCCAGAAATCATGCTACTTAAAGGTATAAGAAATACACAGGGCAACTAGGAAAGTGAATCTTATTGAAATCCAGTTTTCAAAATATTTTAGATGTTTATTTGTGAATGTGATGGATGTGTGCCATCTTTATAGAGTAACTAGCAAACTCTACCCCTGGGTCTCACAGCAGTGGTAGCTTTTAAGAATGAAGAACATAAACAATATTCCAGTGATCTACCTCATCTATGGGATTCCATGGAAACCTCTGTGGTTTCTGCATGTGCCAATCATAGCTGCCACTGAAAATGGTATACTGAGGCTGTTTAACACAATTTGAAGGAAGGAGGATGCTATTTTAGAGTTAGTAGTCAATGAAAAGAAATGCATTATATTTTACCTGCTTAAAAACAAAACAAAGCAAAACACAACAAAAACAAACAAACAAAAAACTAGAGTACACTAAACATGGCTTCCATGTTGCCAAAGAAATATAGGTAGTGAAAAGAAAAGTTTTAGCAGCTTTGTTATTACACATGCAGGATGAAACCACTGAGCTTCCATTTGTCTACTGTAAAACATAAATGAATTTCTTTGGTAGATTTCTTATAAAGGAGAAGAAAGTGATCTAGTCAGAATAATCTGTGAGCTCCTCTTCATCCTTAGAGGACTTGAGGATACTTAGATAAACAGTCACACGTCAGTATGAGACGAGCTGCCTGCTGCTATTTCACTTTAATCAAGATGTTTAAATGACATTTTGTTTCTCAGCTGCTCAGTGCATGTCCACACTGGAATGAATAGCTTTCATGTTAGAGTACAAACATAAGTGAGATGGGCCTGTACTTGCAAGGAAGTCAGATTGAGGAAACAAGGGTCCATCTCCATTATTAAAGAAAGTACAGGGATGGAGAGGGAGGGAGGGGTATCTTGTGGGAGATGATCCACAAGGCTACAAGGTAGTTATGAAAGAAAGGCACTCATACTCCAATTATAAGAACATTATAAAAATAATATGGAAGTAAGCAGTGGAATTAGGCATATAGGAAATGAAGCCTGTAGAGTCACTCCTAACTTGATTTCCTTGCCAGGAGACCTATCCAGTGATGGAGACATCTGCTCTGCATCCTCCACTCTCAGATGAAGAAGGGTCTACCCCTTCCACAATCAGCTGAGGCTACGCTGGTTTGCCACACTGTTGTGTTTCTCAGTAATGTGCTTCTTCTCATGGTGCATTGGGTCAGTCATTTAACCCCAGGGCCCTCCTCTCTCTGTTGGCTTATAAGACAGTTAAAGGATGAGCCAAGTCAATATAAAGTGTTCATTTTGTAATATTTATTGATTACTTCAGGTTATATCTCCATCACATTGTCCTCTTTCCACCCCTCCTAGTCCTACTCTCCCACCCTCTACCCCTTATCCCTTCCATCCCACCTCTCTGGAGTGGAGTGTGTTTAGAGCTCTAGCTGGCAAGTCATGCTCTCTGTGCTCCTTCTTGTGATTATTACCTACAGTGGTTTTCATTCTAAGGCAGGACATGGCTCCAGAATCTCCAATACAGAATCACAACAACCATTAAAAAATGCCTAGACTGACTCAGTGACAGAAATTATTGGATAGAAGTTATTGGCATTGTTCAGTTTATGGGTTTGGGGATGCTTCTCTATGATTCTGTGCTTAACTCCTCTATAGAAACTTACAAAGCCCTTAAAACTTTTTAGTTATCATCTATACTTCTCTACCTCTTGTCTGCACTTCTGAAACAAACTTTCGGCTCATTAATGGTCATACAAAATTTGGAGAGTTTAAAACAATGTCATGGATAAGGGGGGAAAGCATTTGTTTTACAAAAGGCTCACCAAGAGAAAAGGATTCAAAGAAGGACATGCAATAGAAGATGAAACCAGTGGCATGTCCAGAAAATATAAAAGAGGAACGTGGCAGTGGGCACAGAGAAGCAGTCACCTTCTGGGGTTGCCCCATGTTGCCAATCACCTGTTAGAATGGACGTCAGCAAGTCCTTTAACATTATAAATATTCAGAGACTCTCACCATAGGCTAGAGTGCTACCACTAGCTAGCCTCAAAACAGTGCTGTACTGAGTGCTGGAACTGAGAAAAGTAAATGCCTTGCCTACAATTACAATGAACATTCAACTGGTTGTCTTGCTTTGACTCGCGTTTAAAGTAGGTTGTACCACCCCAGTGCCATGCACACTCTTTAGACACCTCTTCTAGTGACAGAAAACGATTCAGCACACCAAAAAGAATCTGATTCCTTAACCTTTGCTGTCACATAGACCCAGAAATGCAGTAAACAGATAATTGATGACCCTGTGCTAAATATTTGTCATACAGCTAAAAAACCACCAGAGTGATAGGGACCTCTCCCTGCTGACTGCGCTGCTCCACTCCAGATAACCTCATTAAGGAGCAATTGTATTCGGATTATTGGGCTCTGTGTAACAGACATGTGGTTCCACTTATTGTACTTCAGATGCAAATGAGAATGTGTGTCTAATTAACAGGACATGACAGTGAACCATTCATCACATTGATGGACGGAGCCTCTACCATCTCAGAGGGAAGCATTTCCCACTGCTTCATTCCTGGGAGGGATTGGTTTGCCATGAAAGCTGACTTTGTGATTCTTTTTTGAACATAAGTTTTCTATCTGTATAGTAGAAATTGGGTACTGAAGTGTGTAATTCAATTCCCTTTCATTTGCAGTCTTTAGTGACAGGCATATATAAATGATTTGTCCTTATTATTGAATGTACTGCTTATGAGCTTATAGCGGATCCCCAATTCAAGGCAGTAAAGGAGCTATATATGAGGGTCAGAGGAGAGGAAGGAAGCTGGGCCTTTCTGTTCTTTTTATCCACGTCTCTTCTCATTAGTCAGAGATCAATAAAATTTTTCTACAGAAGGAGACATTATTTTTGGCCTTCCAGATTTGAGACCTTTATTATGACTATGTGTGTGTGTCACAGTGCAAAAGAAGTCATAGAAAATGCATAAATAAATGAGAGTAGCTGGATGCTAATAAAATTGTATTTATAAAACACACATGGTGGGACAACTGAGTGTGTAGGGTGTAGCTTCCCAATTCCTGTATGAGGTGTGTGGTTCTAAGAGTGGGATCTCAAACACACTAATAGTAATTGTTGAGTTATTTAGAAATGCAATTTCTTGGCCCCTGCCTTAAACCTACTACATCAGACATCTTGGATATGTGAGCCTGAAATCTGTGCTTTAAACAGCTTTCTAGGAAATCCTGATGCGTATAATGTTGAAGGTCACTGAGTTTGGTCCAGGGACCATGTCTATGATCCATGTTTTACCTAATTTTTATTACCAAAAAAATGACCATTGTCCTGTAACTTCCTAAGGATATTTTCAATAGTAAGCGCAGGCATATTGAAAGTTGGGGTTCTTAGTTCTTCCTTTTACTTGACGGAGTAAATTTTACCAAATTTAACCTAATTTACAGATAGTACTCATTTCAGAGACTTTTGTGTTCAGGGCTGGATTCTGTGATGACAAGGGCATCCACATTTATGCATTTGTTCAATATAGAGTATCCGTGGAGAATTCATGGAGAAAATTAGTTTGTTTTTACTTCATGGAGTGGATAACTTGTTCATTTGTCAACTGGCTGAGACACTAACAAAGCAGATATGCCCTCAGCATTGACTTCTACAAGGGTGCACCTGACTCAGTCTCACAGTTCAGAATCAGAAGATGTTTTTCTCCAACTGGATTGGAGTATTTGACGTTCTTAACACACAAAACTAAAAATGGCAGAAATTGAAAAGGCACTGTGCATAATCTTTTAAGCATATGTCACAATAAGTCAGCTAGTTTTTCAGAAAAGCAAATATGCCTCTCCAAATATATGGTTTATAAAATATGAAGTGCCCCAGAGATGTAATCATCAACTCTCTAGACCTTAGGTGTAATTTCTTTGGATTATGACAAGAAGTAAACACAAACACAAACTACAGACACCAAAGTAATGTTTTACTCTCTCTTTGATTATTGGACCATTATTGGTAGGTCAGATAAATATATCACTTTAGCAGACCAAGTCTGTGGACCACATGGTGTTATCAATATTCTACACCTAGGAACATGTGATGTTCAGAACAGGTAGAGTAGTGTTTGACATTACAAAGGTTGAAAATGTCAAAAGAAGAGAGTCCCATCTCCGTCAAGTAAAAGGAAGAACTAAGAACCCCAACTTTCGATATGCCTGTACTTACTGTTGAAAATATCCCTAGAAAGTTACAGGACAATGGTCAACTCTGCACCACAAATACATCCTCTCTTCCACGGACTGTTGTTGTCATAGAAAGCCCAGCCAAAGCTCCATTTTCCACGCTCCTTCCATTAGGTGAGGTCACTTGGCTCCTCTCATCCAATGATATTATGTAAGTGTAAATAACACATATCACAGGGAGATAAGGATGAGAAAACTACAAAAGGCACAATTAGTATCATAGAGGCTTGATAGACCAGAGCATTCCTTCCATCAAGGGCAGGAAGCAGCACACTGCCTGCTTGGCAGGATTGCACACCCTTAGGGACTGCCACTCTTTGCCTTTCTTCACTATCTGAAGGTGGTTTTCCGTGTGTTTGTTCTGCTCTGTTTGTTTTGCTTTTTTCATTGTAGTTATCCTTCCTCTGGTCTTATGTATTTGGTGTATGGCACTGGATAAGAACATGCCTCAGTTATTAAGACATCCAAGCTATGAGGAAGTATCATCCTAGATCTGAGATATTAGAGAGCATTCTCATCCTGGACATTAGACAGGGAGCTGGGGTTGCCCAAAGATGAAGTTTTTGGGTTTCCTCTTTGTAGAGGCATGGAGGCTATGCACTGTGTGGGAGGAGAACAGATAGGGATGTTTAGAGATGGAAAGAAGTGCTGCAGAAAATACAGGGCAGAATGATTTCCATTCTGGTAGGTTTGGTCCCTACCAGGTGGTGATTTGAGGAAGGGTTTCTTTGTGTAGCCCTGGCTATCCTGGAAATCACTCTATAGACCAGGCCAATCTTGAACTCACAGAGATCTACCTGCCTCTGCCTCCCAAGTTCTGGGATTAAAGGCGTGCGTCACTACCACTCATCCTCTAACCTACTCTTTTCTCCAGATACTTAAGATTTACTTTGGGCTGGTTGAAGGTTTAGTCATATTTTAGTTGGATTGGTTGAATGTTGACACCTGCACTGCACTATTTTGTACATACAGACTCTAGTTAGCTTTAGTAAACTATGAGAGGTAACCAACTCTCAAAGAAGGTTAATGCCAAAGCATCCTCCGAGCCTTGGGAATTACAGGAGAGATTGCTCCCCCATCTCTCCTTCCGTACCTCCCTGTCTCTCTTCCTTTAGTCCTCCATCCTCTGTTCACTGTCTTGGCAATCTCTAGCCAATGAGCACGTGGATCTGGGGAGGTGAGGAGATAGTTGCTCACACAGTGTGATGGCTACTACTGTTTGTCAGAATGACAGGATCTAAAATCACCCAGAAGATGAACATATTGGCTTTTTTTTTTTCTCAGATTGGAGTTTCTAAATTGGGTTAATTAAGGTGGGGAGATACACCATGAATGTGGATGGTATTATCCCATGGGTGTGATCCCAGACTGAATAAAGAGACTGAGCTTCCTGAGCATAGGTACATTGGGATCACCTCTCTCACACTCCTGCTGCCATGGCTTATCTGCCACATCCTCACACCTTTATTATCTGCAAGTTGCTTTTGTCACAGGAACTTGAAATCTAACTGATACACCTAGTATGCTTATTACCCAAACCTGGAACTAGAGCTCTATCTAGTAGTCCTCCAAGAACAGCTGTCTCTCTCTCTCAATCATTTGTCTGGGTTAGTCTTGGGACAGTCTCACTGTTGCAATAAATCTTGTTTTCTACTCACCACTGCCCGTCAGATGGCTTTAACGTGGCTGTGGGTTTACACAGGCTCCTAAGCTTCCTTCAGACTTCCTCCAAAGCTCACCGCTCCCTTTCCTCTGTATCCTGGGTTCTTACTTACCTAGACTGAATTTATCTTTACTTTGTTAGTGACTTCAAATATGCTTGGAATATTTATAAAAGAAAAGTGAAAGGAAGAAGAATAATTTGAAGCTCTGGGTGTGGTTTCCTAGTAAAATAGGTAGAGACTGACAGCAAGTCATAAGTTAGCTCTGTCTGCCAAAAAGATGCAAGGCATCACTGAAAGGCATCCCTGCCCCACCCCCGCCCCTGAGTATCAAGACTTAATGATACCCACTGCTTCTTTGCTCATTTTAAAAGCTCTTTGATGATTTAATTTCAAGTTTTCACATAGACATCTGTTAGTTCCACATTTGAGTTGAATTCAAATTAGAGCCCAAGTTTTGGAATGAACTCTGAGCAGTCCACTCATTTAATTCTGTTTTGTATAATGCACACCTGGCTTGCCTCACCTGCCTGGGGGCTGTGTTATTAGATGATCAATTAATGAACATTTTCTGAAATTTAAGTATGAGCCTGGAGCTCAAGAAAGCAATTTGGTCCCACATGTCTTTGTAAATTTTTTTTCTCTTTTACTCCCCCAGGTCCCAGACAAACTGAATGAGCCTTGTGAATCCTGTCCATTCTGTCCTGATTCTGCTGTCACCTTCATCTAGGGTGAGGACAACAGCTACATTCGTGAAACATGGGGGGGGGAGGGGGAGGGATTTGTAAACTACCACATGTATTAAATTATTTAATCCTTACATTGATCACATTGGTCAGTTACTATTATTATTTGCAG
The DNA here is from genome assembly GCA_907164525.1 of Lophiomys imhausi. NCBI lineage: Eukaryota > Metazoa > Chordata > Mammalia > Rodentia > Muridae > Lophiomys > Lophiomys imhausi. Next base: position 12,064,998 of record CAJQZJ010001896.1, read on the forward strand.
TCTACATGTGAGAAGACCCATGTCAAACTGAATTCCTTTAGTAGTTATAGTATAGTCTGAATTTTCTTCATTGTCTTGGAAATATTATATTTTTATACATGGTTTCAGTGTTCAGCTCCTCCTGTCCTGGAACTCATCCTGTTCAAGGCTGGCCTAGAACTCATTTATTCACCTGTCTCTTCCTCTTCATGCTGGAATTAAAGGAATGTACCACCATGCAGAAGGAAATGTTCTTTTTTATTATTTTTAGTGTTTTATAAAATATTTGTAGATGAAAACCTGAAAAATTTAATATAGGTCTACTTCCAGAAAGGGGGGCAAATCCAGCCCTCTTTTCTATACTCCTTAGCCCTACACCTTCAGTTATCAATTATTCATACCTTAGTGTCATCAAAAAGTATTTAAAAACATCCAGACCCCATGTTGGCCCAATTTATACTTATAAGAAAGTGCTTGTTAGAAACCCAGTTTCATGAATGAGGACTATATAACAATGTGGGGCAGTGATTAAAAACAAACAATATCTGGTCGAGCACAAGACAGGGGTGCTATTAGGACCCTCCTTAGGTAATTCTAATGTTAGAGAGACAATACGCTCTTCAGTTCACATAGTGTGATATGCTTTCGCTGCTTGGTTAAGACATCTTTATCTTAGACCTCAACTTTCTCCTTACCATAGTGATCCCTGACCTAACACCAAAAGGATTTTCACAAGAACTTTGCAACAGTGTGTGTGTGTGTGTGTGTGTGTGTGTGTGTGTGTGTACATGTGTGTATGTGTATGTGTGTGCAGGAGTGTATTCATGTACATGTATAAGTGCAAGTATTAGGAGAAATGAGAATCATAGGTGTTCTTTAGGTGCCAGTCACCATTGGTTTGTTTGTTTGAACAGGGTCTTTTCACTTGGCCTGGAGCATGCCCATTTGGCTAGACTGCCTGGCCACTGGGCCCCAGAAACCTGTTCATCTCTGCCTTTCCAATGCTGGGGTTATAAGCATGTGTCACCATACTTAGCTTTTAATATGGGTTCTGGGAGATCAAACTCAAATGTTCTTACTTGCACAGCCAATGGTTTACCATCTACATCATCTTGGCAGCTCAGAAACCTTGGACTGGTACCCTAGACTTTGTAGGTATGTACAATGTAAGGGCTCGCAGTCAAACAGCTCAGTTGCCAGGATCTCCTCTGAGAGATGACTCCTTTCCCATGATCATTACTGTGAGATTTTGTCAGAACATGGACCTACATAATCAAACTGACTGACATCATATTGGCACTTCAGAGTTATATTCTCTGTTTTGGTTAGAAATCTGTGCCTAATAACAATGAATAACAGGTGTATAGAAGCAATTTAATTCTTGTGCTGTGTAGGGACACACTCAAATACAAATATAACTACTTAACTGCACAACATGTGTGTGTGTGTGTGTGTGTGTGTGTGTGTGTGTGTGTGTGTGTGT
>CAJQZJ010001896.1:12074519-12106026 GCA_907164525.1 Lophiomys imhausi
CACACACACACACACACACACACACACACACACACACACACACACACGAATGAATACCATTAAATAGATTGAGAAGTTTGTATTTAATTATTTAGGAATACACACACACACACACACACACACACACACACACCAATAAAAATTAAAGAAAAAGCCACGAATTTCAAAGAGAGCAAGGGAAGAGTTTGGACTGGAGGAAGGAAAGGGAAGGATAGAATGATATAATTATATTAAAATCTAAAATATTCTAAACCTTAATGGACTTATTTTGGACTTCAGTTTCAGGTGGGGAGGTCACAGCAGGAGGAGTTTGAGGGAGCTGTGCACATGAGTGACATGTGTTCATAGTCAAGAAGCAGTGAATAAAGGATACCTGAGTTCAACACTTTTCCTCCTTTCATACAATCCAAAATCCTAACCTAGAAAGTCACACCATCCAGGTCTTCCCACCTCAGTGAACCTAACAACTATCATCTGCCACAGGCATGCCCAAAGGTGATTCCAGACCACATCCAGTTGACAACTGAGATTGACTGCCACTCTCTGTGACAAGTGAAGCAGGGACAACCAGGGACAATGAGAGAATTCTACCCATGGTTTTTTGGGCAGGTGGAGACCTCAGACCCATCCAGAGGGTCCTGAGAAGTTGGTGCATGAGATTTCCTCTCTGACTCCTTTGCACTTGGAGACCAGGTCCCTCATCTCATTTCCTAAAGATCATGTATGTGGGATAGTGAAGGCTAGAAGGTGCTGAAGATCTTGTGGTGGTGACTCCTGCTGAAGAATTAATGTGCCACATGCTATCTGCTGTTGGTAAGTGGTCCTCACTAAAATGCAAGGGAGGGGGCATGAAGTGTAGACCTAATGTGTACGAGTTCTTATGGCAAGAGGTTATAGAGCTTGCCCTATAGGTGAGGATAATTAATCTGCCATTTCAGGCAGGTAGCCATGGTTCTAGAGGACCACATTCCTCCTACCAATGAGGCTTTCTTGGCTCTCCTGGCTCAGCTCACAGAAGCCTGGAGTGGAGTGAGACAATAAGACCCGCATTCGTCAATCTTATATCTAAAAAGCTTTTGGACATATACACACATTGTGCACATGTACACATGCATACACACATAAATGCATGCACACAAATCTTATACTTCATGACACGTATTTGACTGCTTTATTTTAACATGTATATAAGCACCAAATGTAACTACATACATAGTGTTCCCATTGAAATGACACCAAGTTCTCTGTTTTCTCAGCTGTTGTCTAGATCCATTGACCCAACATGTGGGAAAATGCAAGGAATTAAATGCCTAAGAGCTGTTGTAAAATTAAAGTAAGCACAAACAGCTATAACACACCCAATCTCTATTATGTTCTCCAAACACCCAGTCTCATTACAAATGTCCCGATTTATCATCCTCCCTTTTGGTGAGCCACACAGAGAAGAATGGCTAACTAATTGAGTTTGTAAGTCGTTTGTCACTGAGTACGATTTAAACGTATTCTTCTCTCCTCCCTCCTTAAGACTGGATATTACCAACTTTTCATCTCTGCCCACTTGATTGATGAAAGTGTATCTCAATGTTTAATTTACATTTCTCTAAATGAGTAATGTCCAGTAATTTTTTTATGCTTGGCAGCCATTTCTATTTCTCTTTCAGTGACTTATTGGAGGTATATCTCTATGTTGTGCTATAACATTATAGGTATCAATCATTCAATTTAATATAACATTTGACTTATAAAATTTTGTGTATGTGCATCATAGATTTGTGTACACCTAATTGTTTTCTGTAAAGATCCAAAGGAATGTAATAATGGCTCTTTGTAGCAATTATATTGTAATAGAGAGCAGGGGAAAGGGAGAATTGCTTCTATTTTTACTCTCCCGTAGCTGTACACATATGCATAAGTTCCTTTTGAATAGTTATCATTGGCAAAGAAATGTATATTATGAGGGATACAGTACTATGTTTTGATTTATGTTTTACTGTAGAGCATATCCACACATATTTCTGTATCATGTTGCTTATTAATTTATACTAAGAAGTAAATTAAGAAATAATTTTCTTATTAGCAGGGGAATAATAGAAAACAGACTATGTGAGTCGCATGCCACTCATTCCACAGTCTCTATGGATTAAGCATCAACAATATCAGTGTGCTAGAGACTTAAGTGGCTATAAAGAAGAATGAAGGAAAAAGGAAGATGCGGTGTCCCAACTAAATACAATTCCAAACTTAGGGTACTCTGCTGGACTAAGGACTGGTGTGTGGATGGCTCCTTTGCCCATCTGTAACTATAATCTTGGAGAGAAGAATAGGGAGGGGGTGGAGAATAGGAGAACAGTAGCATCTGATCTGAGAGCCCAGAGGATCGCTGCCAACCAGCTCCTGATCTTGCCATTGTGGAAAGGAGCAAATACAGAGACCTTTAATTGGGAGATGCAAAAATCCCCCAGGAGTATAAGCCTGTACCTCTCTCCTCCCACTTGAGCACAGCTTCAGGTTTTGGTCTGAAGTTGGAGACCCCATGCTGTTTGAAGGAGACCTTGCATATAATTTAAAAACCACATCTGAAAGTGTCACCCTTTTACTTATGATCCCATTCAAGTTTCTCTTCTAATGGAGCAGTGGGGTCTCCTTTCAGAAATGATAGTTCTCCTTTCTGAAGAAGTCGTCTGAATTTGGTGGTTCTGCCTAGTAAGCAAATTGGAGTTGCCCTTCTGAAGGCAAGGCGACTTTTAGAGAGAGGTGGTAAAGAGGAGGACCTCACAGCCACAACATCAGCTCTGCACATGTTGCTTCATTGAGTGGATGACAAGCAACAGTGGAAAATCCCAAATAGGTCATTTTTTTTCCATCACTAACATATTTAAAGTTTGTAAAGAAAAGCAAGCAAACTTTTGTTCTATGTTTTGAAAGGTCTCTAGATGGTTTGCAAACTGCACCTGAGCCTGACATGTCAGTGAGATATTGGAAATATCATTACTGGGGTCAGCTGTGCACTGTTTGGTTTCCTGGTCTAGGAACCTAACATAACTGTCATCTGAGAGACTTTATCCAGCAGATAGTGGAAACATATGCAGAGACCCACAGCTAAACATTAGGTGAAACTCAGGGAGTCTCGTGGAAGAGTTAGGGGAAGGTTTGAAGGAGCTGGAGGAATCAAGGAGACCACAAGAAGACCTTCTTCATGCCATAAGACAAGGACACCTATGTAGTCAATTAACTAGGACAGAGAGTAACTGAACCACCAACCAAAGAACTTTGGTGGACTGGTCTTAGGCCCACTACACATATGAAACTGGCGGGCTGCTTGAAACTTAGGGATCCACTTGGTCCTCAAGTAGATCCCTAACAACTGAAGCAGGGACTATCTCTGACTTGGACTCTGTTGCCTCCCTCTGGACCCCACTTTCCTAGCAGAGGTACCTTGTCTTGCCTCAGTGGAAGAGGAGGCACTTAGTCCTGATGCAATTTGATATGCCACAGTATTTGTTATCACTGGGCCATGGTGTATGGGGGAAGTGGGTGGGAGGATGGGACTGGGAGGAGAGGAGGGAGGGGGTTTTTATTGGAATGTAAAATAAAAAATTTAATTAATTAATTATTTAAAAAAAGAACTCTGAGCCACAGGCACAGGAAAATCAAAACCAAACCATCATAGCATGTACAAAATCATGGTTTCATGCCTTATCATAGAGCACATAGAGCAAAAAAGTTTATAATATAAAACGTGTGACATATACTGAAACTTTAGTGAGCTAATTTTCTGCAGAACTTCTCTGAACTTCTAATGCGATGCCATGGTTTGGCAGGCTACCAATGGGCTATTTAATGTCAAATTGTATATATAACATTATTCTATGGAAAATTTGCTGAATTTAGAATTTATTTCTATTCTCAGGCTTTTTCCCCTACCATGTGTGTTATGGGATTAAGAGATGGTATATGTCAAATGTGTCAAGAAAATTTTATCATGTCCTTCCCTCAGAATCAATTTCCATAAAACATTTGTAAGAATTCTGGTTCTGAATCTCATATAGTACAACTGTATGAGACTACAGTACAAATCTAAATCTGTCAAGTAAAATTGTTTGAGACAGGAACTTTATATCTTGCCCAGATCAACCTCAAAATTGTAATTCTCTTGCATCAGACTCCTGAGTGCTAGGATTATGAACATACATTGTCATGCTTGCTAAATTTTTCTTTGTTATAAACTGTTGTCCTTGTACCCACAGATAGGTGTGCTATTTGTTCATCAAGAAAACTCTTTTGCAACACATGGAGACCACTACAGAAAACCATAAGCAGTAAAAATATGGAGTTCTGGAGATTAGTCCTACTGGTTATATCTACAAGACACACCTGCACCTAAGGCTAAGGGAACATTCAGGAAGAGAGGGTAGAAAGATTATAAAGGTCAGAGGATCAGGGGGTTTGTTGTGAGACTGTGGCTCTTAGTAATATCAGATGTTATACTCCTGAAGCAACATGACTATCCTAAAAATGAGCTGAACAAGGATGACACCAATAGACATGGTGAAGTAGACAGAGAAAAGCCCATGAGACCTCAAACACAAAAAACTATGTGCAACTGAGGAAAGCTGAGAGTGGGAGACGTGGTCTTCCCCAGGGAATACACACATGAAATGGCTGTCTAGTACCAAATGGTCGGCCCTGAAATCATATGTGCAAGTAACCCTGTAAAGACTAAAGAGTTTATATTTAGGAATATATATGTACAAACACACATGCATGCAATAGCAGTTAGTGAAAAAAGAGGCCATGAATTTGAAAGAGCATGGGGAGGGGTGATGGGAAGGTTTGTAGGGAGGAAAATGAAAGGGGGTATGTTTATATTATAATCTCATAAGTAACCCCCCAAAAAACTCAAAACAACAATAACAAAACTGAATACAACCAAATTCTTGAAAACAATAGACCAAGCTGTTTTGTGGATAAATGTGTCTAGTTTGTGTTTAGTGTCTGTGGAATACACTTTCTAACTTAATTCTCTTCCCAGTCTTCTTTATTTCCCTCTCCCTATGTGCTCTTCCTCCTCATGCCTGACAGACCTTTGACCTGTCAAAGTCTTTATGCCCCTTGCTTTCTCTCTGTCTGTTTGTTCTTTCTTGTAAGCTTATGATGGGCCAGCAACAAATTGTAGTGACATGGAGTGACTTGCTTGTTTCACAGAATGAGTAGGAATGCAGTGACTACTTCACTGTATTAAAGAAGAGTTTAAAGAGGCTCTGGGATGCCCATTAGTGAAGGCAACAAACGTCTCAAACAGAAGATTGCTTCTGCACCACTCCCTATGCCTGGTGATAGCATCTGATTTGACTTTGATTTGATATTTCTGTATCATTTGGCTGTACTGCCCTTTGCTGTTCATGTAGATAGTTTGCATCTTAAAAGAAATTCTTTGAAGCTTACTGTGTGCTAATACCAGAGGCTGGTTTAACTGTATTTGAAGCACAGGGCCTTCTGGAGCTCCACAACCCAGGCTGACCTTCTGTTGCTGCTCTACTATCTGTATGATACTGAACCAGTCACCAAAGCTCTGTACCTTTAAAAAAAATTTTATTTATTAATTCAAGTTATATCTTGATCACAGTCCCCTTCCCCTCCCCTGCCATTCCCACCCTCCTACCCTCTACCCCCTCTCCCACCTATCCTTCTTCTCCAGTGTGGGGACCACCCACATATCAGCCCCACTCTGTTCATCAGTCGCATGAGGGCTAAGAGCTTCCTCTTGCTCTGGGGCCCGACATGGCAGCTCAGCTAGGGTAAAGTGTCCCAATAACAGGAAACAAAGTCCATGACTGAGACTGCTCCTCCTCCCACAATACTTGCTAAGGTATCTGTATGAAGACTAAGTTGCCTATCATCTATATTTGTATGGGGTAGGGTCTAGATCTAGTCTTTTACCTGATGAAAATATAGGACATGCCTTACAGGGTTAATCTTACAATTAAGTAAGTATACAGGCTTATAGTACTTGGAAGATGTGCACATGCTAGGCCTTAAAAATGAGAAAACATTCTTCTTATCATTGCTATTGTTATCATATACCATTACTTAAAAAATAGACTGATACTATTGTATGCCATACTGGATTACTAAAATTATAAACCACAACTTTAGAAGCCACCTAAAGGGTCAATTTTCAGTGTTGTATATCATTTGCTTGGATAAATTGTTCCCTTAAATGGACATGTTTGCCATGTGTTTATCATCTCCATGTTTGTGGACATGTACTTGATTCATTTTAGGCCATGACAAGCACTTGGAAATATCTAGAAAGAAGAAATTACAGTTTTAGTTTGTTCTGATCAGAGGTCTGATGTAAGCCTTTAATCTTACTTGAGTATAGACTTACAGGGTAGGTAATATGCAACAAAATATTCCTTCATAGAATCCCTTCATAGATGTTGTTTCATCCTAGACATGGGAACAAGGGAATGATGATTTTATAAATATTTATAGGTGGCTATGCCACAATTTGGTGAATGTGTATTTTGGAGTTTTCAGTTATTAGGTGGTCAGATATTATTTTAAAACTCAATAGTAGTTACTTGAAAATTTCCCCCAAATAGATAATACGTTTTTAATATACTGCTAAGATTTTTACTTTCAGATTTCTCATTTAAAATAAGCTGATATTAGATTTTGAATTTAATCTAATAAACCACATGCTTCCTTTAAAGTCATAGCTACTCTGCTATTGAAAACAGGACAAGTGACAGCTGACCTCAACTTCAGAGGAAAGAAAATAGCAGCATTCAGACATTTACGACAGAAAAGTACTGGGCATGACCGTGTGTTTAGGAGAAATGTGGAGCACACATGCATGCATTGTCAACTACTGCCCTGGAGAGATGCCCATGTCCATTTATTCTTAGAGAGAGAGTCAGGGGAATGCAAAAAGATGGCAAGTGTGTCAAAGCACAGGGGGAGTTAAATGCTGGCATTTTGCCACTGAGAGTCTTACTTAGCTATCAACAATTATGTTGCACAAATGTGGGAAATACTTATCATGTATTAAGTGAAGTGAGCCTCCATCAATCAATATCACAGCACTTAAATCTAATAAATGTCTCCATTGTGCTTTTAATTTTTAGTGCTGGGCATAGACTATTAAGGCAAATATGCAAAGCCATGACCATCTCTGGGAAATGGTATCATGGGTGTTTTAAATGTATGGATATTATATATATATTATATATATAGTGTGTGTGTGTGTGTGTGTGTGTGTGTGTGTGTGACTTTAAAAATCTCTATGATGAGCTTGAACTACTGAGGGAAAATTGGTGATATCCAGGATGATTGCTTGGAAGAGAGTCTCAGAACACAGGGGACCAAGATGCCACCATGCTGGATTAACATCACACAAAGTTTTCTAAATTGGAATTTCTAACAATTATCCACACATGTTAATCTGATAAGAAATGGAACCTGTAATTTAGAGAGCACTTGATGGGAGCCAATATGGAAATCACATCACAGACATAGTTTTATTATCCTTCACCTCACTCAGCTCAAGGTGGCAGAAATCCTCACCCTCATGCTGAAGAATACACTCACTGTGGTTAGACAGACTCACTTTACCAAAGGTTCTTCTATTGGTAACAAGTGCAGTTGAGATTCTGCTCTGATGTAAAATCTCACCCCTACATTCTAGTGACTACATCAAAATAATTGCTTTATATTTATTTTTCATATAGAGTGTTAGGTCACCAAACAAAGTTAATGGTAGCAACATGTAGACTTGTCCATACATGCCCATAGATTTGAGAATGGAATGTTATTTACATATGAATATTCATCATCAAACTAAAGATTTTTATTTTGTTGTTTTTGTTTATTTTTTTTTTAGACAGGGTTTCTTTTTATAGCAGAGCTCTGACTGTCCTGGACTTGCTTTGTAGATCAGGCTAGCCTTGAACTCACAGAGATCCACCTGTCTCTGCCTCCTGAGTGCTTGGATTAAATGTGTGCGCTACCATGCCCAGCCTGAAGAACTTTTTTTTTATTGGCTTTTGCTTAGAAAATAGAGGTGGTAATCCTTTTGTTTGAAACAACCACAGTGACAGTAAAGGGCTGTCAAAACAAAATAAACTTATAGTTTATCATCTAACAAAAGTTAGAACCAAATGTCATTTCCTCCTCTGTGATTACAGTCTGTACTTCATGTTTTTCATCCAAAATCTGAAGGAAATTCCATTCTAAGTCATTAGTGATGAAAATGAACTGGAATTGGGATGGAGATTTGTAGGTAACAACCTCAATGCTTTCTTTGACTAAGAACATAAAAGACCATTGTAGCTTTATGCTGTGCAATGCCTCCTTGCCTTCTTGGATAAAGAGCTTCCTCCTGGAAGATGCCAATATGGCTAGCGGCCTCCCTTTTTCTCATTAACTGTGCCTCATGTGTTCACTGTGATATGGAATAGTCTGAGTCACAGTCCAATTCAGTCAACCTCAGTACCACTAACATTACTGTTGGATATATATATATATATATATATGTATGTATGTATGTATGTATGTATGTATGTATGTATATATGTATATATGTATATATATATATATGTGTGTATACAGATATATATTATATATATATTTGTTATTCTCTATTTTATTTTTTATTTTACACCCCAATCTTAGTCCCTTCCTTCCCCTCCTCTGGGTTCTGCCCTCCTGCTCCCTTCTCTGGTATCCACTCCCCTTCTCCACACAAAAGGGGAGCCCTTCCTTCCCCTCTTCAGTCCCCTACTGTCCCATCCCAGCATATGGAGTCTCATCAGGTCTGAGTGTTTCCTCTTCCATTGATGCTAGCCACCACAGACCCTTTGAGGGGAGGTGATCACAAAGCAAGCCTCATAGTCCTTGACACAGACAGCCATATTCTTTGGTGGGGGAGGAGTCTAGTATATTATGGATACTTAGTGGTATTCCTGTCTCTATCCACTAGAAGTCAACAGCAGCAACACTTCTCACTGTGATAAATATCTGGAACAAACATGTCTCCAGATATTACCAAATGATTCCTGGGAGAAGCTGCTCCAGTGTAGAACTGATTCACTATATTCTCAAACTTGACTTAGTTACATCCTTCAAGACTAGATTGAGTTTCTCATGGAATGGAAAGACAGATGTGATGGTATGTAAACTTACTTGTCCCTTTGGCTGTAGTTGACCAGGCAAAAAAGTTGACTTCATGACCCAAGCAGGACCATTATATTCTGTCATGTCAGAAATTGTTTTACAGCATTGGATCTTCCTTAAATGTTCTTTACTGAAGCTTTCCTATCATGCCAATTGAGGTCAGAATGGCACCTTTTACCCAGTTGTAATTCACATGAGAGTGTGAATGCAAATGCTTGAATAGGGAAGCAGGCCCTACAAAGGAAAGTGACCAGAAATCAAGAAAAAAAAAAAAAAAAAAGGGACAGCAGCCGCCTAAAGAATTTCGGTGGTTGGTTAATGCAGTTTTTTTTTTCTTTTTTACTTCTTGAAATACCTTTTTCCTCCTCTCTCTAATCATCTACTGATCTGTAAATAAAAATACAAAGCATAATCTTATCTAGAAAGACTCCCCCCCTTTTGCAGCTAGAGGAAGAAAAGTGGGCCTAAGCCTAGAGATAGAAGTCCCCAGCCCTGCTCAAAGACCCTGCACAAATGGGTCATTTCCCTCAATCCTAATTCTCCTTGGTGAAGAATTAGGTCATCAAATGACACCTATGTCTTTAAATTAATGATAACTGCAGAGAACCCCAGGCTCACTGCTTGACTATAGTATGTAATATTATCTTAAAATTGGCAGCAGGATTTAAGATTAAAGTCTGTTACACTGGCCTTAAGGGTCAGACAAGAGGTGACTGTCATTAGTCTGTTTCTTTACGTTTACATTGGGAAGGAAACATGGCCTCCTCTAGAATCCAGCCTCTGACATGGCCTCTGATGATTTGTGTCTGTTTCTCTTCATGTCCTGGCAACCTACGTTTACACTGAAGAGGTTAGACTGGTGTAACCAATAAGATAGTAAGAAAATAATGAAGCATAAGTTCTGAGTTTTAACATAGAGGATGTTGGAGCTTGTGTGGTTTTCTTGAAGGTGCTCTGAGTGAAACCTATGGCCATGTTGTAAAGATACCAAGCTCCAATGGAGAAGTCCACATGGTAGAGATCAAAAGCACTTGCCAACAGCAATGTGAGCAAGCCATTGTAAAACTGCTTCTAGCACCAGTCAGCATACTAGACCTCAAACACAACTGCATGCCAGCTTCCAAGCCAGCACCTGCCAGGTAAGTTGAAAAAAATTTTTAATTAATTTTTTTTTTTTTTGCTTCAGGTTACATCTCCATCATAGTGTCCTCTTTCCACCCCTCCCAGTCCCGCCCTCCAAACCCCGTACCCCCTAACCCTTCCATCCCACTCCTCTGGAATGGAGTGTCCCTACATAACAGTCCCCCACTCCAGTTCAGAAGTCATATGAGGGCCAAGAGCCTCCTCATACTTGGGGACCTACAAGGCAGCACCATTAGGGAAAAGTGATTCATTTACAGGGAGAAAAAGAAAAAGTCTATGTCCATGTTCCCTTTGGTGCATTGGTTGTTGTATAGATATCATATAAGTTGAATTTTTGATCTATAGGCATGATAGGATAATATTTGGGATGTAATTTAATCTATTTATTTGAGACAAGATTTTGTGTAGCCCAGGTTGGACACTTCCTTTGAGGCCAACGATGACTTTGATTACCTGTCTCCTCCTCCTGAGCACTAGGATTCCAAACATGAACAACCACATCAGGTTTATGCCATGCTGTTCTTTGACTGCTAGGCAGGCATTCTACCAACTGAACTACAATACTAGTCCAGTATTTGGTATTTTCAACTGTTAAATTTGGGTGTGACTTATAAGACTAAATAAAAGACTCATATAACATGAGTAGGACTTTTGGTAGGATTAGATAAAATAACATATGAGCAGTAAGTTCCAGATTTTGGCACATAGGAGCACTCAAGGCAATGATGTTCATTCACACATATATCCAAAGCAATTAGAGTGATGCCTGGCAGATAATTATTGCTCACTAAATATCTTTTAAATGAATATTAGGTACTGCCAACTTTCATATCCCTAACACCATCATCATCCTATATAGTCTTAAACAAAATCACTTTCCAAATAAGTTGATTCCATACATTTCTTGTCTTAAAAATTCTTTTACCTTTATTTTCTCTAAAATCATCAAAATAATGCTATTTGACTCCCCTCAAGGTAGGTGTATGTGTGTGTGTGCGTGTGTGTGTGTGTGTGTGTTTGCTGCTGTAATGTAACACCTGTTACTGAGTAAATTTACAAACATAAATTAATTCCCACAGCTCTAGAGAATTGGATGTACAAGATCAAGCCATGAGCATCTGGTGGAGACCTTTAATGATACATTGACACATACTGGGAACCAGAAAAACAAGGGCACAAGAAGGATCTGGATTCCCCCTTTCAATGACATTAACCTCACTCATAATGGTTCAGCCCTCATGGTTCAGTCACCTACCAGATGCCTCATCTTTCTCAATCAGCACCATGGAAGTCTGCTTCAGCATGACTTTCAGAGTAGACATCCAAAGAGGAACAAAAATTCATGTCTATGCTGAGTTCTGGGATTTGACCTCATGGCACTTTCGATATATCTTATGCGTGATCCAGAACCACCATTAGTTTACATAAGAAGACACATTGTATGTAGTGAACTCACGAATGAGCACCCATTAGAGAGTGCTAAAAACCATTGCTTACCATCCACACAGGAAGGCCGGTTTCTTGTTGTCCCTGCCACTTTCCCAGGTAGACAGGAACACTTCACTGTTTGTGACCGCTCCTCAATGCGATTCTTGTTACAACACCTGTGGGCTGCGATAACTTCACAGGTCCCTCCTTCTGGCAAGACAATAAATAGAGGGACATGGATTTAGCACTGACCCAGGGGTTACTTAGACATATTAGAATACACAGAGAGGTTTGCAGAAAATGACAGGTATTACAGAGGGGTCCCGTGAAATACAATTAATAAAGGGCTCTCTTTCATGATCCATACAACCTCAGAAAACACAAGTATTGCAGTACTATACTCAAAACAGTGAAGAACATCAGCAAACAAACAGGCGTATCAAGATGGGATAATTCCAGGCTGGACGTAATAGAAAGCAGCAAAGCATCAAATGCCTGAGGCTAAAATGGCAATAGAGAGACCACTTGATTCAGATGCACCGTGCTGAGCACTCTTACCTGTGCTATCTGCATTGAAGATTCTCTGAACACCCACTAATGATGACCAGCAAAGCCCAATGATGCAGAACCCACAGTACCAGGAAAGTGGCCAGGAATCCGGTCTCCTCCCTACTACCTGCTCATGTAAGGGGGCTGCACTGATAAAACTCTAGTCTGGTATCATTACCAAACCCAGGTGACATGCACAAATGAAAAGGAGAATTTTTGGAGGAAATGGCATCTGCTTTCCATGGCATGGCTAGACACGAGACTTCATTTAAATCATTAGGGCTCTCGTAGGCATGCAGCTGTGTATATGGGCAGCCTAATGGATTCCACCCTCTACTAGCTCCTGGGTAGGTGAGCTGCTGGGTCAGTAAAGCTTGGTGAATATTCACTCCTTTTTCTTTGGATTTTGTTCTTGGTGTTAAGCTGTTCATAAACCAGTTATCTTTCTCCATTAGCCTCTCAAACACTGAGATTACAGGTATGAACTGCCATGACTGTCTCAGACCAGTTTTTCGTCTCCTGGAAGCTATGAGTTTAAGAGAGTTATTAATGTTCCCACATTGCTTTTAAATTTAGAGACAATGAATTTTTATTTTACCAAAATGGGCCCCTCACATTATAATTATTGACCTTTGGCATTCAGTCAGCGGAGGTGGTAAGAATTTGTTGAACAAGTAACATGTTTCCATGTTATAACTCTAAGGGGAATATATACTATCTTGATACATACAAGATACATAGGGGCATATAGAAAACTGCAAAAAAGAAAGTGGACATGGGGAAAAGGGGATGATTAAGATATTTTGCTCTCTGAGAACTTAGTTGCAACTCAGAGTTTTAGATAAAAGTGGGGACAGGGCATGAAGGGGTTTTGTCCCAATAATTGGAAAGTTTAGAGATAGGTTTTTTTTGCCTCTTATCATTAGGAGGAGAAAGATGCTACTTGCATTCTATAGGTAGAGAGCAAGGATGCCATTAAACATCCCACAATGCTCTGTGACAGCCTGCTGTAGTAAGAGAGGATCTGGCTCAAAATATCAACAATGCTGAGAAAGCTTTGTCTGCCTTTGAAGAAATATACCAAAGTGACCCAACATCAGGTAGTTAGTTCTGTCCCCCACAAGACAAGGGAAGAGTCCAAAGCTTAACACAGCTAATTTTCATTTGAGTTTCACTCCTTTGATTTAATATCTGAGGGTCTTAGTTTCCTTATCTGAAAAGTGGGAATAATAATCACAGTACCTACACCAGAAACTGTGTGGATACAAACAAAGGAGAATTCCCACCTATGGGGGTTATCAGTAAGCCTGGTACATGGTCAAGAGTCTTGCAACAATACTGTTCAGTTGCAGAAGGGATTTCTGTGCAGACATTCCTCTCCTTCCATTTCTTCTTTGGTTTTGGAAGTGATGAGGACTAAAACCAGGGCCTTGTGCAGATAGGCAAGCAGAGTTACATCTCGAGTCCCAACACTCTCTTTCCTGTCTCAAAATATATGGTCTCTCCTCAAATATTGTCTCTTAGCTCCTATCCACCTCCATCACTCCAGCACATAGTCAACATCCTAAAGCACTGTCTCTTAATGCCTATCTATCCAAACCCACTTCCCTCCAACATGCATGCACACATAAACATGGAGAGAAAAAGTAAGGGGGAGAAAGAGAAGGGGACACTTGGATATATATGTATACCTACCTACATACATATATACATACATACATGTGTGTGTACATGCATGTGTGTATGTGTGTGTAAGAGAGAGAGTACCCATGAGTTTTCTTTAGAGCTCAATATCAATATCAATTTCTTAGAGGATGTTTCATCACCTCTACAAATATTTATTCTCCTAGTACTCCATGCATTTCCAACTACCCAGTAGTCAATGTTTTTGGCCCCTCCCAGCCAATCTGTAAGACAGGATCATAGTTATTGTTTATTTCTTCTCAGACATGGAGGACGAATAGAAGTCTTTTCTAAATGACTGAGTAAAACAAATGAATTAACTAACATTAACAGCAATAGGGTAAATCCTGGGTTCTGTCAACATAGGTGGAATGGAAGATCCATTTGTGTGTGGAGATTACAGAAGATTTCTAAGATTCTGAGTTGAAAGATGAGGCTCCTATGGGCAGTTATGAAGAACAGACTTCATGATAACATGACAATCTGAGGCATTTTTGTAAAAAATTCATTTTATTATTATAGAGTAATCTTAGAATTCCAGAAAACATATGAAGATGGTATTGAGAGGCCCCAAATATTTCTCACTCTACTATTTCCTTGTTGTATTATCTAATTATTGACATCTTCAGTAATGAGCATTTGTTTATTTATCCCTGGCTTTACGGTCCAGTGCTATGGGGCTTGCTTCCTTAACATGTTCTGTCTTTGGTGACTGGGAGTCCTTTCATTGGCTTATGCATCCTTTGACACATGGTAATCACTCTAAGTTTGCTTGACTTTCATTTTGAGGACTCACTTACTTTCTGACTCTCCAGGCTCTCCACCCTCTCTAACATATTTGCATTAACCAAATTCTAAGCCCTGTTAGACTTTCTTAGTCTTAACCTTTTCTGCTCCAGGGTCCAACCAGGCAGACTACATTGTGTTTGTTTCCCTTATCTCCCTAGTTGTCTCCTGGCTGTGACATTTTCTCAAACATTCATTGCTTTTTTGATAACCTTGACATTTGGGGTGGACTGGTGAGGCAATTTGCAGAATGCCTTTCAACTGAGATTTGTCTAATGTTTTTCTTATGATTAGAGTGAGAAGATTGGAGAGATAAATGCCACTCTGGTCCCATCCTATCATAGGTTTGCATTATCAATCCAGCTTCGCCTTGCTGATGTTACATCTGGTTCAGGCTGAGGGGGTAGTTGTCAGATTTCTCCATTGTTGTTGTGTTTTTCTTTGCTTTTCCCTTTGTAGTGAGAAAGTTGTTGTGAACAGTGTACACTTAAAACTGAGGAGTTACAGTTTGTGTTTTGAAATCATGAAAACGAATAAAAGTATTTAGAATTCTTCCGCATGAGCATGCTCTCTTTCTCTCCATTTTCACTTACTTGTTTGTATCTATGTATACTCACGGGATTTATTTGTGCATAGTAATTTGATGTAGCCCAAGGTCACTGAGTACTTCAAGGTTTCTTTGGTTCCTATGTACCTTTGGCACAGTGGCCAGTGTAAGCTTGCTTTGTTTTTGTCTTTACTCTGAGCACTCCCTCATTTCCTGGCTCTTCAAGATCCTATGGGATGATCTTCTAAATGTCCTTGCCTTATGTTATAATCAGTCATTTCTCCAAGGCAATGATTTGGGCATTCCAGAAATATACTACAAGCAATGAACTCAAGCTGCCAGACCAGGTGAGACAGGATTAAATGGTAGTGGCCTGACTCACCCCTCTCTCAGGCGAGTCCTTTATTTTACAGTATGGCTATAGTAGCAATTTGGAAAGACAATGGCCAGTTCTGATGTGGGTGATGCTTCAGTGCCACCTCCTTGGCAGCTACAGGAGCGATTGGATAGAGAAAGGTGGCCAAGCAGAAGGGACAAACAGCACTGCACAATATTGAGCAGGGAATAGCTAAGCTTGAACTTGGGTCAGGGGAAAGTATCCCCCTATCTCCATATTCACTGTCCTGGGATTAGAGTTAATGGATCAGGGCTAAAGGTACATTACACTCTCACCCAGACACGTGTGATCGTGTTGTTTAGCTAACAGTTGTCAACTACTGCTGCTTTCAGTCAAGTCAGTAAGAGCTGGGTTTACACTTCATGAAGATGCCAAAAATTTAAGTGAGTTTTTGGCCTTAAAGCCAGAAAGCAGCAGCAACCTGTGATGAACAATAGCACAAGGCACCTGGGTGCTCCCTGGAGGATCTCTGAATCTCATTTGATTTCAGTCAAGCCAGCAGCTATGATAGACATACAAGATCAGGAGCCTAGCATCCTGGATCCCAGTAACTATGCAGGGTATTACCCCCAGCATATAGATGAAAAGGCAACTAATAACGTGCTTAGATGCACACACAAGTGACTGCAGTCTATCAGATTCCAAAGTTCATGGGGTTTTCATCTTGTACAAAAATAGGATTCCTTATTGATACACAACATGCAGAGGTCTCTCATGTCTCTCAGGATGGCTGTCAAAGACAAGTGTCCAGAATGCCGATTCTCCCACTGCTGTGTGTGCCCTTATTTGCCACCACTCTCCTTTACCCTTCTGCCTCCTCCATGGACACTGGTCATATTGCCTGGGGCAGTCAAGCTAACGTGCTGGGCACAGTCCTTCCCAATTATTCCCACATTTCCCTGGACACTATCCCTGCAGATCTCTGGCTCACTTTTTTTTTTTTTAAGAATTGTTTTATGTTTATTTTACATTCTAATCCCCGTTCCCTTCCCTCCCCACTCCCAATCCTACCTGTCCCTTCCCCCATACCCTCTCCTTCCACCCAGTACCAACCCACTCTGGCACATCAAACCTCATCAAGACTAAGCACCTCTTGTTCCATTGAGGCAAGATAAGGCAGCTCTGCTAGGAAAATAAACCCAAGAGGGAGGCAACATCGTCTAAGTCCAAGATACATCCTGTTCAAATTGTTAGGGGATCCACTTGAGGACCAAGAAACCTGGCAGCTTCATATATGTAATGGGCCTAGGACCAGTTCTTGCAAGCTCTTTGCTTGGTGGTTCAGTCTCTTTGAGCCTCCTTGTGTCTAAGTTAATTGACCATGTGGGTCTTCTTGTGGTGTCCTTGATCCCTCTAAGTTCCTCAAACCTTGCCCTAACTTTTCCTCAAGACTCCCTGACTTTTGCCTAATGTTTGACTGTGGGTCTCTGCATCTGTCTCCATTATCTGCTGGATAAGGCTTTTCAGATGGTAGTAAAGTTGGGTTCTTGTCCAGATCCCTCTCCCCCTCCACTTCTGACATCCATTTTATCTCCCCTACTAAGAGGGATTCAAGCATCATCCCTTCATCCCTCCTTGATACTTCATCTTTGCTTAAATACCAGTTTATAAGATGCCCAGTTTATTATTAAATGAATCCTAATTTTCTTAACAGGCATACATGAGAATCCTCCCTTTGATCTGTGTCTGATCCTCATCCTCTCCTAGAGTACCTGATACCTTCAAATGCTGTGTGCAATTTATTGTCCTAACTGCTTGTGTGTCCCTCACTGGAGTGTAAACTCTTTATGGAGAGGGGAGCCTATTGTTTTATATATTAAATAATTTCTGGCAGATATTGGGGTTCAAAAGTTTTTTGAAAACAAATGACATTGAGTTTTCATAGCTCCTTAAAGACAGTGCTAGTACTATTATCATCGAGGTTATCTAAGGAGGATGGCCACCCAGAGAATGACACAGCCCTGTAACTTGTTATGACAACAGTGGCATCAAAGTAGTTAACTGGAGCTGGAGAGCTAGCTCAGTAGGTAAAGTACTTGTCACAGGAACTCGAAAACCTAGTTCATATCAGCAGCACCCATGTGCGAGAGGAGGTTGGCACATAGCTATAACCCCAGTATTGTCAGGGCAAAGAGAAGTAGATCCTGGAGTTCACAGGCCAGCTTGTCTAGCCAAATCAGTGACCCCCAGAGCAATTCAATATTCAAGTCTTTCCTGTTTGTGTAACCCTGGACCATTTCCTTGTGCCAACCAAATGAAAATACTGAACATTTGATAGGAAAAGCTTCCATTATGCTAAGTTCTTCTGATTTGTGAAGTTTTATCAGTTGTATAAAGGAGTCCAGTGCCTTCACTAAACAAAAGGAATCTGCTACAGCAGTTCCTGAAACTTTGGCACAGCAAACTATTCTTTAATGCTAGCACTCTGCTAAGGATGAAGGATGAATGAAAGCAACTGTACTTATCCAGTTTACCAGCTACCCAAAGCTAGTACCAAATGGCAAGTGTTTGATGGGTGGAAGAACAGCAGACACCTGGCTACAAAATGTAATTAAGAAAGTAGATGTCTTTGGCATAGTAAATAAGGTACAGTAAACATGCAAAATGTGGTTCCCCACCCAGATCTATATTTAATATTTTTTAGTGATAGCAGCATCCCACATTTAATTTGGCCCAAGCAAACTTTAAAGAGAAATTGATGAAATTCTAGGAAGGTAAAACCCTGGGTTTGTATTGCAACCACAGTAAAGTCTATTGTTCACACCAGCTGGCTCCATGGAAAATGGAGAATGGGGCCTCCCCACTCCCCCCACACCTGTCTCAATCAAAAGGAAGTTTTATAACTCTATAATCTAGAAATGTAGGAGTTAGATAAATTAGATTTAGGAAATATATAGGAGTTTCTGATACTGTCTCTTAATTCGGGGCCTGAAGAGCATTATCAGCATGAAGTCAGCAAAAACAGGAAAGACTCAATAGACTGAAAAACAAGTTTGAAGTCAGGAAAACAGGAAAGACTCAATAGACTTGAAACAAAGTATCTGGCCTGACATTGTTTTCAGCTGCTAAGTGGGCGGAGCCCAAATTAAGCTGAAACAGAGTTCCTCCTATCTGAGGACAGTGCGTGGAGCCCAGAAGAGAAGAGGCCCCTGATGCTAGAGAGCTCCAAGAGTCCTGCTGAAAAAAGGGCTGGCCATTGATGGCCAGCTCTCTCCCTGAAGCAGAAAGAAGCCAGTGAGCAAAGAAAGCCTGAGCAAGACACCAAAAGGCCAAGGACTGGACCCTGTGGCTCAGCTTTTGCCTAGAGGGGTTTGATCTGTCCAAACAGTGGCCTAAAGGAAACTGTGCCTGGCTTTAAGGACTGAGGCAGAGCAGCTGAGTTCCTGATTCAAAAGAAGTAAGTTGGCCTGCAGACGGCTGGGGTCTCCCACAGAGAAGAAAGCATGAAGCCTTATTTAAGGTGAGACTGCAATAACCAACGACCCTGACGAACCTGCATCTGAGAGATCCAGAAGAAGGACTGCTAAGTGTGTTAAAGAATCTACAACAAAGACTGTGTTCCTGACGACTGAGGACCTGCCCCAGAGACTGTATCATTCTAAAAGGTTATGAAAGTGGTTGTTATGATTATCAATAGGTTTAGTGGATAGGTTAAAGGGGTTGTAGGATTTTATAGGATTAATAGTTAAGAAATTGTTGGTGTTTGTTATAAGTGAATTTAGTAATAAATAAATAAGTGTTAAATAATAACTTAAAAGTTCGGTTACATAGAAATATGTCCCTTTTGTTTAAAATTACTTGCATTTTAAGAAATATCTAGTGAACTGTCCCTTTAAATCTGAGTGCCAAAGGTATTTCAAATCACCATAATGTTTGTCATGTAGATGCTTCTAAGCCTTTTCTGTGGTGCCATTGCCAAGTCATTCCCACATTTCATCTTTGTCCAAGTCTGAATGATCTCAAGATGATCTGTGGCTTGTCAAAACAGAGTCATTTAAGAGCTCAGAAAAACAGACTTCCTCTTTTTGTGTATGGATTATTTGAAAAATGGCTTCTTCTTGATTGTGCCCAGCATCTGTACACCTAGCCAGCCACACAGGTGGAATAGCGTATTAACTAATGGCAGAGCGTACGGTGCAAATAACACAAAGGTTGGACGTTGTCGTGCAATTCAGATTTCCAAATTGCTGTTCACATCCTCATTTTGACTATAGAAAAGAAGTTTAAGATAAAGTATCTACAAAATTGCAGCCTCATAACCCAAATTTACTTTTATAAAGGGTGCTGTTGTTTTCCAGTGAGGATGCAGTATAGAAAGCACCTGGTTGATGTAGATCAATCTGAAGTAGCCAAGTATGTTCAACGCACGCCAACCTCCTAGTTCTCCCTCCACCACGGACCTCCTTCAGTAGAGTCTCTTACCTCTCACCCTCTTTACCCACATTCACCCTGGTAGAAAGGTAAATTCCTTGCCAAAAAAAAAAAACAAAAACAAAAACATAAACAAAAAAACATGGAACTTCTCTTTGTTTCTCATCCTTCCCTATCTCTTGGGTTTGTCAGAGCTCTGAGTGTATTACCAACTTTATTCTTAACAGGAAAAGAAAAATTCTAATGCCCCCAAAGGTAAAATGAATATACCATTTTAAGATTATTTTTGGCAGCATCAACACTCTGCCAAGCCCACATGCTCCAAGCAATGATCTCTTTTTTCTCAGCTCCATGCATCACTGTCTTGCTTTATACAAGGGAGGAAACCCAAGGGAGATGAATTGGTAAGGATAATATTTCTTTTAAAAGGACTCCCCACTGATGACAATTATGTATCATGATGGAAAGGGAAGGAAAAGACTAGGAATGACAGGCAGGTCATCACACCCAAAGTTATCATCACATCCAGAATTGACCCCAGGTTGGAAATCTACTAAAAGTAGCCTATACTAAGCAACTGATTCATTTTGGGCTATGAACTGGGAAAAAGCAGTTTAAAGCGGTCACCTGTGGGGAATTTCTCATGCCTATTCCTTTTCATCCGTCATGAAACCAGATATTTGTGTGGTTTTTTGTGTGTGATTATGGCTTACAAGCAAGATGAAGAAGTGTAGAAGAACAATTCAAATTACCACAAGAACAAGCTTTCTGGGAAAGAAAAAAACAGGGAAGACACAGAAAGCCCACTTTTGTGTGATAATTGCCTCAAAATTAGAACAAAAGTGAACAGTGTTTATTTTCTGTATTGGCTCTGTGTGTGTGCACGCATGTGTGTGTGTGTGTGTGTGTGTGTGTGTGTGTGTGTCCTGACACTCACTATTCAAGGTCCTCTTTGAGTGTTCTTCCTGAACTAATATGCAAATATTTTCCTGAAATATATTCCTACATTTCACATAATTCTCCCACAATAATATTCAGAATGCCTGATTTTGATTTTTTTTTTTAAATAATGCTCACTTTTGTTTTAAAGTATTGGCATGGAAGAATTTCTCAGTTGCTGCAATTGATTAAATGTCTACAAAATATGGAAAGGAGAAAGCAAAGAGAAGGAAAGAAAGGATGGAGAGTGAGTAGAGATAGAAAAGAATTCATACATGAGATGAAATTTTTTATTGTTAAATATTATGTTTTCATTAATTCTTTGAGGATTTCATACATGCACACAATGTATTTTGATCAAATTTAGTCTCCACCATCCCCCTAATTCTTACTAGATCCCCACTTTTATATACCTTCCCAAAAATTAATCTTTTGGAAACTTTTCTAAAATAGTATTTATATGGACTTTTTCAAGGATGAAGTTGCATGAAAAATATAGCTTATATATAACTTGGAACTAACTTGGAACTTTGGTTTGGGGTAGAGTTAAAATGTATAATACCTTTCAATTTTAAATGAAATAACTTAGAAATGAAGTAGCAATAATACAAGCACACACATACATGCACACACACACACACACACACACACACACGCGCACACACACACACACACACACACACACACACACACCACACACACACACACACACACACACACACACTCACACACGTTTGAAACATGGGTCTTATCAATGGCCAAACAAAGATATGTGTTTAAGGTCTCATGGCTAATCTTGGACACATGAGGAGAGGGAACCTCAATTGAGGAATTGCCTCTATGTGATTGGCCCATGGGCATGTCTGTAAAGGAAAGGCAGCTGAATGTGAGCTGGAGACTTTCCTGTATGTTCTCTGCTTTCGTTTCTGCTCTCATTTGTCATTTTACATTCCTGCCTTAGTTTTTCTTGATAGTTGACTGTGGTCTGCAAGGTGAAAAACAAACTTTTCCTCTACAAGTTGCTTTGATCACAGTATTTATCACAGCAATAGAAAGTAAGCTAAGATACATCAAAAGCAATAGTGGGAGGAAATTAATAAAACCTAGGCTGAAGTATGCTCAGATTGACATGATTAATTGGACACTTATATTTTCACTTTATTTCAAATAGTTCCTTTCTTGAAAAGCTATAATATGTAAGATAAAGCAGAGTCTTTGAAATTCACTTTTATAGGACTTCCTGATCAAGCCTTAAAAATAGCTCTTTAGGAAACTATTGTAGCAGATGTCAGAAATGCATATTTAAGACTCTGTTAAAAATGCGTTATGACCCAATGGACTGGAAGGAAATGCCAAGCGTCTCTGTGAATCATTGACAGCACAGCAACACTAATGGATATTTAGGCAGAGTCTGGTCAGGCAGGGCAAAATGGCTGCTTGATGTGCTTAAATTTAAGTTCAATAAATTAGCATCTTCTCTGTTCCTGGGCTCTGGTTATGTACAAGGCAGATTAAGAAAAGAAGAAATCTGTACAGGTCAGCCATGTCTGATGCAGCATACACAAATGGGGAGACCACACATTCTAGAAGCTAGTTGCTTAAGATTCAAGCCCTGGGATCTGATACTTCCTCTTGTTTTTCATTCCACACTTTGGTTTCTCAAATAAGAACTGGATGATGTCATTGATTCTATGAAGGTGCTTCGAGGCCTAAATAGGTATGAGGATTAAATAATATAGACAGATGACTACAATAATATTGGGTTCAAAGGGAATCTGAAGGTACAGATGCTGTTGGGGTAATCGTAGACTAGATAGGAATATTGATGTGTGAAATAGTCTCCAGGTATTTTCTCTCCATCTGCCAGCATGAACCATGTGCATCCTCTCCTCTCTACCTAGTCAGTGACTAGGTGACTATTCTCAAACTCTCCCTGAAATAAAATACTAAAATAACACCCAGAGAAACTCATTTTATTCACTAAAAGAAATGACTTACACAGTGGATATGGTAGAACTCAACTGCATGAATCGTTTTTATTAATGGCTCTACTCACACAGAAATAAATTTTACCTAAAGATGCAACAATAAACTTCGAAGACAAAAAAAAAAATCTCTGATTCTGGACTGTTCCTTAAATAAGGTTGGATTTTTTCCTTTATGATAAAAGAAAGGCTTTGTATGACACTGAGGGTTGTAGTCCATGTAATGGGCTGGACATCAAATTGCCTCTGGACATCAATATTTTCAGATCTGCCTGAGGATTTTTGATAAATAATATGAATAAAATATTTAAATAAATAAAACGATGCAGAGAATATAGTTGTCTGCCTTTCTATTCTCCATCCCAAAAATGTGATTCGCCTAGACTTACTTTCAATACATTGTAAACTACTGTCACGTTAGAAATTACTTTTTGCCTATAACATAATCATTGCAATGTTGGGCGGCTGATAAAACAAATGGGGATCCTCTACAGTCTCTAGAAACTGATTAGTAGCATCTGTGCTCTTTAGCTTCCCTGGGCTATTATCTACAATAATTACATGCTCTCTACTGTTGTTAGGACTTAGGCTAAGAAAGTATCTCTGCCTACTATCCCATTATAAATTAGCGTTTGTCTAAATCTTCCGAGGACCTTCTTCAGCCATGTAGTTGAACCAAGCTACTGATTTACCCAGGCAATGGGCAATCTGACTTTTGCTCTCTTTTGGTTTTGGTAGCCTTCAAGGCTGAGTTTGATATGGAAACAATTTCTGGACAAGACACAGGCTATTTTATTTCAAAGGAGGAACTATTGTGATTATGTTAATCTCCCTAGGATTATATGAAAAAGTGGCATTGAGGTTGAATGTATTAATACTGAAATGATATTTCAAGTAATAAGGCTATCTCTGGATACTGGACTTGGGGACTGAGGTTACAAAGTTGTGCCTTCTAAATCATGGTCACTTGGAAATTAAAATTCTTTAAATTAAAATTTTAAATTAAAATTCTTTAAAGAATGTTGAGGTTAATAGAGAACTGATAGTAAATTAATAACATGAGAAGCATACAAGTCCTACTTACCAATATAAAAGTACAATTTAGTTAAAAAAATAACACTGGAAGAGGGGCATTATTACCAGGTGATGGTGGAAAGACAGATTTCAGAATGGTAGAAATAGCTGGATTTATATTTCAGGTTCTAGAACCCTCCTGTTGGGGACCACATGCATTAGAACTGTACATGTGTGATAGTGGGTATTCCAAGTGCCTCTTTATTGCACTCTTATACTGCCTACTTAACACACCATTCATTTTCAATCTGTATTTACTCATTACATTATATTTAATGACATCCAAACATGAATGTAACTTGAAATAAAAACAGTAAAGAAGTACAATAATAAATATGAACTTAAAAAAAATCTTTCTTTAAAGGAGTTTCTCCCATTATCCTCCATGGGTGAGTATGAAGGATGTTGAAGGGAACACAGCAAGGATGATGTGCAAGTGTCTTTATGTCAACATAAAAGAACAACTGATAAACAGTGATGCTCACCACCCATCACTGCTCCACCATCATTATTTTAAGACACCTCCTCTTGCTAAATGGCAAACATGCTCATATACCAGTATAACTAAGTTGGCTTAGGTGCAAAGCTGAGAGGATAAAAACACAATGGCAGATAACTGAGATAAAGTGCTTGGAAGACACCATTCTCTGGAAGATACCGTCTCAGTTTAGGGACTGCTGCTCCTTGGTGAATCTTCTTACTCAGGCACAAACTGACCTGAAATTACAAGCCCTTTCTTCAACAGGCATGAAACATGGAATCCCACACACTGTATTTTACTTTTTCTGTGGGCTAGTAACTAGCAAACTTTTAAGTGAATGAATAAACATTCATTAGCTTATTAAAAATTAGCATTTTGCTTATGCCTGTTGGATTGTGTGATAAAGGATTTTGTCAGAAAGCCTTCTCTACGGCATGGTATTCAATCTTCTTAATGCTGTGACCCTTTAACAAAGTTCCTCATGTTGTGGTGACTCCTAATGATAAAATTATATTTGTTGCTACTTTATAGCTGTAATTTTGCTGTTATTAGCCATAATGTAAATATCTGTGGTTTTGATTGGTCTTAGGTGACCCTTGTGAAAGGGTCCTTCAACCCCCAAAGGAGTCACAGTTCACAGGTTGAGAACCACTACCCTACAGCATCAATGTCTGTTTTTTGTTTTTTTTTTTAATCTCAGATGTACGTATATAGGTAGGATGATAACAGACACAGTGATTGAGATTAGACTTGGGAGCCATGCTAACAAGACTTTGGTACCACCCCCATGCTTTATCAGATATATTTATCTCAAGAAAATCTTGATGCTTCCTTTGCTTACTATCCTCATCTGCAAAGTAGAGAACAGCAATCTGTAGTCTCTTATAAGTTGTAGTAAAGATGAACACAAGCAAAATATTGGCAAGAGTGGGGATGGACAATGTTACCGCAAGCGGTGGACAGTGCTGGCATTATTACTGACACTATTACTGATACCTCTTTCTCATCTTGTTCTGAAGCTGGCTATGAAAGTTTGCTATGGTTAGACAACTGGGAACTGGCCTGTTACAATCACGCTGAGAGTTAAATGACTGTGTGAATCTCTCCTTTTGTCATGCAGCAGCTAGCAATGTTTTAGATCAGAGGTCAGCAGACTTTTCCTATAAAGGTCCAGGCTGTAAATATTCTCAGCTTTGTAGGCCTTCTGGTAAGGGCAACTGCCAAGCTGTGCTGTTGCATCATGTAAACAGCTCTGAGCAATATGTGAGCAGGTGAGCATGGCTGTCTGCCCACACCGCTGTTATTTATGGAAACAGAACCTTAGATTTCATGGAATCTTGATGTGTCATAACATCTCCTTTTGATTATTTTTTCCCAGGAATTCAAAAAAGTAGAGAGTGCTCTTAGCTTTTAGACCATACAAGTCTAAAGGCGAGCCAGATTTGGCTGATGGGCAATAGTTTGCCATTCTTAGTTTGGTTAGTGGCCACTCCAGAGTGGTTGCTCCTGATTAGCTGAAAATCTAAGCTCGTTGTTGAATTGTACCTTATGATCAGCTAATAAACTTTGTTCTTTTAAGTCAATGATGCAGGAATGAGTTGTTGCTGACAATATAGTCAGGTCCGTTCACGATATTGTCTTTTAAGAAGGGGAGACTAACAGAGGTGCATTCCACCCTAAGTGTGTGTATGTAACTTCTACCAATGTGTTTCAGTACAGTGATAATGGTGGCAAGAGATGCCACCAAAGCTTTTGCCTCGTGACAGAGACTTCCAGATCTCTGCCTTCCATGAACCACTCCAGGGAGATAATTCTGCTTAGCTCTGGCTGAGAATCTGACCCTTGTCATCTTGGTATTTTATTGGCTTGGCAGAGAGGCAATAATAGAAGTCTATATTTATTTATAATATGAGACTGTGCTCCACAACAACAGTCAGGGGTATCAAAACATCACATACATTTAAGGGAAAAGAAGGCAAATAAAACCTGATTTGTGTTACACATGGTAGAAGTCATTAAGTATGACTCAGGTAGAAAAACTTATTACTTCTTTTTGACAGTGATGACAATTTAATAGTATTTGACTCCACCAAGTTGCATATGGCATCCGGAGGCGTTGAAAGATTTGGTTTATCATGTTGATAAACAAGGTTTCATTTCCTCCCTGGATGCATGGATGTGATCAGAAGTCTAAGGCCACCTGAATTCATTTAGGCAGGCCACAGGCATACACAAAGCTACCAGGGGACCATCTGTGCTTGAAATGAGCCTCTCTTTAATTGACCTCCTGCAAGCAGGCCAGCAGCCTCAAGTAGAGGCATTCTTGCATGTATACATGCACACAGATTTCAGGGTAGACTGAAGGACATAGGGAAGAATGCTAATTGTTTTGGAAGGCCCAATATCTAGGAAATTCATTCAGTCCAGTTTCAAATTGCAGAGTTAGTTTCTCTTTGTCAACGGAATAGCTATCGCAAAACAGGATTTTTAGAGTCTCCTTTTGTGAAGATGATAGAATGACTTTGTGAGGGAGAATAATCAGAGATGCTTTTAATGAGGTGTTTCCTAGTAGGACTACTATCCTCACTGCCAGGTGTCACTGTCATTCTACAGAAGACTTCGACCTTGCTACCCCTATTGTTTTCTGTCTCAGTTAAGCCAGTAGCTTTTCTTCCTCATTCCCAGCTCATGAAGTTGGACAGGCCCTGACTTTAGCCCCAGTCTCCTAAGACAGTGCAGATGGTGCTGATCCCACCATCTCTAGATGCCTAGGGAGCTAACAGTTCTGGCAACTGACTCAACTTATTCACTGTGAGATCCAACCACAGAACAGTCACACCTGGAAAAGAAGAAAGTTTCCCTACCTCATTGTTGTAGATATATGGCTGAATCTTGCCCTACTTTAGCACCAGGGTAGAAAAGCCTGCAAGTGACTCGAGTCAGCACAGGGGAGGTTTGGAAGGCCTCCCTAACACTGTTGTTAGTACCCTTGGCTTCAACTCTGCCTGAAGCTGGAAGCTGATCTCCCAGCATCAACTCCTTTACTTTTTCCTCTAGACATTACATTATATATATATAGCCACTCACAATACAAAAGCCATAAAGTACATGTGTACTAAAAATATCTGGAAGATTAACTTTCATTTTCTCTTTTCTTTGTAGGTAGGTGTCTAAGTAGAGTATTCTGTGTCAGCTTCCATCTCCTCGGAGAAACCGTTGTTACCCTTTCAGATCAGTGGTACCTTTTTCCTCTCATACTTACTCTCAGATCACTGTGACCTTTGTTTCAGCACACTCACAACTACATCTTTAAAAGTATATGTAAAATATTTTAATGTTGTTTCCTATAAGAAATAAAAACCCGGGGAATCCAAGATGGCGGTGGCCCGCGTGGATGCATTTTGAACTTGGGGAAAACAGGCATAGAGCCACAGAGTTATAAGAAACTGTGCAATAACTGAGTGGCTCGATCCCCCTTGGTCTTACCCAGCTACCCAGGGACCATTAAACGTCCCTGGGCAGGACTCTCCTCCCCTCTTTCGGACATGCACACAAGTCACTGAATCCAGGAATTGGGAACCCCCACCAGGAGAGACGCCAGTGCTGGCCCTTCTGGTGGGAAACCAGAGCTTAAGCATATATAGCTCCACCCCTGGATCAGTGAGGTTTTGACCTGGGAGACACTGCTGAGTGACCCACCTTAAGGGCGTAGAGTCGGGTCCTTTCAAGACTCCAACGGGCGGTCTCAACCCCCAAACTTGGGACCTCCAGCGTCCACAGAATCTGTGCCTGGACACACAGGACCATACCACTAGAGCCATTGTAGGCTGAACACTCAGTGTGCAACATAGAGAGCTCTGACTTGGGAGCAGTGAAACAATCCCAGACCATTCCTCATTGCCTGGGAATAGGCTGCTCCAGCTCACAGTGCTTCTGGCTATTAGATTCACAATGACCCTGAGAACCCCCTGTGAGCAGCCAGGGAGGACCACAAACACTGTCCAACATGTAAGCTACAGGGGAGTTACAACCCCACCCAACAGCCTGAGGCCTGCCAACCTGCACTGTCATCTATACGAAGACCAGTTGGATCTCAGGAATCTACAGGAACACATTACCATCACAAACCCTCACCTGAGTCCCCAATTGGGACAAAACAGGAAGAGGTGAGCTCTCGGAGACACACTGAAAACCTCCACACAAGGCCCCATCCAGGCAGTGGAAAGCGATAGATCACCAAGCAATACTACTGCTACACCAAAGCGCCCCCTTTGGCTCCAAGCCCAGAAGACAACAGGAACAATCAGCTAAGTACAACCAAATGGCAAAAGGTCAGAGAAACAACAGAAGTCAGGGAGTTATGACTACAACAAAACACAACTATGCTAGTACAGCAAGCCCTGACCACTTCACAACAGCTGAAACACATGAAAATGACAACTCTACAGTCTAGAAAGTGATAGAGTCCTTTCAAGAAGAAATTAAATCGATGAAGGAATTCAAAGAGTCCACAATTTACAAGCGAAAGCAATGGATAATACCATTATAGAGCTCCAAGCCAAAGTGGCTCAAATTGAACAGGAAAGAGACAAGGCAATGAAAGATTTAAAAGAGATGAAAAATTTCCAGGCAAAGACAAACAAATTGGAGGAAGAAATATACAAAACGAATAAAATCTTTCAAGACATGAAACTGGAAATGGAACCAATAAAGAAAACACAGTCAGAGCTAAGAGTGGAAATGGAGAATCAAGGGAAGAGAATAGGAACTACAGACATGAGTATCAAAAACAGGATACAAGAGATGGTAGACAGAATCTCAGGCATGGAAGATTCGATGGAAGAAATCAGTACAACATCCAAAGAAAATGAAAAAGCTAAAAAAGTCCTCACCCATAACATCCAAGAAATCAAGGAGTCAATGAAAAGACGGAACTTGAGAATTGGTATAGAGGAAAGAGAAGATGCCTGACTCCAAGGTCCAGGAAACATCTTCAACAAAATCATAGAAGAAAACTTCCCAAACCTAAAGAAAGAGATGCCAATAAAAATCCAAGAGGCTTACAGAATTCCAAACAGATTAGATCAGAAAAGAAACTCCTCTCGCCACATAATAATTGAAACTCCAAATGTACAGAAAAAAGAAAGAATATTAAAAGCCGTAAGAGAAAAAAGTCAAGTAATGTATAATGGCAAACCCATCAGAATTACATCTGACTTCTCCTCAAAAACTCTAAAAGCTAGAAGGGCCTGGACAGATGTCCTACAAGCCCCGAGAGAACATAGGTGCCCAGCCAGACTACTATACCCAGCAAAACTCTCTACCAACATAGATGGAGAAAACAAAATATTCCATGACAAAAAACAAATTTAAACAGTATCTACCCACAAATCCAGCAATACAGAAGATCCTAGAAGGAAAATTCTAACCCAGAGAAGATAACTACACCCAAAAAACCAGAGGAACAGAAAACTCCATGGCAACTAAACCAAAAGAAACATAGGACTATCACCTATATCAAAATAATGGGAAATAACAGTTTCTCATCACTAATATCCATAAACATCAATGGACTCAACTCCCCAATAAAAAGACACAGGCTTGTGGATTGGGTCTGTAAAAAAGACCCATCATTTTGCTGCTTACAAGAAACACATCTTACTAATAAAGATAGATACTATCTTAGAGTAAAGGGCTGTGAAAAGGTTTCCAAGCAAATGGACCCAGGAAGCAAGCTGGAGTAGCCATCCTAATATCAAGCAAAATAGACTTCCAACTAAAGTTAATAAAAAAAAAAAGACAGAGAAGGGCATTACATACTCATTAAAGGAAATATTCAACAACAGGACATCTCAATATTGAACATCTATGCCCCAAATACAAAGGCACTTACATTTGTAAAAGAAACTCTCCTAAAACTTAAATCACAAATCGATCCCCACACATTAATAGTGGGAGACTTCAACACCCCACTCACAACAATGGACAGATCATCAAGACATAAACCAAACAGAGAAATAATGAGTCTAACAGAGCTCTTGAACAAAATGGACCTAACAGATATCTACAGAATGTTTCACCCAAACACAAAAGAATATACCTTCTTCTTAGCACCTCATGGAACCTTCTCAAAAATCAACCATATAGTTGGACACAAAGATAGTCTCAAAAGATATAAGAAAATTGAAATAACCCCTTGTAACTTATCAGACCACCATGAATGAAGCTGGACTTCAATGGCAACAGAATCAACAGAAAGCCTACACACACATGGAAACTGAACAACTCTTTACTAGATGCCCACTGGGTCAGGGAAGAAATAAAGAAGGATGTCAAAGTCTTCTTAAAAATCAAGGAAAATGAAGGCACAACATACCCAAACCTATGGGACACAATGAAAGCTCTGCTACGAGGAAAGTTCATAGCACTAAGTGCCTTCAAAAAGAAAATTGTGACAGCGCATATTAATGAATTAACAGCCAAACTGGATGAATTGGAAAAAAAAGCAAACACTCCCAAGAGGAGTAGAAGGCAGGAGAGCATCAAACTTAGGGATGAAATCAACAACTTAGAAACAAAAAGAAAGATACAAGGAATCAATGAAACCAAGATTTGGTTCTTTGAGAAAATCAACAAAATAGACAAACCCTTAGCCAAATTAACTAAAAGACAGAGGGAAAAAACCCAAATCAACAAAATCAGAAATGAAAAGGGAGAAATAACAGACATTGAGGAAATCCACAGAATATTTAGGTCCTACTTTAAAAATCTATACACCACCAAATTTGAAAACTTAAGCGAAATGGACAATTTTCTTGATAGATTCCACCTACTGAAGCTAAATCAAGATCAGGTTAACAGATTAAACAGCCCTATAACCCCTAGGGAAATAGAAACAGTCATTAGAAATCTCCCAACCAAAAAAAAAAAAAAAAAAAAAAAAA
>CAJQZJ010001896.1:12118927-12130416 GCA_907164525.1 Lophiomys imhausi
TTTCTTTCTTTCTTTCTTTCTTTCTTTCTTTCTTTCTTTCTTTCTTTGATACACTCTTAAAGCAGAGGAAATCAAAGCATCTATAGTCAAATGTCTAACTAAATATCCTGTACAATAAAGGAAACAATCAGCAGAATGAAGATACAGCCATTAGAATGGGAGAAAATACTTGAAAATTATGTACTGGACAAGGAATTGATGTCTAGACTATGAAAAAGAACAACAATAATAACAAAATAAACCTCAATAGTGAAAAACCAAATAGCCTAACTGTAAACAGGCAGTAGACATATAAAGGCAATTTTAGGAAGAAGGTATACAGGATAAGCATCATTCTGGGTGTGTGTGCAAAGGGAATGAAATCAGTGTTTCAAGGAGACAGCTGTTTTCCCATGATCCCTGCTGTCAGTGTCCAAGCAAAGAAAGCAATTGGAGACTCTATTCAGTGACAAATGTAAGTCACAGTGTGGTACATATGTAAACTGTATGGAATACTACACAGCCTCTGAAGAACTAAGTCCTTTAATCTGAAACAAGATGACTGTTATTAGAGATCATTATGTTAGGTGGAGCAAACCAGGCATACAAAGAAAAGATTTGCATAATCTTGCCCATGGAGTATAAAACATAGGTCTCTTCTTTCCCATGTGAAGAAAAAAAAAACATCAATAACTAGATCTAGTGGAAGGTTAGGGTAGAAATGCTGTTTACCAGAAACTGGAGAGAACAAGAAGAAGTAACAGTTGGGGACACATTGATCAATTTATCCTAAGTTCGGCAGAGAACCAAGGTTCAGTTCCCAGCAACTACATAGAGACTCCCATCTGATTACAATTCTAGTTCCAGTGGGTCCAGCACCCTCTGGCGTCCATATTCAGTGTGCACTCAAATAGTACTTAAGACATTCAGTCAAGACACTCTCTCACACACAATACTAATAAAATTTAAATGTCTTTAAAAACAGAGAGGGTTTTTATAATTTTTTGATTAAATGGCTGGGAAAGATACAAGGGAGGATCAAGAATAGCAGGGGTTGGAACAGACAAGGTAAAGGAATATAACTAAAATATAGAGTTTGAAATGTCATAATGATATCTAACACCTTATATGTACATTTTAAAAGAATCTTTGAAAATTAAATTAAATTAAAAAGTAAATAGCTAGAGTTGATCCAAGATGGCGGCGGCTGGTGCTTACATATTTTCATTTCGGGGTCAACAGTCACAAGGCAGCAAGTGTTGCAGGACTCTGTATAAAGGGCATGACCCCTTCTAAATCTCACCCAGCTACACAGGGACCACAGAAGATGCCTGGGCAGGATGCCCCTTCCAACTCTCAGACACGCTAGGAAGCCTCTGGACCTGGGAATCGGGACAACCCATTCCCCAAAAGGAGAAATCCCCGGTAAGTTCCAACCTAATACCCAGCCGGCAGATTCAGAAACCACTCAGAGATAATCCCCACCCTGCTGGGCACTCCCAGGTCTCACACAGATGATCCAATTATCTGGCGAAAGGTTGCGATCCTTGGAAGTGAAATAGCTTCACTGCAAAGCACCTTCAGATCGCAGTCTGTGACGTCACTGGCCAGTTTCCAAGCCGCGGGAGCAGCAAGGCTATTGGAGCTGAACTGCAAATTTATCCCCTACAGGAACCAACCCCAGGCAAACTGCGAGGTACTTGAAACTGTCCTATATCGAACTTTTGTACTAGTAAGGGCCCTTCCATGCGGTGATTCAGAGCTTACTTGTACACAGCTCCGCCACCTGAATTAATTAGGTCTCCACCTGGGAGGCAGGACTGAATGACTCTCCTTATAGGGGTGGAGTAAGGCAACTCGAATCCTACACCACAGTGCCCCCTTTGGACCCAAGTCCAGAAGACAGCAAAAAAAAAAAAAAAAAATCCACATGGCCAGAGACCTCAGACAAAAACAAAACAAAACAAAACAAACAAACAAACAAAAAAAACAGAGCGAAATGTCTCCAACAAAAGAAAGCAACGCTATTCCGTCCAGCCCGAACCACCTCACCACAACTGAAACACATGAAAATGATGATAATTCTACATTATGGAAAGTGATAAAGTCCCTTCAAGAAGAACTTAAAACTATGAAGGAATTCAAAGAAGCCACAATTTTACAAGTCAAAACAACGAATAACGTCATTAAAGAGCTCCAAGCCAAGGTGACCCAGCTTGAAAGGGAAAAGGATAAAGCAATGAATGATCTCCAGACAAAAACAAGCAAACTGGAGAAGGAAATGTACAAAACTAACACTACCACTCAAGACATGAAAATAGAAATGGAAACAATAAAGAAAACACAGTCAGAGTTAAAAGAGGAAGTGGAGAATCAAGGGATGAGAACAGGAACTACGGATGTGAGTATCAAAAATAGGATGCAAGAGATGGAAGACAGGATCTCAGGTATGGAAGATTCGATGGAAGAAATCAGTACAACATCCAAAGAAAATGAGAAGGCTAAAAAATCTCTCACCCACAACATCCAAGAAATCAAGGACTCAATGAAAAGATGGAACCTAATAATTATAGGCATAGAGGAAAGAGAAGACTCCCGACACCATGGTCCAGGAAATATCTTCAACAAAATCATAGAAGAAAACTTCCCAAACCTAAAGAAAGAGATGCCAGTAAAAATCCAAGAGGCTTACAGAACACCAAACAGATTAGATCAGAAAAGAAACTCCTCTCGCCACATAATAATAGAAACTCCAAATGTAGAGAACAAAGAAAGAATATTAAAAGCTGTAAGAGAAAAAGGCCAAGTAACATACAATGGCAGACCCATCAGAATCACACCTGACTTCTCCTCAGAAACTTTAAAAGCTAGAAGGGCCTGGATGGATGTCCTACAAGCCCCAAGAGAACATAGGTGCCCAGCCAGACTACTATACCCAGCAAAACTCTCTATCAACATAGAAGGAGAAAACAAGATATTCCATGACAAAATCAAATTCAAACAATATCTCCTCACAAACCCAGCCCTACAGAAGATCCTAGAAGGAAAATTCCAACCCAGAGAAGATAACTACACCAAAGAAAACAGAGGAAATAGAAACCTCCACAGCAACTAAACAAAAGAGAAACACAAGACAGCCAGCTATACCAAAATAATTGGAAATAACAACCCATGGTCAGTAATATCCATCAACATCAATGGACTCAACTCGCCAATATAAAGACACAGACTTACAGACTGGATCCGTAAACAAGACCCATCTTTTTGCTGCATACAAGAAACACATCTCACTATTGAAGATAAACACTACCTCAGAGTAAAGGGCTGGGAAAAGGTCTTCCAAGCAAATGGACCCAGGAAACAAGCTGGAGTAGCCACCCTAATATCAAACAAAATAGACTTCCAATTGAAGTTAATAAAAAAAAGACAGAGAAGGGCATTACATATTCATTAAAGGAATTATCCACCAAGAGGTCATCTCAATATTGAACATCTATGCCCCAAATACAAAGGCACCTACATATATAAAAGAAACGCTTCTAAAACTTAAGTCGCACATTGATCCAAACACTTTAATAGTGGGAGACTTCAACACCCCACTCACAACTATGGACAGATCATCAAGACAGAAGCCAAACAGAGAAATAATGAGTCTAACAGAGATCATGAACCAAATGGACCTAACAGATATCTACAGAACATTTCACCCAAACACAAAAGAATACACCTTCTTCTCAGCACCTCACGGAACCTTCTCCAAAATTGACCATATAGTTGGACACAAAGATAGCCTCAACAGATACAAGAAAATTGAAATAACCCCTTGTATCTTATCAGATCACCATGGAATAAAGCTGAACTTCAATAGCAAAAGAATCAACAGAAAGTCTACACTCACATGGAAATTGAACAACTGTTTACTAGAGGACCACTGGGTCAGGGAAGAAATAAAGAAGGAAATCAAAGACTTCTTAAAATCCAACGAAAATGAAGACACAACATACCCAAACCTATGGGACACAATGAAAGCTGTGCTATGAGGAAAGTTCATAGCACTAAGTGCCTTCAAAAAGAAAATTGTGACAGCTCATATTAGTGAATTAACAGCTAAACTGGGTGAATTGGAAAAAAAAGAAGCAAACACTCCCAAGAGGAGCATAAGGCAGGAGATCCTCAAACTTAGGGCTTAAATCAACAACTTAGAAACAAAAAGAACTATATAAAGAATCAATGAAACCAAGAGTTGGTTCTTTGAGAAAATCAACACAATATAGACAGACCCTTAGCCAAATTAAGTGAAAGACAGAGGGAGAAAGCAAAAATCAACAAAATCAGAAATGAAAAGTTAGAAATAACAACAGACATTGAGGAAATCCAGAGAATATTTGGATCCTACTTTAAAAATCTATACTCCACCAAATTTGAAAACTTAAGTGAAATGGATAATTTTCTTGATAGATTCCACCTACCGAAGCTAAATGAAGATCAGATAAACAGATTAAACAGCCCTATAACCCCTAAGGAAATAGAAACAGTTATTAAAAATCTCCCAACCAAAAAAAGCCCAGGGCCAGATGGCTTTAGCACAGAATTCTACCGGACTTTCAAAGAGGAGCTAACACCAATACTTTTCAAACTCTTTCACAAAGTAGAATCTGAAAGAACATTGCCAAACTCATTCTATGAGGCCACAATCACCCTGATTCCTAAACCACACAAAGACCCAACAAAGAAAGAGAACTTCAGACCAATCTCCCTCATGAACATAGATGCAAAAATACTTAATAAAATACTAGCAAACCAAATTCAAGAACACATCAAAAGTATCATTCACCATGATCAAATCAGCTTCATCTAAGGGGTGCAGGGATGGTTCAACATATGAAAATCTATCAACGTCATTCACCATATAAACAAGATGAAAGAAAAAAATCACATGATATTCTCGCTAGATGCAGAAAAAGCATTTGACAAAATCCAACACCCCTTCATGCTAAAAGTTCTGGAGAGAACAGGCATACAAGGGCCGTACCTAGAAATAATAAAGGCAATATACAGCAGGCCAGTGGCCAACATCAAAATAAATGGAGAGAAACGAAGCATTTCCTCTAAACTCAGGGACAAGACAAGGATGTCCACTTTCACCATATCTCTTCAATATAGTACTTGAAGTTCTTGCTAGAGTAATAAGACAACTAAAGGACATCAAGGGGATAAACATCGGAAATGAAGAAGTCAAATTATCACTATTTGCAGATGATATGATAGTATATATAAGCGACCCCAAAAATTCCACCAGAGAACTCTTACAGCTGATAAACACCTTCAGCAAAGTGGCTGGATGCAAAATTAATTCAAAAAAGTCAGAAGCCCTTCTTTATACAACAAACAAATGGGCTGAGAAAGAAATAAGGGAAACAACCCCCTTCACAATAGCTGCAAACAACATAAAATACCTGGGGGTAACTCTAACCAAGCAAGTAAAGGACCTGTACAACAAGAACTTCAAGCCCTTGAAGAAAGAAATGAAAGAGGCCTTTAGAAGATGGGAAGATCTCCCATGCTCATGGATAGGTAGGATCAACATAATAAAAATGGCCATCCTACCAAAAGCAATATATACATTCAATGCAATTCTTATCAAAATACCAACACAATTTTTTATAGACTTGGAAAGAGCTAGTCTCAATTTCATATGGAACAACAAAAAGCCCAGAATAGCTAAATCAATCCTGTACAATAAAAAAAACATCTGGAGGTATTACCATCCCAGATTTCAAGCTGTACTACAGAGCAATAGTTGTAAAAACAGCATGGTATTGGTATAGAAACAGACCAGTAGATCAATGGATACCTTGTGACTGTCTGCAACTCCAGTTCCAAGGGATCCAATGTCCTCTTCCTGCCTTTCTGTCTCAGCGGACACTGAATACAAGTGGTATATAGACATGCACGCAAGCAAAACATCCATCCATCCATCCATCCATCCATCCACATTTTAAAAAAATTGTCTTTTTCAATAAGTAAATAAAGCTATTGTTTTGTAAGGTAACACAGGTAGAATTTCTTAAAGACAACTATGTTTTCAAAGACTTTGCTGATTGATGATACCAGGAAAGCATGCCTGAACAGCAGCGTGCTTTGCTCAGGTTTATAAACTAGCCAATCTCAGGTTCAGCATGGTGGGTACATAACAGAGCTTTTCAAGCTCATGTATTTTTTTTTTATCAGATAAAACATTTTTTAACAGTCTGACTTTGCTATGACTAAAACATTTTAATCATTTTATATCATCTTCAATAACTAACTTATCACTAAACACAAAGCTTTGCAAACACTGGCAGGTATCATAGAAAGCCATTTAAAGACACCTCTCTTGACCAAAGAATACACACACTATAGTACTTATAAGAACTTTCATATTATGCTATTTGGGGGTTTATTATTAATCAAATTTATTTTTAACTAATACATAAAAGAACAATATTGAACATATTGATGGGGCAATGTGTTGTATAATATTTAAATCAGGTTAAACACATCTTCTTCTCATACCACACATAGGCCTCTCATTTATGGTGAAGATGCTCACCAGCCTTCTTAGGAGCCTCTTGGAACTTGACAGTGTGTTATTATTGTCTGAGGTCTTCTACTGTTACTATCACCCTCGAAATTCCTATTCTTTTCTCCCTATAACTTAGTATGCATTGGTCAACCTTTCCTCACCCATCCTTCCTCTTTATTCTCTCCAGCTCAAATTTTTATTACTTTTATTTTAATTTAAAAGACAGTGTGCTCTTTTACCTTTGCTGAGAGTAAGCTTCATATTTATGATGAGAAAAAGACATTCAGAAAGTTCAACTCAGAGATTCTTCCACGTCAGACAAATTCTTTGCCAAA
The DNA here is from genome assembly GCA_907164525.1 of Lophiomys imhausi. NCBI lineage: Eukaryota > Metazoa > Chordata > Mammalia > Rodentia > Muridae > Lophiomys > Lophiomys imhausi. The sequence goes on from CAJQZJ010001896.1 coordinate 12,125,807, forward strand.
CCACCAGTAAACAGTGACCATAGCCAGTTTCCAATCTAAACATCCTTTGACATGCAAAAGCAAAACAATCTACTCTTGCAAAGAGACAAAGTGATGAATCTGCAACACTAAGAGCCATCACATGCTGCTGGCTTTCATCCTGATAGAGTTGTTGACCATCTGATGTTTAGAAATGGACCCCTTTCTACTCCTGCATCATAAAGAAATGAGGTGGCCAGAAACTCATTAAAGAAAAAAATAGAATGTCTTCATTAAGACTGTCTTGGACTAGTGGAGCTGTCAGTTTCAGAGTTTTGGAATATGGGCCTGATGGGGAATGAAGTGACTTGGCACACTGAAGATGCAGCTGGAGTCGTTTTAGTAAATGCCGGGGATTTTCTGAGGGTAGCATATAAAGAGAATGATGGTGGTGAAACCAAAGAGTATTCTCGGCAGTAGGACAGGCTGAGCAGAAGGAGAGCAATAGAGATAAACGTTCAGCATGACATCAGAGAAAAAGCAGAGGAGACAGAAAAGGGAAGTGATTTACAGTGATGATTCGTGGAAACCGAGAAGCATCATGGGATAGTGACTTCAGAACAAGGCCTAGGTGGGATGCTCTCACTAAAATTGCACATTTGGTTTCAGGTTTCATTAGGGGAAGTTTATTACCTGAAGCAAACACAGCTGATGAGCACAGTCATTTTTTTCTCTAAGTCTGCACAATCTTTAAAAAATAAACAGAAAGCTTAACGCTTGTGATTCCAATGTATATGACCCAAAACTTATAAAGAATCATTATTTTTTCTGCATGTCTTGCCAGTTAACCTTTTATTCTAAATTTTGTATTGTGAACTTCAAAGATTAATTTATATTTTTCTAAACAATAAAGTTATGCTGAAAAATTGGATGCAAATTCTATAAGATGTTCACTTGGGGACTGATGGCTACAAGTCATTCATAAAGCAACAGAACTTCCTTTGGAAGGATAGAGTAACTGAATTGGGGAATAAGTCTCAATAGCATCAGAGCTTTGGGGACTGAAGCAAGAACTTCTTTGTCTTCTGGTATTTATGTTCTTAGCACCCACCCTAGTGCCTGGCATTGAGTTATTCATTAGTAAATGGTGAAGTTTAAACACATAGTAATTCCTAACCAAGATGTTTAATTGAGACCATGGTAAAATGGTATAAATCTCCAGGTACAAAAGTTGCCTAAGTTGTATGATTTAATATAAAATTCACCAAAAAAAAGTATAGCGACAAATTGATGGATAAAATGCTTCTTGTGCAAGAACGAGAATTTGAGTGCAGATAGCCCCTTAAACCACATCAACTAGGAACAGAGCACTAATAGATAATTAGTGGCTCTGTGTGAAGACAGGTGGCAGAGTCAGGAGAACTCCTGGATCCCCCGTGGGCCACATAGACTAGTGCTTGGTATACATACAATAGAACAAGAGATTCTGTGTAAATCAAGGCAGAAGGAAAGGATTAGTATGCAAAGTTGTCCTCTGACCTCCACATGGTTCATAGCATGTGAACATGCACACATGAGGGAGAGAGAGAAAACAGAAAAGTAGATAATACAAAATAGTCTGTATAGACATTATTACTTCATTCCAATTGATCTCTGTACTTTCCAAGGGTTTCCTAGTGTTCCCGCCTTGCAAAGCCAGCTGCCATCGACCATCTTGAGTCTAGCATTAAGAATATTGGAAATGTGAGGAAATACAATTATCACTAGAAGAATACAATGTGGAAATATGGTGTCCCAAACTTCTGGTTCTGCTGTAGCTGTCAACGAAGAACTTCCAGGAGTGTGGACTTGAGATTAATTCCTCTCTCCTGGGACTTTGGGACTTCATTCTGAAGAAGATGTCTACAGTGTCAATACCAAGAAAGGAAGACTGAGGCACATGGTTTTACAAAGAAAATATTTAGCACACTAGCAACTAGATGTAGGGCAAGCACATGCATTTCCATATCAAACCAACACACACAAGAGAATCATCTATCTTTATAGGCTAGTAAATCTTGCAAATTGATCTCATGGGAATGTTTTCCTAGGACCTGAATCTTATGCATACATTTCAAAAAATGAATCTAAGAGAAATGGCACCATCTCAAATAAAATTAGCCCTAGGCAGGCAAAGTTCTAAAATCACACATTTTAACAGACTCTTTACCTACTAGTTACAGGAAAAAAAAAAAAAAAAAACATCCAAAAGACTGGCAGGAAAGCAAGTCACGGTCTACAGGGCTAATTCCTCAGCTACACAACTGGTGCTGTAGAGGTAACCTGTTGGGGAGGTCAGAGTTTCCACGAGGGCATGCCCATCAGCATGGAAGGCAGTGGCAGAGCATTTCTGTAGCCAGGATAACCCTCACCATAGAATGCTAGGCTAGAATATGCAGACAGCACCCTCGGTGAGTCCTCAATGCAGGTGAAGTGAACTGAGCACGGGCCTGCTAAGATATGTGCTCCTTATACTGTGTGTATGAGAAGATCAGGTTGAAATAAATCAGTAGTTTGCAGCAACCCACCCAGTTACTATATCAGCAAAAAGGACTGGAAATGTCTGCTCAAGAATATACATATATTTAGTTATTTATTTATTACTTCAAGTTACATCTCCATCACAGCCCCCTCATTCCACCCCTCTCAGTCCCGTTCTTCCATCATTCCAACCTTTTCCCCCTCTCCCACCTATCTTAGCAATTAGATGTGGGGCAAGCACATGCATTTCCATATCAAACCAACACACACAAGAGAATCATCTGTCTTTATAAACTGGTAAAGTTTATAAAGTGTGGGGTGCCCCTACATATCAGCCCGTCAGTTCAGCAGTCATATGAGGATTAAGAGCTTCTTCCTCTCACACTGGAGGCCTACATGGTAGCTCCACTAGGGCAAAGTGTCCCACTAACAGGTAACAAAGTCTATGTTCCTGCTCCTTTTGGTCTGTTGCTTGTACTATAGTTATCCTGTACTATATGGCTAAAATCCAATTGTAAGTGAATACATGCCATGTGCATCTTTCTGTGTCTGGGTTAGCTCGCTCAGAGTGAGCTTTTCTACATCCATTCAGGCAGCAAATCGAATGATTTCCTTGTTTCTGATGGCTGAGTAGTATTCCATCGTGTAAATGTACCACCATTTTTTTTTTTTTTTATCCATTTGTTGGTTGAGGGACATCTGAGTTGTTTCCAGTTTCTATTGAAACTGGAAACCAGTTTCTCATGAAACTGAAAAGCTTCTGTAAGGCAAAGGGCACTGTCATTCGAACAAAATGGCAGCCTACAGATTGGGAAAAGATCTTTACCAGCCCCACATCTGACAGAGGGCTAATATCCAAAATTTATAAAGATTTTGATTCCTAATGAAGTGCCCAGAGTTCAGAATCTGTCAGCTGTCATTCAACATTTTGGAGCATTTACAGAATAATTCTTATGTCTTTGCTTCCTCATAGGCAAAGCGACAAGAGTGACTCCTTATTAATACACACGAAAATCATACTTTAGGTTGTAAGGACTCAGTTAGGCACACTGCTTTGGTTACAGTGAAAGCCGCAACCTTTTCTTTGAAATACCAGATAGTAAGTCAATGCGTGAGGTTTGGGGTGTTGTGGGAAGGGGACAGCTTGTGAACTGTCACAACTACACACTCCAGTCTGCTGGAGCACAAAAGGAGTCACAGAGTAAGTGATGAGTGACTGTGTCTCACCAAAACTTTGAATACAGAAGAGCCACATGTTGCCCAGCCTGTAATTTATGAGTGTTCACAGAGTGCCTAATAAGACTGTTATTATACTTTGTTCAGGTTCCAGGATTACACAAGCTGGGCATAACTATAGGCACACACCTATAGTGCCAGAACTTTGGATGTGGAAACAGGAGGATCTGGTGCCCTAGGCCATTCTTGGCTCCACTGAGAATTTAAGGCCAGTCCGAGTTACAGGACTTCTCTCAAGTAGGGTAAAAATAAGAATGAGAAGAAACAATGTATCACAAATACATCCAAGCACAGCAAATATTTAAAATTGCCTACAACATTCCACAAGCTTCACTAAGTGCTTCGTGTATATTTGTTTATTAAGTCTTGGGCTGGGAATGCAGCTCAGCACACACAAGGCCCTACGGCCACATTAACAAAGATTGGCACTGTATACCTGTAATCCTAGCACTCAGTATGTGGAGGCGGGTGTTTCAGAAGTGCAAAGTTTTCATTGACTGGGTAATGAAATTCAAAGTCATGCTATATGAGACTGTGTCTAAAAAGAAAATGAAAACAAATACACAAACTAAAACGTATTCAGTGTCTGTCACTTTCAAGGTAGAAATAGATTCTATTCCTGTTTTAACAAGATGATTTTAAGCAACTGATGCAATGCTGCAGTTACTGATTTCAGAAGTTGGGGAGCTGAGTGCAAGTCCTCAGGCTTTGCCCTCTGTGCTCTTCTCCATGCTTTCTGACTGATGTAGGACTAACTTGGCTTGCAAACATTACACTCTCTGGCCAGTTCTTCACGCTCACGCTGTTGTACATATTGTCTTGAGGATCTTTCAAAGGGACAATCAAATTTCTCTCTCTCTCTGTGTGTGTGTGTGTGTGTGTGTGTGTGTGTGTGT
>CAJQZJ010001896.1:12138186-12158696 GCA_907164525.1 Lophiomys imhausi
GTTCTAGGTAAGACTGCACAAATGTACATGGTTCTAGGTAAGACTGCGCAAATGTACATGGTTCTAGGTAAGAGTGCGCAAATGTACATGGTTCTAGGTAAGCGTGTGCAAATATACATGGTTCTAGGTAAGACTGCATGAATGTACATGGTTCTAGAAAGAGAAGCTCTTGTTTGGCTAGGAGGGGACATGGGGAAATTATGCAAAGGCATTATCAAACTATACTGCTATTGAAAATAATCTGTGAAGGAGTGATAGAAAATCCCTCAGAAATTGGGAACTGGAATGAAACAAGAGCTAAAAAGTGGACTCTCTTTCAGAAAAAATACTCAGAAGACCATGTCATCTTTGAAGTGTGGCTACCATTTGCTCACAACTAAAGGAGTGTCATGGTGAATAGCACCACTTTAAAAAAAAAACAGGTGCCAAATACATATGGACTGGACATTGGGAATGTATGCTAAGCCATATAACTCTTATCATCGTGGCCTATTTATTTCTGTTGTTTTGTATTGTATTTATAGTTATAAGAAAAAGAACCATTATTTGGACTGAAAGGGAGAGCTGTTGGGGGGAAAAATAAATACCTTAAACTAAAAAAAAAAAAAAAACAACTGAATCTCACAAAAATTTGGTAATTCCAGTCACTTCTTTAAATCTACATGCACTTATAGGAGGAGGGATTTCTCCGAGAAGAAAAAACCCTCAATTTTTAAAAAGGAATTTCTTGAACACTTATGGATTAACAAATGATAGAAACCAATGAACCTCCATTTTGTACATATCCATTATAAAAACATTCTGATTAGTGGGTTTGTTGAAGTCTCTTCATGACTATGCCAGTGATTGATAATATTGTTGGCCTTTTCTTTTAAAAAAAGTTTTTATATTTACTTATTTTATTTTATGTGTATAAGAAATTTGTTGCATGTACATATGTATATATACCTACCATGTGCCTGCCTAATGCCTATGGAGGCCATAAGAAGGTGTTGGATGTCCTGGAAGTAGAATTACAAATAGTTGTGACCTGTCATGTAAGTGCTGGGAACTGAACCTGAATCCTTTTTAAGAACTAGTGCTCTTAAAAACTGAGCCATCTCTCTAGCCTCTGACCTTTCCTTTTAAGGTAATTTCTATACCACTACTAGACTCTTTAGTTCTATTTTTGGTATGAGTGAATGTATGAATCAAGAAAAAGGATGACCTAGACTTTTCAGAGAATCTTTTACTGTTAAGGTAGGTATGAAGGACCAGAGTTATGACATCTGTCTTAAAGAAATGAGATGTCACCCATCACAAAATGGAGGTAGTATCTAGTCATATAAGCATCAGAATGTCAAATCAATTAATAAATAAACACATAATGTATACATATATTCATCTTATATAACACATTGTATTTTTATCAGAGGATTTTATTAACTGATTTTATATCTCTGTCATTATACCCTATCTTGAATATTAATATATTTACAGAGGAAACAGCAAAGAGGGAGTGGAACGATAGGCAATGACTTCAAAATGACATTATATTCTTTTACTCCAATACAGTAACTAACAGCCTGTGTTGTTTTTAGTGTTGCCTCCATTGCTTGGATCCACACGAGTATGAGGTAGGTACAATGTTAGCTTCACAGACGCAATTGTTTTTATTTGGTGTTCTTATTTGTTTTAGCTGGAAAACTACGGATGAAAATGACACCAAGGAATTCAAGGAGGTGACAAAGAAGATTTTTAAAAAGCCTCATGATACCCCCATGCACCATCTAAGGACCCTAAGACCCTCAAGGTGCATTCTGATCAGTGGGCAATCTGGCATTCATATTTTGGGGGTTCTCTTCCCTTAGATTGGTTATTTTTATGGTTCCTAGAGGTGTTAGATATTTGAAGACTAATACAAAGATTCTGTGGTATAGTGATGAAGTTGCTGGATATGTAATGCCCAAAGATGATCTCTCACTAGGAATTAATACATTCCTATTCTCTATCTGGGACCCAAATGAGAATCCAATTTGTTTATCAAATCTAGGACAGAATGATAGATTTATTAGAGACAACCTATGTTCATGTATTATCAACTGACTAAGTTTGCTTTATCTTATAAATTCAGTTTGATTGCAAGTAGACCTGAGTCAATGGTTCATACTACCCAAGTTTTCTGCTACTTAGGGGAAAAAATAACATCCATAGCCTTTGCACTGGGCATGTGGACAAAAATAAAATTCAGGCAATTAACCGGCAGCATTGCATGTATATTTACACACAAAATGGCTTATTTTTTCATTGTAATTAGCTCATAGAGCATCGCTGGGGACTCTAAATAAATGTATGGAAATGTCTGCATATAAATAAACGGTTTGCACTGGAGTTAATTTGCTTTACCACTAGATACAGGCAGGAGCTAAGTGAGCTATTAGCGCTGAGCATTAGTTTTGCAGACAGTAGAAGAGCCCTCCATTTTAGCAGAAGTCCTTTGTTTTCTTGCCTCCATCCTAAAAACTGTCTTATTAGCATTTCCCATCCCATTTCTTAACCTTTCTCTATCATTCAATCACCAGAGAGTTTTAAGAGAACGAACATAGCAAGCAAGCAAATACGTGGGTCCAACCGGGGAGTCGTCTCCTGATTGGAGGTATGGTTGGCTCAAATGCACAGCTGAGGCGCTGCACTGCTGACTTGCTGTAAGGTTCATCTGGGCTAGCAATAGCCCCTGATGACCACAGCTCTTCCAGCCATATGTCTTTGCTTGCAGACGACCTTGTGTTGACAATGAGCGCCTGTTCCCCTGGGGAAAAACTAAAGCACGTTGAACTTCAATGGACCTTAACCTAGCCCTAGACCTGAGGACAGAATGCTTCTTTTTTTTTTTTTAGATTTTTTTTTTTTTGGTTTTCTTAATCTAATTTTTGTCTTTTTACCTCATGTTTGTGTTTCTGCTGCAAATTTATTAAAGCCAGAAGAGATTTTGCACACGTAAAGACAACCATCCCAGTTAATCAAAGGGCTGTTCAATAGATGGAAGTGCCCCAAGAAAGACTTGGGTCATTTGTGAGAATTCTGACTCTCCATGGACGAGCAAGCGCACATTGCTGTCTGAGAGCCTTCGGGTGAGGCCATAAGGAGACAGAAATAATATCACTGTTTCAATGCTGGTAATCTCCAAACTTATTCATGACCAGCCATCCCCTACGTCCTTAGATGTACTCTGTGGAGTACACATTTTATCGTCCTTGTTTGAGAAATGGGGAACCTTGGGGGTAAAGCTAAGAGATGGATAGTGGCCAGTGAGCTCTGGAAGTGCTGGATGGGTCAGGGTCAAGGTCCAGGGTGAACTAACTGACATAGAGGTCAGAATACAAATATCTTTGAACATGATCAGGCTCTGGAGAGGCAGCTGTGGTTTGTAGCTTTTCACTCTAATCTCACCCCTCATAATTACACTGCGTCGTGTCTACTGAGTACAAACTCTCCATGTACACAACAAGTACATTCATTCAGTTAATGTTTACAAATCCTCATAAGTACAATCATTCTTTCTGATTTATAGATAATTTATGCATGGGGATGTTAAATAATTTGCCCAGCGTCTAAAATTGAGTCTGAACAGTAGAAGCCTGTAGCTTCCTTTGTGTTTCAAGACACTGGGGGTGTCGGCAGTTGTTATAGATAAACAAATGCATGGTTGTTTCTTCCACAAGAACCAGGAAGGGCCATGCAAAATAATTAGCCAGAGGGTATTGTTTTTAATTTTAAAACACTCCTTATTTATTATTCTTCCATGTTGCATTTTCTTAGAAAACATGTGCTCAGTGTAGATTTTACTCAAGTTGTGGGTGGGCCAGTAAGGCCTAGGGGTCATGGTTTAGACATGGTTAGTACATGGTATAGAAAGCAAATTTCCATTTTTCTGTGAAGATTATTATGCTATGCAGTCTTAGAAAAATCCACAGGGTCTAAAAGTAGCATCTTACTTATGATCAAGTTGGGCAAAATTATTTGTAAAATTTGCTTCAAAAATTAATGGAATGCATTCTGCAAACCATTAGCCCAGGATTGACACAAAGCAGAGAACAAATAAATGTTGTAACCCAGAACTCTCTGGACTCAATTTCTCCATCTTGAAGTCACTTCCTTCTCTTTGCTATAAATGCAAACCTTATTCTTCCATTGAGACTCAGGTCAAGTACTTCTTCCTGCTCACTCTTTCTAATTGCATGTTGAGCAACTGTTGTGTAGTGGGAGTGTACTCCAGTGCAGTGCCAGGCTGCAAATGTGTGTATGTGTGTGTGTGTGTGTGTGTGCACATGTGTGTGCTTGCACATGGGTGTATGTATGGTATATGAATGCACATGTGTGTGTTTGCACATGGGTGTATATCTGGTGTGTGATTGCACATGTGTGTGTGTTTGCACATGGGTGTATGTATGGTATGTGAAAGCTCGTGTGTGTGTGGTATGTGTGTATGTGTGTTCTTTGCAACTCTCAGGCTTTGTAATAAGATAAAGCAGATACTGTGGAAATCGCAAAGTAGTGTAAAATTCAGCCCCAGGTAGTCTCTGTTAGTTAATTAATAATATTATCCAAAAGCAGAACAAAATATGGTTCAGCAAGTTTTGAAACAGAACAGTTGAAATTAATTAGAAAGCAGCTATAGTGCAAGCATTATGCTATTTAAATAGAAAGGAAGCCTCATTTGGGATTAAGATGGATTAAAATGGTTTATGTTCTTATTTTATTACTCATTGTTTACTAACATGTTTTTGTATGTTTTCTTTGAAAGTAATATTTGTTTGGAACTAAATATGTTTGTAGTGCTACTTCCTGCACTCATATCTCTTACTAGGTGGGTAACTCATTTTCAAAGTACTTGCTTCCCAGGATTTTGGTCCCAGTGTATAAAATTAAAATATACTTTGGTATCAAATAATCCCTCATAGTTTGCTTTCTAAAACACCATTAGCAAAAGTCATTTAGGAAGGAAAGGGTTTATTTGGCTAACAGATTACAGTCCATCATCAGGGGAAGCCAATGCAGGAAATCAAGGCAGGAACTCAGAGGCAGGAACTAAAGAAGAGGCCATGAAGAACACTTCTTGCTGGCTTGTTTGTCATGGCTTGCTCAACCTGCTTCCTTATACAGCCCAGGACCACCTGCCAAGGGGTGGCACGGCCCAGCCCTCAGAGATCTGGGACCACCCACTTCAGTCAGTATCAGGAAAATGCCTCACAGACCTGCCTAGAGATCAATCTGATGGAGACGTTTTCTCAACTGAAGTTTCCTCTTCCCAAACAATCCTAGCTTGTATCAAGTTGACAACACAAAATCTAACTGGGACAATTCACTTTTGCTTTTTCTGACACTCTCTCCCCATTTCTGTAAAGTACCTATACTGTAAGCAAACCAAAGCCTGTATGGTTTCACTATGACATTCAGCTAAGATGTTACTTTTCCCTCTTCAGTCAGTGAAAATTCTAATTGTTCAAAGCTCAACCCAAATGCCATCTGCATGGGGGGAGACGGGGGAGGGGAGTGGGTCCTGGGAAGTGGGCCAGGCTGGAAGGAGTGGAGGGAGGGAAAGATCGGGATTGTATGAGATTAGATGTATGAGAGAAGAATAAATAAAAATTAAAAATGCAAAAAGAATTGGCAAGTCTGTGGCAACATAATTACAGCAGTGTCTTTACTCACAGTGTCTGTGTGAATTCCCATGAGAGTTTGTGCCCTACATACATTATACCTTGCAGTTACTTGAGGCCTGTGAATATCAAAGGCAGGAAGGTTATTTCCATTTTGCCTAGAAACCAGCTCAGAAGTTGGCACATTGAGAAGGTGTCCAATAGGAACATATTCAAACTTCATGCCACTATAAACCTAGCCCAGTAGTATGGTTTGACTCTTTTCTGACAGACAAGTGTAAAAAAAAAACAAAAAACATTCCATTTACTAAATAGCCATTCTAGCATTTTACATTATTTAGTGATAAACTGGGGACTACTTGGCAGATGAATGACAGAATATTAATCAGTGGTCATTGATCTTGTAATGTGACACCACTGTGACTCTATGTGAGTAGGTAAATCCTCTACCGTTTCAAGTATCCAGTGTCACCTCATAACATAAGGGGTAACATAACATAAGATAAGGCATGTATCTCATATCTTCGTGTCTCAGCTGAATTAAATAGTGTCCATAGTTACACGGTACAATGTGTGTACAATTAGCACACATTGAGAAATGATGGCTCTCTCTTTCTATTTGTCCCATTTTCTCAGACCTGAGCACTCTACAGTTAAACTTTGTTGCTTCTTGCTCCACATGTAGTGGAGGCAGCTGGTGTATACTGTCCTCTCACCTGTATAATCATTACTTCAGTATTTCAAGACTGACATGAGAGCAATCAGTATATGATAACAATTAATTTGCACTTACATCAAGCCCTTATTTTACCTTATTACTTCTCTCGTATAAAACCATACCCCACTTTAATCCATCATCATACAAAAGACTGGAAACATAACATTTACTTTTTATGAACATTAAACTTAGTGATTTAAAAGCCTCTCACCAGCTCCTCTAATATTTGATGAAGAATAACAGATACCAATAAATTTTAGTTTTCATTAGAGTATAATAAAATTTTTCTCATGGCGGCAGTATGTTGACAGTGGGGTAATGTCTGGCACAATGATTTCTGTCTCTGAATAAAATGTGAGCATTTCCATATGAATCAGGGATTTTAGCATTGTTGTGTCTTCATGGGAGGCCAAGCTGTGAATTTAAATAGTAGCATATGTCATACTTATGTGTACACACAGTATTTCAAGTGACTAACTGTGACAATATTAGTGCTACCAACTTGAAATTTTCAACCTGCAGAGTGAGCACTTGTGACTGAGGAAAAGCAACCAACTGTTCCACATGAGGTAGCAGTTGAGTAGTTGAGATGGTGAACTCTAACCTTGCCCTCTGACCTTTTTGTCAGAGGACATTGGGTAACAAGTGAAACTGGCTTCCTGTACCTTGAGGAAACTTGTACTGGAAATTCTAATGGTGGTACTTGAGTACCATGATATATATACACCATGGCACATATTGGAACCATAACCTGGCAAACAGCCTCACAGAGAGGATAAACGCCAATCTTCCTCACTGTTATCATAAAAGATTTTTGTTCAGTTGAGTGACTGCTGAGAAATTCGGATGCTTGTTACTAGTAATGTCTGTAGGTTACATGATGGTGGTGTGGATGTCTATGAAGACCTGTACATCTGTAGAACAAACATTTTCCACCAACTACCAAGACATCTGAGCAGGCAAGGATGAGAAGAACCACTGAAATTGGTTATTTACTCTCATTATTTCAAACAAAATTACAGTCATAGCTGAAAACAATGGTGGATGTACATTAATCCTAATTCCTATGATCTGGAGTCTATAACCATGCTCACCTAGAATGGAGAGACCATGTGCCTACTAAAGTGAAGACATTACAAAGGAGCAAAGCTTTGTACCTAGCTTTGCTAATATGTCACATATCAAGGTGACAACTGATAAATTCCACATGACTCCAATGCAAGGAAGAAAGGTCACCTCTTTCAACTTTGCTTTGACCTTGAAAATTTAGTTCCAGCTATAACTTAGCACTATATAAAGCAGTATATGGTGGAGGTTGTAAAAAATTTCCACAAACTTGATTGCTTAAACCCCCATGAATCTATGGACTTTTATTTATTTGTTTGTTCCTAAATCCAGTAGCCTGGCACAGGTCGTCTGAGGCTAAGCCTAAAGGGTAGACATGAGATTTTGCTTCCTGGGAGGTCTAGAAGTGAATCTGATCTTAACATTTCCAGCTTCTATAGGCTGTCTACACATTTTGTCTCTCTCTCTATACTCATTGGTTGGCTGTCAACACTCCCTGGCTTGAAGGTGCTTCCTCTTTCACTAGAGCCAGAAGGGTAGTTTGAGGTCTTCTCATGTCATGCCATGCTAATGCTCAACTTTTAATGTTCTCTGTCCCATTTTATTTTAAAGGTTTCTGTGGCCATACTTGGCTATCCACCTAAACCAGGATATACACCTTATGGTATAGTCAACTCTGATAACATTTATTTTTACCTGCAACTTTAAAATCTCTATACAAGGTAATATATTCAAAATATGGGAGACTATGGATCTTTAGGAGGATCATTAATTTGTTTACCACTGATGTCAATCCAAGAGCTACTAGAAACTTCTCTTTCAGTGCTGATGAACATGATTTTTAAAACTTAGTTGTTTAGATATTGAATAGAGGGGAGGACCAATAAAATTAAAGACATTTCAAAAAAGTCATATGGAAACCAACTGAAACCCACTTCAGGCTGTCAATGTAGCAAAATGGTAGTTGTATGCATTATAGTCTGAGATTGTATGAAATAAACTCAAGACAAACATACACACAATAAATCTTAGCTTTTCATAAGTCATAGGTTTCTTTCAGCTGATGGGCTGTTCTGAAACCATTAATTAACCTCTAACTCTAGACTTTCCTCTCAAATGAGATGTTGATGTAATTATTTTAGTAGTTGTTTTAGAATTATAAACCAAGAGCCCAATAAGAAAGGTTGAAAGAACGTCTGACTACCAAAGTTGAGGAAAATTAAGACATAGAACTGGAATAGTGTCATTTTACAAATTAACCCATTAAACCACATATACAGAGAACTCAGTAAATAGAGGAAGATGTGTAAAAGCGCACATACCAAGTAGGAATCAGTGATTGCTGGAATAGGAGCACGTGTGGGACTCTTTGGCTTTTATTTTTATTACTATGATACAAATAAATATATTTATAGAATATTGGCTCCTGGAAACTACCACCAGGACCACCTGCAGACAGCATGATTATTTAACAGGTATATAATACTTTTGGAGGGAAGACGCCTATGAAACATGTGACTATATTTAAATGTTATTTACTTACATTTATTTTTTAGTTTTTGAGACAGAGTCTTAGTATGTAGACCAAGAGAGCCATCAACTAGAACCTGTTCTGCCTGAGCTTTTCAAATGTTGCAATTCCAACCATACCACATCCTTTATCGCTCTACCTAACCTTTAAAAAGAAATCTCTGATTTCCAAGATCAAAAATCTAATATATAATGGGACACCTCTGGCTATTACTGGGAGATCTGGACAAACATTAAGTAGGAATCCACAAGGTCAGACCACCTCCACCTATACACTGGATATGAAAAGAGTTCACCACTTCCCTGCCCTCTAGATGCCTGCAGAAGAAACAGCTGAAAGATCTCAGAAAGAGCACAGCTGCTAACAGATGTTTTCTTTGTACTACATCTCCTTAAAAGAACTTCTGTAACTGTTTCTATGACTGGAGTTTTCTAGGTGGCTGGCTTAGTGGAGAAACCAGATGACAATTGGGATGAGTGTCCTCATTGTACAAGACTGGAAGCTGTTAAAAATAACCACAAGTGATAACATTCATTTAAGAAATTAAATGACAAAGTAAAGCCAGAGGTACTGGTCCTCTTTAACCAACAATGTCTCCCTTGCCTATACTACTTATTATCCTTTAGAGAACAAGTAGCCATTCCATTTTGATAGCAGACATTCATTAATAACCAATGTGAAAACATAATGAGGCTTGCTCGACTACATCACCGTGGACCGGTTTTCCTGTAGCAAGTTGCTAAGTAAGAAACAGTTCTTGGATACACTGTCCTTTTTAGAAGATTTACTTCACTTCAATTGTGTAAATAGTTCCTGAATTCTTGTGTGTTCAGCACAGTTCTGGGAAGGATAGAAGAAACAAATGTTATAGACATAATTTTTGTCTACTGAGAGTTTGCAATGTCATTGGCAAGAGGAGACATGAACACGGCATCTTTATCTCCATGTGACAAAAGACTTGGTGTCATCAGCCCTTGCAGATTTCCTCACATATCTTATAAATAAGGCAGCTGGGCTGAGAGCACATTTGTAAAACTCTTGGTCCTTGTATCTATACCCCAGCTGTGCCTGCCCTAGTGAGAACTGGGAAATCACACATTTAAATGATAAAATGCCCACAGTCTCTGTCACTTGTGGAAACTAGCTCTGTGCCTTTAGATGTGACTATATAACCTGGATTAACCATAGAAACCAGGAAGGTAAAATGGACTGTAGTTGTGGGGAGAGTGAGCTCTAGGAAGGGGCTAATAAGACTCGAGTGCTATGAGGATGGAAATGGGCAAAGGGGATGAAATTTACCTGGGGAGAGGGACGGAGAGTAACACAGAGGGAGTGAGGAAACAGTGATTTAAAAAAAAAACATTTTGGATATTAACTCTCTGTCAGATGTGGGGTTGGTAAAGATCATATCCCAATCTGTAGGTTGCTATTTTGTTCTAATGACAGTGTCCTTTGTCTTACAGAAGCTTTTCAGTCCCATTTATTGATTGTTGGTCTTACCTGAGATATTGGTGTTCTTTTCAGGAAAGAACTCAAGAAATTAAACACCAAGAAATGAAATAATCCAATCAAAATATGGGTTACAGAGTTAAACTGAGAATTTACAGAAGAGGAATCTCTAATGGCTGAGACACAGTTGAAGAAATGCTCAGCATCCTTAATCATCAGAGAAATATAACTCAAGATGACTCTGAGATTCCATCTCCCACCTGTTAGGATGGCTAAGATCAAAAACTCAAATGACAACATATGCTAGCGACGTTATGGAGAAAGGGGAACACTCCTCCATTCCTGGTGGGAGTGCAAACTTGTACAACCACTATGGAAATCACTCTGGCGATATCTCAGAAAACTTGGAATAGCTCTCTACCTCAAGACCCAGCCATTCCACTCATGGGTGTACATCCAGAAGATTCCTCACCAAACCACAAGAGCATCTCCTCAACTATGTTCATAGCAGCTTTATTTGTAGTAGTTAGAAACTGGAAACAACCTAATTGTCCCTCAACCGAAGAATGGATAAAAAACAAAAACAACTACAAAAAAACAACTATGGTGCATTTACACAGTGAAATACTATCAACCATCAAAAACAAGGAAATCCTGCAATTTGCTGCCAAATGGATGGAACTAGAAAATCTCATCCCGAGGGAGCTCACCCAGACACAGAAAGATGCACATGGCATGTATTCACTTATAACTGGATTTTAGCCATTTAGTACAGGATAGCTATCTTACAACTAATAGGCTGAAAGGAATAGGAACCTGTTAGTGGGACACTTTGCCCTAGTAGAGCTGCCATGTAGCCCCCTAGTGCAAGAGGAAGTTCACAGCCCTCATGTGACTGCTGAACTGAGGGGGCTGAGGTGGGGGCACCCCACACTGGAGGAGTAGGATAGGTGGGAAAGGGTGTAGAGAGTGGGAGGGTGGGACCAAGAAGGGCGAAGGGAGGGGGCTGTGATGAAGATGTAACTTGAAGTAATAAATAAAAAATGTAAATAAAAAATTAAGGATGTTTGACAGAGCCATATGGAACATATTATGTCATGTTTACTTAAAAACACACATAGTATATATAAGCATATATGTACACATACACATGTTATAGATGCATAAATGCATAAATAGTAAATAAATGTATAAATAAATAAACAAATACACATATGCCACATGGAGTTATAATGTGCAAAAACCATAAACAAACAATAACAACAACAAAAAGCCCAGTGCCAGGCATGGGAAACCTCCCTTTGAGTCATTGATCAGAGGATTTAAGAACTCTGAAACCAAAATAGGTTACTGTTATTGACCCTGTTTTTCTAAAAGAACTTGAAGGCAAGATATTATTTCTCAAGACACAACACTTCAAACAGAGGCCTTAGTAGTAGAATCAAGATGGAAATGATATGGAGGCCTCATCCTAAGGACTGGCTCTAATAGTATCTGAAGGTGGTGTGTGAGCTGCCAAGAGAGAAAAACAGTCAATATTTCCCTCCAGCTGTAAAGTCTCAAATCACAGCAATGTCCAACATAGTAAGATATACCCAAAGATGTGATAATGCCACTTTTATTTGGGCAGTAACCAATAGATGTCTATTTGGACTTAAGTTCTATTCAATAGAAGGAAATTTATGCCTGGTACTGAAAACCTAGACAACTAACCATGGCTGGAGTGGTCATAGGTCATAGAGAAAAAAACCTACCACTTGCCATTTTCCTAAATTAATATAATTTAGAACTGTATTCAAGATACTTATCCTACTCATGTAGAAAAATAGCTCTCCTGCCTCATCTAAGCAGCTCCTTTTTAGCAGTTATTTGGCAAACTATTACAGAGGACTATGACTAATCAAACACAGAAAATAAGTGACTATGGTATACCCAGTCCCATGTGCTACATCTACAAAGAAACTCCTACTCCTAAGGCTCAGAGAAAAATCACACAAGAGGGGAAAAAAGATTGCAGAAACTGGAGTGTACACCAGGATGCCTCCTTCTAGATAGTCTCTCTCTCTCTCTCTCTCTCTCTGAGTCAGGGTCTGTGTATCCTTGCCTGTCCTAGAGTCACTTTGCAGACCAGGCTGGCCTCAAACTCACAGAGATCCAACTGCCTCTGCTATCTGAGTGCTGGGATTAAAGGTGTGCGCCACCACACCCTGCGATAGTCTCTTTTAAACATGGCAGAAAAGCTGAAACCATGAAATCTCAGTAATGTGGTTGCATAAGCACAAACTACATAATAGCACTATCACTTGATATGCAAATATGGACAGGGGAGATTTTACAAACTCCAATCCCAAGATTAAGAGCTAAAGGGAATTAACGGCTGCTGAAAGAGAATCAGTTTTCTTCAGTGATTAAACTCCTGATAG
The DNA here is from genome assembly GCA_907164525.1 of Lophiomys imhausi. Lineage (NCBI taxonomy): Eukaryota > Metazoa > Chordata > Mammalia > Rodentia > Muridae > Lophiomys > Lophiomys imhausi. The sequence continues at coordinate 12,151,012 of CAJQZJ010001896.1, forward strand.
GTTATTAAATCTAAAGTGGCCAATCCTAATTAGTAGTGTGTGTGTGTGTGTGTGTGTGTGTGTGTGTGTGTGTGCATATGTACACATGCACTCATACACAAGAGCTACAAGTGTTAAATGAGTCTTTGGATTAGAGCAATCAGCATAATACCAATACATATATAAACATGTATGATCCCATGTTCATTTTTATAAAGTGTTCTAGTTTCAGAATTGAATGAGACACCATGTTTAAGAAGCTCAGCTTGGTGTCATGTGTGCTGTTTTGTGCTCAATGGGGGCAGCTCTCAATTCTGAAATGAGCAGACTCTTCACCTGGTTTCCTTCCGTAAAAGCCAATGCATCTACATGTTTTCCCCCTGCTGTGAACAGAATCCAAGCACACCCATCACACTTTGTACTGGATCCAAAGCCTAGAGTCCATCCCAGTATACTCAAAATCACCTTTGGGGCAAATTTAAGTTCTACAGATGGGTAGTTGAGGCTCAGAAACCCTGCTCTGCCTGGGGTGGGGGTGGAAAATATGTAGACATCTCCAGGTGAGTGTCCTGTCACTCAACAGCTTGAGTTCCTTCTTTATAATTCCTATCCCATGCTTCCTGCCTCCATCTTTCCCAAGGACTGGATTCAAAATGGAGTTTTTCACCAGAATTTGCTGTACTGTTTAATAAAGCAGCCACTGCCATCTGTGGCCTTGCTATTAGCACTTAAAACTGAAGATCTGGACTTTAATTTTATTCCATTTCAGGTAAATGTACATGCCTACATGTAGCTTGTGGATAACAGTGTGGATGGAAGCCCCATAGCCTTCCCTGGGTGCATTCATCTAGCTTTCTTCTACACTGCAAGGGATGGGCCACTCACCCTGTAGCAAGAGGTCCATTTCCCTGCTTTCTGTCTCCAACGGAAAGAAAACCCATGATGATGTTGAGCCAACATCTTTTCCTACGTTCTGCTTACTTGGTCTGAATGTTTCCCTGGAACTACATAAAGCATGATAATCAGTTTCACAAAGCAATATGTATTAATACACTTTGCCATGTGCACATGTTGGCAGTCACAAAACACTCTGGTTCTAGGTTTTTATGAGACACAGTGGGAATTGAACACACAGGGGTGGTGATGGTATCAAGGTGGTGGAGCAACTCATCATTACATGCTAGCTGTCACTCACTATGTGTGAACCCTTGGTTGATAACTTCCAACAGCTCCTCTCATCTACTCACCATAGTAACTTAATAGGTCCTGTGTTTCTAATCAATCCAATGCTATGAAAAGGGAAATAAGGCAAGTACACACGCATCATCATACATCTGAAAAGAGCTCAAGCCCAAGCTTGAAACTCAAAGTTCAAATGCTGAATCGTGCTTGAGACACAGAAAAATAGCACTGTAGTAACAGAGAGCTTGGGGCCCAGCACTCCCACCCACAGGAAGCAGGAGGGCAGAGGAAATTATAGCTCTGGTTTGCAAGACTCTCACTGTTCCCACAGAACACTGGCCTGGTGGTGAAAAGCCAGTTTTCAAACGTCTAGAAGTGCCTAGAACTGGGAAAGATATTTTTGGCAGATTTCAAACTGAAATGCTTATGGCAGCTAGGAAGTTTGGAGAAATGAGTACGGTGGATTATTTATTTAAATGAATCCTTGTATTCATGTTTATGCATGCACATGGAAAAGTGAATATGCATGCTCAAATGTCAAACTTAATGTTTACATAGCAAGCAATTGATGTCTCAATTTACCAAGTGAGACATCTCCCCAGTCCTTAAAGGAATCTTCTTCATTCTTTTCTTTCCTACTTGTCTCTTTGACAGACTGCCTTTGAGCACAGTAACTGTGCTGTTGTCTCTTGCTGGTGTCCCACTAGGACATGGACAGAGGATAATGGGTATCAATCTGTCCTATTGTCTGGGAGGGAATAGAGAGTAGAGGGTGTTCTTGCAAAGTGAAGAGTTCTTGCCATGTATAAAGGAGCAAAGGTGAACCACTATGTAGGAAAATAGGATTCTTGCCATGTGATTACCCAAGTTTCCAAGGCAAATGTGAAATTAATGCATTTTATATGAAATGTTCTACTTCTGAGCTACAACTCATTTGATGAAAAAATATGACCCTGTACTAAAGCATTATAGTATATACATTTGAATCTTAGAATGAAGAAAATTGTTATGATTTCTTTTTCAAAAAGAAGTTAGTAAAAGAGGCAAGCTGTGTCCAAAGCCTGAGGTCAATGAGTACACATTTAGTTTACAGGCTGTGACATGTATGCTCTGATCAGGTCCAAGTGCCGCATCTAATGGTAAAAAAGTTGAAGCTGAGAGAGATTGACAATACATTGTTTGACGTTATAAATCAGTTGCATAATTTGATCCAATACCCCCATTTGTTAGTGCTCAGGCCAGGGCTGATTATTCCTGGAATGGTAATACAACTTTCTTTGTTTAGTCCACACTTGAGTAAAGCAAGCCTTAGACATTTCACTGGCCTTCCTTCCCTGCTTTCTGCCCCAGACTTGGTTTTTTTTTTCTTTACTTTATGTTTCTGAATATCAAGAGTTTCTCTCCCATTGCTACCTACTTTGTCATAGCCCCTGTGGCATGAAAAGCCAGACTATCCATGGAGAATTGGCCATGAATATAAAGCAACACAGTTTGGCCACAAGCAGATTCAGAATCACCTGCTCTGTTGAGAATCAACAACTTTTCAACCCAACAAGTAAGAATCATTGCTAAAGTGTTCATGCCCCAGATGTCACATAACCTGCTCACGGCTAAACATACAAGATGAGGCAAGGATCAGCCCTATAAATGACTAGCAGGCTTATCTGACCTACTAACGTAAGAAACAGACACGCAGTCCATTTTCACAATGTAACTCCCAGAGATGGTGAGGACAAAAGAAAGAAGAGCTGTAGATAAGATATAGGCATCTAATTTGTCCTAAAATGCAAAGTAGTCTAATATCTGGGCAAGTTGCTTATGACACAGGAGAGACAACAGAGTGAAAAGTCAGAGTCTATGGAGGAGTGAAATACTGCCTGAGGAAGAGGGAGATGAATATGGAATGTCCTTTGTTCTTTATTGGCCACAGTTCAGGACAAAGTGGTGAGTAACATCTTCTGTGGAAAGGTACAATTTTAGGAAGTCCAAGGAAAATTGTACAAGTGTGCTGCTTTGCAACTGGGACAGAAGATAGAGTGGACATTTCCAGGGAGTTATGAGAATTTCATAGGTTTTCCTGATAAGAAGTAGTAAGAGGGATTGGGATGATGACTCAGCCTTGCCTTGAAAGGTTGAGGACCCAAGTTATATTCCCAGAGCCCACATGAAGATATAGGCATGGGGTCCAGTGCTGTGATCCTGGCACCGGAGGAGGCAGAGTCAGGAAGATCCTGCTCTAGCCAGTCTAGCCTATTTACAGAGGCAGGTCAGTGAGACCCTGTAACATAAAACAAGTTAAAGAGTGTGTGAAGAACACCATCAAGGTTGACCTTTGGCCTCTGTATACATGTACCTGTACACATATGGTGACCAAGCACACCCGCATGAACATATCCATGGCCTTTTCCTCCAGCTTGTCATTTCTCCAAACATTTATTGTACATCACTGACAAAGCTGTACAAGCTAGAGTTCAATGCCATCTCTCTGAAGTCTATTCTTTCTCTGAGTTATCTTCTACGTATATATGCTGCACCCCTGCTAACATTGTCTGCCTTTTTCTTATTAATCTGTCTTCTGTGATGGAGTTCATTCCAATCTCAAACCAGGGTTGCGGGAAAACCTTTATAATAGATGGAATCAACTTGGTGGAGTAAGCTTCACCTTTGCTTTGCTGTGGCTCTTCCTATGTTTATTGGATCACAGTAATCGTTTTGATTAGTGGTCAACCTCGAAAGTTTAGGTCTAGCAGGCATCCAGGTGGCTCTTGTAGTCAAATCACTTTGTCTCTGGTAGCTTCTGAGCTGATGTTCTGATGTTGACTGTTCCCTGGAACCAACTGGAAACCTAGCTTCCACCATGGTAGATCTGGATTTCATCGTCTTGGAGTTGTGAAGCTACCCCAGGGAACTTAAAGAGCTCATTGGAGGGTGTCTGTCCATGGCCATGGGTGGGAAGTTCTGCCCTCCATAAATGATTGTGAAATAGCAAGCAGGGAGCAGAGAACAGTTTAGAAACAGCAGGTGCTTTTTCTCCCACCTCTCCAAGAACGTAGGTAACAGACAGATCAGTCCATAGAATTTCAAAGTCAGTGTTCCAACTATAAGTAGCCTTGATGGTTTTTACTTTAGAAAGATCATAAGTGGAGTGGGGGAGAGAATAGAGTAATAGAGTACACAGCATGAAAGAAGAAGGACAGATTTGGGGGCAGGAGGAGCCACCCATGGAGAGGCAGGCTGGGTGTGGGGGTACAGTGGGGGAAGGAGAATGAACAGGAACAAAGAAAAATGACTTATATGTATAAAAATATCATAATGAAACCTATTATTCCCCATGTTAATTTAAGAACAATGAAGAGAAAGGAAGGGAGAGAGGGAGGAAGCAGGGAGGAAGGCCTGCCCTCATTTCTGCTCTTAGGTTAGTACGCTGTGACCAGAGAGGTTAATAGGCAGGTCTAAGGCCACACAGTTCTTAAAAGACACAGCATGGAGCTCACTGCCACAGACTGGCAGACTCCTATCTGTGCTAACTGCATCTTGAATAGATGTTCTTAAATCTAATTGAGCCTGTCCTGAAGATGCATCCTTATGCTTTTCTGTAAATTTGAAGTATGTCTCCTGAATTGGAAATGGAATATTGCTCTTGCTTTATATGGGCAGTTCTGCAAATATCACAATGAGTAAGAAACATACTGGAACCTGTTAAAAATACCAGATCCCAGAGGACTGACTGGAAGTCTGTTTGTTAGACAGGATTAGAGTTGATGATCCCAGTTCTAATCCAATCATCAGAAGAGGACCTTCCTCATCCCCCAAAATTCCAGGGGTCAGATGGAGAAGGCCCTGAACTGTTATTTGAACCCTGTCACTGGTGGAAGATGCAGCAGCCATGCATGTATGCCTTTGTGTGTGCGTGCATATGTGAGTTAAATTAGCATACAAAGCAATGAGTTTTATTAAGGGACATTCATACATATGCGTTTTAGACTCTTCTCATTCATCCCCCTCCCATTTGGACCTCCCTAAGTCAGAGTCATGGAGACACCCCTTCAGAGGGCAGGAAAACATTACTAATGAGTCAAGCAGACCATGTTGGGAGTTTGGAAAGGCTCTTGGGGACAGTGGCAAACTGTTCAGCTCATACATGCCTGAAAAAGAACTGTTGAGAATTGTGTTGGGGTTATTAATCTGATGTGGTATTATGTACCCAAAGGTGCTAATCTTCACCTCCTCCTGTCCTATCCCTCACTCACAGAAGCAAAAGTAATGATCTGCATCAGGGTTCTACAGTCTGTGACTTGAGGGTCTAATCCTCTCAGTCACCTGTGTTTCCAAATAAAGTTTTATTGAAATACTTCATTAGCACATTTTGAATGACCTTTCTCTTCCTACATTGGCACAGTCGAGTATCAGTGACAGGCTTACGGTCCTTTAAATCTAAACTATTTACTAGCTGGACCTTTACAGATAGGGGACTGTTATGTAGGGACACTCCACTCCAGAGGAGTGGAACGGAAGGGATAGGGGATAGAGGGTGGGAGGGCGGGACTAGGAGGGGTGGAAAGAGGACACTGTGATGAAGATGCAACCTGAAGTAATAAATAAATATTAAAAAAACTTGCTAGTCCTGGTGAAGGTATTTTTGTATGAAATTCTAAATTTTAAAACATTCAAAATTTCAAAAGATCACATGCCCAGCTACCCAACTAAAACACATATGCTGAGTATATGACAGTTTCCCCCTTCTCTATGCGTGTGGTTGGGATACAGCTCCACAGGGAAGTGCATGCGCAGGACATTCTTTGAAGCTATACTTTTTATAAGAGAAAATGTCCTGAGAACTGAGCATCTGAATACTATGCTATCTGGTGGAAATAATTTCAACAATTAAAATTTATTTTGCTTGAAGAAATAAAGAGGGGAAGTAGACATGGATGGCTTTGGATTAAGACAGTAAACAAGGATTTAAAAATTTCAAATAGAAAAGAAAACTTCAAAGAGATTCAGTCTAGATAAAAGAGCCTGTAGGAGGATCCACCTCAATTTTTATGATGCTCTTGGAAAAACAGAAAAACTGCCTCAAAACATACAGAATAATTAAGGAAGGGTTTTCAGACAGAAAAAAAAAATAGAAGGTCTCTACAGACGATAGTTACAGGAAGCAGATCGTCATCAGCTTTTTAATAAAGAATTGACATAAGAAATCTGGTTTGCAACACCACTAGGGCAAAGTGTCTCATTGACAGGAAACAAAGTCTATGTTCATGTTCCCTTTGGTGCAATGGTTGTAGTGTAATTATCCTGTACTATATGGCTAAAATCCAGTTATGACTGCTGAACTGGGGTGGGGGACTGTTATGTAGGGACACTCTACTCCAGAGGAGTGGGATGGAAGGGATGGGGGTGGAGAGTGGGAGGGTGGGACTGGGAGGGATGGAAAGAGGACACTGTGATGGATATGTAACCTGAAGTAATAAATAAATATCAAAAAATAAAAATAAATAAAAATAGACAGCATCTCATCTGCTTGGAAAAAAAAAAGAAATTTGGTTTGTCTTAGAATCAAAGCTTTCAGAAAACTTATCCATTGTATTTTGATTTTAAAATCATCAAAAATTCTTCAAGTTAGCCCCAACTGTTAATTTTAGGAGCCCTTGATCTTTCTGCTGCAGCCTTCCAACCACACTCGTTCTCATGAAGAAACGTGATCCCTGTGGCTGTAGAGGGATTGCAGTAATTTGTTCTCACAGTTCATGTTGAGTTTTAAAAATTGCTTTCAGTGGTGTCAGGGAGTGGAGGAGGAAAGGAAGAAAGCAAGGGTTATAAAGAAGCCTGTGTTGAAGTATTGCAGAACTGCAGCAAGATGCAATCCTCCCAGCATCCATTGGCACTTCCAGAAGTCTTACAGAGACCAATGTACACAGGAGTAAAATTAGGAAACTGGTTCTTATGTGATTTGCAAATCTTATTTCCAGTTTCTGATTTTTTTAAAGTATATGTGTGAGTGGGTATGTGTGTTTACATATCTATACATTATGTATGCATCTGTATGTGTATGTGTGTGAAGTCTAGAGATTAACTTTGGATGTCAGCGTGCCATTCACTTTGTATGGGTTTTTTACTTGTCTGTTTGCTTGTTTGCTTTATTGCTTGGTTTTGCTTTTTGGTTCTTGAGAATGGGTTGCTTATGAAGCTGGGACTCACCATGTAGGCTATACTGACTGGTCAGTGAGGTCAAGAGAACACCCTGTCTTTGTCTCAGCACTGGGATTACAAGTGAATGCTGCTGCCATCTTGTCTGGTTTTATCTTAAAGTAGGTTACAGAATGAAATCTGAGGTCCCCATGTCTACTGGGCAAGCACTTTACTGAGTAAGCCTTCTCTCTAACTTCTTTTCCTAAATCTCTAGCTCACTTCCTAGGCATAATATGAAATATACTGAGCTATTTATGTGTCTAAACCTACTCAATGATAGAATGCAATTCTGTAGGGGCTGATAGATTAATATAAGTTAGATTTAGTGAATA
>CAJQZJ010001896.1:12159096-12194326 GCA_907164525.1 Lophiomys imhausi
TAAATAAGAGTTAAATAAATAATAATTTAAAAGTTCGGTTACACAATTCAATATGGAGTAACTCCCTCTTGCAATCTATGAAGCATCCATCATAGGCAGGATGATAAACCAAATAAAAGTCAGTCACAATGCACTTCCCATAAGCAAAGTTCTGAATGAGCATGTTATAGACATTACCTTCTTCCATTCTTTTTTTTCTTTATTTTTTATTTCTTCAAGTTACATCTCAATCATAGTCCCCTACCTATTCCCCCCTCCAGTCCCACCCTCCACCCTCAATCCCCCATCCTCTTCCCTTTTGTTTTAAGTTTAAGGTATATCTTATTTCCCCCTACAGTTTCCCCTTTTAGTCCAACAAATGGCTCTTTCTCTTATAATAATAAATACAATATAAAACAACAGAGGTAATTAGGTCATAGTTATGAGGGTTATATGGCTTAGCGTACATTCCCAATGACCAGTCCATATGTATTTGGCACCTGACTTTAACATTCTACTATCTAACCATCTCCATGAGTTTAAAGTTCTATATCTAACTCAACATTCATACTAACTTGCAACACATTTTTAAAAGCATCTTCTTAGGTCTATAACACTCTCTTGATTCTTAAACAACTCAAAATTTAATTATGAGACTCTAGCAATCTGTTCTTCAACCACCTCAGAGACCTGAGAGGGATAAATATATCTGATTTTATAGGAAGTTCAGGGCCTGCAGCTTCCAAAACTAAGAAATGATATACCAGTGGCTGCCTGGACAGTTCCCATTTTCTCTCCATACATTACAGCATCGATCTTCAGTCATTTGGCCCAGTTTCTCTGACAGACATTGATTTTAGAGCAGAGGTTATGAAGGACTTGCCAATCCTGTCTTGGCAGAGCTAGGCTGTCAACTTACCTGCTTCCAAGTTTTGTCCTTTCTGGACAGCATTTTGTCTACAGTTGGAGCAAGGGGCTTTTCCTACCAAGAGATAGGCTTGCGACTAATTCAATCATCTCCCACTGGAGATTCTTCGATGCTCATCTTCTACTTGGGGTAGAATAGGGGGTGCTGTCAGGAGTTGATATGTCTCGATATAAAAAAATCTAAAGTTACGAAAACATCTTTGAATGCCATATTGTGCAGATCTCTTGAGGTTTTTGAAGAGGCCCTATCTATCTCTTCTATTAGGGTAAGCAGATGTTGCTTGTCTCTTTGCAGCTTTATTTCTGATTGGCTTAGAAAATAGCTATAATAGGCTGTCTTCCATTCTTACAAGGCTGTTAGATCTCACAAACCAATGGTCAAGTAAGTTGCTGTATGGAACAGAGCTAACAAGGGGTTGAGGCCAGAGCAAGCGTCTGTCTGTGCTCCTTAGACCATTTGCTTTTCAGTAACCTTGTGAAGTGAGGCTTCCTTACAGAGTGGTGTGCAGTGTATAAATGCTCCCTGGAATACCTTCCTGTAGTTGGTTAGCAAATGATAGCCCCAGAATAGCTGGATCCTGGACTCCAGGTTTTGGTATTCATCAGATAATGCCTCCCCAAAGAGAATTCTTTTAAATACATTGAAATATAGGGAGAGAGTCCTCCAAGTGCATAGTTTCCTGGAGGGGTTACTATAGATAAGTTACAAAAAAAAAAGGATAAAAATGGAGAGGAAGACTCTGATTTCCTGTTGGTAGAATATTCAATATGATTATAAAGTATTCTGAGGCCTCCACTGATAAAAATAGATAAAGACAGCAGGGGTTCTGGAGAAGGAATTGGAGAGTCTCATCTCATGGTCCAAATCAGTTCCCATGAGCCAAATGTAATGAATGTTATTGTAAATTTTATTGGAGCATCACCTACAGTGTTCTGATGGTCTGGAGAAGAGTCTATGATAGCCACACTTTCAGTTGTTAATGAATGAGTTTATAGAGTATAGAGCAGGCAAAAGTAAAAGAACACATAGCAAGTGGCAGATGGATGGAAGCGGTAGACAGAGAGCAAACTGTCATCCAAATAGAGATTTAAAATCTTCCAGCAGAAACCATCAGGGAAACTCCTTTGAGGCAATCAACTGGAGTTTCTGATCAGGAGAGACTTCTAAGTCAAATATTAAATAGCAGTACACAGATATCATCAAATTGGATGTTCACAACATCTAACAGAATCCAACTGGACAACTTGAAGCAGGTAGTTGGGAGTTCCTATCATGCATTCTCTAGATGGCTGAGCTTTCCACAGTGGCACTTCCACTTTCCCTTTCCCACTACAGAACTTTCATGTCATGGGGAAACTTTAGAAATGTCTTTTGCAAATAGCTGACCTTCTGACTGTTCTCAAGGACACAATATTGTTACTCTTGGGCTGTTTCAATGTTCTCTTTCTTACTGCCACAAAGTTAAGGTGCCAGCTCATCTCTAGCAAAGGTGTTTTGGAGGACACTTTGAGACAGACTTGTTTGGCTCTGAAATGCAGGGTTGGGGAGTCCCACAATGTCTTAGTGAACTCAAAGAGTATATGAAGATTTACAATTGTATATGTTGTGTGACTCCTTGCATGATGACAGTAACAGAAACTGCATAATTGCAAGAGGTTTGCAAAACCTAAAATCCTATCTGATCTATTATAACCCCAACCATCTTAGCCATGGCCTACAGAACCCCTGATTGTGTCATTTAGGAAATGCTGACATGCTGCATACAAGATAACAGTTTCCAGCTATGACCTGCTGCAGACCACGAGATTTTCCTGAAGCAAGAATTTAAAACATATCTGAGCCCCAAAGATCATGCAGTCTCAGTAGACACAGAGTGAGAGAGCAAGAGAAAGGACACTTGCCACAAGTGTGGGATCATTTAAAGCATTTTTGTTAATTGGTGTATCCAGTAACTAATAATTAGAAAGCAACCACTCTCATAATGATTTAACAGTGAAGATCAAATATTCTGCAACTGTGTAATACTAAGAACATTCCAGAGGAATGTGACTGGTGCATATTAGAAATGGTGGCCAAAGAATTGAAGATGGGCATTTAACTTAGTTAATATAAACCAAACTTTGTATGATGGTGGCCAAACAATATAAAAACTGAGAAATGTTAGCCATGATTGCAAGCCAACATTTTTGCTGTCTTCGTAAAGATTAAGACCCCTTCCAAATGCTGCTGCTAGGAGACATTTGAGTAGATAGTTCAATTTGTCACTGTAGTGGTCAAGCTTTTGGGTTTAAGCCAAGTATCTTGGTACAAATCTGTAACCCTAATACTTTTGAGGTAGAAGACCAAAGGAAGGTCTTAGGTTCCAAACCATTTTGAGCTATGTAGAAAGACCCAATTTCAAAAGATTTGGGGGTCCAGGAAGGAAAATACCAGGTAGTCTGCATTCTTTAATGAATTGTCATTAGCACACAAAACTTAACTGCAGCTGGTGGACTACACATTTTGCTTATAATTTTTAGTAGCTTTGCTTCTAAGTTAGGCAAACACAATCCCTGTGGAGCTAATGGGGACCCAAGGTAACTGGCTACAAACAATAGCAGCTGAATATTCAACCTTTCTTTCTTTGTACCACCAGCTCTGTACAGACCTAAAGAGACAGGAACCTAGCACAACTATCCTACAAGAGGCAATATCCAGCAGCAGATTGAAACAGATGTTGAGACACACAGCCAAACATCAGGAGGAGCTCTGGGAGTCATGTATAAGAGAGGGAGGAGGAATAGAGAGATCAGCAGGGGACAAGGTCTTCACATGAAAACCAACTGAACCAACCAACCTAGGCCCCTTAGAGGCTTACAGAGACTAAAACACCAACAAAAATATAAATAAACAAATAGATGCATTTATAGACTGGACCTAAGCCACTTACACATATTTAGATGATAGGCAGCTTGGTTTTCATGAAGATCTATTAGCAAGTGGAGCTGGGTGAGGGGGCTGTCTCTGACATGGGTTCTGTTGCCTCTTAGTGGAATACCTTACCTTACCGTAGCTAGGCCACCTTTTTGGGACCTAGTGCAAGAGGAAGCTTTTAGCCCTCATGGGACTTGATGAACCAAGGTAGGCTAATATGTGGGGGACTCCCTTCATCCAAGGTGAAGGAGAGGGGGGAAGGATGTGACCAGGTTGGGAGGAAGGAGGGGGCTACAATAGGGATGTAACTTGAATACATAAATAAATTGAAAAAAGTCAGCAAACTGCTGACTCTAACCAATCTTTCCTCTCCTTGTCCCCAAGAAAAAGAATGGATATTTTAACATCAGTATCTTCAACACATCTTTTGATCCACTCTTTTGTACTACCCTTGAAACTGCAATTTAATTATCAATTGTAGTTATTAGTAAGTATAAACTGTAAGACTAGACTGGCGGAGCAGCTGGCAGCTTGGCAGAGTAGCGGGCAGCCTGGTATGATATCAGCTGATTGCCTTAGCCAGAGACTTGATTTATCCTGAGGAAAGAGTCCTGGACCAAGGGTGGCCTATGCCACCTGTAACCTAAACTCTGTTAAGTAATAGCAGCTTGACAGAGATTCGCCTGGGTTCGAGGGGAGTTCAGGAGTCCAGCAGTCTAGGAGTCCAGGAGTCTGACAGCCCTGGATTGCTTGGACTGAGGGCCTATAAGCTGTCACTGTCCTTTCCCCAATAATTAAATACACCAAGACCTGTTAATGTTTCAAAACTTAACCCTTAGCTGGGCAGAGTCTCAATTAGCTACTCTAAGTTAACTGGGATCACTTAATCCCAAACCAACATGAACCTGTGATTACCTTCCAGCATCCTCAAACCTGTCTATTTGCTGCCATGTCTCCTGGTGGAATGAACTAATCCTGTGTGTAAAACTCAGGGTTCCTCTTCTAATTGCAGGAAGTACCACCTTCCTGTACTCTTTCTGCCCAGCTAATTAGCCATCAGTGACTTTTATTAACCAATCAAGAGAATGCATCAGAAGGGGCAGTAACCAGATTTGACCATTGAAATCAGCCTATCAGAGGCAATGTTATTAGCCCCAACATACCCTCCTTCAAATAATATTATATAAATTTGCAACAAGATGAATCTGACTTTCGCAAAATCAAATTCTAATGCTACTGCTTAAAACACACCATTTTTATAGAGGACTTGAGTTCTACCTCTATCTCTGAGTGTATTTTCCTGGCAAGAACAAAAGTTTGGATGAGATGTTATCTCTTCACCCCAAAGAAATGCTGGCCCAGGTCTCCTGGGCTTCCTTTGTTGAGCTGAAATATCACTCTGCTGTTCTTATCAGTGAATTGCTGATTTCTCACATTTTTACTTGACTCCCTATACCCTGAGTACTGTTAATCCCTTTTCTATTTTCCTCCAGTCAGAGGATTTTCCTGTCCAAAAAAGCAACTCTATTCTATATTCAATGGTTATCATGTGAAGCCACATCCTCCTGTCGAAGAAAGGACAGTCACAATAAGAGTTACAGGCAAGCGGGAGATGCACAGCACGGCTGGTGCCTCTTTGATGAAATTTACTATCTGGTCCTCTTTACCTGAACTGGATACCATATCTGTCCCAGATTGCTCAGTCTGTTCCAACACTCTGTGAACTTATGCCTTGATATGGTGTCTGTGGGAATTTCAACAGGGAGCAAGCAAGGTGTCTTCAGGGGTTGACAGTTGGCCTGGTCCAAAACAGCAGTGTCTTCTAGTCCCTGGATGCTTACTGTCATCAAAAACTGACATTATGCAGGTTACATGTGGCCCCAATCTCCTTTAGTCAACAGGAAATGGAGTTTCCTTTTTTATTTTGAAGACTGTGAAAGAACCTGCTTTTCAATCATGCAGTTGGTGATAGAGAACACAAGTCCTGCGTTGAATGGCCTCAGTGAATTTTACCTTCTTCTGTCTCACTTTACATATCTTTGATATAGAGATAATAAAAGATCCTACTTCCAAGATTTTAATAAATCAAATAAAAATAATGACACTAATAGTAGTCACAGTGCCTGGAACCTAAAGACTCTATGTACAGTTGTCCTTGCTCTGCCTTGATGCTGTGAGACAGGGCTGAGACCTAGCTCAGGTCTGCGTTAGAACTCCAATTCCTTGCTGCTCCATTTGATCTGGCCAGTTTGGTGGGATGAGCATAATTAATTGATGTTAAAGGATCAGTGTGGATTTACATGTGCCCTTGTTCTGTGGTATGTTCTTGAGGCAGCTGAGGTACAAAAGTAACTTATGAGAAAGACTTGATTCTGTAATTAGCTTCCACAAATTTATGAGTTAAATTAGAGGTCCCCAAACCTTTTAAATCCAAATGGCACTTTTGTGGCATAGTAGACTCTCAGTGTTCACATGAAACTTTCCTTTTAGTTAGGACTTGGTTCAAACACCTCCATAGATATGTATGTTCTAATAATTTAGAAGCCACCAAAACTACCAAAAAGTTGTAAAGTATACCATACTTTACACATATTTATTCTTAGAAAAATAAAAGAATATTGTTATACAACTTCTAAAATATCAGAGTCAGATAAGAAAGCAGTACTGAAATGGTCCATTTCTAAGCATTTTATTACATTTATTTATGTATTTATATGCATGTATATGCATATGTATGTAGGCATGCATATATGAATATATGCCACAGTATAGATGTGGATGTAGTAATCAGCAGGAATCAGTTCTGTCCTTTCATGTGTTGGTTCCATGGAAAGAACTCAGGTTATCAGGCTTGGTGACAAGCTCCTTTGCCCTTTGAGCCTTCTCACCATTCCCCACTTATTAAAAAAATACCACAATAATTACTGAGAACACTGTTCTATAAAAGTATGAGGTAATTAAAAATACATAGCAAAAAGTAAAAATGATAATGCAGTTTGAAAATGACATAGTAGCTCACTGTCCAACATTTATTTAGGGGTAAGATTGTTCTGGTCATTTTAAAGTCTGTTGAATGAGCTCAGGTTCTCAAATTGTATAGCAGTGCCTAAACACTCAGTATGAGAACCTTGGATTAAAATCAGACCATCTTCTTATTTCTTCCTGGAAGTTCTAGGAGGCCAATATTGTGTTTAAAACTTGTGATGACGAGAGCCAAGAGTGAAGTTGTCATTCACAGAGGACAACCTCTTTCAACATGTGCATAAGAACAACACTTTACTGTGCTCAAAAATAGCATGTTTTCATAAAAGCATAAATAACCTGCTTCCTATCCCAGCAATTGTTACTAAGGAGACTGAAGAAGTGCTCCTAGAATCTGTGTTTCTCAACCTACCAAGGGTTTTATATATAGGTGGTCTGAAGGATACATTTGGAGAATGACTTCTTGCAATAAAACACTTATTTACTTGGGATACATTAGGAAAGAGTGTTAACCTGTGGATTTTTCTTCTGAATGGATGAGAAATCTTGAAAGGACCCCAGTGGATGGCTCAGTAAGCTTCTCTTATTGGATTCCCTAGACAATCAATCTATAGATCCTGACCCACCCCTATGCAGGCTACCCAAAAGCTCTCTATTAAAGCAACTAACCTATAGGAAATTTAATCTTTTAGATCGAAAAAAAGAAAAAGAAAAATCTTTTCAAGAAAGAAAGATGCCTTGTGAGTGAAGAATCTATGCTTAAATCCTAGAGGCTGCTCCGTGTAAAACAAAATTACGGTTATTAAATTCTTGGCAGATTACAGGGTAACGGCATCTCACACCACAAAGGCCAAATTGCGTCTTTGTGATATGTAACTCACTAAACGTGAGGAGAGCAGGCTGAGCCTCTTGAAGAATATTTGCCTACAGCATAATACCAATAATGGAAATAATATCAGATCATATAAAGTTGAGGCTTTTATTCTCTGCAGAGCTGAAAAATGATGAGAAAGGCACTCTGGGAATTTTCCCTGTAGATTAAATATTTGAATCATGACTGTCGGAGACAATCACATTCAGTTTGAAAATTGCTTTGCTATCTCAAGCATGCTGAGGAGAAAAGAGACTTTCAGTATCACAATTAAGACACGAAAATTTTATTTTCTGTGGGATTTGTACATTTAAGAAAAGAGAAAAATATTTGAATGGTACTTAATGTTTTAGTTAAATTTAACTAGCTCATTTTCTGGCATCCATACAGGACAAACAAATTCACAGCCTTTGTGGGGTGATAAAGATTCTCTGCTGATGCTCTCATCCATCCTGAGTAGGATCAGATGGCAAAACAGAACAAAAGTTAACTGGAGGAACATTTTTATTGTTAATAGAAGTGGCAAATATCGCATTTTCTAGCACCTACTTTTGTTTGCATCCAAACTGGTGTGGACTTCACTTTCTGCTGAGACTTAAATAGGCCTTTGGGGGCAAGAGGTGTCGTTTGTTCTGTGGATTTATTCCTGTGTTCATTACTTTTCTGTTGCTCTGATAAAATACCATGACCAAAAACAATCTGCAGAAGAAAGAATTTATTCTGACTTTCAGTTCCAGAGGGAGAGTCCATAATGGTGGGGAAAGCATGGGCTGGCAGCACAAGTAGGAAGCTAGCTGATCACGTTGTGTTCACAAACAGGAAGCAGAGATGGAGGAAGAAGTGGGCTGGGGGTATAGACTCTCAAAGCTTGCCCCCACTGAATATCTTCCTCTGGTGAGGCTTCACCTACCTAACTTCTGCAAAGGGATTAAGTCTAACAGAGAACTTTCTCATTCAATACAATGCAATACCCTAATCTTATTTGTGCCGGGGCAAGTAGTGATTTCCTATGGGTGCTACTCCAAGCCTGCTCAAAGGGTTTGGAAGGATTCCATGGATACATAGGTCAGCTAGCTCAGCTGGACTTGGGGGGGGGGAGATGATAAGCATCTAATGATAGATGATAGATGATAGATAGATAGATAGATAGATAGATAGATAGATAGATGATAGACAGATATACAAGATTCCCATCTCAAAATATGACCTCTTTCAACTATCAGTTCACAAAATCATTTGTTCCCAAGCTTCCCTGTGCTCAAATCCCTTTCAAGTTGAGCCATCAGCCCATACCTCCTCATCCCTGTTCAAACTCCTAGAAGAACAATCACTGGTATTTTTCGTTCTTGCTCTGGCTTGTGTCTCTATTTCCCTGACTTCTCCTAGTCTAGAAGACCTAGGCAGAAGCTGGCTGCTCACTGACTTCAACCCACCAGCATCTCCCCTGTCATCCATGCCTGCAGTGCCTGTATCACAGAAGCCCTGTTTTCCTTTTTCTTGACTGAGATACAAACTTTAGTGCATGCTCCTCTCCATCTAAAAGGAGCCACCCCTTTGCAATGGAACTGACTCCTCCACAGCTTTGCCAGTGTTTGACTATGTACTCACCACTTTTGTTCTTAATTCAGCTTAAGCCCGCCCCACAAAGCATTAAAAATGGTTATTAGTAAAAATGTTTTCTTTACACACAAATTTCTTGTTTCTCTTGCAGAACATTTCATATCTTTAGAGAGTGAAAGAGCCTAAATTTGTCTTTCTCTCTAAAATTAGGTTGGCATTCCCATCTACACTGGTACAATTATTTTTAAATCATGCCCTATACCGAACCCTATCTCTAATAACACAGAGGTCCATTTACTTTAATTGTATTTTCAATGGTAAGATGTTAGTGGAATGATAGAATAGTTGTAGTAAGCTACATAATCAAATCCTACTATATTTTGAGAAAAAAATTAGCTCTTTCAATGCTATGTTTATAATCTTATGCTATTTCTATGACAGCAAAACGACAAAGTGTAGGGGCTGAAGAGATGGTTCAGCAGTTAGGAGCAATGGCTGCTCTTCCAAAGGACCCAGGTTCAAGTCCCAGCACTCACATGGCTGCTTACAACTGTCTATAATTACAGTTCCTGGGGAGCTGGCACCCTCACACAGACATACATGCTGGCAATGTATATTAAATAAACAAACAAACTAACAAATAAATCAAACAAAACAAAATACCAAAGTGTAGTTCTGATATATTATACCAATCTGTAATTATTATATTATCTACTCTTCATCCATAAACATTTTCATCCTCATCTTATTGAATGTGTTCTTGTCCATGTGACTTGCTTTAGCTAATAAGGTGTAGGCAAAAATCTACATTGTGTCTGTCTAGTCCAAGTCCTAAAGAGATATCTGATTTTTTTTGCCCTAAATGCTATTGACCAGAAAAAGACCCCACCATGAGATTCTTCTTTCCTTAAATTTGAATCCTGGGATGTCTGTATTAGTCCATTTTCAGTTGCTATAGAAGAACACCTATGATTTATTAACTTTCAGAGCAAACATATTTATTTAGTTCAAGAAGGCCAAGCCATATCTGGCCAGAGACACATATTACTACATACATGGTGGGAAGACAGGAACAACTGGGTGTATGTGATATGGAGGCACAGGAGATGAGGCCCGTGCCACAGCTTGCCCATAGTGACTAAGCCAGCACTGTAGAGTAAGAGCTCATTCCATAAAACAGTACTGTCTGATTGAAGCACACTGCCTCATGGCTAAACACCTTCCACTGCCCCTCATCCCTGCCAAAAAAACCTGCACACTGAAGAACTGGGTCTCAACATGAGTGTCAGTGGGGACAGAACATATTTAAATCATAGCATGACAGTGACTTCAATCTCACACACAGCTTGGCTGTTAGCCCAGATAAGACTGTGTGGGATCAGGCAAACCCCAGAAAAAAAAAATCACCAAACCCTGTGAGTGAATATCAAAGTCACTTGTTTGAAGTCAGTGAGGTTTGCAGTAATTTGTTATACAACAATTAAAGTACCAATAATGGACTAATGCAGTTCTCAAACACCAGGTAGCCCTAGAACAGGTGTGAAACATTTTTTATCACAATAATTTAGAGTAACATTTTTGTTGTTGTTGTTGTTAGCAACAGGAATTTTACATCCCAGGCTGGCCTCAAACTCACTTTGTAGTTGAATACGGTCTAAAACTTCTGATCCTCCTTCTTCTACCTCCCAAGTGCTGGGATTACAGACATCCCCTACCACGTTCAATTTATGCTGTGTTGTCTTGGGTAGCTAGGCAAGTACCATGACAACTGATATGTATCGCAGTCCTCCAAATTAATCCTGTATATGTTATTAGAACCATAAAGCAAAGTTTTGAATCCTGAATTAATTATTTTAAATCCCTCTAACCTTAGGTTCAACCTTTTTTTTTTAAAGGGAACGGTCCTTATTTTACAAGACTTTGGTGCAGATTACTGGGAAAAGTAGTGAACACACCATGCAATGTGATAGGTTTGACCTAGAGTTTGGAACATAATAGATGAAAGATTACAGAGGTAAAAGATAAAGCTAGGCAATAAATGAGAGACAGAAATGTGGTGACCATTAACATTTCCTTTGTTAGATGGCATTATGACCATCTTACTGCTCACAGAATCACTAACTCAAACTGAAACCGGGTGGAAAACAGGAAGGATTTTTTTTTAGGTGAGAGTTAGAAATCACTAAAAAGCAAAGCCACCTGCAAGGCCACTTATACAATATTGTCGGTAGAGCACAGCCAAAGGCAATTGCTTTGGAATTAAACACAAGTTTGGAATGAAGACTTATGGTTTGAACATCGATAAGCACCGACCCTATCAAAAAGGCTCTGTGAAATGTGATGGATGAGTTCCATTATTTAAGTAAAAATTCAGGCCTGGCCTCATCAAAGTGTTGTTAACAACAGTCTCAAAAGATCCATACCAGGTAGCCCAGAACTCACCAGGGAGAAGAGTTTTCAATATAAGCTTGTACAGCAAAAACAAATACCCACATCATTAAATAAGCTCCAAGCCAGAAGAACTTTAAGCATTGCACTTGAACAGGAGCTAATCTCATCTGACAGAAACCCAGTAAATGATTAGAAACCTCCACCAAGTGAGCTTCAGTGAATTAATGACACTGCTCGTGGACTCTTGTCTCAGGTACGCCACACTGATCTTTTGTTTTGTTTTTGTTTTCATATAAAGTGGAAAAGAGAAGATAGAAAAAAAATACAAAGCTTAAGGGTATATAGGCTTCACACTAGCAAGGAATCCTTCAGAAGTGAAAACCTGCACCCCCCTGTAGCTTTCAGACACAACTTTGTTATTTCTTTAAAAACAACAATATGTAAATGGTTGTCAAGGGGGGGAGTGGACCTTAAATCTTTAAGAGACTATTACACACAACACACAGGAAAAACATGATACAAAAATAACAACTGTACATGAAATCTGTCTGTGTATGTGCACACATGTGCGTGCCCACATACATGTTATATATATGTGTTCATGTGGAATTTGGCAGTCAATTACACATGATTTCTTCCATCACTCCCAGTCTTGGGTTTTGAGACAGGATTTCTGACTGGGGACATCCATTCGGTTAGGCTAGCATCCAGTGAGTTTCAGGGATCTCTTAGTCTCAGCCCTACTAGTGCCCTGTTACAGATATGTAGATGTGTACCATCATATACAGTGTTGAAATGTTTTGTTTTGTTTTTGTTTTTATTCTTTTTTATGTTTATTTATTACTTCAGGTTACCTCTCCATCACAGTGCCCTCTTTCCACCCCTCCCAGTCCCGCCCTCCCACCATCTACCCCCTCTCCCTCCTATCCTACTCGTCCAGAGTGGGGTGTCCCTACATACAGCCCCCCCCCCTCAGTTCAGCAGTCATGTGAGGGCTAAGAGTTTCCTCATGTACTTGGTGCCTTCATGGCAGCACTACTAGGGCAAAGTGTCCCACTAACAGGTAACGAAGTTTATGTTCCTGTTCCTTTTGGTGTGTTGGTTGTAGGATAGTTATCCTGTACTACATGGCTAAAATCCAATTATAAGTGAATAGATGGCATGTGCATCTTTCTGAGTCTGGGTTAGCTCTCTCAGGATGAGCTTTTCTAGTTCCATCCACTTGGCTAAAAATTACCTGATTTCATGGTACTGGTATAGAAACAGACCAGTTGATCAATGGAATGGATCACTCCTTATTCCACCTGCTTCAGCTTAATTTGGACTCTGCCCACTTAGCAGTTGAAAACAATGCCAGGTCATACCTTGTTTCACCTGGCTTCAACCTTGTTTTTCATTCCATAGAGACTCCCCTCGTTTCACATGACTTCATCCATAAGCTGATAAGCTAATTGCTCACAGCCAAGGTGATCTTCATGCTCACTACTCCTGACTCTTAAAGTTGTGTTTCTCCCCTCTTCTATGATGATCCCTGAGCCATGGTGAGGGTGTGTGTGTGTGTGTGTGTGTGTGTGTGTGTGTGTGTGTGTGTGAGAGAGAGAGAGGGGGGGGGTATTTGCTAGCTTTCATAGTGCTAGAATATTCTATTTATACTGGGAGAAAATATTCAATAACTTTAAACCTCTGTGAACTTTAAACATTATTGCAGCTCACAGAGCCTGGCCAGATATACCCATAGTTACAATGGTGGCACAAAATGTTATGGGAATAACTACTTCCAGATTGGATTACATCATGCTCCAAAGATGAAATTCATGCCTGGTACTGTTAACTAAGCCAAGTACCAGTGACTGGTTAGGTCATAGGGTCCAGGGAAGAACCTAATATTATTATCTTGCTTTTATTTATGTAGGTACTGGGGAACCAAACATGGGTCTCCATGATTGTGACAGAGATACTTTACTACTGAGCCATCTATCCAGCCAAGACACAAGGAAACTTTTAGAAGCTTTTGATATTTTCACTTTCTTGATTGTAGTGATGATCATTTGAAAAAAAAATACATATTGCTGACAAATTGTATGCATTAACTATGTGCAGTTATACAACAATGTAGTTTTTGTATAACAATGATATCTCAATAAAACTGGGGAAAAGGAGAGTGTTTCAACTAATCTAAACTGTCAAATAGTATGAGACATATTATCAAATGAACAGCTTGCTTAAAATACCTATCCTGCCTAGCTTTCTAGTACTGAGTCAGTAGAAAGTCATGGACTTCAATGAATGACCAAAGATGTGAGTTTTCATACATATAGTTGTTATTTAAAAAAGTGGGAATGTTTATGTAAGTCTTTGAATTTCAGAATTTCCTTTTATTTCTTTTTTAAAACATTTATTTATTTATTTATTTATTTATTTATTTATTTATTTATTTATTACTTTAGGTTACATCTCAATCCTAGTGTCCTCTTTCCACCCCTCCCAGTCCCGCCCTCCCACCCTCTACCCCCTAACTCTTCCATCCCACTCCTCTGGAGTGGAGTGTACCTACATAACAGTTCCCCACCCAAGTTCAGCTTTAAAAATCGATCAGCTGGAATAATTCTGTATGACAGATGTGCTGTAGAGCTGGGGAATAGCAGGGGGGTATGAAATGAATGCATGAAAGTGAGAATCCAACTCCAGTAACCAGAATGCCACAGTAAACAGTTCCAGAGGGTGCCCACTCCTACAGCATTAAACTCATCATGGTCAACATTTAAGGAAGTGATGCAACAAACTGGGATCCCAACTAGCTGCTTTATCTTTGTCACCTTTAATCTTCAAAGTACAAACTGGATGTTATGTTTTTTTTTGTTTTTTGTTTTTTGGTTTTTTTTTTTTTTTCATAGGCTTTGAAAGTCAATGATAAAGGGAATGTTTTACCTAAGGCCACATAGTTGGCAAAAGGTGGTGATGGGCGTCAAGCCCAGGATGGCCTGACTCCAAATCTTCCCATCCGTGGTGATCTACTGCTTTCCCAACTCCCTATATTAAGAAGAAATAGAAATACTGACAAATGCCGAAAGCATTGGGCTAGGTTTCAGAAATTGTAAAGAAAGTTTACAAGTCAAAGTTTGGCAAAGCAACTAAACACTGTTTGCCACAAATAAACCCTCCATGTTGCCAAAAGTGCCAGGGGGATTTCTCCCTGTCTAAGAACATTTTGTTTCAGCAAATAATTCGTGGACAAATTGACATTCATTTTGTCATTTATCCATCAATTTTTAGGATCAATGGAAATTATTAAGGCAAATGGACTCAATAACATGCAAAATTATATATAACTGCATATATGTATATATGTATATCATATATAAAAATATATTTGAATGGAAATCTTAGTCATTATATGACCAGGCATATAATTACAGACATGGAAAATTTGATCTCTGGTTAATTCAGTCCTTGCCATTTCTTGGGGTTCAAAATAGAGAAATGATGCCATGAGAATGTTCAGAGTAGATGCTTGGATAACTTGGCTCTCCCAAATCTGGAAAGTGATATGTTTAGTGTTATTATTCTTATTCTTTTTGTTCTCCTGACTCTGAATTTTTTTAAAGTTGGTAATAAATTCAGCAGCTCTGATCATTCTCCAAACTCTATCAGTCTGGAAGAAATACTAGCTTATTTTGTGAAGAGAAAGGAAAATCATTCTAAACTCCCTTCTAAATCAAGGTGTGTAATTGAAACCTTCATGTAAACATATTCTGTTTTCTGAGGTGTGCAAAAGTAACAGTGACATTCAGGATCCCAGGCTCTGTGCCTACATAGACAAGTTACTACGATTTACTAGTGCAGCAGCAGGGTCAAGTCAGCATATCTCAGGTCCTGAGTCCAGAATGGCTTCTTTTTTTTTTTTTATCTTTTGGAATGCTTTTTGAGTTTTATATTTTTATGTGCATAATGAGATCCCTTGTGGGGATGGGAGCCAAGTCAAAGGCAAAACACATTTATGTTTCATATGCACCGTATATACATAGCTCAAAGCTAATTTTATATAATATTTTAAATAATCCTGTGCATGACGCAGTTGTTGGTGTGGAAGTTTCCACTAGTGGCAATTAGAGTTCAAAACCCTTCTGGTTTTGGAGCATAATAGGTTAGGGACTTTTTGATTTAAGAATGCTAATTTGGGCATTAATTAGAGATAGGATTTCTAGATGGCACATGATACTTTGAGGTCAAAACATTTAATTGCTTGGATTTACTTTTCTAAAAGTCATTTCCTATCTTTCTTATGATCCAACCAAGTGATAGGTCTACCAATGACAAGGATCAGTGAATGAGTGTACAGCTGAGTATATCATTGACCCACCCCAGACTTGTGAACAAAGACTTGTAGAATGAGTATGACCCAGGAACAAAGTGTCAAAACACTGGCTTTTGGTGTTGATATTGATATAACTTGGGAATTTGTTGAAAAAATAACAGATCATGGAAGATTGTGGCTCCCACCAAGAGCTACTGAATAAGAGTATTTTTAACAAGGTCCCAGAGTGTTCTGTACACACAAGATTGCTGAGTACACTAAGAGACTATTCTGATTTCATATGAAGGTTAAGTAAGTAAAGTCATTTCTATAAGGAACATCTCCATTTTAGATTCTTCTCAGCCACATAGAAGTTTTCTCATAAATCTAACAAGTGCAGCAATGAAATAATTGAAATATACTATGTTCATTGCACCAACCTATTGTATATAGTAGGAATGTTTTCTATGTCTACTGTGTGTGTGTGTGTGTGAATATGTGTGGATGTGTATGTGTGTGTGCGCACGTGTGTGTGTGTGCATGTATGTGCGTGTGTGTGTGTGTATCCATGCACCTGTGAGCAGATGTGTGGAGGCCAGAAGTTGGTATCCAATATCATTCCCAATCATTCACATCTTTATTATTATTATTATTGGACACTGAGTCTGTCTGAGAACCAGTAGGCTCCCTTTCCTTCACATCCTCTCCAACATGGTGACAGTTCACTATGGTTTTGGTTATTATCTCTTCAGGGTTGAGTGATGTTGATCCCATCCCATATGCCTGTCATTCATCTGTGTCTTCCCTGGGAAATATCCTCTCAGGTGTTTTGTCAGCTTTTCAACCTTTTCTTCTGTTGTTGTAGAGCTGCTTAAGTTCCTCGTATTTGCGATATTAATTCTCTAGCAATTTATATCTTGCAAATATCTTCTTCCATTTTGTAGGTAGACTTTTAGTTTTGTCAACCATTACCCCTTTCCTGTAGAAACACTTAAGTCTGAGGTAACTTTCAACTGTTTATTGAGATTTTGTTGACAGGGCTTTCAGCAAGCCTCATATCACAGAGCTTTCATCTTTAGCTCCCTTCAGAGTTTACACCTTTAGGTTTTATGCTTAGGTCTTTATTACCTGAAAAAAACTCACTATACATACTTTATACAAATATTTTAGTAATGTTTGACACAAGCATAATTTGTTTATCAAAGCAATCAGTTATTCAA
This sequence comes from Lophiomys imhausi, assembly GCA_907164525.1. Classification (NCBI taxonomy): domain Eukaryota; kingdom Metazoa; phylum Chordata; class Mammalia; order Rodentia; family Muridae; genus Lophiomys; species Lophiomys imhausi. The sequence continues at coordinate 12,176,235 of CAJQZJ010001896.1, forward strand.
ATGAGAAAGCATAAATAAAATTATATATATTAATCATTTACTTTAAATATTTTTATAAATTGTATACATTTATATAAATTTGTGAAATGTACAAAATATTACTTTCCATTTAAAATGGCGTATCTATTTTTGTTCCTTTAATTACAAATTCTCCACAGACTCTAACCTGGACTAAATTCTTTTCATTGTACCAGGAAATAGACAAGTGGTTTCTTAATAACTTCTTTCTTTTTTATTTCAATTAAATGCCATATTTTAGTACAAATTATTGGGTTTTAGACATGGGACACGCAGCTGAACTGCCTGATTTATATACTAAAGCAGACCTGGCCTCCAGGTTCTCCCAGAATCCCTCAGTCCCTACCTGTTAAAGGGCATGACTGGCATATCCTGAACTTTCAGCTCAGAGGTTGAACTTCCCCTCCCTAGAAGCAATTTCCTGTATAATCCAGACATTTTCATTTCCCCCTCTTTCTTTCTCTCTGCATTTCTCTCTCCCTGTGTGGGCAAGCTCTTTCTCTCTTTCTCTTCCCTCTCCCCTCTATCTCCTTCCTCATTGTGACTTCCCTGGTTTCTTTCCTTGGTACCAGTAAACCCATGCAAGAGTTTCCCCCAATATACCTGCACATACTTTAATCCAGTCTGAATTGACTCATTTCTCTGGCAGAGAATAACATCACAAATATTTTTTTAAATGCTAATGCCAGAATGTGTGCTGGCATTCATGATCACATTCATGAGCACTTTGCTCTAGCGTGCACACTGACCATTGAGAAATAGATGCCTTTCTGTGGCCGCAACAGCTGGTTTGTGCCATGGTGCTTCACCTTGGCACTCTGAATCACCACAATCTAGTCTGTGCTCTAGATGGTGGACAGGCGGTGCACGATCACAGTGCAGGTGTGCTTTTGCATGGCTTTGTCCAAAGCTTCCTGGACAACCTTTTTATTTCCTCTACCCAGAGCTGATATTGCTTCATGCAGAAACAAAATATGAGACTATCTGAAGAGGGCACATGCTATGGGGTGATGTTCACCCAATAGCTGAGTTCTTTTGTCTCCTACTCTGGTGTTGTATTTCCCATGCTGAGATGAGTTTTGTATGTAATGTAAGACATCTGTCCAGTTTAAAAACTACTTTGGACATGATTATCCAGTTTTCTCAACATAACCTTTTGAAGAGTCTCTCTTTTTCTCTACTTTGTCTTGGTGCCTTTGCTTAATGTTAGCTGACTTTAAATGCCAGATTTACTAATAGGTAGTCTACTGAGTTGGTCAATGTAACATATGCCTATAAGCTTTGCAGTATAATTTGAATGGTGGATGCTTCATTCTTACTGTTTAAGATTGCTTTAGCTATTCCAAGTATATTGGTTTTCTATGAATCAAGTCAGTTTCCGAATGATCTCATAGAAGATGACTGGTCCCCCCTTCGCCAACAGCAGGTGGGAGAGTTGGCTCTGATAGGTTCATGAGAGCAGGAGATCTGGCTCAGATCCTTACCTGCTGCAGGGCCCTGGATGTGGGGGTTGCAAGCCCAGAACCAGGGCTTTGAATTGGTCCACCCCAACATCTGCACCATGGATGAACTGCTGGAGTGCATGAAGAGACCAGTTCTATAGATCCAAAACTACAGGATGTCGATTTCACAGGGCAACAACAGGATATCTGAGAGGAGTCCCAGTGAGATTCCAGTAGCAGAAGCCAGAGGCCTCATATTAGTCCAAGGAGTCATTGTAATAAACATTTGCAAGCAAAATGTATGGAGAAAAGGGAATTTAATGGGACACACTAAGACACACTTCAGCTTCCACAATGAGCTTTTTTTTTTTTCTCTGTTGGGAGAAGTTGCAAGAGTGAAGGGTGTTTCTCAGGGGGAGGTAGGAGAAGAGTGGGATCAGGATGCGTGATGTGCACTTTACACACAAACACACACACACAACCAATAAAAAGTAAAAGAAATGTGCATTACTAATATTTATCTTATGCAGCATGAAGTTCAGGTCAAGGACTTCCAAATCCTAAATACTATAGTCCATTTCAAAACTTCTTAGTTATGGCTCTGCAGCAGGGTTAGCATATTAAATATGAAGTATTCAAGCTCCGTCTATTTCAAGTATCAAAGAGCTCTGAAGCTCAACATCTCTAGGTTGTAGCTGAAGACACAAAGCTTCAGAAAACACAGGTGATTTGAGAGTTTTTAACTGAAGCAAGATCCATAAGCTAAGTATTGTCAGTTAGCCTACTAAGCTACACAAATTGATGATTTCAGATCTGAATACTTGCCCCTGAGTGATAAGACAATTTGCTTTAAGACATATGGTTTCAAAGGGAGGGGAAAACCCCTTAAAAAATTCTATCAGTTTTCACTTTGGTTTTGTTTCCTTTTGAATGATACTTGAATTTCAATCTGAACATGAACATCTGGCTTCACAGTACTTACAATGAAGGAGTCACTTTGGACATTTCAGAAGCTCCATGATGCATAAGAAAAATGTCAGTAATGCACATTTCATGATATGAAATATGAAGCACTCATTCCAAAGTCTTTTTACATAAGGTAATACATGCGCCTTTCAGAAATTCAGTGTGTATTCACATAGACCATATGAGAGGAATTTCAGGCTGATGGGAATTTGAAAAATAGATTTGAGTATTTGTTGTATTTTTCTTGTTTACAAATACTTGGACTTCACTATTTAAATATGAAGATAAGTTGACAGTAATGTTACACTTGTTTACTAGAGGTAAACTTGTAGTTCTCTGTGCACATGTGTAGTCACACGTGCCCACAGATTGCTACGATGAGAGTTCTGCAGCTCTTGCAGACCATTGTCAAAGCAGAGGGAGTAAGTACTACCTGTCATGAAGATCTGGAACCTTTGGTGACTGTTCTGAAGTGTCAGTGTGCAGTTATGCTCTGAATTATATTACACTACATCAAAGTCAGTGAGGATTCCAGAATAGAGATGTGATTATGTAACCTTACGAATAACTAAACCAATGATTTCTGAGAATCATGCATTTGTTTTAGGATATAACTCATTGTTTGCAGTATGGTTTAGGTGACAATAGATGTGAGTAACATTCCCAATAAATTTATAGAGCAGGGGGGAAAAAAGTAAAAGAAAAAAAAAAGATGAATGGTCTTGGCTCCAAGTTACCAAAATGAATGTGTTTCTTGGTCAAGTAACTTGTTCATAGAATTATAAATGAACGAGACCTAAATGTTATCAGTTCTGGGTACAAAACCTCTTCATGAACATGTAGCTCAGAGATGACTTAAGCACAGTCATAGGTTGTCTGTACTTCTCCCATTTCCAGTGGTCCCTATACAGCACTCTTCCAAAGTTTTAGCTTTAACCAATAACTTGGGTTGAGAATGTGTGACTGTTGTTTGATGAAAATCATAGCACACAAACAAAGCAACAATTGTTGAGGACAGTTGGTTGATTAAAGCAAAAAGCCTCTTATCATCAGGATCTGTGGCGAAGCTTCGAAACAGGTTCCCACGTGTCACTGACTGTCACCACGTCCTGCAGGGTTTTTCTATGACAGAACTTGTTGTGAATGGTTACACTGGCACAGATAGACTGAGGAGCACAGAGACTGGAAGCCAAGGCCCCCCAAAATGCTAGATGTACCATTACTAGGAGTACAGCAAGGACTGTGGTCTTCATCTCCACAAAGACTACAAAGAAGTAAGGTTTGTCGCAGATAGCATCACAGATATTAGCAACATCAACGAGTTAAGATCTTTCCGTTTTGTGTAGCTTGGACCCCATCTGCCTCCCACTTGATTTTCATCTTATTATACCTGTCAATGCTCTTGCTTTCTGACTAATCTTCTGGATTTCTGTATCACTATTTTCTGCTGCTAGGTTCTAATTTCTGGCTCAATTTCATCTGTCTCTGCTCTCCAGAGGTACAATGCTGCATATACATTCATTGTGTATAAGCAATCTATTCTCTAAAATGGATGAATAAAATAGGGGTACAGAAAACAAACAGTGTTATCTGTGAGCTGATGTTCAGGCCAAGTGAATTTAAAGCAAACTGAACAATAAAAATGAATTGATAATATATGTACGCCTCGTGTCTGCCTGCTGGTTTATTCAAGTTCCTGGAAAAGGCTGTAAACAATTTGTAATGCTCCACCAAGGTTGAAATGTTTGTTACTGCCTTTCAGCAAACAGTTGAAATGCTCAGACTGGCTTTCTGGCCCAGCAGATAGTTTCCTCAGCAATTTCAGCTCAAGGGGCTTCAAAACTGTGTAATCACTGCTTTCCCCAAACACAAATCTGAAACTAAATAGGATCATCAAGAGGAAGAGTGTGTCCTCCTGAAACCAGGGCGGCAATTGCCGTGCTCAATAAAAATAGCATCTTACCCAACATCAGAAGCAATTTTATGAAATTGGAAATTTCAGCACTCACACATCCCAAGCCAGGCACTGGGGAACATATCTGAGAGAACAGCACACAGTCCCAGTTGATCCCCGAGCAGCTGATTCATGAAAACTCGGCATGGAGAAAACATAAAAGTCAAAGCTATCATTCCAGTTGAGAAAAATGAGAAAAACGAGAGCCTCGGCAGCATCAAATGGTGATGTCCTTTTACACCGACACATTCATAGATCAGAGTCAGCCAAGATGAGCAATGAATCTATCCTTGTAGACATTTTATTTTGGAAAATGTTAACCTTCCTCTAATTCCAATTACTCTCTATGCTTAGATATCTATTTTAAAGCCCTCCTCATATTGTGTGACATGCTATATAAACAATTCTCAAAGATTCGGACTGTCTCTAGTTTGTAGGGTATTTGAATTCAACTTATTATCACTGGTAAGAGCAAATCCAAGGAAACTACCTACATCTTGCATTAAATATGAGCCACAGAACAGACTTTGTTGAAGTTCATTATTACTGAGTCCAATCATTCATTCAGTTTGGAGATTTTCGTGCACTTTGGTTAACTGAACAAATGACAGTGACCAATGCATAGGTAGGTAATAATTCAACTAACAAACATTGTTGAGTATTTACTTCATTCCCAGCACTTCGTCAAGGATTTGTGTGAGCCTAATCACATGTACAATATAATGAAACTATACTGTTATCTCTATTTTATTGACAAAAGAATAGAATCTTTTGTGTGTAACTTTATGCTTAAAGTGAGATGTCTTTACCCAGCTCAGTCATCTGCCAGCTACAATAATGACCAGTCTGGCGAGATCATGCACCCCATTAGTGCAACAGAGACATGAATGTTTGTGAGATAACCATTCACTCTCTGATATTATAGAACTCATACCAGGTACTATTACCTGAACCAAGAACCCATAGCTGAGTAGGTCAGAAACCCCTAGAAGAGAACCTACTATTATGTTGCTAAGTGGACATAGTATGAAACTTCCCTTTAAATATTTGTCTTTATACTCATGGGTTAGTGAATCTCTTAACCATCATCAAAGAAACTTCTTTTTGTAATATATGGTGTTTAATATAAAGATCTACAACTGGTGCAAGTACAGAGAATAAGAGACTGCAGAGTACTCAGCCCCAAATGCAACATCTATATCAGATGTCCCCACAAAACTAGGTGATTATTTTGGAAGAGAGAGAACAAAGATTTTACGAACCAGAAGTTGAATGAAAACCTGGTATTAAGCAGTAGTTTCCAGACATGAGAGGCCCATTGCGCACATGGAGTCACGACAGATATGGCATGCAAAAGACCTGCATAAGGTGATCAAGCCAGATGAAAATCAAGTGTGGATGAGAAAGTGGCCTATGGAGTCCCAACCCTAGCAGATAAGCAACTGGCAGCTGATGGCTGCTACATGGGGGAGCATTAATTTTCTTCAGAGATGTAGCTCCAGATAAGTTACCCATGCTCAAGTGAATGGCAGCACTACCTGGCCTCAGCTGTTTAAAAAAAGAAAACCAGTATAGCTCAGTACCCCATTTTTTTGATTGGATTCTTTGGCTTCTTAATGTTTAATTTCTTGAGTTCTTTGGAAATTTTGGATATTATCCCTCTATCGGATGTGGGGTTGATGAAGATCTTTTTCCCAATCTGTAGGCTGCCCTTTTGGCTGGATCAAAACAGATGCTGAAACACACAGCCCAACATTAGGTGAAGCTCTGGGAGTCCTATATAAGAGAGGGAGGAGAAATAGAGAGACCCAGAGGGAACAAGAACAACACATGAAGATCAACAGATTCAACCAATCTAGGCCCCTAGAGGCTTACAGAGACTGAAACACTAACCACTCCCCCCAAAAAACCAAACAAAAATAGAAGAAGAAAAAGATAAAAGCTTAGACTAGACCTAGACTCCCCCCCCCCCTACAAATATAGATGATAGGCAACATGGTCTGGTCTTCACACAGATTCCTTAGCAAGTAGAGAGGTGGGGGGGCAGTCTCAGTCACGGACTCAGTGGGACACCTTACTCTAGCTGGGCTTCTATGTCAGGCCCCAGAGCAAGAGGAAGCTCTTAGCCCTCATATGACTGATGAACTGAGGGGAGCTGATATGTGGGAGCCCTCCTCACCCAAGGAGAAGGGTAAGAGGGAGCAGAGTAAAAGAGTGGGAGGGTTGGACTGGGAGGGGAAGAAGAAGGGGGGCTGTGATCGAGATATAACTTGAATAAACAAATAAATGAACAAAAATAAAGAGTATATGGAGTTGAGAGGGAGATGTCATTGAAGAGGGCCTTGGAAGAATTTGAAGGAAGTGACTGGGGGTAGATTTGATCAAAACACACTACATACATGCATAAAATTCAATATATATAATATATATATTTAAAATAAATTTATATATCTAAACTCAGGTATAATGTTTGAATTTTGTTTTATAATATCCTTTATTCTTTTTTATCATTTCAATGTAGAAGTTATTTTCTTTTCCCAAAGTTGGGAGGACTGACTAAAATGGTCCTCTGAGACATTTCTGGCATTGTATCTATTCAATAGTGAGAGGTCTTAAATTCTAGTTTCATTTCCTTCTGACATGGGCATTCTTTACTTCTTGGCAGCAAAATTTTTATGCTCTTTCAAACCCCAGATTCTGATATCATGAAGGCTATTGGAAGGAAGCACAAGGACAGGCCGGATGTCAGCCCTCTTGTTAACATGCCTTGGCTGATGCAAATATACAGATAATTTGAAAAAGATTCAAGTGCTGGACTAATGCATCCAACCACGCCTTGTGGTTCCCTTTAGTGTCCTGTTGCATCATGTCTCTCCCAGGCTTGATTTGTAAAGATAATCCCTAATGACACAAAACCAATGCCATAACAAACAATGCTCATTTGGAAATTTTAGAGATGTGATGCCACACACACTTCAAATGGTTGATTTTATTCAATGGTAAGATCAGTGGAAGGAAGAATGACTTCAGAAAAAATTAAAGAATTTAAAGAAATTAAAATCCTAGAAGAAAACCCAAAATATATAGCTAGGATGCTCAAGATTGGTCTGTTTTTCACATGAGAATGAGAAAACAACATGTGAGAAAATGGCATTTGGGATTTGGGATCTCAGTGAATGCCACAACAGTTTTATTTATATTTTTCTTGAATTGCTGTTTTCTTTCTTTCTTTCCTTCCTTCTTTATTTATTTCTTTCTTTCTTTCTTCCTTCCTTTCTTTCTTTCTTTCTTTCTTTTTTTGAATTGCTGTTTTCTTGAATTCTCAGTCACACTTAACTGGCTCTAAGTCCATTTCAGATGGCCCCCCTTACGTAGCTGGAGACCAAATTCTGTTTACATCTCTTCCCTGTAATCCTATCCTTCAGCATAGCAGTTCCTAATCTCAGAGAAGTTGGTGAGAATTGGGGATATGTGTCCAAGTTACTACAAGTTATGGTGACTGGGCAAATTCTTAATGCTGTATCAAGTCATGATCTTCTAAGAAGAGCCATAGAAATACTTAGAGAATTATGACAGCTTGGTGGGCCCAACAGAGGATCTTGGAATCCCCTCCAGTTCTTCTCAAAGTCCACGGACACTGCAGCTCCAAGTTTTACATGGGATCTTATAGTTCATGAGCGTAATACAAGGTTGTTAATGGACTTGTCTTTGCTACACAGATAAGACATGAAACATAATGCATGCACAATGAAGAGAGAGAGAGGTCTGTACAATCACCGACAACAGACACTGCAGACTGCCTGTACACTAAAGCTGCAACACATTTTACAATCTTCAACAGCCTTGCCTAATTGTATTTTTACAGAAAAGGTGAAAAGTAGATGCTATTACCATCCTTGATACATGAGAAAGGCATTAATAATTAATACAGACATCAGCTGTGGGAGTGGCAGCAACACCCATGCAGACCATACAATTCTGAATCCACAGTTACAACTACAGGAAACACACATGCTTCAAACAGTTTCCCTCCTAAAATCAATGGCATTGGTGTCTAGTGCCATTAAATGATTTTCCTACTGTCACGCAGCCAGTTATTGTCAAACATGGATTTCAAACCACACCCCAATGTTCTCTGTTCCAATGGTTACCAACCTTTGTAATTTGGTGAGAAGTTACAGAAATACACTCTCTCAAGTGTCAGGTTAGAGCCAGTGTGGCTCTACCAGCTCAATCACAGTACTCTCCCGTGAAACAAGTTCACAGGGAAAAGCAAATCACATTGCACAAGGCTACTCTTTGTGAGGAAGAGTGATAAAGAGACCATGCATGCATGGACAAACCATGAAAGCCAGGCCTCTTTTTCCTGGGTAATTAATGAATGGTATTACTTTGCTAATTACTGTTTGGTTCCATTTTATTTCCTACTCTTTTTATAAAAAAAAATAAAAATTCCCCTCTAAAAACAGTCTATCTATACCTCATCCCCCTCCCCTCAAAGTCCCTCAAACTCCAGGATAAACTCTACAACACATGTTCCACCCATCCCATAACTCCCAGCCATCCCAAGGGTATGCTGCTCCCTCATTGCAAACTAAGAGACTTCTTGTTTGTTCAGTTCCACTGTATTCATTATGTTCTCTAGTGCTTATGCATTTCTGATGTAGAAGTTTGAAATATATTGTATTGCATGAAGATTCTTTTTAAAACTATTATCTGTGGACAGAGTTTTTAAAAAAGGAAACATTCATCAACACAGCCTAGAAATTGTCTGGGAGAAATCAGCTTGCTCTGCTGGTGTCTGCTGGAGAGTGTCTTGATTGTTAATTGAGGAACGTAGATCCAGTTGACTGTGGGCAGCACCATTCCCTAGGCAGGTGGTCCAAAACTACACTGTAAACTTGTTGGGCATGAGCATACCTTTCAGCCAGCAAGCAACATTCTTTATGGTTCTTGCTTGTCACATTTCTTTGGATGTGAAGTGAGTTCCTTTGTCAGAGGAAATATTGTGTGGAAAAACAACGAAGCCTTACTACAAGTTGTTGCCTTAGTGGTGGACTGTGCCCAGAATAGCAATCCAAATAAATACTTTCTCCTCTAAAGTAGCTTTTGGTTATGGTTTTTGTCACCACAATAGAAATAGAAATAGAACCAGAACATGTTTGTATCAGAAATGCTACAATGAAAATTGTTCTGGAGTACACTGTCACTTCTCCTGCACACAACACAGGGGCTCAAGGTAGCAGGGAATTCTAAGTTCATATTTCAGTTGTTTCACAGTAAATCCACATGCTAGCATGGGCTTTATGCCATGTTGCTTTTAGGAATTTCTTATATTTTGGTTGTGAGCTTAGCCTTTAATGGCTGAGCCACCTCTCAATTATCCCTATTTGCAGACTATATGATAGCATATATAAGCGACCCCAAAAATTCCACCAGAGAACTCTTACAGCTGTTAAACAGCTTCAGCAAGGTGGCTGGATACAAAATTAATTCAAAAAAATCAGAAGCCTTTCTTTACACAACAAACAAAAGGGCTGAGAAAGAAATAAGGGAAACAACCCCCTTCACAATAGCCACAAACAATATAAAATACCTGGGGGTAACTCTAACCAATCAAGTAAAGGACCTGTACAACAAGAACTTCAAACTCTTGAAAAAAGAAATTGAAGAGGCCTTTAGAAGATGGAAAGATCTCCCATGCTCATGGATAGGTAGGATCAACATAATAAAAATGGCCATCCTACCAAAAGCAATATATAGATTCAATGCAATTCCTATCAAAATACCAACACAATTATTTTTAGACCTGGAAAAAGCTATTCTCAATTTCATATGGAAAAACAAAAAACCCAGAGTAGCTAAATCAATCCTGTACAATAAAAAAAAAGAAAAAAAAAACATCTGTAAGTATCACCATCCCAGATTTCAAGCTGTACTACAGAGCAATAGTAGTAAAAACAGCATGGTATTGGTATAGAAATAGACCAGTAGATCAATGGAATCGAAATGAAGACCCAGAAATGGACCCACACACCTAAGGTCACCTAATTTTTGACAAAGAAGCCAAAACCGCACAATGGAAAAAGGACAGCATCTTCAACAAATGGTGCTGGTCCAACTGGATGTCCACTTGTAAAAGAATGAAATTAGACCCATACTTATCACCTTGTACAAAACTTAAGTCCAAGTGGATCAAAGATCTTAACATAAGGCTGGTCACACTAAATCTACTAGAACAAAAAGTGGGAAAAAACCCTCAAACTCATTGGCACAGGTGACAACTTCCTGAACAGAACACCAACAGCTCAGGACCTGAGACCAACAATTAATAAATGGGACCTCATGAAACTGAAAAGCTCCTGTAAGACAAAAGACACTGTCATTTGAACAAACAGCAGCCTACAGACTGGGGAAAAATCTTCACCAACCCCACATCTGACAGAGAGCTAATATTCAAAATCTACAAAGAACTCAAGAAATTAAATGCTAAGAAAACAAATAATCCAATCAAAAAATGGGGGATGGAGCTAAATAGAGAATTCACAATGGAGGAATCCCTAACGGCTGAGAGACACTTGAAGAAATGCTCAACATCCTTAATCATCAGAGAAATGCGACTCAAGACAACTCTGAGATTCCATCTCACACCTATCAGACTGGCTAAGATCAAAAGCTCAAATGACAGCACATGCTGGTGAGGGTGTGGAGAAAGGGGAACCCTCCTCCATTGCTGGTGGGAGTGCAGGCTTGTGCAACCACTATGGAGGTCAATATGGTGATACCTTAGAAAACTTGGAATAGCTTTGCCTCTGGATCCAGCCATACCACTTCTGGGTATACACCCAAATGTCTCCTCATGGAATCATAAGGTAGTTTCCTCATCTATGTTCATAGCAGCCTTATTTGTAATAGCTAGAACTGGAAAAAACCCAGATGTCCCTCAACTGAAGAATGGATTAAAAAATTGTGGTACATCTACACAATGGAATATTACTCAGCTATCTGAAACAATGAAATTATGCAATTTGCAGCCTAATGGATGGAACTAGAGAAGCTCATCCAGAGTGAGCTAACCCAGACTCAGAAGGATGCACATGGCATCTATTCACTTATAGTAGGATTTTAGCTATATAGTATAGGATATCTATACTACAACCAACGCACCAAAGGGAACATGGACATAGACTTTTTTTGTTGTTATTGTTTATTTGCTTTTTAGTTTTCTCTCCTTGGCAATGAGACACTTTTCACTGGTGGTGCTGCCTTGTAGGCCCCCAGTGTATGAGGAGGCTCTTGGCCCTCATATGAATTCTGAACTGGGGTGAGGGACTGTTATGTAATGACACTCCACTCCAGAGGAGTGGGATGGAAGGGTTAGGGGGTATAGGGTAGGAGGATGGGGATGGGAAGGGGGGAAAGAGGACAATATGATGGAGATGTAACCTGAAGCAACAAATAAATAAATTTATTTATTAAAAAAAGAGTAAAAAAAAAAAAGAAAGAATTTTCAGTTAATCTCACAGGTTAGAGGAATAAGCAAATGTTTGTATCATCGAGGTCCTCTCACTGGCTGGCTGTTTTACTTCCATCCTTTTCAGCTTAGCACAATAGTGTGCATTTCAGTTATGGAAATCATAATTTTTGATGGCTGAAATTACCTAGTTACACAAACAAAGAACATCAGTTCAATACGTTTTGGCCACAGAATTGCTGGTCACTGCCCTGCAGTTAACCCAGAAGCTTTTGCATCCTTTCTTCCTGAGACTGGGTGTTTGGTTTTGTTTGGTTTGGGTCTGACTCCCCCCAGCTTTTCTTTGCATTTGTGTTGGCTCCTAGTCCCAGGCTCTTCAATCTGCTCCCTACTTCTGGCCACTTTAGTCTATTTATTTCAGTGAATTTTGCACAGCTGGGTAGGTCTGCAGGTGGCAGCTAATATATTGTACAGGTGGCTGCATAAATCCTGATTCATTTCATCTGGAGGAGATGCTGTTTCTCCTGGAATATGTTCAGTTCACCAGGATCTGGGCACATGGCCCTGGTCATACATATGAAAGCAGATATTTAAAATGAAATGATACTTGTCAAATGCCACAAGGATTTTTATGTAAGAGTTGCTATTCAATGACACATCTTCTCAGAAATTATGATTATGGATCTTGATTTTGCATAGCCAGACTTTGTGCTGTAATTGGAGTGATTTGGTACTTTCAGCAGATTTTTAACTCTTGCTTGAATGTTGTCTCTAACTCTGTAAACAGGGTTGGACAAGATAAGTAACTTTTCCAAATGGGGATATTAGTGATAGTGTTGATGACTAACCATTGATGGCTATGAAAAAGAAGAGTGAAAGAACTATGCAAAGTTCAACTCTGGGAAAGTTGGGGGGGGGGTGTGACTGGTATTGGAGTTACCAACAGATTTCTGTTCAGATCCCTTTATAGGAGGGAGCTCATTCTCTGTATCAATTAGCTGGTAAAAGGCCTATGGTTGGGGAGGTCATAGGCACAAAGGATGAACCTCCAGATGACTGGTCAAGGTGCTGAGAACAACTGAGCTTAATGTTCAGCCTTGAGCACATGCTGCTCCCCATGGCTCAGAGAACTACACATAAGGAGTCAGTAGAACCTAAGTGCTGGGAAGAAGAATGTGAGATACAGTATTACATGTATGACAGCTGTTTCACTCATAACCTCACAGCACATGAGACTGATTCATGGATCTGCCACCAAAGTACTCAGTCATAGACTGAAGGGGGCTTATGGGGTCCAGTACCCTCCTAACAGAACTAATGGGAGTCAAGGGCTGCTGGTAGAGAGGAAGTCATTGTCTTTAGTGATGTAGTCACAGATGCTTTGTCGTGCACCAGTGGATAGCTCCGCACCCATGTCCTTGTGTGTGACCCTGGCTAAATTCAGTAGGTCACAAAGTAAATGCAAAATGAAAACAAAAGGAAATGAAAGTGGAGGGAAGAGCTGGTGAGGGTGGATGAGGAATAAGAGTGTGCAGATGAGAATGTGTTATACACATGTATGAAGTTGTCAAAGAATAAATTGATCATAAAAAAGAAGAGAAAATTGATAGACATCAATGCACTGAATTCATCTGTACATGTTCATGAGTTTGTGTTTATTAGTATGTGTATGCATGTGTGTTCATATGTGTGTGGACAGCACAAGCTCTTACTAGTGCCTTTCTTTATCACTCTCTACCTTTGAGTCTGAGTCTCAAGATCTAAAACCCTTTGATTTAGGTTGACTAGGACGAGTTCCAGGGAACTCCACCTCTACCTCCACATTGTTAGGAAAGTAGGTGCAAGTCACAGTATCCCCTCCCCCAGAAGCTTTTTGTATGTGTGCTGGGGTCTGAACTCAGGTCTGAATGGTTATGCAGCACAATTTTACCAGCCAAGCCATTTCTCCAGCCCAAGACTATGAACTTGGTGAGTGACGTATGTGTCTAGGGGTATGTGATAGTTTTGAGAGAAACATCACCTTACAGCCAAGGTATCTCTCTGGAACATTAATTTTACTTAAATATTGAGCTGTAGATAATTGCTATATTACAATATATTTTATATTTAAACAACTATCATGGAATTTGAAGTGAAATGCCTATACTTATTGTAAGGTGTGTATCTATGATCTATAAAACGAATCTATGATCTATAAGACATATATATGATCTATAAGACATCTATTATCTATATGAAATATGCTATATGATGTATATGTGAGATATATACATATATAATCACATTTATGATCTGTAAGACAAGATCACAGACAACTTGGGCTTTAAGTAGATACTTTTAACTTATGGCCTTGGTATAATAAACTAAAAAATCAGCCTCTTGTGCAGTTAGGCAGAGTTTGGTGCAAAATGCAACTATGTCATTTTAAAATTGTGTATTTATAAAGCATTGTATGACTTCTAAAACAAGCCTTGAGCACATTTTGCTATGGAAGAATATTTGTCTTTGGGAATGGACATAGCTGAAATGCCATTAATCAGAGAAAGAAGAAAGAAATTATCATATTTAGGCTCTGTCAGAAAATAAACCTTGGTGACTGCAGTTGGCTATTTTCCTTAAAACAGAAGACAACAGTCCTCCTGTGGTTTTCCAAGTATCTAAGTCCAGATGGAGACTGGAGAGGACTGACAGAGGTAATAAAACTTAGAAGCCCAGGTGGGAAGAGGTGATAAAACAGTGGAAGAGAGGGACCAGAAGAAACTTGGTCAGAAGAAGAAGGCAAGAGAGCAACATGGCTACTGGTTAGTGAAATGTTTACAAAGCATGTGACTTATTCAAAAGTCCCAACAGTTTTTAAATTCCAGGTTTATATTTTTATTGCAGGACATTCTTGCTAAAATTTTAATTAATTTCTAATAATTTTCAAGAAACCACGGCAAGTTTTAAAGCCTTTTGGGATTATAGAAATGGTTCAGTTAGTAACATGCTTGCATTGTAAACATGAGGACATTGGATCACCAGCAACCGTGTAAAATAGCCAGGTACTGCAGTCCACACATGTAATCTCAGAGCTGAGAGGTGATAGACAAGAGGAGTCCTGACTGTTGAGGCTTGTCAGCCTATAAGTCCAGCACAATGGTGATCTCCAGACTCAGTGGGAGATCATACCTCAAAGTAGGATGGAGAATGGTCAAGGAATAGACCCAATGTCAGACTCTTACTTCCACATATATGCACATGTGTGCACCTCACACACATAGCACACACAAAACCACAATTCTAAGTACTTACTTTTTATATATTTAAAGTATTTATTCACTTATTTATTAACTGTTCTTCTACATATCCTTTTCTCCACCATTAAGGGAAATCATGGATACAAATACCCCAGAGGAGGTGTGAATAATATCTATTTTATTTAGGCCTTAGAATGTGCTGGGATTATACACTGATACTTACATGAGCCTAAAAAGTAGACACTGAAATTTAAGATATTATGTATGTGGCCCATATTATATGTGTGTCCAATAAGAAGCTAAACAATAACAATAATGTTTTGGAGGGCCTTTTCCCATAGGCCAGGCAATGTTCAAACTATTTCTGTGAATTAGACTGTGGATAAAGCATAACCTTATGTGCTAAGAAATGTTTGATCTCTATTTCATAGAAAAGGTGTCCTGAGGAAAATAAGCAAGTCAGTTGACTTGCCTACGTAATACAACTGAAAGAGGCAGGTCAAAGATCTGGACCCGTCCTTACAACTAAAGTTTGTTTTGCCTTCAGTGAGCAGGAAAGCTAATAATTTCCACTCCACTGTGTAGGTAGCGACTCAAAGGCAAGTCCTTCCCCAGTTCTCCCTCGCACATTCTCTCTTTGTCCACTTGAGAAGAGGGGACCTTATGTCAGAAAACTCTAGCTCCTTCAGAGGAGGTGCCTACTCTTGGGGCACACAGTTTCTCTGTCCCAGGTCCTGCCCAATGAAGTGAAATCAGATTCTAGAATGAGAAGTCTTCAAGTCATGACTCTCCTTAGAGGACTAGCTACAAAAATGAGAGAAATGATTTGAAGCTAAAACAGAGATTGGAATGGGTAACAGCAGGGAGACACAGGTCTGAGTCAGAAGGAAAAAGGGAGGAACTGGCCTTACTGGGGCCTGAGTTTCAGAGTCCAGCATGAGAAAGCGGCACTCCAGCAGGCCTTCCCAGCGGGATATACTAGAGTGGACAGAGAGGCTCTAGCTTCCCCTTCCACAACTCCTCACCTCCATCAGCACCTCCTGTTTTCTGACCCTGCCCAGTATGCCCTGGACTTTGGACAGGCAATGTGGCAGCCCCTTGCTGCTCCAAGCAGAGCAGAAAGAGGAGCAGCAGGTGGGTCTATAGACAGACAGACTAAGGAACCATAAACTTGATCTGTTCCAGTTATTCAAGAAGCCAAAGACGTCACCCTGTGGCCACATAGCCAACCCTTGCTCTCACGTTGTCACTTCAGGATGGATGCCAAAAGAGTATTTCAATCTACATTTGTATAACTTGCCCCACCATTCAAATGATTCAAATTTTCCTCAAGAAAGAGAAAAAAGCTGAATTATTCTACTTCTTCTTCTTCAGCTGAAGCATTTGTTTAACAGCTTGATACACACCACATATACACAAACCCTCCCATACCCCCACAACTCCCCACCACACTGCATATGAAGTACTCAGTTGAAAATCATCCTTTTAGAAGAAACACAGTTTCAGTAATATTCTCATTACAAGCTGTATCAAAGCTAACAACCATTGTATTCTTACTATGAAAATAACCAATTATTTTTATGATAATGAAGACTTTAAATAGCTTTGCAGAATAAATTAGATGTGAGTCAAGGCTTAGCCAATTTCTTCCATCTTTGGAATACTAAACTGGAATGGAAGATTCAATCCCTCTAATACAGACACATCTCTTTTGAACTTTGAAGAAAAGAAAACACTTATTCTTTTTTGAGGATGATAAATCAATTCGAGGCAAGGGTTAGGAAAAAAAAAACGAAGATTTTTACTGAAGGGACTAAGCAAGCTAGGAATGA
The DNA here is from genome assembly GCA_907164525.1 of Lophiomys imhausi. Taxonomy (NCBI): domain Eukaryota; kingdom Metazoa; phylum Chordata; class Mammalia; order Rodentia; family Muridae; genus Lophiomys; species Lophiomys imhausi. The sequence continues at coordinate 12,193,157 of CAJQZJ010001896.1, forward strand.
ATTTAACTTCACCAAAGTCCTTAGTGTAACAATCATTGAGATTGTCATTGTGGGTTATGTGATCAGACCTCATAAACGTGAGCAGTAAGTCACTCGGGCAGGGTGTAGATACCACATGTAGGTCATTCTCCTTGATCTCATGACATTGACATTTTTGGGGCAGAAAATGTTTTTGCTGGGGACCAGTCAGTCCAGAGTGGTGCAGGATATACCCCTGGATTCTATCTACTAGGCAATAGTAATCCCCCAAACTCTATACCTCAGTCAAGACAAACCTGCCTTTAGAGATTTCTCCAATGGTCCCTGGCAGAGAGTTATTGTTCTAGTAGTTTGCAGTGACCTTACTTGTGTCATATCTGCTTGTGACCATTCACTATGCTTCCTGAATTAGCTCACCTTTCCATTCAATTGCATTCTGTGAATAGAACTTAGAACCACATACTTGCTGGGCAAGCACTGTACCACTGAGCTGTATCACCTGCTTTTTTATTGCTTTTATTATTTAAGAATTATTTGTTTTGACAATATCATATTTGTATACAATATGCTGTGATAGCATTCATCTCCAAGTAAACTCTCTTCTCCCACCCCCCACTCCTGCTAATTTCCTTTTCACAACTAGGCACACCACGACCCTCATGTTCCCTTATTTCCTTATTTGCAGCATTATTATTTATTTATTATTTATTCCTTATTTGCAGCTTCTATACATGTAGTCATATCTACTGTGTGATGATTGCAATGACTGTAGTATATCCAGACGATGGTGCACCACACTTATCCCCATCTTTCAGCTCCCAAAGTTCTTTCAGCTCTTCATCTGTGATGTTTCCTGGGGCTTAGGATGGGGGGTAGGTGGTGTCAAAGATATCCCCTTTGAAGCTGAGCACTCAGCAGTCACTTATTCTTAGCACTTTGAGCAGCCATGAGTCCCTTCATTGAGCATCAGTTGCTGAAGATCGAGACTTCTACACCAAGGATAGGAGTTGCAGTCAGGAGGTCACATGTGTTGGATCTTTTGATGATGTGTTGCCAAACTGACACATACTTAAATTACCCACTAAATATTTATGTTTATGCAACAGCTCTCTGTATGGATGTGTGTGTGTACATATGTGCATGCGTATGTATGTATGTATGTATGTATGTATGTATGTATGTATGTATGTA
>CAJQZJ010001896.1:12194336-12253333 GCA_907164525.1 Lophiomys imhausi
GTATGTATGTATGTATGTATGTATGTATGTATGTATGTATGTATGTATGTATGTATTTTTGAGATGGTATCTCTTTCTGTTGACCAGATTTAATTTCAACTTGCAATCTTTCTGCCCCAGCTTCAAGAGTAGCAAGGATTACAGGGCAGAGTCATCAGACCAGGCTCCACTTCAACTTAAAAATCATAGCCAAAAGCTGATTTTTTAATAAGTGTAGAAGTTACAAACAGGGATTAGTCTCTCCGTGGGATTAATCAGTTTCTCAGCTACCTCTTATGTGCCCTTAAAATAATCAAAATTGTTTCAGCTTTGTTAATGGGATCTAGAATTTATCAACTGCCCTTTCAATGGATTATATTAAGAAGGGTGAAAGAGAATAAAACAAAAATGCTGTGTTCTGAGGTGTCCGAATTACAGTAATTTCTTTAAGTAGACCCTGGCGCTGGAGAGATGGCTCCGAGGTTAAGAGCACTTGGTGCTCTTTTAGAGGTCCCAAGTTCAGCTACCAGCACCCACGTTTTGTGGCTGACAACTACCTGTAACTCTAGCTCCAACAGATCTTGTGTTTTCTTTTAGCTTCCATGAGTAACCCCCACCCACAGAAGTGTCATTCACACACACACACACACACACACACACACACACACACACACACACAAATAAAAATAATAAAATAAATCTTTTGAAAAATTAATGGACATCTGCTAGTGCTGTGGTTCTATCTCTACCTATAAATTTACATTATTGGGTTCCATTTCTTTATTAACAGGGACATTATGTAATTCATTTTAATTGAAGATCATCACTCAAAAGGTTTAAATTCAATTACTTTTCAGACAGTAAGCCTACTTAGAACAGATTACATCAGAATATTTAAAGCCATTATGAGGAAAGTCTAAGGTTTCATGTAAAATGCATTTCTCAAGCAGTTTAAGGAAGATACTCATCCCTTTGTATAATTCATAATAAAACAAAATAATGTTCAAGTAGTAAGAAAAACACAAAAAGAAATCTAAATAGTGTACCATTAGATGAAAAGGCAGGAGAGCTGGATCCTAGCCCAGACTGTGACAATGCATCCTAGGTGATCTGTGGTACAACACTCTTTGTCTTTGGGAATAGGTCCTTCACAGTAAGTTAAGGCAGCCCACTTGATGACTTTGGAGAGCCCTGGGACCTCAATGGCTGATGATTCTACAAGCAAGTATCCACCAGTGTGCTATCACTTTAAAATGTTTAGCTTTCCAATTTCAACATGTAATGACTCAGGGACAGTCAACTAGAGTCAGAACTGGTGACAGTATACGCATGTTAGTCCTTCAGTTTGGGTACTGGGAGGGGAGGCAATGTAGAACAAAATTTTTGCTAATATGTAACCTAAGTAAGAAATAACATTGGCTATAGGAACTGGCTAATAGGAGTGTGCGTGCATGCGTGCGTGCTTGCCTGCATGTGTGTATGTGTGTGTGTGCACGTTCACACATATCCATGCATGCCCAAGCTGAGGCCTGGGTCTTCTACATTGTCTACCCTAGTTTCTGAGAGAAAGTCACTGAGTCTCATGACTTGGGCTAGCTTGGCTCAACTTGATGACTTTGGAGAGCCCTGGGAGATCCCAGTGAGATCCCTGGCTATTTATCCCTGCCTCTCCTCCAGTGCTGGGCTTACATGGATGGCTTTAATGTAGTTACTAGATATTTGAAATTAGGTCCTCTTGCTTTGGTAGCAAATGTTCTTTCCCCTCAAGACATCACTTCAGTCCCAGTAACTGTTCCTTAATGTAGCATACTCTAGTAATTTTTTTACTAATTTATGATTGGTAGCATTTCACCTGGGGAGTGGAATTTCTGTAGAATCTCCAGAAAATTAACAAAAAATACGATCTATGAACATATAATACCTGTGACTATACCCAGAAAACAGCACTTGTTCTACCAAACCACTGGAGTGCTTCCACTTAGTTCTTCACTCCCAACCAATCAGCAGCCATCTCCTTCAACGCGCAACATAAAATTATTGATTTCCCAATTGATACGTGTTAAGTTTGACTTGGCTTTTTGTCTTATAAGGAACCAATTATGAATAAGATGCATATTTGAAATAACTCATTTCAACCTGAATTAATACAGTTATGGAACAAAACAGTAACCCCTCTGCTTAGATTAGTGAATGTTTAATTACGAATGGAACAGTTAGACACTTTTTCATCAAGCACACATCTTCTGGGTCTGTACTGTGAATGTATCACTGTTTCCTCAAACTGATAAAAATACAGTTAGAGATAATAAGTGCATTTGACAATGTTTCCCTCCATCAAAGCACTTTAGAAATATTCACTCAGTAATTATGTTGACTTCTTTTGCTTCATGTATTAGACGTCTGGATGAAGAAGTGCCCAAACCACAAAATCCAAGTACTTGTATGCAGTTCTACTTCACCCACCCATCCAGCACACACATCAGTTGAGGCTGGCTACATATTTGTCAGACACTAGAGTTGGCAGCGAATCGCTAGCACCTAAGATGGCTTCAGGTATGTACAGAACAACCAATAAATACCAGCTAAAAACAAGACTCTAAGGAATACATTCAAACCACCTGAGAGAAGCCACAATGTTTTCAACATTACTTTTCATTGTATGAAAGGAAATATTAAGAAAAAGTAGAGAAAAAAAGTCCAGATCACACAGTTAGAAGCCTAACAGGCAGGGAATTATGAAAAACCTAAACAACATTAAAAGCACATTCAACTTGATAACTACAGCAACATGAAACAGTATTGGTTGTGAGTCTTTTCTACTTCCTTTCCATCTGAAGATAAATCCTGAGATGCTTTAGGACAAATGAATTTTCTAAGCCACTATCATTTTATTGAACCACTCTGATCATTTCTCAGAGAACAGCTTCCTGCTGGTGGGGAAAACCCTCCTTCTGCACCATCCAGGGTACTGTCAGGTTGTCCACTTTAGAACGCAGGCCATGGCGTGAATATTTAAAATAACCCATTTCCACATGAGCATTAGGAGAGTTATGCAATGAAATAGTCTTCACTCAACTTAGATTAGTGACTCCCTCATTTAATTACAACTGGAAAGGTTAGAGACTTTTTATCACAGACACATTCTCTGGGAATTATCTGTCTTTGGAATATAATTAATCACCCTCTGTCATGCTTTCAATAGATACAGTGCTCTCCAGAGCCCTGGCTTTATTCTCTCTTCATTCATATTCCTCTGGCCTTCCCCTTCATGTTACCATAGACCTCAGGTGAATTTTTGTCAATTGCTCAGAAATGACTGGATATTGTTAAACCCATTTGTCAACCCACATTATCAACTCATAGACACAAGATCTCTGCATATGCTTACCCTTCCCATATATATCAGTCCCAGTATTAACGTGGATGGCATCTGTCAATGTTGACAAAAATTAAATTTCAGAACTACTGTAAATAATAAAGCAGTCATAGAGGGACGATCTCTCTGGAGCCTGAGCTACTCGTAAACATGATTTGCAGATTGGGCTTACAGCTGTTTCAACATGAGCTGTTTGCTGTGGTTCATTAGCGTGATTTGATTTGTCAAGATTCCAGGGTGACTGGAAGTTTGTATAGAGAACTATTTAAGGGAGTTTTGTGAAATTTTTGAATTTTATAGCAGTACATGGTAAGTGTAACAACACTGAAGTGCATTTCAGGGGTAATGCACAGTGGTGGAGAACCTGCCTGTTAGGCACAGGACATAGGTTCAATTCCCAGCCCTATAAAAATAATTCTAATGAAATGAACCGAGTAATATGTCTTTAGGAGAAATTAATAGTGATTGGATTCATAAGAATCATCATTAATTACATTCCAAACCATTTTCTCTATCTGAAAAGCTCCCAAGATATTCCAAGCATAAGTCAATTGAAGTAAGAGAGCACCAAGCTTTTGTGAACCCAAGGGGAGAGGGGATGATGAACCTCCACAGGAACCTCCACTGTGCATGGCAGAATCAAGCAAGGACTCATTGACCTGATTGTGACTTTCTTTCTGTGGAATGGATTTAATTCTGATCAAATATCCTAAAATCTCATTGTTCATTGGGACTGGCAAAGGGCCCACAGGTTGCTATTCTGTCTTCCAGGAACAATTCAGCTAACATGTATATACACATCTATCTCTCTATCTCTCTAACTCTCTCTCTCTATCTATCTACCTACCTATTTATCTATCATAATTATTTCTGTAAAATGATATCCCATGATTTGTTACTTATGGAGAACATTTTTCCTCTGAGGCAAATGCTTTTAATAATGTCTTATGATTTTTGTGATTACCTTTTTCCTAATTATGTTGGCATGCACATGGTGTAATCTGTATTTGTATAACCACTGTAAAACTCAAGAAGACGACTCAGGAGTCTGCCAAGTTTTAACCAACTTCTTAAGACACACTGTGGGTATGAGAATCCTTATAAATACCCATGGACTACTCAGGGCTGGACCTTTCATGGTTTTTTAAGAGGCAGGAGGCAGAGTGAACTTCACTAGCAATGGGGCAACAACTTAAAAGGAAAATTTTAAGTTTCTATACAAATAGAGCAATTGTCTAGTATGTGTGAGGCTGTTCAATGCTGAAGCAAAAATACTTGGTAAATAAAAGTCAATGCCAAATTCACAAATGAGGCACCACTATAAGTAAAATGTATCCCATTTATTGACTGGTAGCCAAATGAAATAGTAACTTGTGTGTGTATGAGTATGTGTGTGAGACAGAGTGTGCTTGAAAGTGTGTGCATGAATGTGTGAGTGTATATGAGTGCATGTGGGTATGAATATGTGTATGTGAGGGTGAGTGTGAGTGGATGTATGTGTGAGTATGTGAGTGCATTTGTGTTGTGTGAGTGTATGTGAGTGCATGTGTCTATCTGTGTGTATACAGTTATACACATGTATGAATACTGGAGTGATACTTTCTTTTTCAAAAACTAGTCTGTCCCATCAGGAGAAAACATTGCCAAACATTTGTATCTGGATGTGTGGTTGACAACAATTTGTAGAACATTAGTGGAAGGTGAATCTGAAGAGGGCTGAGTAGGTGTTACTGCCATGGCTTTGCCATAGTTCTACTGCAGTGTGGCATCTGTCAATTCCCTTTCTGAATAAGCATCCAAGGAAAGCCTAGCTCAGAACACACAATGGTGTCCTCCATGGACAGGAACAGGTGTTCCTGTTGTTCCTGTTTGATTTTTATAAAGAAAAATACCCCCGTGACTTACTCACATGTCAAGTATTGCTATCTAATTGGGCCAGGTGTTTGATCCTGGGGGTTGTTTTCCTCTTAACTACCTTTCACAGGCTGTCATAAGGAAAACAACAATTAAACCCCAAAAGGGACAACAACCCTCAAGCCTAGAGAAACATACAAGGAGGGCAGAAGTCATTATAGCCCCATATGAGTCACCAGGCAGGTGTGGTGGAATTACTGCTTTGTTTAATGCTGAGGGACAGGGTGACTCTTACAGGCCTACTTGTTTGGGGTCAAAAATATAGGCACTTTTATCATTTCGTCCAGATAATATTAATAACCTAGTTTTCAAAAGAAAACATTCTTTTGCCCATAACCTAATGACTTTTATGGAGGCTGATTTTAGCCCCACCAGGATCTGATAGGAGTGACAAAGCCCAGAAGAATACAACCTCTTCACAGTAGGCACATGCCTCAAGGCTGCCCAGTTACAGAGAAGTGCCTTAAGGACTTCAGTATCTTTTACTCTTTTTGTGTGAGTTGTATACAGATATCTAGGTTCTGTACTGCAAAAGGATCTTACTATTGAGGTGAAGCATTCATATTAAAATATTTTAGTTTAAAAATTTCTTATTTCATTATACTTTTTTACTTAAGCATATGTGATTCATATATTATTCTAACAAGCTTTATAGAAGACTGAATTAAGATGTTTTATTTTAAGAAACTCATCATGGTAGAATAATTTTCCAGTGGATAAAGTAAAGAAAGGTTCTAAGGAAGTTCTGATGAACATTGTGCCTTGAACTATCCCCATTTGTGCTGCTAACACACACAATAACACACAGCCGTAGATTGTGATCAAGGAGCTTCCAAAGTGGACTATGCGGAGAAGACAATGCTACACTCAAAATGATTTGCTTTCATGTGGATTTGTTCAGTTTTAATTTGACGTGATATTTTAAAGAATGAGAATTCCTTAAGCATAAGTTAATCATCAGAAGTCACACATAAACAGTACTTGAGAGCACACACACACACATGCGCACGCCTGCACATGTGTGTGTGTGTGTGTGTGTGTGTGTGTGTGTGTTGGGGGAAGGTCTAAAATGAAGCAAAGTTTTAAAGATATGTGACTAAAATATATATCAAAAGCTGTTAGCATTAACATTGACTTCTCCAGAATGGAAACATTACTTATGTGAAACGTAAATCCAGTGATCACACCATCTATGATCTATCATTCAATTTAAAAATAAGATTTGCCAAACCATAACGAACACAAACTTCTTCAACACTCAAAACTATGAATCTGAAGTGAGCCAAGAGACACAATGCTAGACTATAGAGGGAAGTAATATTAGTTAGTGATGGCATTGCATTAATAATTTCTATACATTTAGAATGGATTCTGGTGATGTAATCAATTATTCAGGGTAATAATTCCACTTTTTAAAAATTTTCATGTTTGTTTAGGCTTTTTGACCACTGGATCTCACTATGTAACCCTAGCTGGTCTCCAATTTCTGATCACCCTGTTTCAGACCCTCTAGATTACAGATGTTCACTGCCACACCTAGTTTAAATATTTTATTTTAAAATATTCAGAATATATTTAACTTCTTTGATACTGGTCTCTAGTGAAGACTTTGGCTTCTCAGAATTAAAATAAAAACTTCCTCAAGTCTCCATGCAAGCTAGAAAGACAGTAAAGAACAACATTCAGTTGTTAGTGCAGAAAATCTCCGAGAACAATATGTTTTGTTTTTTTTCAGAGAAAGACATAACAATTTTTATGATAATTAGCATATAACAATGTCTTTGAGTTCTTCACTTTGCTGACAAAATGTACACACTCCATGATTTCCAATGATGACTTATATGTGATTTTATAATGCTTCAATAATTTTTATTAAATAAATCATACACTAACTTTGAATATTTCCTGGAGCAAGAGGTATCTTGCTCTAATTTGCACAAATGAGCCATATGGGCTGGCAGCAGCCTTGGCTTCGAGGAAAACAAACTTCTTCCCACTAACATGAGAGAGAATCTGTAATGCCTGGAGCAGCTGGAACTCCCATCTTGCCAGGCTAACACTGAGGGCATAAAATATGAAAATTAAGAGAAAAACTTGAGTCACGTTGCCATAATTTGAGGACCAGACTGAACCGCCTTTAAAGTAGGAACCTCCTGATGGATTCCATGTTTTGTGAGCTAATATACCATTGTTAACAAAGAATCTGGTAAGAAACCAACCCCAAAGAGAACAGATATTTGCAGAAAGCCATGAGAAAATTGCAATGTCCGAGTAAATGCATATTTGGGTATTCCACTGTGAACATCTGAACTTCTTTTCTACATTTGCTTAATATGTTCTAAGGACCATGGTTTTTGTCATAAACCAGAGAAGGGTCCAAATCCTTCTTGGAGCTGTGGTGGAGCCATCATGAAGAAGTAAATGAGATAATATAGACTGAATGTTTTAGCTTTAGTGAGCAGTCAGTAAACAATAATCATTACTATGGCTTATTTTCTCCTTTCACCTTCAAAATGATTGGTTTTGATCACTAGTTTTTGCTTTGCAGTTTACATTAATAAGTGCATCCAGCATATATCATGAGCAGGGACTTCATGCTTGAGCTGCACACTGAGGGTGCAGTGGTGAGCAGAATGAGGAAAGTTAAGCCTCCATTTGCAAAGACCTTACATCATAATTGGGGGATTGACTGACAAAACCTTCAAGGAATGCCAAGCACTATTAAGATGCAGAAGCAAGACTGAGGAGTTCAGCACATGTGTGGGTAGAGGGGAGACCTTAAGCAGGGAACCTAGAGCTTAGATAGGGCAAAATGTTGGGAAGACCGGGAAAATTGAATTGTAGCCTACAATTTCACCTTGATTTAGTATAATAGTCTCATCTGGAGAAATTGCCAGTTCATGAGAGTGGCTTCCAATATTTAGAAAGACACAATGTGGGTTGGACCCCTACCAGAAAGTGAACTTGAGATCAGAGAATCAAGAATTTGTAAAGTTGTACAAGAAATGTCTAAAGCTAAAAGTTTCTTGAAATCATCATACGTGCTAAAAAGATAGTGAAATAAGTCATTTGATTGCCAGAGATAAACTTCCAGAACACTCTGCTTCTCCAAAAGGAGGTTTGCTGGACAGCTTTGTGTCAAGTTGAGTCAAACCAGGGCACCTGGGAAGAGGGAACCTCAACTGGGGAATTGCCTCCATTAGTTGCCTGTGAGTAAGTCTGTGGGGGCATTTTCTTTTAATGATTGATGTAGGGGGTGGTGCCCAGGCTACTGTGGGCTGTGCCATCCCTGTGTTGGTGGTTCTGGGCTGCAAAAGCAAGCTAAAGAGGCAATGGATAGCAACCCAGTAGCTATCAATAGATAGCAACCCAGTAGCTATCAATAGATAGGAACCCAGTAGCTATCAATAGATAGCAACCCAGTAGCTCTCTGGCATCTCCTCCGTTTCTGCTTCCATGTTCCTGCTTTGAGTTTTAGCTTTGACTTTCCTCAATAACGAACTGTCATGGAGAAGTTCAGTCAAGTGAACGTTTGCTCCCCAAGTTGTTTTTGACCATGGTATTCATCCCCGCAACAGACAATGAACTAGGACAGGAAGACACAGGTGCTTTATAATAATTAACATATGCCAGTGTTTCTCAATAGCAGGAGTTAGAGGTGTGCATTGTTACATATGCCCTCATATATGCCACGTGAAGGTAGGTGAAGTGTCAGAACAAAAGTAAGAACTCTGAAGCAGGAACCAGACTTTATGAGAAGAGACTAGCCTTCAAAAACCCTTAGATTGTTATAAAGGCACCTGTCTTCTATACTAGCCATTCTGATGAACAGATCTGTGCAAGAGAATAAATTCATTAGGAAAGGAGGTGAGATTACAGAGGAGCAACTGTACAGGAAAGCATACTAGACTTAATTTTTATTGGTAGATACAAGCATTCCATTTAATAAAACTAAACTAAAAAGTAGCAATTTACTGTTTGATCCATCCAGGGGTGATAACATATTAGTGAAGGCCAAACGCATGATAAAGTCAGATCCTGGATATTCCACACTGTGCTGGAGACAAGCCAGAAGAAAGCTTTCCTGGCACTTGTAACCCACACAATGCAAAATATACAATGGTTCAGAATAACAGAGTTCTCAGTGGTGGAATGTTAATATCATTATGAGTTTAAGTGTATAAATATTTTGGAATATTTATGAAGGTGAAAATAGCATATTAGAAATCAATGAAGTGACAAGGGCAATTATGAGCCCCTGCTGCACTGACTGTCATTATTTTTGTTATTGTTGTGCATCTTTAAATATTCTTAACACTGGCCTATGGTTCAGCTTCAGCTTCTCACTAGGGTTCATCCCTCACTGTGAGAGATTCAGTCATAAAGTCTCCAGATGAGACTGCTATGATAAACCAAGAATGAAGTGGGATTGCACCTCAGCTTTTTACTCCTTTCCTATCTGTTAGCTTATGAAGTTAAGCAAAGGTATAGTAGGCACAAAGTAGAAATAATTTTAGGGGAAAGTGGAGGCAAATTTTTAGGATTAAAAAAAAACATAGTTGAAACTTGACAAAGCCATGTATCTTGTAAATTTGAGGACACTGATATAGCAGGTCGTCTGTAAATGCATGCAGATACTGCTGCTGAGTGCAGTGACTGAGGATGCACCCATGCCAAATTTATAACACTGCAGTTGTCAGAGTTAGGCTTCTCTTTGTACCATTCTGACAGAAATGAAGGCATGATAAAGAAACACTTGCAACCCTCCATTTGGCTATCAGACTATTAAAACAATGGACATTCCAAAATTGAAATTTCAGCATGAAATATATACTAGGAAAAGAATAGGGCTGAAAGCTAGGACCAGCCACAGTGTGTACATAACTCCTGGAAAGAAAATTGCACCTTCCCAGGTGACTTCACAGGAGAGATGGAAGTGAAGATAATGATGGGTCAGTGGCGTTTGGGACTACACCTTTAATAGGGCCTCTACTTAATCTTGAAATCTTGAACTTCATGTCAATATCTCAAAGACAGACTCGTTAGGTGATTATTGGAACTCTTTGTACCTCTTCTGAAATGTGGCCACATTTTCACTATTAATTTGTCTCTTTAATTGGCCTATGAAGGATGGATCTGAGCCTTGTTTGTTAAGCTGCCAATGCCCAAGACTTTTATCCTCACAATACCAGCAACATCCAGATATTCGGAGATTGTCCTATAAGATCACTGTGAGCCGGGAAGTGGTTGTGCATGCCTTTAATCCCAGCACTCGGGAGGCAGAGGCAGGCAGATCTCTGTTAAGTTCGAGGCCAGCCTGGTCTACAAAGCAAGTTCCAGGAGAGCCAAGGCTAATAGATACTACACAAAAGATTTCAAATTGTCTGTCATGGATTTGTATTTTTGTATACTATAATTGTGAAAGTATTTATGATCTAAGTTAATGTAAATATTTCCAAATTTGGAATAATGAGCTATAGGTAAATACCTGAGTGGTTTCTCTCATCATTTTATCATGAAATGGCCATAGGAAATGTAGGCTGAAAAGCTATAGTCTTCAGTGTTGACTGTGTCTACTGATGTGTGCTTGGCAATGTGTTAACCAAGTAGTATCCATTATCTCAATTACACAGTATTAGCATTGTACCAATGTAGAAATCAGAATCCACAGATACTAAAAAGCTTTCCAAAGTCACAATCAGACATGATACATGTCCTTAGTTGACCCAAAGACTTTTGAAAAAAAAAAATCAGTACAGAATTCTGACTTGTATTCAAGAGAGAATATTTTTTACTACTTTTACCATAAAGAAATAGTAAATATTTGAGTAGATATTTATCTTCAACCAAATTGAATAATTTCATAATGTATGAAAATATGCTAGCTCATTGATATGTGTAATTTTGCTTTTATGTATCAATTTAAAAATCAATTAATAGCAATAAAAAGTTTTCAGAAAAAGGAAGGTAAATATTTGGTATAACATGATTAAAATATGCTAATTAAGTCAAAATTAGTCTTGGAGGGAACAAGTAGTGAAATTGTTGCTGGAATTACAAACACTGGAAAAAGATTCCTTCCACCCCACCCCACAGCTGCCTACTGTATGTTCAGCACAACGTACAGTAGCCTCATTAGCTTAGACAGTGACAAAGAAAACAGGACATTGTGTTTAAAACTTTAAGAGACCACTTCTGAGTATACATCCAAACGATTCCTCACCAAACCACAAAAACATCTCCTCATCTATGTTCATAGCAGCTTTATTTGTGATAACTAGAAACTGGAAACAACCCAAATGTCCTTCAACTGAAGAATGAATAAAGAAATTATGGTACATTTACCCAATGGAATACTACTGAGCTATCGGAAACAAGGAAATCATGCAATTTGCAGGTAAATGGATGGAACTAGAAAAGCTCATCCTGAGTGAGCCAGACTCAAAAATATGGCATGGCATCTATTCACTTATAATTGTATTTTAGCCATGTAGTACAGGATAGCTATCTTACAACCAACACATCAAAAGGAACAAGAACATAGACCTTGCTACCTGTTAGTGGGACACTTTGACCTAACAGAGCGGCCATATAGGACCCCAGTGCAAAAGGAAGCTCTTAACACTCATTTGACTGTTGAAATGAGGGGGGCTGATATGTAAGGGCAACCTACTTCGGTGGAGTAGGATAGATGAGAGAGGGGGGAGAGTGGGATTGGGAGGGCTAGAGAGAGGGGACGGTGATGGAGATGTAACTTGAAGTAATAAACAAACAAACAAACAAAAAATTTTAAGAGAGTGGGAAGGTAGGACTGGGAGTAGAGGAGGGAGGGGGACTACAATCAGGATGCAAAATGAATTAAAAAAAAACTTTCACATAGAAAAACTACAGAGACAAGTTTTCATCCATTGAGATCTGGTTCAATCCAGAGGTTGGCCTTCCCAAGGAATTTGCATGAAACAAAATTTAAACTATAGAGTCAAAGTATAGATTTGACAGCATGCAACTTTAAACAACACACACACACACACACACACACACACACGTTCATGTGTACAAAATACACATGTGCACATATATACACACACAAGTGGAGGTTTGAATCCTTTTTTTAACTGTCTATGGATATGTGGAAATTAAATTCAAGCGAACTCTCTGGAGTGGGATGCAAGTTTTGAATGCTTCAAAGTTAATAGTACTCTGATAATTACTGTCATTTAATTAAGTTTTTGCAAGGTCCAAAACCACAGGGAGATTTGTTATTTCCCTTTAGGCACTAAGCCCACCAAAAGAAGAAGCCCATGTATAAGGAGGAAATGCAAAGACATAAGCTGAGGACATTAAAGAACCACATCAGAGCGAGTGCCGACCTTGTGTTCCCTCTCTGAATAATTTCCAGGTACTGCTCAATGGATGGAGGTTTTCATTCATCCGCTGGCTCTTTTCTGGAACCTGAAGTTCCCTAGATTATACCTTCTGTGTAAGAATCACATCAAATATTTAACTCCTGTAATTGCATATTTTCCTGTTTTCTCCTATTTCCTATTCAGTAAAGAGCTATAGTTGGTGATTTAATTTTATACATTAAAATCCACATGTTCCCACACAGGGAATTATTCCATTCCTCACAATGGCCCTGGCTTGTTATCAGCTCCAATCAACATGGAGAAACTGAAGCATGGATGCTACATGTAACATGTCCCTCTTAAACAGTGAGGAACAGACATGTGGGCCAGTTTTTCTTTGGTTCTTGTTTGTTTCTTTTTTTTTAATCGTTATTTATTTATTACTGCACATTACATCTCCATCACAGTCCACGCCCTTCACCCCTCCCAGCCCTGCTCTCCCACTCTCTCTCCTTTCTCTCAGAACTCATAATTCTTTTTTAAATAATTAGGCCACAATTATGAAAATTATAAGGTATAACATACATTCCCAATGTCCAGTCCATAATATTTGACCACTGATATTAATATTTTGTTATCCATCTATCTCCATAAGTTTAAAGTTCTATACCTAACTCATTTTTCACCCTAACTTGCATTACCAATTTAAAAACATCTTCTTAGACCTAGAGCATCCTTTACAATTAATGTTTGTCAGAGATACTGGGCCAAGAGGCTGAAGATAGATCCTCTAATGTATGGAGAGAAATTGGGGATTGTCCAGGTAGCCAGTTGTCTGTCATTTCTTAGTTTTGGAAGCTGCTGGCCCTGCACTTCCTGCATAATCAGATGTATTTATCCTTCTCAGGTCTCTGACGTGGTTATAGTCTCATAGTTAAATTGTAAGTTTTGTTTGTTTCTTAATGGCTCCACTGTGGCCTCTCTATATTTGTATTATCTATACTGTTTCAGTGACAGAATCTGCTAGAGGTGTAAGACAAATTCCTTTCTCCTAACCATCCACTTCTACTTAATAATTACACTTATTCACCATGGCTAGGAACTTATTATCCTAATAATAATCCGTATAATTCTCAGATCTCTAAAATGCCTTTTAAGTAAAAAAAAAAATGATTATCTCTTTCATTTTTCCCCCCTTTGATCTAAGATTTTATTGGAGTTTGAATTCCCTCCGACTAAAAGGGAATATTAAAGTCCTAAACCCTGTGCATTATATCGTTAAGTTATATTGGTGAATTGCAATGTGCTGATTTAGCCTATTGAAAATGGTGGCTTCTTTTATCCCAGACTCCAGCACGTATAAATACCCTCCAAGAACCCACATCCAGGCGTGAGTTGGGCCCCTCCCTCTATCTGCGACACGGAGAAGGAAGAATGACGAAGCAGCTCCCAAGTGAAAACACGGTGTCCCTGAGAACAGCTGAAGCGAGGTCATTTCCGACTGTGGTTGCTATCGTTTACCATATGCCACAAAAATGGCTGCAGTGGGAAAGAGAAAGCAAATGCTCATAGCAGAGAGGCAGCCCTGCTCTGTTGAGAGGTCATCATGAGAGTCTAAGGGGGAGATTGTGTAAGCAGGGTTTTGTTGCTTATCCCTGCTAGATATCGGGGAGTGCTAAGTTTGATGGTGTGACCTTTCTGCTGTTATTTCCTTCCAGACTCTTGGTCAGGACTCCAGCTGACTGCTTCAATGGAGCTGTGTTTCTGTAAGCTCTTCATTTGATTATATTAGCTCTCATTTGACTTCCCAGTTGGGCTAGTCCAGTTGTGTCTGCTAGATCTTATAAGCACCCAGTTTGATGATCTTTTGCTACCTATCTGTTACATCTCGATATGCCACTCGCTGTTCATCTTACTTTTGCCTGTTATGTGCCTAATAAACTCACTACTTTAAACAAAAAGTGTTACTATGATAGGCAATATTGTAATTGCACAGAATACTCTGGTACCTGTAATTGTGATTTTTTTCTTGGAATAATGTCTCTGCACATATAGTTGAGGTCATTAGAGTGGGCTCTAATCCACTAACACCAGTATCCTTGTAAAAATAAAATAACAGACAAAAGATATTCAAAAGTAAAACTGGATATGATCACAGAGACAGACACTGGAGTAATGAAATTATAAATTTCAGATGGAAGAGGGTTAGAAGAACATAGGTAGGTAGGTAGGGAAATCAAAGGCAGGTTCCCTGAGATGCTAACTTCTTGTTCCCTGAAGACATTGTGAGGCTGAACATCAGGAGGGCATGGCATGGGTATCTAAACAGGACCAATGGGGGAAAGGGAATACCCAGAGGCCCTATAAAAAAACCCAAGATAGAGTCTGTTTAGTGGACTCCCAGTCCTAGGGAGGCTAAGGCTGTTGCTTTCCTTTTCTAGGCAGCTTAGTTTTCTGTCTTTCCTCATCATTCAGTTCTTTGTCTGTATCAGATAATGAGCTTAGCAAACCCCGAAATAACATACAGAACACTCATTTCATCAGAAACTTACAAGCAAAAGCTGGAAGAAGATACGAGAGGATTTCACACAGAGTCTTAGAGGAAACATGGGCCTGCCTGTATACATTCATGCTAGGCTTCTCTAAGATGTCTGGAAGAATAAATTCTAGACTAAAATTAACCAATTTGTATTTCTTTGTTTTTGCAATCATAGTGACCAAGATTCTATTTGCATTGTACAAAGGGACATGAAATGGAAGAATCCTGTCAAATGCAGCTACTAGGAGGTCTGCAAACGCAAATGCAAAATCCAAACAACCCAGTACACTTTCCTTTCCTCTTATTTCCTCTGGTAACTTCCCTTCTTTTCTTACCCACTAACAAAACAATTCATTGCCATCCAGTGGGATTTCATTTACTTATTTCTTCATTTAGAACTCAGACCTTGCCAAATATCTTCAGAATTTCTAAATATCCTTTGTAATACACTTCAGTGTCTGTTTGAAAGGAATAATCTAGAACAATGTTGCACAATGCTTAGCTCACTTCCTAGGTACCACAGGGTGATTATTATTCTGTGATTAGCACAGATCCTGGGGTGAGAGATTATCTTCAAACCTTTGGACATCCTTGTGTCTTGGAGGTACATAGGCTTTGCTCTCAGATCCAAGTCACATACTGCCTTTAGTTCATTGAGAGACAGGAAGTATACATTGAAAAAATATCCACACTGCCAAAAGATAAACTGATAGCCAGAAATTCTTTTTTCCTCAGTTCAAATATAAATATAATTTCAAAAGGATTCTCTCTATAGTTAAAATTTTTCTTGTTTGAACTTGAGCTTTTAACAAACAAAACTCTACATCATTTGAATTTTGGATCATTGATTCTAAATGCAACTTTCTCCTTCACATATGCTCATAGCAGAAATGTATCATTTAAATCACACAGTTATTGAATATTTTCTACTTTAATATGCAACAGGATGAAAATATGGTTAGAATGCTTCCACATGCTTTTAGAAACCTTCATTTAGCCATATTTAAATACCCAATTTCGGATTTCTATCATTTTGAAATAGCACTGCCTTATTCTTTGCGGGTAAAACTATTACCGTACACCCAATTTTCCACTAATGCAGTGTCTACCTTTGTCAAGCAGACACTACATTGTGGGTGCTGCTTAACACTTGAAATTCTAGTGAGTGTGTTTCCAGTGTGAAAAAAGGAAATAAAAATCTTTTTAAAAACTGTTTCAGTAGAAGGAAGTGCTGTGATTTTCTAGCCACTTTTCAAGCCTACATCAGCAAACTGATGACTTTTGTATGAACTTGCATCCTTGTGTTGCATTTCAACTTTTCCTAAGGAATTTTCCTAACAGAAAGAACTGAACAAAATTATTTGTTTCATCACTCTTTGGGGAACAAATAGCTAACTGCAGGTTTATGGTATGGACCTCCTTTTTCTAATCTCTCTTCATTTGTATGTCAAAACTTGAAACTATTTTTATTAACTTTATGACTCTTGGTTGAAGTACTGGATTCTAGAAGCTTCTTAAATGAAAACAGTGTCAATCATCAGCAAAGATGAAATGAATGTCTTCATGATCTGAATATGTCTAATGGATTCCGTGTATCAGGAACTCAGCCATCAGCACAATGGTGCTCAGTGCTGGGAACTCAACCATCAGTGCTGTGTTTAAAGATGAGGACATCAGTGGAGGGGACATCAACATCAAAGATGGGGACAAAAACCTCATGAGTGGCACAAACTCTGAGGTGATTGAATAAAAAATGTCCTGCCTTCCTAAACAAAATAATGTCATCATATTAGAAGTGTGTCATCATGGGAAGTGGCAACTAATGAAAGTCAGTCCCTCCCACCTTCTGTCTCACAAACGTGCTTCATTGTCCTTACACCCTTTACCATGGGACAATGTTGGAAGGCTGTCATCAGACATTGGGCACTTATTCTTAGATAGCACACATTCTAAAACTAAAAGAGATGCATTTTAAAAGACTTATTTTCTTTTTATTTGTCTGTAAGTGTCTGGGTGTCTGTCTGTGAGTTTGTGCACATGAGTGCAGGTGACTGTAGAGAATAGAAGAGACCTTTAGATCCACTGGAGTTGGAGGTACAGGTGATTGTGACCTGTCCACCAGGGATTCTCGAAATGTAACTCAGGTCCTCTGAAAGATCAGCAAATATTTGCAACACTGAGCTGTCTCTCCAGTCCAATTTCTGATCTTTTATTACCTTCTGTGATATCCTGTTACAGCAACACAAATGTATCAAGATAGCCAGATATCTGGAAATGTCTCTGTGGTGGACCTATTTGTGAGGCAACCATGTTTTCATTCAGGAGGTATCAGTGGAAGCTTACAACAATGTTAAGGATAGAAATGGCCTGAATTTAGTGAGCACTTTCTATGCACCAACCACCTGGACGCATATTCTCAAGGGAATTGAGGTTATTGGAACTACCTGATGGTACACATTATTAACACTTTTCTCACTTATTGATAAGACAGAAGTACAGAGGTTTGGGTAGCCTCACCAGGATTACTCACAGCCAGTAAAGAGTGGAGTTTGAATGGAACACAAGTATTTTGAATCTGAAAACCTTTTTTGAATCTACATCATTAGTCTTATTTACAACTGCAAAAAACTGAGGTTTTTGAGATTATTTTCTATGCTGGTCTATATGGTTTGCAAATGTGAAAATGAGAATTCTAGTCTACCAAACTCCTAGTTAGGCTGTAGTCCTTGTGGACTCAACTGTATCATATGCCCTATTCATTAAAAGGTGTTTACTGAGCTCTCCATCCTATGTGTTTGTGGATGTTACAGATGCCAGCACAGAAGAGCAAAAATCAGACAAAGAATCTGTTCCTGGAAACTTGGGTAATGGGTTAAATGAACTGAAAAAAAAATACAAAGTATGTAAAGGAAGAAAGAAAAGATGAGGGGAGAAAAGTACTAAGAAGAAAAATAAGGAGCAGGATGTAGAAATGATGTGGTTGTCATTGTCACCAGTCATGAATTCTATCTACTTTTTTTCTGAACAGTTCCCTGTCATTTGAAAATGCACAGTATGATGAGGTCACAGTGAATCCTGACAGGAGAGCCCAGGGAATTCTTTGAGTGGGAAGCCATGTTGGATGTGGAAAGTGATTGAGGTGTAAGATCTAGTCACAACATTTTTCACTGACTTTCTGGGGGAATTTTCTATTCTCGAAAGTCTGTGGTATGGCTGCAAGTAAATACTTCATTCTGCCTAGGACTTTTGTTAATGAGATAAGACTTTATGTAATTATTACTTTGCCCTAGCAAATTCCAGCTAGAAATATTTATCTCTTCCTTTAAAAAGCAGGGGAAAATAAAATTTGATCCTTGGCAAAGAGCCTCAAAGTTATGTTAACTATGTAGTGGAAGATATGCTATGTAAGAAATTGTGAATATTTTTCGTTTATTAAAAACATAAAAATGGGTAGCAGCAACACATGAGAAAAGGAAACCAGAGTGACCATGAGGCTGGATAAATCTACCAATGAACTAAGGATATAATGACAAGTGAACTGATGATATAAATCTGAATAAAATTATCATAAAAAGTCTGTCTCCAAAATGTGTACATTACTGAATGTGTCATTTTGAAGCATAATCTCCCTTTTAATGTGGGCCTAGGCAGTGAATCGATGTTCTTCCTTGCTTTCCACAGAAGAGCCAGCTGTCAGTCAAATCACAGACTCTTGACAGTTTTCAGCATTGACTGAATCTCCGATGTTAGTTTTCATCTCAGTTATGACCCCTTTAGCATAAATAGTTCAGCTGGTGTTCTTTTAAATTAAAAACAAACTCGTGTCTTCCAGAGAGATATATACTTCCTGCTTTTAACTTTGATTTACCATTGGTGGCTCACCTGAGGTCACTTTACTCCTTGTAATCTGTTAGACTTACCTGAGTTTATTGCTCATAGTTGTACCACTTCGCATGAGCTTTGATGAGAGTAGTTTGTGAAATGTTATTTCATCTTTGGTTTTGTACATAGAAAGCCTGTTAATGGGTCCTAGGGAGACAGCATCTTGCAAGGTATTTGCCTTGGAAGCCTGGGGACCTGAGTGTGATTCTCAGAACCCATGTAGATATTCAGCATATCACTGATCACTAGCAGTCCCAGAACTGGAGAGGCAGAGACAGGAGGGCCCCTCGAGCTCACTAGACAGCCATTCTAACTGAATCTGGGAGCTCCAGACCAATGAGAAAACCTGTGTCAAAGGAGGTAGACGGCTCCTGTGAAACTACATCCCAGGTTGCTCTCTAGCCTCCATATACAGGTGGATGCACATACTCCTATATACATAGTTAAACACATGCATTTAAAACAACAGCCAGTCTAAGAATTTTTTGGGCTGATGTTTCTTAAGAGAAATTACTAGAAGGGAAGTACATGAAAAATGATGAAAGTTATTTACAGGGCAGAGAAGAGAATGAATGGATCTAGAGGTGGGCTTAAAAATCTGATTAAATATTGATATTTTGACTTTCTTAGCAAAAAGGATATACTAAGTTAAAAAAAGTTACAGATTTGGAGGTCCATACATGTGACAAAATTCTATAGACTTATACACCAAGAAGAAAACAGATTATGTGTAAAAATATGTGTAAAAGCTTAAACTGGGTGTTGTGGTCATTCCTGTAAGTCCAAGACATAGTAGGTGTAGGTAAAGGCAGCAGAGCAAAGGTTCAAGGTTATTCTTGACCTCACAGAGAGAACCGTCTAGGCCGGCCTGGGCTATAGGAAACTTTACCTCAAACCACATTAGCCCCACCCCCACAAAGACAAAATGGAGGTTCAAACCATCAGTCCAGTGGAGGATTCAAGATAAATAAAGCAAGCAGATGATAAACTGACTCTTGAGTGTAAAAATGCTCCCTCCCTGAGACTCTATATCCATTGTCTCTTTCCTTGTATCTCATACTTTTTTGTTCATTTTCTTTCTTCTATGTTTTTGTTACATCATCTATTCTATTCCTTCAGCTACAAGATTTTCCATTACTAATGCAACAGCCCCTGTGATATCTTTTTTTTCTCTCTCCCCTGGATCTTATTCCACCCTTTTGATTTATCACCCTTGCTTCTCAATGCATTTCCACATCGATTCACACCCACTTGTTAGTGGTTTTTCATGATCCCCTGGTCCCGATTCTTCATGGCCACTTATTTCCAAGACTGCTAATTATCTACTCAGATATAGAGGATCTCTAGTAGAAATTCCTGTGAGAAGGACCATAGTGGCTCCACCAGCACTGGGGTTTTTCTCTGGGCACTTCCAGGGTGGGTGGCAATTTCATTGAGTCACTCTGTATTTGTCAGGCTCTCAGAGAGGGCTTAAGAAAGAACAAGTTCCCTGTATATCTGCCAATTGCAGATGAAAAATAACCAATGTGTTAGAGCATGGGATATGCTATCAAAGTTCAAAGAAGTAATTCACCCTGAGAGGAAACTTTTTTTTTTTTGCATTTCTTCTGAAGTGCTCAGAAAGTATAAATAATACAGCTTGCAAAGAATATGAAAAATTATAACAAGCTCTTAACAGATGAAAAATAAAATAAAACAGCACTATGATAAAATGCTAGACCTACTCATATTATTGTAGGAACTGATTTGATTGAGTTTCACAACAAACAGAAACATTAAGTCATTAGAAAGATGTAATAAGTGCATACAGAAATATTATTGAGGCAGAAGACCCCAGAAATGTCAAAACAATGAGTATCACAAATCCCATGGACAGCAGAAAAAGAAAACCATTCTGAAAACTGTCTGAAAGTGTTCAGTGACATCAGCAATGCCATGCTGTGCATGGTGTCTGTAAGTAAGAGAAGAGCACACACAACTGTTCTTCTGAGGTTGTTACAAGAATTTTCTGTCTGTCAGAATCACTGGCAAGGTGTTTGAAAGATAGAGGTGACTGAGTTCCACCCAAGATGAGAGAATCATCCTCAGGGAGTTAGTTATGTCCACATATCTCCACTATAAAATACCATCTAATCCATCAAAAGTCTCTGGGGGGCTAAGATAAAGATCTAGAATTAAAGTGACTTTTGTGAAGATATAATAAGAAGTTTCTGTGTTAAGTCTTTCTTCATAACCTGTCTCTGTCTGTTTCTCTCTCTCTCTTTCTCTCTCTTCCTCCATCCTTCCCTCTCTCCCTCATTCTTGGTAAAGGAATGATGGTTTCATCTAGGGTCTTGTGTATATATTGGGCATATTCTCTGTCACTGAGTTGTATCTCCACCTCTTTATGATGTTTTCTGACTAATTCTCAGGATAGTGATGTTTTAGGTACTTGCAACAGGTCAGTGAGGAGAAACACACTATTGTACTACATTCTCAATTGCATGGCTGATTCTGACAGAGGCTACCAAGTTCTATGGGATCTGCCCTCTTTCCCTCATCCTTCACCATTCTATGTTTCTGTTCTTTTTCTTGGCTTCAGCTACTTGAGCTTGCCTAGATGCCCTTAGATATACCATGCTACCTCCTCCCTCAAAGCTGCAGAATATACTGCTCAACTGTAACCCGAGGGGCCACTTTCATTCTCTCCTATGGCTTCATGAATATTTTTCCATATTCTTTGCATCAGTTCAATCAGAGAAGATTTCCAGATATTCCCAGTTAGGTAATTTGTCTTAGTTACAGTTCTGTTGCCATGAAGAAATACTATGACCAAGGAGATTTATAAAACAAAGCATTTAATTGAAGACTTGCCTACAGTTTCAGAGGGTGAGTCCATGGTCATCAGAGAGGCATAGCAGCCAGCAGGTAAGCAGGACACTAGGGCATGAGAGCATATATCACATTTACAAGTTGGAGGCATATGAAGAATGGGTATGATGTGGGCCTTTGAAACCTCAAACCCACCCCAGTGACACACCTCTTCCAACAAGACCATACCTCCCAATCGTACCTAAAGACTCCCCACCAGTGAGGGACCAAGTATTCAAATATATGAGTCATTTCATATGAAATCACCCAGTGTTAGTATCCTGTGTGGTGCTTATGTGGTGCATAGGTCTTCTCAGTAAGAACAAGCTCCCTGAGAGCATCATCATATCCTTTTGTTTATTCCAAGCTCCAAGTACAATGTTCACTTGGTGGAAGGGTTTAGTAATACGTTGTATGAACATGAAGGTGCAGGAGGACAGCTCCTAGGTGAAACAGGAAGTGAATCTGCCATCTAAAAAGTCAGTTCCACAGGGACCTGAGAACCAGTTGGATGAACCCCATTAAAGAAAGTTATTCTCAGTTAGTCTTTTTGGGGGGGCCCTACAACATCACTTGGCACCTTGTATTCTTTTCCATGATAATCTGAATATATCCCATCCTTCTGTGGCTATTTAGCCTGAAAACACTTGTATTGATTTTTCAGTAAATTCCAAAGATATGTTTGGGATTATGAGATCTAAATAGAGATTTCAAGGCATATGTGACAGAAATTCATTTAGGGGGATCTTGGGAACAATTCAACTGAGAAGCTGATAATTCTCCAGAGAGTCTAAAACTGAAATGCAAAAATTATTCATGTTGAGAGACGTAACACATGCTCTGAAAGGCTGAAGATAGGAACAACAAGTAGGAGTCTCATATCTGAGGCTAAAGAAAGTCTGTAAAGTATGGAATTCAGATTTCTGTGGCTCACATGGGCTCTGGGGCTGAGGTCTGTTTTTCTTGTGTGAGTGTGTGGCAGGGTTTGTGCATGCACATATATTCATGTGGGCGTGAAGTTCAAAGGCTGGTGTCAAATGTCTTTGTCAGATGCTACACTCATTAGTGTTTGTCAGCTTGACACACACCTAGATATATCTGAGAAGAGGAATCTTAACTAAGAAAATGACTCCCTCAGATCAGCTTTAGGAAAACCTCTGAGACATTTTCTTGATTACTCATTTATATGGGAAGGGCTAGGTTCCCTGGTGGCAGTGCTAGCCCTGGGCAGGTTTTTGATGGTATAAGAAAGCAGGCTGATCAAGTCATTGGGAGGAAAGTCAGGAAGCAGTGTTCCTCTGTGGCTTCTGCTACAGTTCCTGTCTCCAGGTTTCTGCCCTGACTTCCCTCACTGATGGAGTGGGAACTGAGATTTATAAGATGAAATAATTTTTTTTCTCTTTAAGTTGTTTTATCAGAGCAGTAGAAACTTAAGTAAGAAAATGGTGCTCCACTTCATCTTTGGGACAAGGTCTTTCATTGAACTGGAGGCTATCTGGCAAAACTAGCTAGCTAGCTAACCACCCCTATCATTCCTCATGTCTTTATCTCCCCAGTGCTGGAGTCACTGGTTCTCACTGAAAATTCTAACCCAAAACACTTTGCACAGCAAGGACTTTACCAAGCTGGCCATTTTCCCACTTGGACTGTCATAAGAGGTAGCTCCATAATTACTAGAGTGTCTGTCACAATTCCCATGTGCAATAGCAATGGTAGAGGTGCAAGGAGAACTAAGCAAATTTCTTTTTTGTTTTTTATAAAAATACTTTATTTTTTTTCTTCAAGTTACATCTCAGTCACAAACCCCTCCCTATTCCCCCTTCCTATCCCACCCTTCCACCCTCTTCCCCCCAGAAGTTTCCCCTTTCAGTCCAACAGATGGCTCCTTCTCCCACAACAGTAAATATTATATAAAACAACAGATATAAATATGCCACATTTATGAGAGTTAAATGGCCCAGTATACCTTCCCAATGTCCAGTTTATACATATTTGGCCCCTGACTTTAGCATTCTACTATCTAACCATCTCCATGAGTTTAAAGGTCTATATCTGACTCAACTTTCATACTAACTTGCAACACACTTTTAAGAGTATCTTCTTAGATCTATAACACCCTCTTGATTCCAAAACAACTCAAAATTTAACTATGAGACTCTAGCTGTCTATTCTTCAACCACCTCAGAGACCTGAGAGGGATAAATATATCTGCTTATATAGGAAGTGCAGGGCCTGCAGCTTCCAAAACTAAGAAAGGACATACCAATGACTGCCTGGACAGTTCCCATTTTCTCTCCATACATTCCTGCATCAGTCTTCAGCCTTTGAGTCCTGTTTCTCTGACAGACATTTGTTGTACAGCAGGGATTATGAAGGACTTACCTACCCTGTCTTGGCAGAGTTAGGCTGTCGACTTCCCTGCTACCAAGTTTTGTCCTTTTTGGACAGCAGTCTGTCTGCAGTTGATGCAAGGGGTTTTTTCATGCCAAGAGATAGGCTTGCCACTAATTCAACCATCTTACAGTGGAGGTTCTTCGATGCTTATCTTCTACTTGGAGTAGAATAGGGGGTGCTGTCAGGAGCTGATATGTCTCGATATCAAAAAAAAGAAAATCTTAATTTAAGATAACATCTTTGAATGCCATATTCTGCAGATCTCTTGGGGTTTTTGAAGATGCCCTATCCATCTCTTGTATTTAGATAAGCAAATGTTGCTTGTCTCTTAGCAACTTGATTACTGGGTAGTTTAGAGAATATCTGTGATAGTCTGTCATAGTAGCTAACAAAGTGACATGTTTGCATGACTAGGAGTTTGTTTTACTTAACTATCCTAGACCGTTTTAGACGGTTGGTATCAAGAGGCCAGAGCTTCACATTTTAATTTTAAGTATCTCTAGGTATGATACCACTAGGAAGCGTTACCTTTAATTTTGTATCAATATACAAAGATCTATTCAATTGTGGTTAAATATACTCTTAGTTATGTATCAATATACAAAGATCAATGCCTATGTAGCCCAATAAAATCTTAATATTACGTCCATATACAAGGGTCAATACCATTGTGGCCAACTATAATCTTAATTTTGTATCAATATACAAAGATCAATACCGATGTAATCCAATATTTCTTATTTAAAGAGGACCATTCATTTTACCATGTGCACTGATTTTGTAACAACAAAAATTATATGTGCCTGTTTAATTCAAAACTGAAACACTAGAGAAGTCTGTGGAGTGAAACTGGGAAATACTTCCACATTCCACCTGTTTGTGGGAGTAAACAAACTTGACAATTTTATGGATACATTTTCCATTTACACACACACACTCACACACACACACGAGTCTATACACATGTACACTTCTGTGACCATATTGTCACCTCAACTTTCATGAAAGATCGAACAGTTTATTTTTAATGTAAAAGCACATCTTAGAACTTATAATTAAGTAATCAAGATAAAAGCATGGATTTTTCTGTCAGGATGCAAGAAGAGTTGCTTTAAAAAGCTACTAACACACTGCATATTAGCTATAGGATTTAAAATCAGCCCAACAGTAAGGGAGAAAAGAC
Organism: Lophiomys imhausi; assembly: GCA_907164525.1. NCBI lineage: Eukaryota > Metazoa > Chordata > Mammalia > Rodentia > Muridae > Lophiomys > Lophiomys imhausi. The sequence goes on from CAJQZJ010001896.1 coordinate 12,219,800, forward strand.
TTCTGCTTCTGTAAGTGCTATAGGATTGATTTTTTAAAATGTTTATTTATCACTTCAACTTGCATCTCCATCACAGTTCGCTCCATCCACCCCTCCCGGACTCACCCTCCCACCCTCTCCCCTTTCTCCCAGAACTCATAATTTTTTTTAATAATTAAGCCAAAATTATGAAGATTATAAGCTATAACATACTTTCTCAATGTCCAGTCCATACATATTTAGAAACTGATATTATCTATCTCAATGAGTTTAAAGTTCTATACCTAACTCAATTTCCATCCTAACTTGCATTACCAACTTAAAAACATCTTCTTAGACCTACAACATCCTTTTAATCCCTAACAACTTAAAATTTAACTGTGAGACTATAACAATCTAATCTTCAACCACATCAGAGACCTGAGAAGGATAAGTATATCTTATTTGCAGGAAGTTCAGAGCCAGCAGCTTCTAAAACTAAGAAATGACAGACAAGTGGTTTCCTGGACAGTGTCCAATTTCTATTCATACATTAGAACATCTATCTTCAGCCTCTTGGCCCAGTATCTCTGACAGACATTAATTGTAAAGCAGAAATATGAAGAACTTGCCTACCCTGTCTTGGCAGAGCTAGGCTGTCAGCTTACCTGCTTCCAAGTTTTGTCCTTTTCATACAGCATTCTGTCTACAGTTGAAGCAAGGGTTAATGTAACCATCTCCAAATGGAGATTCGTTAATGCTCATCCCCTACTTGGAGTGGAATAGGGGGTGCTGTCAGGAGCTGACATGTTTGAATATCAAAATGTCTCTAAATAATTTACTATTTCCACATTTACATTACATTTTACAGGTCACTGGCCCTTGGCAATATCCACCTCTAGTCTTAGAGCAAATCAATCTATGCATTTAGGAGGCTGAGCCTAAAGGGAAACAAAAAAGAAAAGAAAAAAACAAAAAAAAACTAAGGCTCAGAGACAGTAGGTGACTTGAGTGAGAATAGACAATGCAGAAACAGAAAACCCAGGTTCTGACCTGGAGCTGATTCAGAAGATTCAGGCCTAGAGCTGATGAGCTAAATTCAGGTCCTTTCCTACACACGTGTGCAGTGACCACTCACTTTACTGTGTCCACTGCATCCATGAAACTTGGCTAAGTAACAAGGAAGCTACACTTCTGATTTTATCTAACTGGAATATAAATTTAAAGCAGAAGTATTATAATTTTTTTCTCAATTAGAAGATTTATCATTCCATCCAAACGGTAATTGAATTGTATGGTTCAAAATTTAGTGCCAGAGCATAGATACACTGGAAGACTCAAAGGCACATGATTTCACAGAGTTTGCATAATTCTGTACAAACTAAAAAAAAAAAAGAATCTCATCAATAAAACCTACATTGCATGTTGAAATATTTAAAATACTATTTCAAATAAGATGTACATTTATTATTATTTTTGGCTTCTTAAAATGTGGTTACGTGAAAATTTAGAATTATATATAGAATGGACATTTCCTTATATTGGGCAGTACAGGTCCGAGGTGCCTTGTTACATCGATTCTTGGACTTTTGGGAGAGCAGTGCCTGCAGCATATTATAATTTGAAGATTTGTTACTCTTACTGCATAATTTGACAACTCATAATATTAAAATATTTCTTAAGATAAAGAAGGTCACAAACAAGCAGCAGACTAGAAGTGGTTTTTCTTCACTGCTGAGAATGTGTTTCTATAACGTTCTGAGCATATTTCATTCCAAATGAAGGAAATTCCAGCATCTTAATCAATAGCTTCACAGAGATATTCTCTGTGCTCTGATCAAAGCCTGTTCTTTGTGTGTTTTGACAAGATTTCCCTTTCTCGGTGACCTCTTTCTTCAGGTAGCTTTAGAGAGCAGTCCCTAGGTGAGCCTCAAAATGAAATGAAAAAGACCTTTCCCACCACAGTTCTCAACCATTTTCCTTGCCAGTCTCCAAACATGGGTTTCTCTCCACCAATTTCCATTCTCACAATGAGAACTAGGGTGCCATCCATGAATGCTTCATGGACCGCAATGGGGCTCACAGTGATTAAGCATCCAAAGAAGTCACACTTCTAAGTCTTGGTTTATGCAATATCTCATTCAGTCCTCATAGATGCTCAAGATGAAGATTATACTAATAATCATAGCTATTGTTAGTTTGTCTAGTGCCAGTTATCTAGAAAGATTTGAACCCTTCTCTATCTGAACCAGAGTAAACTTTTTAATGTTTGTACTTTCAGCATCCCTTAAGATGTTAGCAATGGTTCATCTAGCAAAGACATTCTCAGTATTAAGTCCTGGATCAGCATAGAAGCCAATGAAGATCTAGGTCTTATTGCCGTATGATTTCAGAATGTGGTACTTTGTCATTGGGTGACAGTCTATAATTTTTATTATTCAATCAAACTAATTCATCACTTTGGTTTACAGAGTTAGTGAAATTTCTGGTGAATATTTTAAGTCGTATGTTTTAGTGATTAACACAAATCAGGACATTAAAAAGAAAAAAAAAACCACAAGGTCATTCTTCTATACTCACAATTTAAAGATGCCGCAAGATTGCCAATACAGCTTTTGAGAATTCATGAGAAAGTGATGAGAAATAGTCAAAGAACTGCCTCTTAAGCTGGTCTGCCGATGAGAGTAGGGGAGCAACTAGAGATTTTCCCTCCTTCTAGTAACTCACAGGAGGTCAGAGCCAAAAGATTAAAATAGCATTTATCTGAAACCTAGTTCCTATGTACATTAGATTCCCAAGAGCTCTGAAATGGTTGTTGACAAGCAAAAGGTCAGGAGAAGAAGCCATAGAAAAATGACACAGAAACAAGGCCACACGCTTCTTTAAAACTCCAGGTAGTTAAGACTGAATATGTAAAATTCTACATACACAGGTGAGCAAACATGGTACAAATACAGTCAGCTGGATATTTACAGTATACAATACTTGATGCAACTTATTTAGAGGAAAAGACAATTGATGTCTATGTTTATTGGGGTTAGGAGAAAAGACAATGATGACAAATGAATGAAAAAAAATCAATTTACATTTTTCGGGAATAGAAGTTGCTGGGCATACTGAAAATATTTTGTTGAAATTAGAGATCAGAGTCTGACTAACATTTTGTCAACTTAAAACAAGCTAGGATCACCTAAGGAGGAGCTTCAATTGAGAAGATGCCCCATAAAATTGACTTGTAAGCAAGTCTGTGGGGAATTTCCTTCATTAATGATTCATGTGGGATGGATAAGCTCACAGGGTGTGGAACACCCCCTGGGCAGGTGGTTCTTGATGGTATAAGAAAGCAGGTTGAGCAAGCCATAAGGAGCAAGCCAGTAAGTAGTGTTCCTGCATGCCCCCTGCTTCATTCAGTTCCTGCTTCCCTCCCGGTTTCTGCCTTGAGTTCCGGCTTTGGCTTCCCTAGTGATGGGATATGATATAAAAGATGTAAGACGAAATAAATCCTTTTCCCTAAGTTGCATTTCATGGAGTTTTATTACAACAACAGAAAACCTAAATTAAGACACTTACAAATCTACAAATCCAGGAGAATATAAGGCTTGTTGGCATAAGACTTCAGAGATGCTTTTCCCCACTGAGGACCTCAATTCCCTAATCTCAGGTTCCTTGCTCTTCATCTTATTTCTGGGTGGCTTTTTCTCCAGGTAGAATGCTTTGCTTGCATGTTCTTCAATATACAGCACCCACCTTTTTGATAGCAAAGGTAACTAAATTATCTAATTAGCATATCCTTTCAAATCTATTGAAATGAATAGCCATTTCTTCTAAATGATAATCTATACATACCCAAGATCTCCCTTCTTCATGTTTCTCAAGAATGGTTTTGGCTACTTCATATTTTACCTTGTGCCTCTGTTCTCTTTTGCATTGGTTTACAATGAGCTCATTCTCGAAACTTTATCACATGTCTTTGACTGGTACCATACATCAGCACTCACCTGTAGGACAATGACTTTCTTTTCTATTATGGAAGCCATGATTCTCTAAATAAACAGGTATTCACTGGGAGGAAAACACTTACTGTGTGATATGTAGTTTTTTTTAAAGCACATCAACATAAGTTTTCTTATAACACTTAACGTATTGCTTAAAATGTTCCTTTTGTGCACAATGGGCAGGATGTCTCCATCCTGTACTACTAGAATGCGCATACCTCGCTCTGCCTCTACTTCCTCTTTTATATGATGACTTGTTTTCATAAGATTATTTAAATAGTAGCTTTTAAAGTGGCTCACTATACATGCTATGGGGCAGATAGATCCATAGCCACCCATGGTACTAAGTTTTGGCCTTAGGCAAGGCTTAATAAAATTTGTTGTAAAAGAAGATAAGCAACATTACACACCTTGTAGTGTTCCTGTGGAGTTTAAATGAGACCACAGCCGTGAAGGGCTTAAAAAACACTAGCCATATAAAGAGTACTCTATACATGAAATACAAACAATTCTGCCCCAAAGCACCTTGCAGATCCACTAGTTAATTGTTCATAGTTATACTGCCTTGTTTATATGACACATCATCATATGGAATAGGAGCCTGGCACTAATGTCTTAATTTCTACTGATGTAAAATAGAAAACTTGAGTGCAAGTTAGCATTACTTCAACCCAACAACCTCATACTGAATCTATATTGTTGTCATTTCCCAAAAATTATTATCAATGAGATAGATAAAGATAGCTTTTCTTTAAAATTTCATGAGTCAGATCCAGTTGCATCCTTTTACATGTATCATTTTTATTTGACATTTACTATGATCCTAAGACTGTTATTTACTATGCTGCATAGGTGAAAAATCAAAGAGGAAAGCAAAAATAAAGGTTTAGCAGAGTGGAATAAAACATGCAAGAGTAGTTAGTTATTAAACGCAGTCTGGGTTAAGGTCTTGAAGAAAAAATAGTTTGTTTCAGAGTAAAAAGAGTTAAGTTATAAAAGGCAATTTTCAGATGTATCTATTTGTAGCTGATAACATGAATAATTTCTTCTTTAAATTATTTCCCACACACAGATTAAAGGTTACAAATTAATAGTTAAACACATTAGACAAAAGCATTCTTTATAAAGCATCAATATAGATATCAATTAAATCGTAAATTAGATATACCTTTTGACTTATGTGAAGATAGGAGAATTACTACACTATTAAAGAGTTTTAAACTACTGGGTAGTGAAGTAATTAGGAACCTGTCAAAGCTTATTATGTTATCGTGTCTCGGTTACTGTTCAGAATATTTCTTGCTACTTCTGGACTGAATAAGATGTAGTTAACATGCAGCTTCAGTCAACAAAGGTTCAAAGGGGACAATTTAATTATGACTCTGTAACTTCTTAATTTTCAATTATTATGACACAGGGGAGCTGCCCTTGAGAGAGGGTAGTTAAAAGACATTTTTTTCAGTCACATAAAATTGTAGAAATAGTTGAATTTGAATAAAAATATTCACTATTTGTGAATTTTAAAGGTTGAAGTAAGAAAATAGAGTCTCCAAAGCACACAATGCATATGAGCATGCACACATGCACACACATACACACATACACACACACACACATACACACACATCTATTCGACATAGTAGAATTGAAGAACACTAATATCAATTCTATAGACTACTACTTTCAGTGTTGTGTGATATTACATGCTTTCCTGAAGGATACTTTCAGAAATGGTGGGGTTAAATTAAACTAAAGAGGTATTTTTCTGTGAGCAGCAATTCCTAGAAAATAGTGTATAAAATCATTTCAAAGGAAACATCCTAAATTGTGTATTTTGTCTTGCCTTAATAGTAGAGTTCGATAGAATATTCTCTGTGTTATGCCTACAATATGCAATGTAGCCATGGAGTCAAGACACATGGGTGTGTTAGCTATTCCACTTGCTGGCTTGTATTCCTCATGGACAATCTGTCCACTCACTTCAGCATTTATTTACTTCCACCTACATGGTTTGTGTTAAAGGAATGAGTGGATCAATGGATTTTCTGTGATAAATGAAAGCCTTCACACTTAACCAGGGCCAAACTGAGGGCTTCCATTTGCTTCACAAAAATACTTCGCTTTTCTTCTGATCAATTTGATCATTCACCCAGAAGCTCACAACCAGAACTGAGGACATGCTGGCAGCTCCTTTTCCCACCTCACCTCCCACATCCTATTCTCCTGAAAAGTTTGAAGTTCTGAAACTAGACGCCACTCCACTTTTATCCATTTTTATAGATGTTGCCCAAATTTTACCAGTAATCATTTCTCCACTGCACTATTGCATGTGAATATTCTAGTGTTACATTGTTTTCATCTTTGTTTATTATTTATATCACTGTCAAATATAAGTTGTTCATGCCAACTTTCTTCTTCTAAGAACATTCTGGTCCATTCCCATGGCTCTCACACTAACTCAAAATCAGCTTCTGAAAACATATACATATACATATATATATATATATAGAGAGAGAGAGAGAGAGGGAGAGAGAATCTCGACCTATAAATTAATGCAAACAGCAGAAACAATGCAACAAAATATGGACTAGTAACATGAACCAGTTTTGTAAAAAATCTTATTCCTTTGCCATGGTAGTGGATTTACATTTTGTGACAATTTATTGAGGTTAACTTTATGACAAGGGGTTTCTACTTTAATAAAGATTATAACGTTAACATACCCAAATACTTCAAGACATGAGATAACTTCCTTGGAGACTAAATTAATGTGGCCTAGTTTCAATACTTAGTTATTGCTACAATGTTCTTTACAGTCCTAGTCGTTTTTTCCTAGTAAAAGGTAGGCATATTTCAGTTTTTCCTATAAAATGATATGGGAGTGTAGATTTGCATAAGAATTGTGTGATTATATAGTGGCCTATCTCTTTTATCATGAAACAATCATTACTAAGTCAGTTCACCTTCAGATATAGTGGTATTTAACACAGAGAGAGGTCTTGGTGTTGCCCTTTCACAAGATAAATAAACAGAGAATAAAAGAATAAGGATATTAACGTTCTAAGTATTATATTTAATTTGACAAGCTGTTCATTGGCAGCAGAGGTGGGAAGCTGCCCGGATGAGAAGTGGAGAAGAGAGTGGACGTTGCTAACAGTGTGACTAGGTAGATGGGAATGAACAGAGTGCTGGAGTCACTTAGCAACAGCACTCTCCCTTGATGAGAATGGCAGCACCATCCTCCATGGCCAGTTCTTCAGACACCAAAACTAGTGACGCCGGAATCTACAGAGCAGATTTTAATTTCACTGGCTCCGTTTTTATGCTCACTGACTCCTTTGGATTCAAAACAAAGGCAAGTCAAGGACAGCTGAACCTAAGCACAGCTGCTTAAAAGTTAAATGTTTGGGGACGGACAGATGGATCAGAGGTTAACAGCACTTGCTACTCTTGCAGATACCCTGTGTACAGATCCCAGGAAGCTCTGAACCTTCTGGAACTCTAGTTCCAGGGAACTAATGCCCACTTTTTTAGGCACCTCTCTCTCTCTCTCTCTCTCTCTCTCTCTCTCTCACACACACACACACACACACACACACACACACACACACACACACACAGAGTACACATACATACATGTAGGAAAAGAACTCTTACATATAAAATAAAACTAAATAGATCTTCTTTTTAAAGAATGTTCTTTGTGTGCCTGTGGCCATGCCAGGGCTTACGTGTAGTGTGTTCTGTACTCAGGCGTGAGGAGCAGGGTACACATTAAGAGCACCGTGTGGAGGAAGGCTGTTTCCTTAAGGAGCATGCTTTACAGTTTATGCTGATTCTAGTTTAGAAACATGCATGAATTCTTAGCATGCATGGATAAGGAACCTAACTCATGACCAGAGAGCAAAATAATGAGAAATGGGACCAAAGAAGGCTTTTGGACTTAAGCAATAAGGTTTCACTCACAGTAACTGTGGGGTGGGCAGGTGGAAAGAAACAATAAGGATGTTCCAATCATCTCAGGGTTCTCAGAAAAAAAAATTAAAATACCCCCCCCACAAAAACAGAAACAGAAACAACAAAACCTGCTGCAACAAATGCCCTCCAGGTACACAAAGTGAGTCAGATGAGAAATTCAAAAGTGTCCTTCACTCCAGCAGGTGGATAGATGTAATTATTTTTCACCAACAGGCCTTGTTGCAGGGCACAGGAGGAATGATCCTAATTGGAAGTTTATATGGTATTTTATTTGGGACAGGCTGGAACTCATTCAGGATTAAAATAATTTGCCAAGATGTATTTTTAAAGCACTTAAAATGCATATAGTAACATCAGGAGGTACTCTGAAGCCATCAGAGGAGGGCTTTGGGACTGAAGAAGTATTCAGAGGGCTCTCGGGGTACTCCTTTGGCAGGATCCACATTTGATTCTGATTGAATGTGAAGTTAGAGGGACTAGAAACAGTGCTAATTCTCTCTACTCCTTAGAGGGGAAGAAAAGAAATCTAAATCAGCCCTGGTTATGGTTTTCCATCACAGTGACTCCAACCCTGGATGGAATGCACCTGTTTACTCCTGAACATGGCAGGGAGGAGCGAAGGTCAGGGCAGAGTAGCTGCCAAGGAAATGAGGCAACCCAATGATGCTTCCGTAGTTAGTGGGTGAGGGATGAAGGGCAAAGAGAAGCCCACGTGTTCTGTAATAGGGCGATAATAGGAGTCTCATTTGGGCTGCTGCGTTCTGCTTCAGCTTGTGTCAGCCCTTCCATTATGCAGGCAGCTTTTCAGGAAGGCAATAATTCAATTCAGGGGCAAAGAAAAATAAGAGGAAAGTAAATTAACTGTGGGCAGAGACTTAGCAAGTAAGGGTCTCCATTTGGGTATGGAGAGCCCAAGAAAATTCAAAAGCAAATCACACTTAATTCTAAACCACAGTTGGCTATTCTGATTTTTTTACATTAAATTTATATAATGTAACTATATGTGTGTATACGCATACATGTGTATATATACATATATATACATATATATATAAACACACACATGTCTAGTCACTCTTCACGCTGCTCCTGAATACAGGGACCAGAGACTGCCAAGTTTCTCCACCTTCAAATGCACTGAGCCACTACACCAAATGTCTAGTACCAAGAACGGGCCTGTTAAAAGCACACAGCCAAGGGGCCTGACTTTCCTGTCAAGATCCCTCTCCTTATACTAGCACACGGACTGCAACGCCAAACTCCACTTCCCTTCACAGGCTCTTCACTTGTAAAGTCAGAGTTAACACCCAAATGTCATGACTGTTCTATGGAACTGTCACTTTGTGCTCATCCTCTAATATCCCTGGAAGACCTCATCAATGACCTCTAATTCCCTAGAGACTAGATGCTCAGCAATATTAGCTAAATGAGTGCTGAAGACATTTTTTGCCATTCCTAACTTTCTCGAAGGTTCTCATAATTTTTCCTACCCACTGTCGCTTACAATTACTTTTTTGCTTCTGCTAGGCATGCTGTATCTGACCCCAAGTAGCCAGTCCTACATACATATACATATGACCAACACTAAATGGACTCAGCAGGGTATATTTATATAAATGTGTACACACACATGTATGTGTGTGTGACAATAGCAACTAAATAAGAAGAGTTCATAATTCGAGAAGGAGTGGGGAGATACAGAAGGAGTCAGAATAGATACAAAAGATGTAAATATGGTACCCATGCATGAAATCGTCAGAAAAAGAACTGGTCTTTCAGATGAATGGAGACATTAGAACACAGGTTCTACAGTAACATTTTCTGTTATCTCTAGAAATTCCAACAAACATGTTGGGGCTGGAGAGCACTTCAAGAGGACACACATCTGGTTATACATTTCTTTGGCTGAAGTGTGCATCGGTGAAGATTCAGTGTAAGACACAATGACAAGGTGGTCACCCGTAGTTGTCCCAAAACAATAGTCATATTCTCAACTGGGAACTTTCAGGTCTTGGATTCCGGTTCTTCACTTGCTGTGTCAGTTTGCTCACACCACTGAGTTTTGTCAGGATGAACAAAACTGGACAACAGTTTATCCTGAGGGACCAGTGACTACGAGACAAGTTTTCCAACACAGCACATTGGCCATGCTTACTACTCTGTGGGGTGGAATAGCCCATGGGGAAGGACAGTCTGCAAAGGGAGGTTGCATTTACTCAGTCCTATGACAAGACACTGGGCTTTCACATCTTAGTGTCCAAGTTGGGAGGCATGCAGAATGAAATAATGGCTTGAAGTTTTATCTTGATGGAGAATGTACTAAATTTAAAGGTTATATGCTTATGTCGCTGTAAAAAATCCTTTGAATTTCTCAGAGAGTAGAATAGACTTGGTCTGATGTAGGTAGCCCTAGAGAAATATATGAACATTGGGCTTGTGTCAGGAGCACACAACAATAAAATCAACAATTCTTTTCTTTCCAAGGGGGCACTTTAACACTGACCTTACCCCTCAGGGCTTTGCGCTGATGCTCAGAATGGCTCACTCTGCCCAAGGAGCAGGTAGGCTTTCTGGGCTATGTCCAGGACAGAACTCCATAAGCCTGTTCCTTCCCTCACACTCAAGAGAACCCATTAACACACAAGGTGGGTAAAAAGGCATTGCTTGAGGAACCTTCACCATTCTTATTTTTGTAGTAATAGATAAAGCATCCACGTTGATAGACTTTCATATGTTGAACCATCCCTGCATTTCTGGGATGAAGCCTACTTGATCATGGTGTATGATACTTTTGATCTGTTCTTGGATTCAGTTTGCCAGTATATTATTAAGTATTTTTGGATCTATGTTCATGAGAGAGATTGGTCTGAAGTTCTCTTTCTTTGTTGGGTCTTTGTGTGGTTTAGGAATCAGGGTGACTATAGCCTTATAGAAAGAGTTTGGCAGTGTTCTTTCTGATTCTATTTGGTGAAAGAGGTTGAAGAGTATTGGTATTAGCTCAACTTTGAAGGTCTGGTAGAATTCTGTGCTGAAACCATCTGGCCCTGGGCTTTTCTTGGTTGGGAGATTTTTAATGACTGTTTCTATTTCCTTAGGGGTTATAGGGGTGTTTAATCTGTTAACCTGATCTTGATTTAGCTTTGATAGGTGGAATCTATCAAGAAAATTGTCCACTTCGCTTAGGATTTCAAATTTGGTGGAGTATAAATTTTTAAAGTAGCTCTAAATATTCTCTGGATTTCCTCAATGTCTGTTGTTATTTCTCCCTTTTCATTTCTGATTTTGTTGATTTGGGTTTTTTCCCTCTGTCTTTTAGTTAATTTGGCTAAGGGTTTGTCTATTTTGTTGATTTTCTCAAAGAACCAACTCTTGGTTTCAATGATTCTTTGTATAGTTCTTTTTGTTTCTAAGTTGTTGATTTCAGCCCTAAGTTTGATGATTTCCTGCCTTCTGCTCCTCTTGGGAGTGTTTGCTTCTTTTTTTTTTTTTTCAATTCATCCAGTTTAGCTGTTAATTTGCTAATATGAGCTGTCAAAAAAAAAGCATCCATACATTTATGCCATATTCATACCTCAGGACCCTAAGAGAACTTGTGTACACATAAAAATATGACATCTTTTTTATGTGTGTGATGGCACTACCTCACACTGACTTTCAATGGACAACCGTGAACCATTTGACATTAAGCTAAAGAAAGCGACTAAAGGTCAGAGTTCAGGTCAAATCCTACCTATCAGTCCTTGAATAGTTTAAAGGTACTAATTCCTCTTTCCCTTATCTGTGAAATGAGGGCAATGGGCAGTTTTGTTTACCTACTTCATTAGTGCATCATGAGAACTGAGTAAAATGTGTAACATAATATTCCAAGCCCTTAGCATATAGAGTTCACTGTAATGAGTAAGAAAATGTAGAATGGGCATAAGCAAGGATGAAATGATTATGTATGCAGCCTACTGGGAAGCTCTATTAATAAGCTGCAACCTTCAGCATTAAAGAGTAAGTTGATATATAGCAAAGCTCTTAAAATAGGGTTGATTGCTCCAATGTATAAAGGGATTGTTAGAAAGATTTTGATGGGAAGAAAATCTAACAACATCATGCATATGGTGATAGGTTCATGGTATAGTGGAGTCAGGAGAGATCTCTGTGCTGAAAGATGCCTTCAGCTTGACTTCATAGCATATAGGGGAGACACTGTGACAATGGCTCCAAGAGAAAGTGGGTAAAGCTGGAGAACCAAGACATAAATCCTAGTTCTGCTGTGAACTCTTGGGCAAGCCACCAACCCACTCCTGATCCTCTTTCCCCATGTCTGTAAGTGGCTAGTTTAAAAGAGAGTTGACATGATCACATCAAGTATGCCCAAAGTACTCAGAACAGTGTCTGATCCTGAGTTCATGCTGGACACCTGTCCCTGAGGACAACCATCGAGAACAGAACTAAAGCATACAAGCAGATGCCACCATTGAGCTGGCAAGATGGCTCAGCAGGTAAAACACTTGCTGCACACACCATATGACTTGGGTTTGATCATCAGAACTCACAGTGGAAGGAAAGAATAAACTTCAAAAGCCCTTCTAGGACTGTGGAGATACACATGCTGTGCTCTGCACAACCTCCATTCTCCTCCTTCCTCTTCCTCCTCCTGCTCCCCCCCCCCCCCACTACATACACATTAGAACAAAACCAGACACCACTCATTTCTGGAGATCAAAAATTACCGTGCTAATTTATTCTAAGGAAAATTAAAGAGGTAGCTTGACAACAGCACATGTGCATCCAATTATGTCAGTATCCCGAACAGTGTAAAAACCATTTACGGAAGAAAACATGTAAACGTATCTACTCCAACAGGGTTGTCACATCAAATAAAAGGTCCCCATGCCCTTGATGAATTTTAAAAGTGGGAGCAGAATTCAGTGTGAACAATTGCTCTGATCATTATAGGATCTGAAAATTAATTCTGAATTGAATCTGATTCACCAGTGCCACTATTGTGCTATAAATAGAACTAAATGCCACAATTGTAGTTTTCCCAGTCTTCTTTCAGAACAGTAGTATATAGTTCATTAAAATGGTTAATATAGAAGTTAACATCCAGAAAAGTCAAAACATCTTAAATCACTGATTCTAGAGCTTGGTTTCACAGTGGGTACCCAGCATTCTTGATTTTGAAAACACTACAGTCTTCAGGCAGTCTAATCTTAGGGGCGACATGGTGTGGTGATATCTGGAGGATTCTGGAATTACAAAAAGCACTTTTTTATGTGCAAATTTCATTTGCCTTATATAAGGTTCACAGAGATTATACATCTTATCTTTTGCCTTCCCCAGACCTTACTTTCCATATGCATTGTCCTAATTTGCTTCTCTGTTGCTGTGAAGAAACACTGACTAAAAGCAACTTGGGTAAGGAAAGTGCTTCTCTGGCTGTACTTCCTCAAGACAGTCTGTCATCCAGGGAAGCCAGAGCAGGAACTTAGCAGCAGAGACCTAGGAGAAAAGTTTACTAGTCTGTTTTCTCTGGTTTGTTCTCCTACTTTTGTTGTTGTCGGTGGTGGTAGTGAATTCTATTTAATCAAAGTCAACCATGACAAATCCATTAATTATCATACATATTGGATATAGAAATGACTAAATGTTTTTTTAAAGGCAATGATTGTTTGGAGTAAATGTGGCTTTTGATAAGTAATGGGTTTGTCATCGTTGTTTTTTTTTAAAGACAATTCAGCTGCTTTTCTCCTACATTCAGGCCCATCTACTCAGTGATGGTACTGGCTACACTAGGCTAGCTCCTCCCATATCAATCAGTAATTAGAAAAGTACATTACAGACATCCTGACAGACAAATCTGATGGAGGTAATTTTTAAACTGAGATTCCCTTTTGTCAAGTATGTCTAAGTCTGTGTCAAGGTGACAAAAACTATGACATCCATAAAATCTTAATTTAAATATTTACCATCCCCATCCTCTAGGACCACTGAAAGAATCAAAGGAATTGACAGAGAATTAAGTAGGCCTATAAAAATTAGTAGTAGCATTTTATAAGACATTGTGTTGATTTCCTATTGCATAGAATAAGAAATACTATCATCTTCTGAGTCAATATCATATTTATTAAATAACATGAAATTTTATGAAGACCTTTAGGAAAAAAGAGTAAAATCACGGAGTAGCTAAGAAGTTTAAGATCAAAGAGTATGGAGTAACTGATAAAGAGGACAACGCTGATAAAAATGAAGACCTGAACTCACCTGGAGAAATAGTGTTGTCCCCCAAATAAATACATTTATATTACTGTCATTTAATTTCTATTTCTTACATGACTTAAACATTAAACACCTCCATCTTTCTAATACATTCATACCCCCTGAAATACTATGATATTGATTTCAGATAGGCAACTGTGATATAGTTTAGCTTGTCTTTTGCATCAAAGCATTTCTAAACATCCCACTGTATAGAAAGGAGCTATTCCACACATTGCCAACTCCTCTACAATTAGAGGCAAGGTTCATTTGTAATGATGTAAGGTGGAAGCGTTATACTATTGCAATGTATTACCTATAAAAATAATTATCTGTCACCTGACAATTTTCCTAATTCGCATTACCAAGTCACATTCTTCAAGAAAAAGAATATTGAGACTGCATAACAATGAACAACAAAAGGGTGTACCACTAATCCAGAAACTTAGAAAGAGTGATTGCCAGGCAGGGTTGTTAAAGGATCAATAGTATTGAAAGAATGAGTTGTGGTGAGCAGAATATTGACCATTGAAAAGAATTGTGGACAACGGTAGCCCAGTCCAACGTCAGTGCTAAAATGTCCATTGCTGTAATGTGTCTCAGCCCACTCCACTTTGAAAGTCCTTTTTATGTTTGATTACAGCCTTTCCCTTCTACCTCCTAAACTCTGTTTTCTCAAGTGGTTCCTTCATGAACCTAATGACAGCAAATAGCACTATCCAGCAGATGGGAAAACATATCACTTAGATTGTTAGCATTATTAGATTTTTACATCCTGTATGGAACTCTATATAGGAGAATTTGGGCAAATGTGTTTTGCAAAACTGCCATTGAACATTACTTAAAATGCAAAAAGCTATGGTTGTATATCATTAAGGATACTAATATAAATTCCTCCAAAGTCCACAAATGAAAAAAGTTATGTTTCTCTAGATGTTGCTTAATTCCCTGTTGCCACATGTACCATGTAATGCAGAATGTGTTGTGTTATGCTTACAAGCTTCGCTATTAACCAGGAGCACAATCCATGCAAAAACCCATAATAGAACTTAATGTTACTCAGAAAACCATCTCCTGGCAGTTCTGTGATTTTATGAGATTTCTACTCGAAATGGGAAATTTCCTATTGAGTAAATGTTTTGAATTGAAATTTCAGGTAGAATGGTAGAGAGGAGAAATGTGTCCTTTTTGTCTCAGATTGCTTAAAACAGACATTATATATTCATTATTATGTTTATTTCTTTCATCAGATTATCATGTTCAGAAAGCAAGATCTACACCCAGTTCATCTCTGCACAGTCTGAAGCATCTAGTTAAAAAGTCAACTAAGCACATATATCTGGACAAAATGGATTATTTGAGATTAGGAGGGGACATACACATTAATGTAAGCACTTAATACCTGGGCAACATCTATTGCAAATAAAGCCATGGCTACCTGTCTGTGCTACAAAATTTATAAAAAATGGGTTGATCTCTACCCAGTTTTCCTTTACATAAGTAAATAAACACTGGGATATCTTCCCTATGTTGTCATGAAGCACGATGTCTCGTATTGTGATCTAAATGTTTAAATTTAAATTTTATTTTCAGTTCCTATATGGCTTGAGTCCATGCAATGACATTTAGGAAACTTTGCTTTGACTCTGGCAAACATATTCCATAGCCTCCACTCCAGCCAACTGTGATGTAGAACAGCTATCAAGGACCTGGGTATCTGAACCAGGCTCTGAACAGGCAGAAGGAAGTACCAGGAGCTTGTTGACACCCACTGAATTTCAGCCCTTCCTTGCAGCAGATCTACTGAGATCTGCATCTAACCTTGATTCTTGTTCATACTAAAGTTGGAAAGAACCCTGTGAAGGAAGTATGCTGCATTGACTGACAACATCGAGGTTAGCATCACTTGGACTCTTGTTAGAAGCAGAACTCTCGTTTCTGCTCTAGACCTACCAAGCAAGCTTCTGGAGGATAAGGGCTCAGGATATGTATTTTAACAGGCTCTTCAGGTTATTCTCAGGCTTGCTAAGTCTGAGAACCACTAATCAAAAGCCTCGTGCTGACAACAGTTGAAAGGGTACACCTGGGCCTAAATGAAAAGAGGTATTGATCAATAATATGAACCATGCAGGTGCACAATTACACAGTTAGACTTAGACCACAATATTTGCTATCTTTCTCTAGATAGAAAATCTGACTTAATGCTATGGTGCTTTAAGGCCACATGTATAGGACTTTTCAGGAAATAAAAATTGGAACTAGGGATGAGAAATAAAAATTGAACAACCACATAAAGGAAAGGGGCAGGATAAAAGCAATTTATGAAAAAGATTAAACCCTATGCAGATAAATGAGTGTGGGATATATTATAAGTTTTCAAGATGTAGAGCAAGCAAAGGGAATGCATTGGCATTCCTTCTATGTCTGAGCAAAATAATTCTCACTTACTTATGGGAGAAACAATTTAAGACACCTGGTAAATGCTTGAAACTAAACACAGTTCAGAGCTCCATGAACACCCTGATTTTTAAATATATATTCATACCTATGACAAAGTTCCATTTATAAAACAAGCACTATAAAAGAGTATTAGTAATAAAAACAAAACAATGAAAATAGTACATTTTAACAAAATCCATCTTGGGTAGAGGGAGGATTCATATCCTGTTGGTAGGAACATAAATGATTAGCATTTTTGAAAGGCACTGTAATGGTACCTAATGAAATATTTAAATATCTTTCACACAAATTGGATTGGTAATTCTGTTTATAGAAAGCTCACCTATGGGGTAAGAGGGTAGCCATTTTTATGAAATCACAATACAGATACTTATAGTGTTTCTTTATCTGCAATGACACCATGGAGAGAATTGGAGCCTGGTCACCCTCTGAGACAGAACAGTTCAACAAATGTGGTGTGTTCATAGCACAATTGTTTCTAAATGTATTGACCTGGAAAGCTGTCAATAACATACAACTCAAGGAGGAAACTGTCCATCATCCTTTCTTAATGGGCAGAAAAAAAATGCTTATGTGTGCGTTTGTGTTACATCGACAGTGTCTGGAAGACAGATGAAAAAACAGCAGTTACCTTAGAGAAGGAGGAAGGAAAAATGTCTGCCTGGGTGAGGATGCCTGTTACTTTTTCCTTAATGTAGTTTTGTGTTTATGCATCTTGGGGTTAAGGTGGTAAAATCCCGGCCAATGGGTATCCCTTGTTGTCTTAGGTTTCTATGGCTGTAAAGAAACACCATGACCCTGGCAACTCTTATCAAGGAAAACATTTAATTGGGACTGGCTTACAGTTTCAGAGGTTTAGTCCATTGTCATCGTGGCACTATGCAGTTAGATATGGTGCTAGAGAAGGAGCTGGAAGTTCTTTCTACATCTTGACCTTCAGGCAGCAGAAGCAACAATGAACCACACTGGATGTTGTTAGAGCATATGAAACTCCAAAGCCCACCCCCACAGTGACACACTTCTTCCAACAAAGCCTCATACACACCGCATAATAGTGTCCTTCCTGTGAGCCAAGCATTCAAACACATGAATCCATGGGAGAAGGGGTCACACCTATTCAAACTACCACACTTGGGAAACTCATCTAGGCTCTGAGTAAGGCTCATCTATGTGGTCAGTTCCCTGAGCTTTCAGCCTTCTAATCTGCCATTCTCTCTGCTTCAGTATTGAAACTAGAAAAAAAAAAAAAAAAACGAAGATGGGGAAGTTGTTTGTAAGCTCTTAACATAGTTTCTCTGTCCAGAAATGGCACAAAGAACAGCTTAGAGGGAGCCTGGGTTCTAGCAGAAGAATATACAAATGACTTAACTAATTCTTCCAGATTATGTTATAAAGTACATGTGGCAATGCCTTAATATTTAATTTATTATTTTTTTCAGATTTTCTTCTCAAAAGAGTTTCTAGAGCAATCACTACTTAAATATCTAGGTTCCAGATACATGTGGTATAAGTAGGCACAGGATAGATACATACATGCTTATATGTAAGATATGTATATATATATATATATATATATAAAACACATATCATGAGATACTTATCTGTAACATAAATACTCACATGTAAAAATAGATGTATAACATGTATATTATATGCATATGCTATTTATACAGTATGCATTCATACATAATATAACAAACATATCTCATATATACATACTCATACACATACATATATATTATTGCACACATATACATCACACACGCATATGTGTTACACACATATTTTATATATGCCCATTAGTATACCCAGAAGCAGATTTCACATAAAGACTTACCTCATATATCTTACATGTATTCTCAGCCTTAACATTCTGCCTGGCACATAATTTAATAGAAGACTAAATGAATATATAAAAGAGTAATGTACACAGTTATCTTTAGATTGTAGGGTTATAGATGATTTTAATTTCCTTTTGTATACTTGCCTCTATTCTCTGAATATTTACCATCAGAAAAAAAAGAAACAGTGAAGCTATTTTAAAAAACTATTAAAACTGTATAAGAAAGTTCTATGCTACTGCATGATAAAGTGGAGCCGTGCTACTCCACATATTTAAAAACATTGCAAATCACATGTCCCCTTCTCACCCCCTTCCCCATAAGCTACTTAAAAATAGAATAAAATTCAGATAAAACTCAATATATAAGATGAGTATTAGTCCAAGCCCCCCATCAGGATGATAAAGGAGGTTTACTCTACAATTATATTATATATTTATAAAGAAAAATTTTGAAAGCAGATTCTTTTACAATGATGGATGTATGAACACAAAGCATAGGAAATAATAAAAAATTAAGCATCTTTGTTTTCTGTTGCTAAGAATGCACATATGATATACAATACTTCAATTCATGGGTTATATTTATCATGCTGCTTGGGGAAGTGACAAATCAACTGAACACCTTCTGGGTGGTGCAAACCAGCTTCTGCATCATTGGCTTCTGACATTGAGAAAACAACTCAGCGTGGATCCTTTCACACCTTTGGCTTTGACTGGGACACTTAGTAAAGTATCAAGGTATTTGGGATTGTCACAAGTGAGGGATAGTATAATATCTTACAGGCCAGAACTAAGGGTACTAGCGCAAGATGTAACCCAGAACATCTCCCGTGACCAAGGATTATTGACTCCTGATGTCACCACTACTGAGGTTAAAGTACTCCTCTCTGCTGTTATCGCCCTCGCTAATTGTTTGACATGACTTTGTCCTTTGCTTTACTTATTGACATATTAAGTTACCAGTTGGCTAACTGAATTTCAAACTAAATTTTTTTCTAGTCTTAGAATTTTAGCAGAACTGTGGCCATTTTTTCTGAGAGATGCCTTCACTCTATGGATTTCTAATTCACTGGTAGTTCCTAGTATTGCCACAGGCTCTAGTACACAGAACTGAGAGAACACATATCCCAGGCTCAGGTACTCATTGTCTAGTGAAGCAAACAGAAACAAACAAGGTCCACAGAGGAGTCCCAGTTGAGGATGTTCAGTTTCTGTCAGCCATTATCCACTTTCTGTTTATTGGACCAACAACAGTAGATTTTTGTTGCCTCCTGATCTCTGTACTGTTTATTTTTCTTCATGAAATATCTTGCTTTACATCTCTTTCTGGCTGGCTCTTTTGTGCCACTCAGGTCTCTGCTCAAATGTCACCTCCTGAGAGAGGGCACTGGTGATCATTCTGGCTATTGTCTCCTTTCAACTTTCTCCATCCTATTGTTATTTCATACCATTTATCTGAAATTATCTTGCTTTCTTGTTTAGTGTTTGTCTCACCAAAAGTGACTTTTAATGACTTTGGGGGCAAAGGAAATACCTTAAACTCAGAAGGTCTAGGAGGATTCCATGGCTGAGGACAGAAAAGTCACCCCAAAGCCTTTTCTTTATTTCTAGCTGCAGTGGTCTGATTTCTCTTCTTCACAAAACACACTGCTGTGAGTACCTGGACATGTCTGTTGCCTAAAAAAAAAATCTCTTTTTCTCCCTACCACTCACCTAATCGCTGCTCAGTCTTCACTGTTCAGCACCTCAACTAACCTATTCCTCCATTAACCACCAAGAGAGCTCCGTGTGTTTCTCCCAAACCTCACTTATCATATCAGCATTTCCTGCTCCCTCTGAGTTCCCCCATACCTGTGTGTGTGTATGTGTGTGTGTTTGCAAAGTTTTCTAGAATACAATCTTATGTTCCATTTCATGTCTCTCTTTATGCCAGGATTTCTTTCCTATAAGCATGCAACATCTAGAAATTGTGTAACTTAATCCATGAGCTGGAAAAGATTTAAAATTAAAATTGAACTAAAATTTACTCAAATTTTAGCTTGCCAGTTTCTCTCAAGAAGTCCTAGCTTTATTGGTCACCCATTCAATATGCTTCTGCAGATTGTGTGCAGGCTACATAGTTTTACATCAGAAGTGATACAAAACTCTTTTGCTAAAGGAATTCTTTCTAGAGAAATAAACTAAACAAGCAGTCATGACATCATGAGGAAGCAGAGGCCCTTAATGATGCTTCTGACTAAGGTTACTCACACATAGTCACACATGCACATACATGCACACATACAGATATGTGCAGACACATGAATGCACATGCCTATATACACAGAGACGTATACACAACTTACATGAATGTGCATGTACATACATAAGTATACACACACACAAATGAACACACATGCACAAATGTACCTTGCCCCATATAGAGCTACTTGTGAAATAAAATGTATGGATGTCATGAGCCATGATGTATTATTTTAACACCATTATATTATGATTGATAGATGTTGTAATTATCTGTGAATCTCAAAGTCCTCTCGGAGGAAGAAGCCACTTCCCACAGCACATTAGGTGAGCTCCGAGCATAGCCATCATGGGCCATGCCTTGTTCTTGAGGATATTATCTATAGAATGGTTTTGCAGACCACACTGTGGAGTGGGCAATGATCGCCAGTATCTAATTCAACAGGCAGAAGCGACCTTTGGCTTTTGTCATCTCACACTGTTTTGCTTTCCTGTTAACTTACCATTTTCTCTAAACACCAGCAAGGAAAATATTAGAAGTTTGGAGAATTTTCTTTTTCTAATCCTTCATTCAATACAAGTCTCATTGTAGAGCTTTTAAATGCTTTACCTTTCTCCATGAAAATGTTCAACCTAAGTACATATGGAAATTCAGATTCATAATACAGGCTTCTAAAATTTATAATGTGACTTTGGAATCAGAAAATCATTTGTGTATCAATTTATTGGGATCTTTTAAAGCTATCTTGCATTTGAGAGAGAAAATAATTCAAGACATCTCTCTCTCTCTCTCTCTCTCTCTCTCTCCTCAAGTCTAGGCTAGAAAGTTGCTCAGGGCAACTTGACTGTCTTAGGAAAACCACTGGCATCTAATAAAAGGCTGATTAAGATATCCATAAATTAACATGATACCCAGGTATAGGATAGGGGAGACTATTCCTACTTATTAATGTCTTGGACAGAAAAACTGAGTTCCAAGGATTTAATTAAATTTTGAGTAAGCAACATAGCCGGGGAGAAGGCTGACATTTTTCTTCCTTAACTTGCATGCAGGTTTTTTTTTTTTTTGCATTCTTTCTATTTTGGGTTACTTTCATCTCTTTTTTGTCTGGTTATCAGCTTTTCAGTCCAGATCTTAACTTATTGCCACCTTTTAGAAACCATTCTAGATATAAAGGAGGCTTCTCCCTAGAGTAGTAAACCTGAGTCTCCTGTTTTATTTTCCCTAGTGCATGTGGTACAATTTGCAATAACTTACTTTGCCAATGCATACTTCTATTCTACTTCCACAGTTGAAATATTATTTTTCTGTGCATCACAGAAGTATGGACAAAGCATAGCTATAGTTCACTCACTGTTGTAGAATGAAACTTAAATTCAAAACTCAAACCACCATCTCAATGCATATCTAACGGTATAAGGAAGACAATGTTAGGTATATTGCATGGCCCAACTGAAAAGTCAGCTTGTCTTCACAATGCATGAAAAATAAGGCCTCTGAAATGTTTTACTCAGAATCCTAGACACTGCTTGAGCTCTGTTTCTGATGAAGATCCTAATACCCAAGGAGAAGAATGGCAAGTGGCTTGCTCTCTCAACACCTAGCCTTTAACAAGTTTGGGGTTCTCAAAAGCACAGTAAAAGCGTGATGTTACAGAACTCTTTTTCACTAACAGTATTCACGGGAGGCTAAGACAGGAGGATCATTGGAAGTCTGAAGCAACCTGCACTGTAGTTTGTGACCCTGTCTCAAAGCAACCAAAACCAAAAGTTTTGTTAATATTTCTTCACACCGAGTACCCCTGAACTTCCCACCTCCATTTTTACATGGTTTCTAAACAGGCCGTGGTCACTGGACATGTTTTATGGATTTTAACCCACTGTGATTTCCTAATTCCATTTCCTGCAGGGACCTTGTCTTAGTCATTGAAGAAATGAAAAGCCTCAAGTTGCATGAGCTAAGCAGGTAAAGTCTCCCAGATAAGGGAAGGGACAGGAGGTCTCTGAAGGCAAACATGTGCTATGGCTCCATGGTGACTGCCACCCTGCCTTCTAATGGAACTGCAGTGGTACACAGGAGCTAGCACTGTTTTTCGGGTACTGTATCTTGTTACAAAAAGGGCTGTTTCACCACTGAGAATAGGCTCTTTTTATGTAAAGTGATTTTTATCTTTGGCAGAAAGCAACGCAATACAAAGCCATATTTTACTCAGCTCAGAGCTGAAATCTGCAATACATCTCTATAAGTCAATAGAATTGGGGAAAGAGACTGTCCCCCCTGAGCATCTATTTATAGCTACATAGTACAAATCATTGTATGCTTCAAAGTGACTTAACCACATTTCAGTCACGTTAGTGACACCCTCTGGTAGGCATCAAGTCCTCATTTCTGAGATAAATAAGCTTATGTTCAGTTAAATATTTGTGTGTGTGTGTGTGTGTGTGTGTGTGTGTGTGTGTGTGTGTGTGAGGGAGAGAGAAAGAGAGAGATTTAACAAGGAAAGTAACAGACAAAATACAGGTAGCTATTCTCCAAAAGTCTTCCCATTCCAATCCATAATGCATCCTCCAAACACTGCCTGTGACCTGCTACCTACTTCAGAAACTTCTCCTAGTAGCTTCCTGCAAAGCACTGGATATTCCATCATTCACTATGGTTTCTTACTTTCTTTCATTCTTTTGTTTTTTATTTCTTTATTCAAGTTACACCTTAATCTCAGCCCCCACCGTCCTCCCCACTTGGTCCCACCCTCCCACTCTCTTCCCCCCCCTCCCTCCTCTCTTTCTTCTTGGATGAGAACCCTCTCAGTTCACTGGTTACATGAAGGCTAAGAGCTTCCTCTTGCACTAGGGCCCTATATCCTGATAAACACTTTCAGAAATGTGGCTGGATAAAAATTAATTCTAAAAATATAAGTAACCCTTCTTTACACAAAAGAAAAATGGAGTGAAAGAGAAAGTAGGAAAATAAAACTGTTCACTGTAGCCACAAATAATATAAAATACCCGGAAGTAACTCTAACCAAGCAAGAGAAAGACCTGTATGTCAAGAACTTCAAGTCCTTGAAGAAAGAAATTGCAGAAAATATCAGAAGTTGGAAAGATCTCCCATGGTCATGGATAGGTAGGATCAACACAATAAAAATGGCCATCCTACAAAAAGCAATATACACATTCAATGTAATTCCTATGAAAGTACCAACACAATTCTTTACAAACCTTGAAAGAACAATTCTCAACTTCATATGTAAAAACAAAAAAACCCAGAATAGCTAAGTCAATCCTGTACAAGAAAAGAACATCTGGAGGTATCACCATCCATGATTTCAAGCTGTATCACAGAGCAATAGCAATAAAAACACTATGGTACTAGCAGAGAAACAGACCTGTGGATCAATGGCATCAAATCAAAGACCTAGAAATAAATCCTCACACCTATGGCCACTTGCTTTTTGACAAAGAAGTCAAAACTGTACAATGGAAAAAGGAAAGTTTCTTCAACAAAAGGTGCTGATCTAACTGGATGTCAACATTAGAAGAATGCAAATAGACCCATATCTGTCACCCCATAGAAATCTCAAGTCCAAGTGGATCAAAGACCACTCATAAAACCAGACACACTATGGTTTCTTAAAGAGTATATTGCCTTTAATTTGTGGCTGGTTCTTAAACTCAGAAGTATTTCTCTTCCTCAGCACTCTTCCTTCTTTCTCAGACAGTAGGTCAGTGTCACAAGGGTAGCAATCCTTGTGGGGATCTCAGCTCTGTGTTGGGTTGTTGTGGCCAATGCCATGCTCCAGACCACATTGATGGCTATTTGATGGTGAGGGTATGGGGAAGACAAAGCTATGAACCTGGATGTCAAGACTCCTGTGGGTATGGTCAGGCAGTAGTAGCTGTGTGTGTTGCTGGGTTTTATTACCTTGTGAAAAACAGACCTGAGGTCCTGGCTAGTGGTCATAGTTGCCACCTCCTGGGAAAATCTTTCCAGTGTAGAAGAAGGCTACATGCAGAGATGGAGGCCAAGAGGGATGGGCACGGGTAGGATTTGACACTCAAGTGCCTCGAATTCTAGCCTGTATTAAAGCAGTTATATTCTTGCTGGGTATAGTTAAGTTAACCTGACAATTCCATGTCAATTTTTGTTTCTTAAGAAGTTTTTCTTGGAATTCCAAAATTTTCTACAAGGACTTTTGGTTGCTACAGATTGAAAAGTCAATGTTCTTAAGTTTTCAGCAGAAACAATATATCTGGTTATCATTTCATCACTCATGGGCTAAATTTCTCAAACACTTATACATGCTGAATGGTCCCTATATGCTCTTTCTTTATGAAGTTTAAGTGGAGGTTTGACTTTTTTCTCTCCTGCTGAATCTATATCCCTCCTCCATTGATGCTGGAGAGACTATTCTGCCATACAATCAGGAAGTGGTGTTACTTTTGGACTTCTCTCTGGAGGATTAGCTCCACCAATGGAAGCCCCAAGCAATGGGTAAGTGTTGCCTGACTGTCCCAGGTCATGTTGTCACAGGGAAACACAAATCCCTATGATAAATCCTTTATGATCACAGTAACCAAATACGAAATCATTGCAGTGGCATGGGAATGCTTGTTGCAACAGCACACCCAGGCACTGGTCAATATGCTGAATACTGTCTGGTGTTTGCTGTACATGAAAACAAATGTTTTCAAACTTCAAGTATAAACAATATGGAAAGATTAGAAATGTTCTGTGTCTTCTTACTGGATCCAGATATGCCAAACAGGATAAGAATCACCACAAAGTATATTTATGTGATGTTTCTAGTTTCCTGTATCCTGCTCCATGCTATCTCTGTTACTTAGGCTCCTCCACAGCCCCTTAGGAGACTACCACTTCCACTGTCATTTTCAGGAAGAGCTTAGAGAGTCTAAGTAATATGTCTGAGTAAGTGAAGGAGCAGAGACAGAACTCTATTTTGGATTGTGTTAACAGGCTTCATCTACTCAATTTTGACAAAATGCAGGGAAGGATGCATTTGGATATCCTTGGATACACTTCTCTGTAGCCTAGCTTTCAGCAGTAGGAAAGGAAACCAAATTCCCAGAGCTATTTAGCCTACTCTGAGTAACTGCTTCCAGAATGGCCTTTGGTTATGTTAAAATGGGTTAATTCCAAATGCAGTAGAAATCTAAGGGCTGTTGTATGGAAACATTCAAAATATCTTAGGCCATTCAACAGCATCATCTTTCCATTGAACATTGTAGGGAGGCAAACTCTCATGCACCACCCTAGAGCTACTCGATCAGAATACAAACATTTTAAAAGAAAACACAAGTGACACACATGCACATTTATGTTGGGGAGACACTCTTCTGGAATAGAACTATCAAATGTGTTCCCAGGACAGACACCATCAGTACCAATGGGAGTGTGTTATATTAGAGAGTTGTAAACAAAGGAAAGGAAGGAAAGGAAGTGGAAGAGAAGGGAACAAAAAAAGGGGAGGGGGAATCAAAGAAAGAATTGCACAAGAAGAGATAGAAAGAAATATCCATGTTAGTTGGAAATTCTTAGATGGCAGGTGTAGTGATGTACTGGAATTAATGCTGGGCTAGTCAGGCAAGACAACTCAGTGTCAGCCACTTTTAAGGTTTACATCTTTCTTAATTATCCTGATTGCCCAACTGACTGGTTTCTTTCTCACAGCAGGAAAAAACAAGCTATGCATGAGTTAAGCAACATTAGCAGCCCTCATGGCAGGTGTGTAAGAAAAGACAGTGGAAATGTCAGGCAGGCAAAGGGTGGATATTTTTAGGTGCCTGGAAGAAAACCAAAGGGCTTGGTTTGACCCTCTTCCCCTTGTGTCAGGGAGTGTGACCTCTTCTACTATTCATCCATTCTTGTCCTTTTCATTCCTTTCACCTTTTATTCCCTTCACTGAATCTTCTCTCAGTGAAGAGGGGATAGTGATGAAGATAATAACTGTCAAAGAGAGGTCAATATCACAAAGGGAAATACCTCAAGAACTCTAATCTATAGCTGACAACTGAACTGTCCACCCCACTCTCCTTTCCTCCAAGTTATAAACCCACAATGAGTTGAATCGAGGGGCCAGCAATTTTCAGTCTTTGGTTTGAATGTGCTAACCCTTAAGAATATCAAAGTTTGGATAATAACCTAAACTATTTCTTTCTTCTTTTTTTAAATGTGAAATGCTATTCTCTCCCTTTTATTTTTCTTATCCCCTCATATAATGGTTTTTTTTTTTTTTAGAATCCCATTATTCAGAACCAAACTTTGGTCATTGTCTTGATATAAGAAGAACCCAAAAAGCTAAGCAAAAACCTTAGAACTTTATTTTTGGAGCTGTTATTGTAAAAGAGAATGACTATGAGTCTGAAAACATGTTTCACCTCTTCCCAACTCTTAAATAGGCAGAAACTTCCAACAGGAAGAATTGTTCTCTGGGTCGCCAATGTTAGGGGCAACAATCTTTCTAAGAGTAGACGATGAAGAACATCAAAACTCATAGATCTTTGATGGCTTGTATTTGCAGTTGTGTTGAGTGGCCCTGATACTAACTTACAATTGACCAGCAGAGATTTAGTGTGTGCTTGTACACTTCCCGTTATGATGCAAGTGGAGTCATTGAAAATACATTGAGAGGAAAAGTTAACTTTACAATATGTAAAGAGAAATATAAAGCTAGTGTCATTTTCTCCCCTTCATATTCATAAAAGAAATACTTCAAACAAATTGTGCAGATTGAATGATTTTGGGAGTTGACAGAGAAATTACAACATGAGCAAGTATCTATTCCTGGAGAAAAGTCCTTAGAAACTCTCCACACAAATTCCCTGAAGTTAAAGTGTCAAGAGAAAGGTCTACCAATTGCAGGGGTCAGGAGCATCATCCTTAGGGTCAGGCATAGGACACCAGACTGTCCTTCAAATTTTGGCTTAATGTCTGGTCTTTTATATTATTGTTGGAGTCACTTGAATTGTGACTGTGGACCCCAGTCTCCTTGTCTGAAGTGACTAGGACATACATACATGACATATATTCACCACAGCTCTTTGCAGGACTTTTTGGTTCAATAAAATTATGCGTGGAAAGTGACTAGCATACATGAATGGGTTCAGTAAGTCTTTTACTTCTATATTCTTATTTTGAATAAAATAATTGACAAATGATAAGTGCATAAATTTATGGAGTATAACTTGGTAGCCAGGTGTTGTTTGCACTGTGAAATGACTAAGCAGGGTGATTAACTCTAAGTCTTAACCTTGTGATCCATGGACAATTTACACAAATGGGTGGAGAGAAAAATGGCTTAGTGTGGAGAGGAAAGGAGCTTTCTCTTGTTAATGCTTCTCTTGGAGAAAAGGATCATTTGCATGTTGGAAGATCATCCCGGAAGATGTGTTTTTATTGGCACCCACAGTCCCTAACACCTTGGCAAAGGCTTCAGGAGAAGCTGGCATTGCTTGAGTCTAACAGTGGTTGTCCCTCATTAAGGACCAACCAGGCAGGACACATAGCTTGAAATGATGGTAACAAGCCAATTAAAACCACATTTGTATCCCCCAAGAGCTGGGCAACATCCTTCAGTGAGGAAGAAACAGAGGTTAGAAAAACTGCTGGATGACAGCAGCCAGACTCCCTATCATCCTTTTTCACACCCTGTCCAGGTGCCCAAGCCTATGGGCAGAGTGTCCTTTTCTTGCTCTCCAAGAACGTCTGACTGCCTTGCTTCTAGATTTTCCTGTGCTTGCGATCCACATCAAAGGGGATGCAGCCTTGTATTCTAGAAATGCAGACTCTCCAATTTCAAACAAGTATTGGTAAAGGAAGAATAAAAATATACCATACTGCAGACAGGCAAAAAGGAACAAGCAGTATTTTGGTTCACATTCTTTGGGTCAGAGAGAGAGTTCATAGAGTAAAGGCATCTGCCATCAGTCTGAGGCCCTGATTTCAATATTGGGGAACCACATTGTGGAAGAAGAGAAGAGACTCCACGAGTTCTCCTCTAACCTCCATGTGTAATAATTAACAATGAGTAAGTAATGTAATTTGAAAGCAGAATATTCCTATAAACCATAAATAATTAACCAAATGTTAGCATAAAGAAGAACGATTCTGGCCTAGAGAGATGCCTCAATGGTTGAGAGCACGTGTTGGTCTTACAAAGGACTTGGGTTTGGTTCCCAGCACTCTCATAGCAGCTGCCAGCTGTCTGTGACTCCAGTTCTGGGGGGCTGATGCCCTCTCCTGGTCTCTGCAGGCACCAGGAACATATATAGTTCAAATATATACATTCAGGTGAAACACGCACAGACACAAAATAAAATAATTATAAAGTAAAAATAAGAGTGAAGATTCTGGAGGGGAGCCAGAGGCTGGCTAATGATGGCCTGTTCATGCTATACTTTTGCAGAAATAGTGTAATCACACTTTATGTTATAAAACCTTCAACTTCGCAACACCCTTGACACATATTTCTTCAATTAAAAATAGTTTCCATCTTTATCTCATTCTTCTAAGCCAGATATCAAGCTTCACTTTTAAGTAACTTCCCAGATACCTCTATTACAGTGTGTAAAAGTACAAATGACCATTTTGTCTGCAAGTTAAATTGTTCTGCATGAGAATGATAACAATCTGCATCTGTGTCCATTCAGCCCAACACCAATCACTGTTCTTTAATGGTCCAGATCGAAGGGTCTTGCTTTGGTCTAGAAAGGAAATGACCAATGTGTTGAAGTGCAGCAATGAAGCTGAGGACTTGCTACCATTTCCTGAGAGAGATCTAATAGCCTCCCACATAGAATCTAAAGACGTCAATACTCTAATAGCCACAGAATTTTCTTTTCCCTTTGTTTATTTTTTCTTTCTTTCTCCTTTTAAATTCCAACACTAGGGATTGAACCTAAGGGCATCTTCATGCTAGACAAATGTTCTACCACCAAGCTATATCCTAGCCCTTTTCTACCCTTTCATTTTGAGGGGCAAGGCTTCAATAACTTTCCCAGGATAGCCTTGAACTCACTCTACAGCACAGGCTAACCTTGAACTCACTCTACAGCACAGGCTGACCTTGAAGTTGTGACTAGCTGAAATCATAAACCTGTAAGACCTGAATACAGGTAGTAGACAGAAGTTACAACTTCTATACTATAAAGTTGATTATTTTTCTAGATCTACTTCTGTTGTGGATATTTAGGGTTTTGTTGTGGCTAAGTGCTTAAAATACATTCCATACTGGAAATGTTAAATGTTATGTGAAAGTCCCTAGCTTTCAATTGAATGCTGATTCTAAACATATATAAGTTCATCGAGTTGTATAGACTTTTGGTCTGGTTAAATTTGGTTTGTGGTATTTTTATTATCTTGACAGTTTTTTTTAAACAACAAAGTCTATATAGTTAAAAATAAATTTAAAAATCAACAGCAAAAACAGTCATCTTTCCATTCAGGTGTTGGCTGTACTGGAGTTATGAAGTGTTCCAGAGAAGGGCAGCAATGTCACTAAGGCCTGTTCCAGAGAAGGGCAGTGATGTCACTAAGGCCTGCCGTATTATTTAGTAGGCCAGATGTAGATGATCAACGTTTACTGCAGTACTCAATGGTACACTGACTATTGGAGAAGAGAGGTCTGAGGGCCCTGGGCAGCCTGTTCAGTCAAGAGCCTCCTACAGAGTGGCTTTTTATAACCAGCTTCAAGTCCCTGATTTTCATTCATCAATGTTGTTTTACTCAGGCCTAGAGGTGAATCCAGATACTGAAAGCTTCCTAATACATCCAAGCTCCAGAAAACTGATGTACCCAGAAGGGTAGATCAAAGCATCTTCCTGAAGCTTTGGAATACAAAAAATTATTTCCTACTGGGAATTCCCATTTGAGTTATTAAAAAAAAAAAACAAAAAAAAAACAAAACAAAACAAAAAAAAAAAACCCTGATCTTGGCAGGCTGCTGTGTCAGTGTGCTACATCGTCCTTAATTAACAAACGAGTTGCCCTTGATGATGGCAAGCCACATCCACATGAAAGACCTCTCAAATTAAGTTGATGTTAAAAGCAGCAGGGACAGGGGCCCTTTGGAATACAAGAATGCTGTGTGAGACTCTTAGAAAGAAGTGATTAGGACAAAGAAAATGAAATCAACACATGTTAATAATGGCAGAGCGAAATCAAACAGGAAACTGAACTCTGAGTGAAGCAAACTTCAGAACAAGGTTTTGATGAGGTTCTTTGAAGAGAGCTCTCAAGTTAAACAGCACCACGAGGAAGTGAAAAGAAAACTCTGAGATTATGGAAATTACTCAGAGTTGAACACATATCTAGCTGTGCCAGTAAAGCAACATGTGAGTTTCTAAATTCAATAATATATAAATCTATTCCAATCTTTTGCATTCATTTTCATATAAGGATGCCAATTCTATATAGAGATATGGAATCTTAGACAACATTTTATATAAAATCTTAGTGATTATCTATATAATTTTAGACTGCTTCACTTATGTACTTGTTTTATATATATATATATATATATATATATGTGTCTCCCTAAAATGCAGCAGTAAGTTTGTCAAGTTCTGATTTTAATAGAACAATATATGATTAGTTGGTCATCCTTAAAACATGTTTTTGTGCCATTGAAGTAAACTTTCTCAGAAGCTTTTTTTCTTCTGATAGATGATTTCTTTTTAAAATATTTTTATTTATTTATTTATTTGTGTGTCTGTGTGTGTGTGACACATTTGGGCATCCTCTCAGAGGCCAGAAGACACTGGTATTACATGTGGTTGTGAGCTACATAATCAAATTCTGGACCTCTGGAAGATCAATGAAAGTTCGTAACTGCTGAATAATCTCTCTAGTCCTGATGGATCATTTCTATAAACTATTGTTTTGACAATGTTAAATTTTTAGTAGTGTCTAGGATAGTTAAAACAAACTCCTAGTCATGCAAACATGTCTCTTTGTTAGCTACTATGACAGTCTATCACAGATATTCTCTAAACTACCCAGTAATCAAGTTGCTAAGAGACAAGCAACATTTGCTTATCTAAATACAAGAGATGGTTAGGGCATCTTCAAAAACCCCTAGAGATCTGCAGAATATGGCATTCAAAGATGTTATCTTAAATCAAGATTTTTTTTTGATATCGAGACATATCAGCGCCTGACAGCACCCCCTATTCTACTCCAAGTAGAAGATAAGCATCGAAGAACCTCCACTGTAAGATGGTTGAATTAGTGGCAAGCCTTTCTCTTGGCATGAAAAAACCCCTTGCACCAACTGCAGACAGACTGCTGTCCAAAAAGGACAAAACTTGGTAGCAGGGAAGTCGACAGCCTAACTCTGCCAAGACAGGGTAGGTAAGTGCTTCATAATCCCTGCTCTACAACAAATGTCTGTCAGAGAAACAGGACCCAAAGCCTGAAGATTGATGCTGGAATGTATGGAGAGAAAATGGGAACTGTCCAGGCAGTTATTGGTATGTTCTTTCTTAGTTTTGGAAGCTGCAGGCTCTGCACTTCCTATATAAGCAAATATATTTATCCCTCTCAGGTCTATGAGGTGGTTGAAGAATAGACAGATAGAATCTTATAGTTAAATTTTGAACTGTTTAGGAATCAAGAGGGTGTTATAGATCTAAGAAGATACTCTTAAAAGTGTGTTGCAAGATAGTAAGAATGTTGAGTCACATATAGACCTTTAAACTCATGGAGTTGGGTAGATAGTAGAATGTTAAAGTCAAGGTCCAAATAGGTATAAACTGAACATTGGGAAGGTATACTGGGCCAATTTACTCTCATAAATGTGGCATATTTATATCTATTGTTTTGTATAATACTTACTGTTATAAGAGAAGGAACCAGCTGTTGGACTGAAAGGGGAAACCTCTGGAGGGAAGAGGGTGGAAGGGCGGGTTAGGAAGGGGGAATAGGGAGGGGTTTGTTACTGAGATGTAACTTGAAGAAAAAAAAATGAAGTATTTAAAAAAAAATTTTTAGTAGTGAATTCCAATTTTTCTACCACTGTATGAATTCTAAGGGTTAATTGCAAGATGGTTCCACTAAAAAGGTTTTGTGAGTGTATTATTATATTCTAATGTTCACTCCCTGAGCTCCTTGAAGTTGTGTAAGTTAACTAAAGTGGTTTCACATGGCTGCTTCTATTTCTTTTTCCCTTTCTTTCTTTCTTTCTTTTTTTTTTTGTTTTGGTTACAGTGACCAAATAGAACCATAGACAAATGAGCACCAGAGACACTCATGGGTGATGGAGAAGCAGAAGAAAATAGAGATTTCCAAAGTTCACTGATATGGGAAAAAAATAGAAGCCTTGGTCACAGATTATTGGAGATATCATTTTATTTTAAATGCAAATTTAATTTTAGTGCAAATAATCATTTTTTTAAATCAAAGAAAGAAATTTCAAATAGCTATATACTGGGAAAATTCTTATTTTATTATTAGTTTTTGTTTGATTGTTTGCTTTGTTTGTTTTTACAGTCATTGACATTGTAAACAGAGCCTCACGTGGTAGCCACAAATTCAGCCACTGATATACATTCTAATCTATTGTTTTCATTTTAAAGTAGCAGGTGTATATTAATAGACATTAAGATATATTATTTATTTAAAATTAAATATTTGTATGCATATGATATTCCCTCTTTCCCCTTTGCTTTTCCTCTCTGACTCTGTCTTTCTGTCTGTCTGTCTGTCTCTCTCTGTGTGTGTGTGTGTGTTAGAGAGAGAGAAATAGAGGGTGTGTGTGTGTGTGTGTGTGTGTGTGTGTGTGTGTGTGTGTGTGT
>CAJQZJ010001896.1:12254720-12279740 GCA_907164525.1 Lophiomys imhausi
ACTTCAGGATTTCTTCAAATATGGAAGTTATTGAACCACAAGAATTAAGTTGAAAGAAGAAAATAAGATTGGAAAATTCAGTTAAATCCCTCCTGATATGATTTTCCTTTGGGCATGATATTAATCAGCATTTTATTATCACAAAAAGTACCCAAGGGATTCTAATTTATACTGGAGTACCAAGGTCCTCTAGTTTATAGTTTTGTGGGGTAAACGTACAAATGACATAGAAAGTGAATCTGAAAGTTGTGTTAACAGAGTCCCCAGCACACGATTCGATTTCTCGGTTCCAAGGATATGTATAAACGTATCGGGTCATAAGGAGACACTGAAAATTGACGTCATTGGCAGCTGGTCTTTGTTGTAAAAAGTCACCGTAGAGTTACTTGGAATTTTGTTTTGCATTTTTAAGTACAAATCAGATGGAAATATTAAATATTCTCTGAACACTCAAATTTACCATGGCAACCACTAAGTTGAACAGAATAGTCACAGTATAGTTTCATGTTTTGAAAAAAGAAAAGAATGCATCTTATTTAAAACAGAATGCTTTAGAGGACACAGCACAGTGCAGTCAGGATGTGTACTCATCCTGGTGCTTATTGAATTAAAAGTGTTCGTTTGTTGGATTATCCACTGATTCCTCAGCTTCCGGTTGGAGCACTAGCCACGATTGAGGTGCTCTCCTAGCAGTTAGAGTACATAACTGAGACAAGAAAAGATGACACCAGTCCCTTTGTCCATGAGCTTAATTATCTTGTGAGCACTAGGTCATACCAAAGAAAAGATGGTTATGTTGTGTTGGAAATTAGATGAGAGATTGCTAATTATCAGAGTGACATGAGAAGACTTCATAGATGTGCTTTCTAGGAAAGTTAGCTGAGTTCTAAAGTAAAAACAGTCCCAGGAGATACAAAACATAAACAGAACATGCCTGGTCTGGAACAACCTGAGCAAATGCCCTGAAGCTGGAATGAACCTCGCGTGCTCAAGGGCTGAGCTGGGGAGGAGGATTGTGTACACAGACCAACACAAATGAAGTGGGGTGTGTGAAGAAGTCAGAGTGACAATCAGGGGCTTCATGCTTTGATGCTATCTCTTTATCCCTTTAATGGTGCTAACCACAGGAGTGACAAGAGGAAGCATAGAATCCTCAGAAATCCCACAGACAGCAGTGTGAAGACAGGAATGCAACAAAGACATGTAAGAAACTGGCTATTGTGGTCAGTATAAAGGTTCCAGAAAGAGATTGGGCAGCTGAAGAGCAGACTGGACACACTACCTTGATAAATACGTAACCAATACAACAACCTAACCCAATCCTCAGCACCCAGCTCCTTCCATGCCCAAATCATCCTAATGTCCAATATGTCCTTCTCGCCATGGGATCACATTTCCTTCTGGCCTTCCAGTGTTCTAACGATCTGACACACAATATCATGGCCGTGAACATTAGGTTTTGTACACGCTCATATGTTTTTTTAAACAATTCGATCACAATTTGCAGTCAGAATGCTCTCAGTGACATCTTTATATCTCAGGAAAGACAACTGATATTTTTAAGAAAGAAAACTACCATTTACCAAAATAAAAAAAAAAAAATCATCTCACAAACAACAACAAAATCAGACCCAGATCAAAACATGACTTTGCACTCTATGCCAGGGTAGAGGTATCATGACTGCCACTTTGTACAGAAAACAGTGGAAGCACAGACAGGGCGTATAGCATAGTCAAGGCCTTGGTCTCACAGATATTATGTTTGCTCTGAGAAGCCACAACAAGTCCCAGAAACAAAGAAATTTTTATTTGAGAGACCCCCTGCAGTGAAAATGTACCCTGCCCCTTTGTGGCTAAAAGAAAGAGTTTCTGAGCTGATACTGTGTAGCTTGAAAATGTAGACATTGTTCTGCAAATGGTCAGCAGGGCCCCTTATCAGAGTCATCTATGACTGAGAGTAAAAATTGTTTTATTCTATTTACAACCTGAAAGGACTGTGGCTATGCTTCAGTTTAAAAGTAGTTTGGAATAGCCATGTGGCCTTATCTTACAGTCTACTATTTGGGGAAAGCTGTAATACAATTTTCTGTCTTTGACAAATAGTTATCCTATAGAAGCTAGAGGTAGGATTATGAGGCAGAACAATTACTAATAAAAAGATTCATTAAGAGACTGATTTACTAGTAAGTTGATTTCTTGATCCCATCTTTGGTTATTTGCATGCATATGCTTATGATAACATGGTCTCTCATCATTACAGATTTTTCAGCTGTCAACCACAGGAAGTGTCCCTTTGCCAACCCACCCTCTTTCTTTTCATAGACATGCGAGTCAATATCTTTTGAAGGGAACAAATTCCAAGCAGTTTAGGGGTTTTTAAACAGATAAATCATTATCTCTCACAAAACAGACAGGCAGGTGAACAAAACAGAAAAAAAACTATAAAAGTCTATACTGTGACATGGGTTTCACTTTTCTCTCAGTGATTCCCTGGCCTGTGGCCACAGATACTGCTAACCTCTAGATGGACATGTAGACAATAGTTAGCTCCAGATAAAATAAACAGAGGGAAGAGCTAGGAAGGTCCCTCCCTGTGCCAGCCTTAAGGAAAAATAGTGGTGATTGCTGATGATACTTTGAGACCTGACACAAAGTCCTCGGTTTTCAAAGCCCTCTTGGTAAATATTGGGATTGGTAGATTTAGTTTTCAATATCTAGACTTAGTGATTAATGTTGTCAGAACCAAACCAATAAATGTAAAATGGATAATGTTTTCTTTAAAAATGACAAGTAACCCAGATTTATACATTTAAGCTTGCAAGCTAAATTTAATAAGAGAAAAAGAATCATATTAATAAAAGCTCATTTGAGGACTAGAGTGCTCTTCACTCCAACTTTAACTATTCACATTTCTCAGACTGGATTCTCCCACTTTCATCCACTTGAGTGAGGCTGCAGATGGCCCGATGAAGAGTGGAAACCCTTCGTCTGTTGTCCTAGCAATTGCTTGAATGATCTCTTCCCCTTTGGCACAATGGCCACTCTTTGGAATGGTTTGTCTCCTCTTGTAAACTAGATATCTTTTGAGTGACAAGCAATTCATTATAAAATTCATTTCCTGCCCACCTTTTCGAATGCAGCCAAGTAGTTGTCACATCCAGGGTTAGTCTCAGTTTCACCCACTTACCTACTCTATTTATTGCCCTGTGGAACCGGAACATGTGTTAGGCTTACTCCTGGCCTGGCTAATTTGATGTCTTGGATCCAACAATCACATTACTCCATTGTCCCTTGGAAAAGCAGGACCAGACATGAATGTCCTAAAAGGTCACTTGCAGAAACTGAGACTTACTTTTTGTCAAGTTGCCTTCTGTAGAAAACTACAGTTATTTACAACATGCCTATTCCCTCTCGGCTTTCCTTTATATAGATAGTGATGTCCCTAGGAGATCTCACTGCTTCCTATTGGACTGAGTGCTAGCACTGGTAGTTAGAGGTCACCTTCAGTGCTTATAACTTTCCTCCCACACTGAAAGGCAGATAGGTAATTATTTTACATCACAGGTACAAATGATGCAAAGACCTTCTTTTCAGGTTAAAAAAAGATATAAGATTTGACACATTTAAGACAAATGTGAGTTGGTATTAATGCGGAAGAATATTGGAGATAAAACATCTCCACTTACTCACCTTCAGTGGTTCAATATTAACGGAATTGAATTTCATACTTTCTCAATTACTAGTCTCCATCCCATAACCTAAATAGGTATGCATATATTTCATTAATTTTTGTCCTTTACCCATATTAACAAGCAATGCTTTGGATGAACCTTACTAATTATATGTGTGTGCATAGTATTTTGAATAAATTTTAGAAGTACAAAGAAACTGAATCCCTAGTTATTTCTGTACATATTCCAACTGAATCTACAATTCCAAAAGGTAGGACATAAGCCAAAGTATGTTTAATCTACAAGTAATGTCACATTGACCTTCAGTCATCAACAACCTCTATGTCAGAGTCAAACAATGTATTTCGACTTCAGAGCCTTGTTATTAGAACTGACTACTTATTTTGATATTCTACTGATAGGACAGAAACCCCACCTTCTAGCTCAGTATTGTTGGCCCAGAAAAGAGTAATGATAAAATCTCTCCATGAACTCTCATAACAGAAGTACTGCTCAACACAGCATGGTGCTAAGGCTGTCTGCCAGAAAGTTGAAACTTAATCTAATCATTAGCTACTTAGATTTCTAATCATCTCATTAGATTTCTACAGTCTGGTTGGAGGAATAAAGTCTCCACACAGACAATTAAGCAGAAATGTATGCCACAAAAGTTGTACACAAAAGGAGAACTACAAGGATAGAGAGGAGAGAGAACCCATGTCTAGAAGAGTGTCTGTGATGGATTCCAAAAGGGATGAAATTTCAAGTAAGCTTTAAGAGACAGGTGTCAATCAAGGATCCCAGACGATGAGATAGGTTTTAGAGATGGGCAAGAAAAGGGGATGGTAAAGGCATGCATAGTTTAATGAATAACAAAACTTACTCAATAAGTCCACTCATCATCATTCAGTAGGTACTTCTAAATGTATGTGCTGTGTCATTGCAAATATGCTTCAAAAAGTAAACTTTACCATGAGTTTTTTAAACAATTGGTCAGCATCAGAGTGGGGAAGTGGCAAAATCAGAATCTGAACCTACACAGTGTTGTAAACAATGGGTTCTAAGTCAGGTCTGTCAATTCAATGAGATCCTATCTCAACATAAAATGCAAAAATAAAGCCAAGTACATAGGACAGGGGCACAGTGCTTGCCTGGACCTAAATTTAGTTTGCAGCATTGGCTACCGACCATCTGCCTCTGAAGAGAGAGGGCAGAGCACGTGTCTGAAAATACAGATTGCATACAGCCAAACAGACATTACGGAATATCAAAGGACTAGAATGAAAAGGTGTTACTAGATTGTCACAAGTTCAAATGCACTTAGGGAAAAAAAAAAAACAGAATATGAAGCTTTAGCCTTGAATCATAGTGGCAACAATGGAAAAGAAGGGACTATGTAGAAAATATCATAAGAATATCTGAACTAGACCTATGACTCTAGAGAGTTAGATCAAGAAAATGAGAGAGAAGCCAACAGAGAAGCCAGCCAAGCTAGCTCAGTAACATGCATACCAGTAGTGAGTTCTAAAGCCAATGACAGAGCACACCTGGAATTGCCTACTGAGTGATGAGAGATACACTGTGATTGTAAATGATTAAGGCTTTGGAACTTCAAAGACCCTAGTATGAATCCCAGCTATGTGGCTTCTACATCTTTGACATCTGTGACTGAATTTATATCACTATAGCTTCAATGAACCCAAAGGTAAATAATGCCACTTCCTCTGTAGTCATCCTGGTGTGACTTCCTGTAGCCTCAGGAAGGAATCTATTTTAACTGTTATAGGTCTTGGCTCCCTCTTCTGGGTTACATCCTTCTCATCTGTCTCAGCATATTCCACACACAGAAACCATGATCTATTCTTCACAAATACTTTTTTCCTCAGGACCTTTGCACAGGATGGGCACTATTTCTGGAAACACTATTCCCTTGAGTTAGCTCCATCCTTCATTCAACACGTTCTCTTCAAATGTCACCTCTGCCTGCTTTACTCCGTTCTCACCTTATCTTTCCATATGTCCTTTGCCTCCACTGAAACAGAGCCTTCAATTTCTTCATGGCTATATCCTGATCTAGAACAGATGATTCAATAAATATTGGTAGAAAAGGATGAATGAAACTATACTGCAACAGGGCCAGGGAGCCGAAATGTAGTGTTTGAAACTGTGGATGGGCCTCCAGCAGGTCAGCCTTTACCCATAGATACCACCTAGCCTCTCGTGCATCTGAATTCTTGGGAAGACATTTGAATGCTATCCAATGAGAAGTTTATTGACTGTATTGGTATATTACAAACTAATCATTTGTGGTGTTTGCTTTCTTGCTTAAACACCATCTACATGCCATTTATTGCTGCTCTGTGGATACATGGGAGATTTGAGAATGGTGTGGTATTAAACTAACAGCAATGAGAAGTTGAAAGAAAGCAACTGCCATTTCTATCATATGAATTGTAGTTATTTCAAAAATTACCATCACATTACCATAATAAGAGAAATGGGGTTCCTTTTATGATTTTTATGTAATTATGGCCCTTATGAATAGTAATTGACTTGAAAATAGATCCTTGTCCTACAGGGTCAGGCTCC
Organism: Lophiomys imhausi; assembly: GCA_907164525.1. Classification (NCBI taxonomy): domain Eukaryota; kingdom Metazoa; phylum Chordata; class Mammalia; order Rodentia; family Muridae; genus Lophiomys; species Lophiomys imhausi. The sequence continues at coordinate 12,260,981 of CAJQZJ010001896.1, forward strand.
AGGGAAGAAGAAAATTGCTAGGAAAATGATTAAGGGATCACTTATGCTTGCCCAACTAGGGTAGAGAAATTCTTTTCTTTTGTGAATTCCTGTCCACATCCCCATTTGAGGAGTTTTTATTTTGCTTTAGAGGCTGGTCATCTGTAAGAAAGAGTGGGTGATAATTTTAAAGTCTGCAAGATAAGTTGTTATTGACTGAGTGTTTCAATGTTTTGGGAATAAAGCTAGCCAGCTTTGAAAAGAGAGCACATCATGATTTATATTTAGGAAGCCTGAATATATGGGGTAGAGCTGTCCTCAGGATATAATAGAGATGGGAGGGGTGGCCTGGACACATATAACTGCCCTCCAGATATAATAGAGAAGGGTGGGATGGGGAGTTCAAGGGTTCATATGGGCCTAGAAGAAATATTACCGTTGGCTCTTATATTGAGGGCCTGGAGAAATGGCTCAGTCATTTCATGTACTTGTTACTCTTGTAAAGATCTGCTTTCAATTCTTAGTCACCCATATGGTATCTCATAACCCTCTGTAACTAGTCCCTGGGACTACAAAGAGCTCTTCTGACTTGTCTGGGACCCAGGCACACACCAGATACACATATATTCTACAGGGAAGACATTCATCCACAAAATAAAATAATGAAATACAATAAAATAAAATAAAAAAGTAAAATGAAAACAGTAAAAAGACAAAGCAAACCCTTGTATTGGGAGTTGGTGGATTATATAGTCTTAATCTCCAATAAGCAAATATGTATGTGTTAAGTTAGAAGATAACAGTCTATAAACTTATTCCTAAGGCCATCTTCAAAGAAAGCCCCTATGTTTGACCATTAATAGTACATGCTCTCATATAGTAGGAACATAGAGAGTACTGAAAGGATAACAATGCTTAAATCCATTTGTCACTGTTTAGTATTATTCCAGGGCATATGGCTTTGAAGGAAATTGAATAAAACATGCATTACACAAAAGTGTTCCACTCTGGGGTCCTCATTCCACAGCTGGTTCTAGGTATTCACAAAATACCCAACAATCTTGCCCATATTCCATGTCCACTTAACTATCAACCTTATCTACCTCTGCCAGCCTTAATTCAATTCTACTGCTTTATGTCTGTGCTGGTAAAATGACCTCAGAGGAGATTTCTTTGGTTTTCTTTTCTGTTTTGTTTTCTTTTAGGCCCTGTTTATTCTTAGAGTTGACTTTCTTTCTCCTACTCAGTGCCCTCCAAGTACCAAATGTGGCAGATGAGTGGTGGAAGATTCCCATTTTGGTGTTTCCTCCTATAAGTTAGTCTCAGTTTGCTCTGGAACATCATCCCTCTTCCATCCGTAGGTCTTTGGTCATAAGGGTCAAACATAATATCTCAAGCTTTGATAACAATGATTATCTCAGGGAAGATATTCCGATCACAACCAATATGTATGACTATCAGAAACACACAGGGAAGATTCTCCCAAGGCAATTTGCTGAACCAGGGAGCTTAAGCCTGGAACTCTCTAGGCTATTTTGACCAGATAGCAAAGCCATGACAAGGAGGGACTAGGAGAGAACAAGTCCTAGTGACAATATCCATGTTTCTCAACCTGGTCATTTCCTGACTTCTTCTAGTAACTTCAGCTAAAACATTTTCTCTGGTGCTTAAGGCACTTGAGTTAGCTTTATGAAGTCAAGTAACCTGTACACATTCTCTTCTGGCTAGCTATGCCAATGTTAAAACACATTTATGTCACAGTGACAAGGAATCTGACAAAAATGATGCAAAGGGAGGAAGGGTTTATTTTGCTCATGGTTTCAGAGGGTTGAGTCCACAGTTGATTAGTTCCAGTGCATGAAGGCCTCATGTAGCAAAGGCGTTCCTTACACAATATCACTCAAGAATCAGAGTACATGGCAGGAAGGAGCCAGGGACAAGATATTCCCAAGATGGGGCCCTTGCTGACCCACTTCTTCCAACTCAGTCCCACCTCTTAAAGTTTCCCGACTCTCTAGAAAGAGCCTTCTCATGGCTATTTCATATCCAAACCATAACATAGGATATTTGCCTCAATGGCTGGTTTCTGTTATTTTACAATCTATTTCCTTTCCAAGTGATTTGTCTTGTTCTTAATCTCATCTCAATAATTTTATTTGCTTCTAGAAACAGTAAGCCTAAGGCAGACTAAAGGCTTCTCCCCAGTAATGATCTCAAATTGCGTTGTTTTATCAAGTATTTACACTTAGGTGTTTTTTCTGAGATCTGAATTTTCCAAACCATGAATTTCTGACATTTATAAGACAAGGAGCCACAGCCTCAGACTTTGCAGATAAATCATTGGAAACTAGTTATTAGAAATTAATATGAAGAATGTGTTAGAGTGTTGTGATCATCTTAGCTGCTTTTTTAAAATTAAAAACAAGCACTCTCCCTACATTTAAAGTTCATATTCTAAAAGATATCTTAGAATTTCCACATCCCAATGCCTTTGTCATTCCACATGAGGTCATTCCTAAATCTTCCAGTTAGGTCACTGCTGTATTAATATTCAAATTGTGTGCAGTACAAAAGAGATACATATATAAACCATAGCCTGGGAATTTATATTGCCTTTCCAAAGTTACACCACAACAGCATGGAATTTCTAGAAACAGGATAATCAGGGTGATTCATGCCCAGTGAAGAACACTAAATGCCCAGAGCTCGATATGCCCACCATGGGATCTTATGACCCAGTGGAGAGATTCTGTCCTTCATACTCTGGCACAGGCTCATGAGTTGTGCTGATTTAGAAACCTCATAGGGTCAATATCCCTTTCTCCTACCCAACACTGTGTTCACATCCTTGTGGAGTGAAAAAGAAACCTCACAAAAAGAAAGGGAAACTAGAAAACAGAGAATGGTGTGCATGGGGCAAGGGGGTCGTTTAATGTGCCCTGTAGCACACTGGGTCTCCATGTGCATGGATACTAAGCAGCCTGTCACTTCCAGGCCTCTCAGCTTACCTGTGGCACCAGGGACTTTAGGTGGCTTCAGGCAAAAAACACTGGGAATCTCTCAAGGTTCCCAATGCTGTCCATTTGAGGAAGTCTGCCGGAGTCAACAGAGCTGGACTGGGACAGGTCTTAGCTCTGATGACATGTACAGACAAGAAAAACAACAATATTGCACATGATATATCTTTTCTTAAGGCAAGAGGTGAGAGAACTGAAAAATCTTAGCAAAAACACTGAGAATTTTCTTCAAAGAATATATATAAAACAAATCTTAAGTTATATCTGAAGGAATATTCCAGGGAGATTCCAGTGTGATACAATTTTTTATTCCTAATCATTTTCAAGTATTAATAAGAAAAAAGACCAGGAAAGCAGAAAGAGTAGATTCAACTGTCCTTAACAGAGTTGTTTAAGCAGAAATAATGGCTATATGCTGATTCATATTTATTGATGTTTTCTATGAGCCAGGTATGTTGCTAGTTGTTTCCTGTAACTATTTTTATTATTATTTTCAATCAACCCCAGAAGATAATCAGCTCCAGAGAGATTTTTCAGGAAGAAAATGTACATGCTGCCAACTTTGAGGATCTGAGTTCAATTCCCAGACTCCATATGGTTGAAGCAGTTAACCAATTCCTACAGGTTGTCCTCTGAGCTCCATGCTAGTACTGTGGTACACATGTGTGAACATGCACACACAAATGTTGTATAGATAAACTGATATAATAAGAGAAAAAATGTTAAAATGAGAAATTAAAAAGCATCATTATTGTCATCATACCATAGTATTTGAGTGACAGAAACTGAGACACAAAGGATTTCCACAAGCAGTGGAGCTAAGCATTGGGCTTAAGCTGCCAACTCCACATCAGACCTTTATCAACCTTCTAAATCCTCAGATTAGCTTTTCGTGCTTTATATGTGGGGCAAGTGAAGCCTTTCCCACCTTTATCATAGTCTCTTCCATTAATTTTTAGTGGTCAGTCTGAGCTGACAAGGAGCTGTGGAGTTGGAGATAAGAACAATACTAGAATGAGGCTAGCGCTTCACTATTCAGAAAGATTATGTCACTACTTCATTGTATTTCACATTTACAACAGACCACGGAGTTTTGAAATTATTTCCTCAACGAGTGGAAAGAAAGTTGAGACAAAGGAAAGAGATTAGCCAAGATCATCAAAGATTCCTTAGTATTGATCTTGCATGCTTCTTCACAATGGTTGTGGCCATGAAAAAAATGTATGTTTGGCTGCAATGCAGGCAATAGATGCCTGGAGTGAGTGACCACTCCCTGGGGATGCATGGATCATTCTCAGTCCATTGTATTAAGGAAGGGATGGCAATGTGAATGGTTTAGGCCTGGTGGCTAGAGCTTATGGCTACACCAGGAAGCAGAGAACTGGAGCTAGAACCATGGGTGGGTACAACCTTCAAAGACCCACAATCGCCACCTACTTCAGCCAGCCTCGTCCTATCCTTTTAAGGATTTGTACCCTTAAAAAACAGCATTATAAACTGGAGCTAGAAGTTCAAAACAGAAGTCCTTGGTGAATACTTCAGACTTGGATTGGTGCAAGTTCTGATTCAAACCTGACTGACTCCCCTGGACTGCAAGTTCTATATGGTGGTATAGAAACAGTCAGCATAGCAGACAGAGAAGTTTACCCAATGTGATGGTTGATTCTGGAGATGAAATGGAACAAAAGTGCACAGACTCACTGTCCTTGGAGAGTTTTCATTACAGGAGACTGTTCTGTCACATTAATTGTACCTATGTTGCCGGCCCTGGATAGAACATTACATAGAGGATCTTGTAAGAGCCCAGCATACTTTCTGTTCTTTCTAGAAAACCAGCTCATATATTTCATAAATCAAGGAAACAATAAAGGCTAACCCTAAAGAGCAAAGCATTTATTTTCTCTGCGATCTGTACTCTCAGGATGGGCAGGTTTCAAATGGGAGGCTATTGAAGGTCATTCCAGAGGTAATCAGGAAAGGAAGCAAGGTAATCCATCTTCTGCTTCTTGCTCTATCCAAAGATTTCTATTTGCAAAAGGTGAGCAACTATCAAATATTTGTGACATAAACCACGGTAAAATAAAATCCCCCTTGCAGTCCTTCCTTAAGCACCACATTGTACCAGTGACTCCTTTGTTCACTTTGCTTTAAGAAGCAAAAGGTATGCAAAGCCAGGAAGTGAGAAGAGGTACATTAGGAATATATGTAAATTTCAGGTGCAACGTGTAAATCACAAAGAAATCATTACTACAGGTTAATGTCCAGGAAAATAACCTCTCAGGATCTTTAAAAAGGAATTGGAGACTCAATAAATAATGAAACTCATCCCTGACTATGTGACCTTTGTTAAAATCAGCAAGGATGTGGAAGGAATTTGATCAAATGGGTAATAAGGACCAAGAGTATGGTAGGTGTTTTGGCTGTAAGGACTGGCTTGACAGAGAATGTTATCTAAAACCGATGCTGGGTGAAAGCTGCCACTTAGCTTTCCAAAGTGCTCATAGATAACATGCCAGCCCGTGGATGAATATCATCATCAGTTTCCAAACACTCCTGAACCCTTGAGGTGTGGGGATGCACTGTTAAAGGCCTGCCAAAGAGGCTATCTATGCTGATGATCTGTCAGTAAGAACTTGAGAATGTAATCACCTTGATTCTGTGCTTCCTTTACCAAGGAAATAGTTCCATGCTAAGCACAATGTGAGCTTTTGATGCACGCACATATCACATATGATTCTATATGCGTATCAGATTAGCTTTGTGATATTGGGAAATCATTTATCTTCCCAAAATGTAATTTTACACATTTATGAATAAGGCAGTGATACTTCCCACATTTTTTGTTTTCTGCAATGTAATTGGGAAATGATGCAGGTGGACCACTAGGGAACACACCTGATACAGAACAAATAGTTGTTCAAATACCCCTAAGTACTATTACATAGGTCACATGATTTGTAAAAACACTGTATACTTTTTAAAAAAATAATTCAATGAATAAGGAATAGTCTTGTCAGTAATGATGCTGGAGCAACTGTACATTTTCAGGCAACAGAAACAACTCTAAATACAAATTACACATGCTTCTAAATAATTGACTAAGGGGCTGGTCATGTGGCTCAGGGGGTAAGAGTGCTTTCTTTGCAAGTGTGAGGACCCAAGTTCAGCAAACAAGTAAAATAGCTGACCATGACTGTACCTTCCTGCAGCCCCAGAATTAAGGGTCAGAGACAAGCAGATATTGAGCTTTGCCGAGCAAACCTAGATGAACAGTCAAGTTTCCATCTCAATGAGAGATATTTCTCAAGGAAATAAAGAAAAAAAATGATGCAAGAAGACAAATGCTCTTATAATCTGGACTATTCACGTGCACATGTGCACTCATACACACATGTGCACAATACACACATGTGCACATACACAGAGACCAAGATACTTTAAACATACCACACCACACCACACCAGACCACACCACACACAGAACTGACTGAACTGAAATGAGGATCATGGATCTAAAATATAAAACAATAATAATTTATAGAGAAAAGAGGAGAAAGCCCCCATATTCTACAGCCAGTCACAGAATATTTAAAGATGAAACCAAGAGTCAATAAAAAGCACTGATGCCCTGTCTTTGTCAATATTAAGATCTGTTGCTCTGAAAAGCAACCCTTAAGAAGAAAAAGACATTAGCTAGAGACAGTATTATAACATTTTAAAGTCATGTATGTAACAATGGGTTAAATATGGAACAACACCTCTCAAAACTCAGCATTAAAAAGAATCTATTTATGGAATGAACAAAAGCCCATGAACAGACATTACTCTGGAAAAAAAATACATCAGTGGTTAATCAGCACATAAGAAATGCTGACCATCATTGGAAAAGTGAAAAATATAACAACTGTGAAGTTTCACATCTATCAGGGTGATTGAAGTGAAAAAGTCACCACGCCAAAGGCTGGCAAGGCAGTGGAGAACCAGGATCAGGCTCACATTCATGCTAGAACTCTCAGCACGAGGCAGGCACTCTGGACAGATGTCTTGAGATTGATTTAAAAACTAAAAATGTACTTGTGAGTCAGAAATTGTACTTTTGAATATTTTTCCAGGCTTGTTCAAGGTATTATTATTCATGATAATCAAACACTGGAGGCTGCCCCAATTCTCTTCAGTGGATGGAGAGCCACACCCACTATGATTGCATTTTAGTTACTGCTAGAAATGAAAGAAAATGCTAAATCTACAACTTGAATGAGCCCCACTGAACTTATGACTCTTGAAGAGAGGCTGTCTCAACAGGTTACACAGTGTATGGTTCCATTTGTATAATCCTTGTAGAATAATATAATTATATAGAGAAAGATTCGAGATTGTTGGAGGTTGGGTGGGGGATGGGTATAGATTTGAAGGAAAGACACAAGGGTGACTTACGGTCATGATATATTGTTTCTTTAGTGTGGTGGGTGGATAATGAAGCTATATGTGTACTAAAGCATAAACCAACATGCACATAAAACACTCATAAACCTGCAGGCACATAAAACACTCACATAAAAATGAACTCAAGTGTAACTGGGGACATTTGAATGTGTTCTTTGAATTGCAACACTGTCAGTTGCTGGTAACCATATTGAAACTGTATCCATGGCCTGCTGAGCTGTGGAACTCTCTGTTTCTTGACAACTTTATGTGGGTGATAGTAACTTAATAGTAAAATGGTAAAGAAATCAGGTCGATTTTATTCTTTTAGTTAAGACCTCTCCAAACCTTTTAACTTTACACTGCATGAGAAATTTGAAGCTCACCAGTGTGTGTGCTGAGACTGAACTAAAGGATCCAGTGTTAGGCTAACCTTCTCCAAATCACACTGTCAAGCATAATCCAGGGAAGTCTGACAGTTACATACTCCCATAATCCAGCAGGGATAAGTTGATATGTTTCTCCCCTCTATGGGTAGGAGGATAAATATCAATTTAGAATTCTTCCAAGGAAATAGCAAATGGGAAAAGTAGTTTATCACACTTCTTCTGATACACATGCTTATATATCTCACAGTTACTTACCAGTCACCATATGCTAAGTGTTACAGGCAACACAGATAGTGAGAAGGACTGGCTGTGTATATGAGAACTTCAGTTTACATGTGTGTACTTAACTCTCACCCACAACACTTAAGTCAGAAAAATACAAATTGGCAGCTTTCAGTTCCACACTCAATTTATGATATTAGACAAATTACTTTAAATCCTAAAGTAGTTTTTAATATGGCAATTAAACTGGGTATCATAATGATATTCATAATTAGATAACATCCAATTTCAAGGAACAAAAAGTCACCAGACACAATACTCAAAAGGTATTTTACCTAATTTAAAATCTCACTAATTCATACATGATTAAGGAAGGTTGTTTTATATATAACTTCTAATGTTCACAAAAGAAAAATTTGCTATCTAAACAATTCATGCAAATACAAATATAACTCTAAGCAGGTTTAAATGCTGATAAGGTTATGTTATGCATTCTAAATGTTACTTAATCTCCCAGAAGCCTGCTTGTTGTACACCAAGTGAAGCTGTGTTAACTGTCTTGTTAACTATTGTCTCTGATTGGTTAAATAACTGTGGAGGACTGAGATTGGGCAAAGATAGAGGTAGGTGGGACTAAGGTTTACAGGCTTCTGAAGCAGAGAGGTTCATGAAAAGAAGCCTCCAGTAGATAAAGTAGAAGGAGCCTCCAGAAGAAGAAGGAAGAAGAATCCAAGAGCAGAAAGGAGGATACACTCCATGGGTTAGAGAAAAGTACATCATTCCACATGGGCTGGAACATCGGCACAGTGCAGGGAATAACAGCCCAGGGGACGTATGTATATATGGGGTCATATTTGGGGAATAGAATTATGAGCTAGTTTAGATGGGCTAACATTGTACAATCCAGGCTAAGGCTTGTTAAAATCCATCAGGTATCTGTGTGTTCATTTATAAAGGCAGGTTAAGGATTAACAACTGCCAAATCAATTGGCCATAATCTAAATACTGATTAATAATTTAATTACCACTTTCCACAAAATACTTTTTTGGCATTAGTGAATACTTCAGACATTCTCAAATATATGCAAAAATTAAACAGTTCATTACAAGCTATGCAGGAACAGGGACTAAACTATAACAACGGAGTTCCCTAAACTAGGGCATTTCAAAGTAAGCCCTTAAAAGCTCCAAACTGGATCCCTGCACACCGAGACTGCTAGTCTAACAATTTTGTCTGGGGATATATTACTGCAAATTCAGACAGGGTGAGGGGTTAGCAAAGTCAAAGTCCAGGTCCCATAGGTTTTTTTGGGGAAAAAAAAAACAGAAAAAAATAGCTTAATAAAAAGATGAAATATTTGAAATTATACCTTGTTGACAATGCTCTCCCTCAAAGCCACTGACAAAACAAAAGCCCCAATGTAAGGATAGGAAACTTCCTTTAGCACTGTTGCTCACGGACTTCCAAAACCCACCCCAGAACAATGTAGGCCATTGTCATTACCTTTAGCTGCCTTTCAGAAAAATAAAGTAATAATGCCATTGCTAAGGATACCACATACTTCAGAAACAGTCCTTTGAGGAATCAAGCTGGAAATGACTGGAAGTTTCTCATACTAAGTCTCATAGTATCTGAAATAGCTGTGCAAGCTATTAAGTGAGAAAAGCAATCAATGGTCCTCCTATCCAGCTGTAATGCTTATGAACCATGCAATGATCAGAACAGTGAGACATCTCAAAAAGAGTAAAGGTGGCATTTCTAGCCTGGGAGTAACAAACAACCAGCCACATAGGTGGACTTAAGGTCTATTCAAAAGGAGGGAGGTTGTTCCTGGTCTTGTGATCTTAGCCAACTACCCATGGCTAGGGAGGCCATGGATCCTAGAAGAGAGCCAACTGCTATCATCTTCCTAAACCAGTACAGTATCCAACCAGATAAGTCTAGCTCTCATCCCTCCTCAAAGATGCTTCTTTATTCAGCAGATGGAGACCATTATAGAAATCGACAGTGTGTCGGAATCCAGAGAACACTATGGGGTCTCCAGGCCCAGTTGATAGATCTATAAATCTACCACAACCTCCACACTTAAGACTCAGGGAATATCATGGAACAAGGAGTGGAAAGACTGTAAGAGGCTGTCTGTGTGCTGCCTTCTATATATGACAGGAAGGCTATACCCCTGAAATATCAATAACATAGTATACTGGCCAAAATCTGAAAAATGAAACGACCAATTGATACACCAACATGGATGGGAGAAATCTCACAAGGCTCCCAACTCTTGCCTCAGATGGAGAGCTATAGACAATGGCTCCTGAGAGAATCAGTCTTCTCCAGGGACAAGACACCTGATAGGTTACCCAGTCCTGGAAGGTCAGTCCTAAACACATATATGTATGAGCACCATTCCATGAACTCAGAAAGTTATCATTATAAATATGTGACAATAATATAATTAAAAAATAAGAGGTCATGAAGCCGCCCTTCTTTTTGGTTATTTGAAGGATAACTGAAAACTCCGATATTTAAGGGAAGAGATTACAAGCTGATAAATGGTCCTGTTTAATGGGTTTTGGAGGTTAGCCCCCAGGGACTTCCTACTTTTCCTTTTCTGTATCCTTCTTCCTCTCCTATGTAGGAGTGCATAGGCTTGAGAAAAATGAGATATAGACATAGCACAGGAAGGTCCAAGAAGAAGGGGCAGATTATTGAATATGCCCTTATACCTTTGTATATTGATACAAAATTAGTAGTTTATTAGGCTAAAGTGGTATTGACCATTGTTTATTGTGCAAAAATAAGATTGTATTGGATTACATCGGTATTGATCTTTGTATATTGATACAAAATTAAGATTACAGTTGGCCACAATGGTATTGACCCTTGTATATGGACGTAATATTAAGATTGTATTGGGCTACATAGGCATTGATCTTTGTATATCGATACATAATTAAGAGTATATTTAACCACAATTGAATAGATCTTTGTATATTGATACAAAATTAAAGGTAATGCTTCCTAATGGTATCATACCTAGAGATACTTAAAAATAAAATGTGAAGCTCTGGCCTCTTGATACCAACCATCTAAAACGGTCTAGGATAGTTAAGTAAAACAAACTCCTAGTCATGCAAACATGTCACTTTGTTAGCTACTATGACAGTCTATCACAGATATTCTCTAAACTACCCAGTAATCAAGTTGCTAAGAGACAAGCAACATTTGCTTATCTAAATACAAGAGATGGATAGGGCATCTTCAAACACCCCAAGAGATCTGCAGAATATGGCATTCAAAGATGTTATCTTAAATTAAGATTTTCTTTTCTTTTTTTTTGATATCGAGACATATCAGTGCCTGACAGCACCCCCTATTCTACTCCAAGTAGAAGTTAAGCATTGAAGAACCTCCACTGTAAGATGGTTGAATTAGTGGCAAGCCTATCTCTTGGCATGAAAAAACCCCTTGCACCAACTGCAGACAGACTGCTGTCCAAAAAGGACAAAACTTGGTAGCAGGGAAGTCGACAGCCTAACTCTGCCAAGACAGGGTAGGTAAGTCCTTCATAATCCCTGCTCTACAACAAATGTCTGTCAGAGAAACAGGACTCAAAGGCTGAAGACTGATGCAGGAATGTATGGAGAGAAAATGGGAACTGTCCAGGCAGTCATTGGTATGTCCTTTCTTAGTTTTGGAAGTTGCAGGCCCTGCACTTCCTATATAAGCAGATATATTTATCCCTCTCAGGTCTCTGAGGTGGCTGAAGAATAGACAGCTAGAGTCTCATAGTTAAATTTTGAGTTGTTTAGGAATCAAGAGGGTGTTATAGATCTAAGAAGATACTCTTAAAAGTGTGTTGCAAGTTAATATGAATGTTGAGTCAGATATAGACCTTTAAACTCATGGAGATGGTTAGATAGTAGAATGTTAAAGTCAGGGGCCAAATATGCATAAACTGGACATTGGGAAGGTATACTAGGCCATTTAACTCTCATAAATGTGGCATATTTATATCGGTTGTTTTGTATAATACTAACTGTTATAAGAGAAGAAACCATCTGTTGGACTGAAAGGGGAAACTTCTGGGGGGAAGAGGGTGGAAGGGTGGGATAGGGAGGGGTTTGTGACTGAGATGTAACTTGAAGAAAAAAAAATAAAGTATTTATAAAAAAAAAAAGAGGTCATGAAGCAAACATCCTTCTAAGCCTTGTGATTATTTTTGAATTTTCACTTTGGCTCCAAAATCAAAAGGAATATTGGGAGTTAGTGTTCTAAAGGGCATAGAAAATTTATATCTTTGCATCAAGCCTTAAATTAAGGCACAAGTGGTCCCTTGCCTTTATCTCTTTACTAGAATTGCCTGAAAAAGAGGAAGAAAATGTTGGGGCATTCAACTAAAGAATCATTCTGTAGGAAGATATAACACTGGCTCACTCAGGGGTAAGTGACTGGCTATACCCATGAAAAGCATACTTCAGAAGTCTCAAGGTCTATGTTCTATGTTTCATTCAAAGTGAGATTCCTCTTTCTCTTCATTAATTTTGAAGCCAAACAAAAAGAAATTCTTTGAAAGTCACAAACATGATTTTTCAATACAGTTTCTCCTACCATGTACTGAATGAAACAAATGTGTGGGTACAGTATTTTTTTTGGCAAATAACTATCAGAAAGTAACTGCTCTCTGAGCGTAAAAATTACTTAAACCATCAGGTAACTGCAAAGATCTTTTTTTCTTCTTAAAATATTCAATCAAAAAACTTCAGGTATTTTGTACTCTTCTCAATAGTGTAAGGTGCAAATGCCTTATGTGAAATTAATCTAATTAGCAATTTTATGATAAACAAGGGCATTATTTTGCAACCCCATTTCCCTATACCCTCACATAATTGAACTATTCATTAGCAAGACAAAATTTTCATACACTACTTTTAAATAGAAAATATGTATCTACGAAGGTATGTCTTTCCCTTTCTTAAAGCAAAATATGAGCATACACAGAGCAGAACTGTTTGATAGCCTCTGACCTTTTTCTGATGGAGGTAGTGAGACCAGAATTAACCAACACTAGTACCATTGTGAGTCCTTGCCATTTCATTTCTTCACTTGGGATGATAGTAGGTAGTGGCTCGTTAGCTTCCTTTTAAAACAGTACCAATCAGCAAGGCAATGTGTGCAGAGTTTTTGAAAACCGGTCTTTGTAAAATTTAAGAGAATTCATACATTCTTAGATATCTCAAGAACAGGAAGGAAACAGATTTTTTTTCCTCTCCTTATTCTGTAACTACTTTGTCCAGTTCTGAACAAGAGAAACATAATCCAGGACCTAGTATGTCTAAGAGGTGGTATCAGTATCATCAAATGTTGCATAAACATGACATAAATCTCAGCATGACAACTGTCCCCATGTAGTTGGGGTAATAAGTGAGAAGGGGGGGGGAGGGAGTTGCACTGTGTTCGGACTGCTGCCATCTTCTGGTAGTCTCTTCTTATTCCTCCTATGCTCCTGTGGGGTTGACTAGTATCAGTTACTTGAGGTTTACCTGTGTGTGCTTAAGGAAGGGAAAGGCACTGCATTTTGGGTGGATGGAAACCTTGGCTGGCCCTGGATTTACTATAGTGTGGCTTGCTCTTTCTCAAATGTTCAGATGCCTGTGCAGGGTTAGTAGGCTTTAGTAAATAGCTTCACCTTTTCATTGGTTGTTCCCCCATACCCCCACCTCCAGAGGGCATCATGGGTAGTGGCAGGAATATTTGAGTAAAAGAAATGAGCATTACTGGATTCCTGGCATATCTTAGGGCTTCCCCTCATCAATTCTAAAAGCATAATAGAGAGATCACTGATTGCTAGCCAGACCATCAGAGGCTGGGATCCCAACTCAAATACAGGCCTGGACAATCTCTTCACCCCTGTGTACAAAAGAGCTACTGTGAGCATCCGATTTCCCAATGCATGAGAGAGAGCCTTTTGGTGCCAAAACACTACTTATTTATAAGGCACCATTATATTTTTAAAAGGAAAGTTCATTTTCAATGAAACCATCTGTCTCCTCATCTGTAAATGTGTCAATGAGGTTGTAGGACATAGGGGCTGCAAATGGTCCTGACTAATTGTCTGAGGGTTTCAGTGGATTTGCTGGCTGTTTGCTCTAAATGGCACAAAAGAAGCAGATGGGCTGCCTTCTTCCTTCTCACTACACCTGCTAACTGTTTTGGCAACTCAACATTCGGGACATGAGAATTTGGACTAAGCACTCCTTCAATTTGAGTGCTGTAAAAGCCATGGACCCCACTTGAAATACTACTCGTGTCAGGATCAGGATGCTAACTTTTTTAATATAAATTTATTTATTTGTTGCTTCAGGTTACATCTCCATCATATTGTCCTCTTTTCCCCCCTTCCCAGTCCCGCTCTTGCAGGTTATTTATTTGAGGCTGGAGTAGTGTGTGAGAGTGAGTGAATTTACCCAGAAATCCAAAGGCTTCTGCTAGGGAAGGATCAAAGACTTGGAGAACATCCTTTTATTGAAAATTAAGGGAGAAAAGCAGTGGAATCTGCTTTACCATAAATTGGAGTTCTACACATTGGATTTGGAAAATCAGATATTTTAATTGTGAATGAATGTCTCAGTCCAGATTTAAGACCTTTGAACTCCAAAAACTGATTGATAAACATTCTAATGTAAAATCATGTCAGTGCTCATGTAGTGCATTCTTCCTTATTAGTTTGTTAAAAATCAATTACTAGCACATGGCAGGTGATGTAAAGAGATAGAAAAGTAAGGTTTCCTGAATTTATTTGACTTATATAGACATAAACTTTAATTTTGGCCCAAGTAAGCACAAATACACACCCACTGAAACTCAAGTGCTTCAAACATTTTCTCTTCAGTCAAAATTAAGCTGCATTAGTTAACACTTAGTTAAAGTTGGTCCATCTGGCAACAACAACAAAAAAAAAGCTTAGCAATTAGAATAAATAAGCCTATACACACAAAGAGCTATGATATAATTTAAAGACTTCAACTAGAAGAATACAATTAATGATTACTTTTCCTATTTCTAAGTTAAACATTGATCTAAGTCAAAAGAACCTTAAACTACACAGTCCAATGTTCACTAATAACATAATTTTTCTTTCATGTCAATCTTCTCTTATAAAATTAGGTATACACTGATTGGGGCTGTGGAGAGAACAAAGGGAAATTAAAAGAGAGGGCTACTACTACAATTGCCTGAAGTGTCCTTGTTTCTTTTAACATGCTATGAAATATTTAATCATCAGCCACTAGTTTGGCAAAGGACATGATAAACAAGTCTACCCTTGCCGTGGGATTATTCACTCATTGCCAGCATTTGACTAAACAGTCTCATTTAACTCTCAACTCTCTACCAAGTTGTAACCCTCAGAAATAGAAGATGTTCAAAAGAATTGGTTGAATTAATAGGCCATTTAATGTATTCTGCATGCTAAATTAAAGTTTAATTTCTGTAGAGCTCACCTACTGAAAACCTGTTCCCCAGCCGTGACTTTTTTGGCCAGACCTGACATTTGATAAGATGTTGCCAGATCCTCCTCTTCAGAGAATACTATAAGTGTTCTGTATCAAAAGGAGGTAAACAGTAAGGAACATTTAGGTGGTCCATGAGATCCAGCCTAGTAGATAGTTCAATATGGGGAAGGAGGTGTCCCAGGTGCCATGTCTCAGCCTAGGGCAGTGGCTGATTTCCATGATGCTGCCTGACACTAATCCGACACTAATCTTCAATTATTAGTTGCTGATTTCCTGATGAATCTATCTCTTGCTAAGTCTTCATTCTCAACGTTCTGTTCCAACTACTATGTAGTTTCTCATTTCTGATTGGATTATGACAAATTCAACATCTTTGCATATGCTTTACTTTTTATAATGAGTATGTAACACATTCATGTTTTATATATATATATATATGTAAATATATTGTTTGTAATTCATGCATGTATGTATGTATGCATGTATGTATGTATGTATGTATGTATCATGTATGCCAAAACAGAGTCCAAAGGTATTTTTATCACTATAAGATAGTATTCTCTTCAGGTATATCATATCCTAGGATATGATGAGTTATCTCTGTAACAGAGAAACAAAGGAACTCATAAATGTATGGTTAGTTATCCTAACCAGCACTTAACCTATAAGGTGCATTTAGATCAGACTGGAGATTGATCATGTACTTGAGGATCAAATTTGTATCTCAAAATCATCATCTACAAGACACCCTCTTGGAAGGCAAGGCCTCTGAGATGTGACTATGTCATTATATGTGACCCTTCATGAGTGGCATAAGTGGCCACGTAAAAGATACCTCAGGGTCCTGTGCTTTCTATCATGAGAGAACACAGTGAAGAAGGCATCATCTAGGAAGCAGAAAGCAGACCTGCTTCAGACACAGAGTCTGCTGTGATCCGTGAGAAGTGAATTTCTGGCCTCTCTAAGCTTCCTTGGATGTTAGAAGTACCTTTTCACAGCAGTGTGAGATGGCCCAGAGAGTTGTGCACTAGCCTTTCTCTCAGTGCCCACAGGTGCATGTGGACATCACCTAACTAACTGTGGGAAGAGTTAGTTCATGTCTAAGACCTCTACCGAGGCCACATTTGTGCCAGCACACCTTTCCTGACATCCTCCTGGTGCCCTGTCAGCCATTCTCCACATGCTGTTCCCTGATCATGGTCTCAGTAGGAACTGCCCCCTTCTCCCAACAGAACTCGGCCAGGAGTTTCATGGAGACCATTCCCCAAAGCTGTGAAAATGTAGAAACACAGGAACAACCAACGGACACTTAGCTTCAGGCTCAATTGAGACTTTCAGATGTGCATTCCTTATGAGCAATACTACCTTAGTCTTTTAAAAATTTTATTTATTCAATTACATCTCAATCACAATCTCCTCTCTCCTCTCCACCCAGTCCCACCCTCTCACCCTCTTCCCCCCTCCTTCCTCTCCTTCTCCTAGGATGAGGGGAGTCCTCCACATATCAACCCATCTTGTTTCAGCAGTCACATGAGGACTAAGAGGTTTCTTTTGCTCTGAGACCCAACATGGCAGCCCAAATAGGTTAAGTTGTCCCATTAACAGGCAACAGATTTCATGCCAGGGACAACCTCCCCATCCCCTACTTGCTAAAGATTCTGCATAAAGACAAAGTTGCCTATCATCTATATATGTGTAGTGGTCTAAGTCCAGTCCATATATGCTTATTTTTTTGGTTGGTGTTTCAGTCTCTGTAAGCCTCTAGGGGCCTAGGCTGTTGGTCTTTATGTGGGGTTCTTGTCCCCTCCGGATCCCTCTATTCCTCCTCCCTCTCTTATACACAACTCCCAGAGCTCCACCTAGTGCTTGGCTGTGTGTCCCAAAATATGTTTTGATTCCCTTCTGGGTGTGGTCTCTCATAGGATAGTTATGCTAGGTTCCTGTCTCTTTGGATCTGTGGATTGTAGGATGGTTATCCTGTACTGTATGGCTAATATCCAGTTATAAGTGGGGTGGGTACATACCATATGTATTTTTCTGGGTCTGGGTTAGCTTACTCAGGATGAGCTTTTCTAGTTCCACCTATTTGGTTGCAAATTGCATGATTTCTTTAGTTTTGATAGATGAGTAGTACTCCGTTGTGTAAATGTACCACAGGTTTTTTTTTTTTTTTAATCCATTCTTCGGTCGAAGGACACCTGAATTGTTTCCAGTTTCTGGCTAATATGATAAAGCTACTATAAACATAATGCAGTCGATGTCCTTGTGGTTTGGTGGACAATCTTTTGGTTATATGCTCAGGAGTACTTCCTTAGTCTTAATAAGGAGATTGTCAGTAAAATGGTTGGAGCAGCAGTAACACTTTCAGTTCCACCCTATCACTTCTCCCATCTTGTGTTTGGCTAATTTCTGTCTCTTTGGTTCCATCAACATCTCCCTGCACACTTGAGAAGGGTAACTAACTCTGACTAAGTCCATTATATCAGGAACATCAGAAGTTTCTCAATTTCAATAATGATATTAACATATAGATTCATACCAAATGTTTTACAGATATACACTTTTAAATTATATATATATATAAAATTTAATATATATAATAAATATATTTGAAATCAAGCATAGCATCTTTTACTTCACTGAAGATAATATTAAAATATTCAGTGAATTAGAAATGAAACCAATTGATTGGCTTCAGAATCCCCATCTGTCTTATAAGGTGACCCTATTTTACTGTGAGTTGGGGGTATTTAATATTTCCTGAACATCAACTTTGTGCAATTAAATATTAAATAAATAAATGTAAAACTATAGTGTTTTTACCCTTAACAATTATAATACTATGTCAGTCAATATTTCTAGTATTAAAATCCAAAATGAAACTCAGATCAACTTAAACAAATATGGATACTCATAGTGTTTCTTAAGGGGAAAGTTCTGGAATGATTCTAATTCCAAGGTTGTCTAGGAAATACTCAACTCACATGAGAAAACTTCATACTTCTCTTTCTTTTATCTCAGCTTGCCTTTCTCTGCTTCCCTCTGAAGGACTTTGCATGTGTACTATGGTTCTTTTTTTTTTTTAGAACTTGAATTTTATTGTTGTTGGTTTTTTAAAATAATTTATTTTTTATTTCTTCAAGTTACATCTCAATCACAACCTCCTCCCTACTCCCCTCTCCAGTCCTATCCTTCCACCCTCCTCCCCCCCCACCC
>CAJQZJ010001896.1:12279840-12297834 GCA_907164525.1 Lophiomys imhausi
CCATCCTCTACCCTTTTTTTTTTTTTTTTAGTTTAAGGTATTTCTCCCCTCCCCCCAACAGCTCTCCCTTTCAGTCCAACAAATGGTTCTTTCTCTTATAACTATAAATACAATACAAAACAACAGAAATAAATAGGCCAGAATTATGAGAGTTATATGGCTTAACATACATTCCCAATATCCAGTCCGTGCCAAGTACTATGGTTCTTAAGAGGTGAAAGTTGATAGCTTTCCAGCCTTAAGTATAGTTATCACAGTTATACTTTACCAAAGTACTGAGGTCCCTGAACTGAGTCCCATTGGCCTACTAAGGGTCACAGAAAGCTTAGAATGGTCAGACATGATTGATCTATGGAGCATAGGGTAGGATTAGCACAACAGACCATAATGACTCCATGGAAGAAAATCGTGATGAGAAAGAATGCTTCATTAGAAAGAAAAGAAATAGGCACTGGGCAGACATAGCACAGCCCATCTATTCCCATGCATTACTATTTATTGTAGCTAAGTATGACCTATAACACTTTAGCTAATTCTCAAGCTGACATATAAAGAAGAGAAGAGATTTGGTGCTCAAAAGTTATATGACATTCACAGCATTTCAGAACTGGCTTGTGTTAGAGCTACTATGAAAATAATCACCCCCAATTTGCACTCAGGAAGTCTGGGAAATCTAAGTTTGCATATGATCCACACACGCTCTATATACTTGGAATGATTGTTAGATCACATGTAGTACACATAATTATAAACATGCTTAGTATAGTGCAATATAAATTCTATGCAACTATTATGGTATATTATTTAGAAAAGAATGACAAGACAAATAGTCTGAACTTCCTCATGATATTATTTTTGGAACACATTCAATCTGATCCCTGTCTGGCTGAACTTAAAATACCAAGACCCAACAGGACTAGTAGCTGCTAACACTGTAACAGAAGCAAGAGCACTTTTTACAAAGAGTTCCAACCTATATGACGTTTTTCATAATTAATGTGGGGCTGTGGCAGTTCAGATGACATGTAACAGAGAAGTCATTGGTGGGAACACAGAAAGATTTCTGCATAGCTAGCCAAATTGGACTATCTCTTCTAAAGTTCCCAGGTTTGAGACAGAAAAATACTTCTGAGCAACAGATACTCTATTTTGAAGTAAGATGAGAATTCATATTGGTCTCTGAGAGTAAGCCCTGGGAACTTCAGAGAATGTGTGTGTGTGTGTGTGTGTGTGTGTGTGTGTGTGTGTGTGTGTGTATGCAAATGCACATGTGTGTATACATGAATGTCCTGTACAGGGAGAGACAAGGATCAAGAACGGTTCAAATGTTTATTGGAGATGACCAAGTTCATTTGTGCCATTCATGCATTTGATTCATTCATTCTATTCATCACTCACTGGATTTTATTATACATCCATGTGGTCCTGGGGAAGAATAGGAAGCCCTATCTAATAGGGCTACAAGCTGCATTACTTGAATGAAGGGTCACATGCTCCATCATTTTTGATTCAACCATGTCATTTGAAGGGACTAAGTCATCAGAGGAAAGCTAAGCATATTTAATAAATGGTAAATGCATTGATTGTTGGTTTTATTATCTGAGAATAAAACATAGAAGAAAACTGTGTACAAGTATGACTCGATCATGGAAGGCCAACAGGAGCTCAGTGGGCCAGGTGAAAAGGGAAGCAGAGCACTGTCACTTGTGAAGGAATCAGAAGCCAGTCTCCCTGGAACTAGCAGAGCAGAGCTGCATCTGCCCAGCATGCCTGAAGTGCTGGTACCGTGTACACTTTAATCACACCCAGAGCTGATAAGTCCTCTTCTTCATTAGCACCAGCAATTTCATTTCCAAGGGAAGATACCGTACATGAAAAGGTGGCATTTTTGAGGCTCTCCCTCTTTCTACCCCAATATTTTTATCTTCAGGGTATTTAATGTGAAAGAAACTGAAATCTGCTCACTTGGAAAGCTGCCACAGAAGTAAGTTCCCTCTGAGAATGCCGTCGACTTCTCTCATCACCCACGAAGTCAGTATCTAGCTGCTTTCTGTAGGAGGCCAATTCCAAATTCAGTTTCCAAACACCTGCCACTGCTGTTCTTTGATTTTAGTCTCAAATGCCATCATGGGAAATCTGTTCAAGCAATCGTCACCATGGTTCAAAACCCACAAAAATGCAGCTGCTGTATTATCTGCCTATATTGCTCAATCCAGTGGTGTTGGAAGGACCATAATGGTGTCCAGCCCACCACAGCCTCAGTGTGAGTCAAGGGATGAACATAGTGACCTCCTAAGTTCAAGTCTGCCTCTACCAATTCTTCTCTCCATGTTCACTTCTGCCCTTTTCCTCTTCCTTACCCATTTTTTCTCATCAGTAAAATGGGAATGAACTAATTTTCCAGATTTAAAGATTTAGAATAGAATTAGCATAGACTAAGCTCATTATGTGGAGATTAATTGTCCATGCTGTGGAACCTCTATGCTATAAATATATAATTCCTCTTGAGTCTGGATAGTGTTTTTCATAAGTTTGTGAACGTGGAAATCTTGGTTTAGAGACACTCTTGGAAGTCTTGTTACGTTGGTTACAATATATGGCTTTTCAAATCTACAGTGACAGAAAGTAGATGAGCCGCCTGGGGCTGAGGAGTAGGGGCACTGACTGTAAATGAACACACAACATCTGGAATGGTGATGGTGTGCTAAAATTGGACTGTAGTGAAGATTGCACAGTCTGTGAGTTCTGGTGAAAAAAAAGCATCGAATTTTATCTTTGAAGTAAATAATTTTTATTGAATATAAATCATACTTTAGTTAGCTGTTAATACAAATTAAGATGGGTTGGATGGGTGGATTGACAGATATGTAATAAAGCAACTCGACTAAAGTGTTAATTGTGTGCAAGCTACTTAGGATAACTGTTGACTAGTTAGCATTAGGTATTTGATATTCTAACTCCTTCATTGAGTGACATAAATAGTGGGCCAACATCAATAGTTGCTTCTTACAGTTACCCCACTTCTCTTAGTGTTAGAAATATTCATAGTAAAATTCCACAGAAAACACACATGATGGCTCTAGACTTTGTGGGAAGGGATGGAGCCTTCCACCTTTTGGAAATATATAAATACACACATGGTTAAATAATGAAAATGGAAGCAGCCAACCCAAGCTCCGACTCTCTTTAATAAAAGTATGTCAAATGTACTGAGAGTTTTGGGGGAAAGCATTAAAATTATCTCCATTAGATGGGTGATGAAACCAAGTCTAAATCATGTTTAAAGGTACATATACATGGAAGAGTTTGAGCTTGACACTGCTGGCATAGAGGAGCCATCTGTTAGTCTCTGGTCTGAGGACCACAGTCTGGGAGCAGTCCATGTGTCCACATCACAACTTCAGTAGTCTGACACTTTCTTCCTTCAATGCACAGCAGAAAGCAGAAGTGTGTGCAAGCACAGCTCTGAACTGACTGCATTATAATTAGTTTGGTCATGCTAAGTTCCAGGCTCTGTTGAAATGAAAGTCATCTTGCATCTTCTGGAAAGATGGGAAAGAAGGTGTTTTGGGCAGCGACTGTGGCTGTTGTAAGATAATGGCACTGATCTCAACCACCACCAGTGAGGATGGCTGAGGAGTGACATTTTAGACAGCAGGTCAGAGGCACAGCCTTCCTATTCTCACAAGGACCTCTATGACTTTAAGAGAGCATGTAAGAACATCATGCATGTGTTTATTTCATGGAGGGAAAGCTGCTGTTGCTGAACCCTGGAGAGATTCAGAAGAGCAGCAGGGACAGGTTGCTGTGAGTCTGTCAGAAAACCTAAAGGAAACCATCAGCAGTAGTCGTGAAGTTTCTCCAGTACAGCATGCTGCTAAGACTCCTTTGCCTACTTGGCTCCAAACTCTCAAGTCAGTAGCGAAAGATTATTTGACTTTGAAAGTAGTCAAGCCCATGCTTTTCAAAGGTTGAGTCAGATGCCATATTGAAGGGGGCAGGGAGTGGGTGGCCACATGTACAGAGGAGAATGTGAGTGAGAAACATCCTGTGCTAAATAAACTCAGGGAACACTATTTTTTTCGCACCCCCACCAGACTCCTTCCAAGAGATTCCTTTGTCTTCTGCTTTCACCCAGTTCTCTTCCTTGATCTTAAGTCTTTGTATAAGAGCTCAATATAGGCAGAAATGGAGATATGCCACTCTAGTCTAATTCCTTTGCAAATTCAACACCAAGTCAGATGGTTTTACTTCAGATGTGAAGGATTTTCCAAAGTGGGATTTGCTAAAAAAGAAAACAACAACAACAAAAGAACTGCCTCCAGGACGTGAAGTTTGTTTATAGAGACAACAAGAAATGAGTCCACTTCTGAGGAACCCATGGCACAGTCAGAAAGTTGGGTATGTAAGTGAATTAATTACTAAGCAATTAAGCAAGAGCAAATGTAATAACTAAAAATACAGAGCCATATAATGCTACTGTGATACAGAATCTGTGAGGAGATGGTGCATTTTCTTTAGAAATACTTTTGAGTCTGATCACCAGTCCTATTAACACAGCTAATATTTACCTAGTAGTTTCTGCCACACCCAGGTGATGTGATACAGGTCTTTGAATCTGTGATCTAATTTGAACTTCACAATGAACCACCAAGTAACTACTATTTTAGTGTCCCCAACTTCCCAAGTGAACAAAGCCCAAATGCATCTGCTAAAATAGGCTGCAGTCTACAGCTTTCCATCCTAGGGGCTTAGCTGCAAAAACATGCTAGTGCATGTGTGAACCTGTCTCCATGTTCAACTTCTGGCTGTTGTCTCCACAACACAGACCCTCAAGTATCCCTGAACACAAAGAGTCAGTCAGAAAAGATTTCCTTCCGGGGATTCACTTTACGTGTGCTATCTGGCTCAATGGAGCATCTGTGGTTGGCAAAATAAAGAAGTATTTTAATAAAGTGAAAAGTCCCAGATACTACTAATACTGTGCAATAAATTCACACTCTGTGAATTCAATGTGGTTTTAAGCAGAGCCTGGGAGAGAAACTTCCCATATCTGACCAAAGTTTGAGTGGTGGGAATGGCAAGGGCTGGTGGGGAGAGCTGGGGAGAGAGATAGCTTGGTGATTAAGAGAACTTGCTACATTTGCAGGTGACTTGAGTTAGTTCCCAGCACCCATATGGCAGTTCACAATGGCTTATAAGTCAGGTGACCCAACACTCCCTCTGGCCTCCATGTGTAGCAAACATACTTGAGGTGCCCCCACACACATTCAAGAACTCATACACATAAAAGGAAACTAATCTCAAAAAAAAAAAAACTTAACCTAACACTCTCCAATATAGAACTGATCACAATTACTTTTCTTGCCTTCCTTTAGGTCTTTAGCTTTGTTTCTCCACTTTCCTTTGGTGATTTTTTAATGATCACTTTGTAACCCAACTTTTTAAAATTATTTAGCTATTATTTATTAGTAATTATATTCACTTATAACAAATATAAACACTTGCTTAACTACTAACCCTGCAAATGACTACAACCCCTATTACCTAACCACTAAACCTATTGATAACTATTACAACTATTTTCATAACCTTTTAGAAGGATACAGTTTCTGGGGCAGGTCCTCAGTCATCAGGGACACAGTCTCTGTGGTAGACCCTTTAATGCACTTAGCAGTCTTTCTTCTGGAATATCTCAGATGTAGATCCGTCAGGGTAAATTGGCTATGGCAGTCTCACCTTAAATAAGGCTTGAGGCTTTCTTCTCTCTGGGAGACCTCAGCCATCTGTAGACCAACTTATTTCCTTTGTATCAGCAACTCTGCTGCACTGCCTCAGTCTTTAAAGCTGGCCACAGTTTCGTTCCGGTCACTGTTCAGACAGGTCAAACCCCTCTAGGCAAAAGCTGAGCCACAGGCTTTAGTCCTTGGCCTTTTACTGTCTTGCTGAGGCTTTCTCTGCTCACCAGCTTTTTTCTGCCTCAGGGAGATCTGGCCATCAGTCCACCAGCACTTTCTCCATCAGACAATACAAACTACTCATTATCCTTTCTAGCATGAGGACCCGCTAGCATCAGAGCTCTCTAGCATGCGACTCTCTAGCATGGGGCCCCCCTAGCATGCGGCCCCTTAGCTCCATCCACTTGTCTTTAAATAGGATCTCTCCTTGTTCCACCTGCTTCAGATTAATTTGGGCTCTGCCCACTTAGCAGCTGAAAACAATGACAGGCCATAAACCTTGTTTTTAGTCCATAAAGTCTTTCCTTGTTTCACCTGGCTTCAACCTTGTTTTTAGTCCATAAATACTCCCCTCATTTCACCTGATTTCATCCTTGTTTTTAGTCCATAAGCTGATAAGCTAATTAGCCAAGTTGATCTTCATGACCCAAATTAAGAGACTGTATCAGAAACCCCTAGAATAGCTACTAAATCTAATTTATATTAACCTATCTCCCTACATCACTTCTTCCCCACATTCCTATAAGAGGTCTCCCTATGTGGGAAGTAACGTGTTGTACGGACTCATTCTCCAAGTTGACCTGCACTAGGGCTGTCTCCAGCTTGGAAGGTTGAAAAAGACTGGCTGAATTCCAGCCGTCATAATTATGTTCTAATTTTTCTTTATTTCTTCTCCTCATTTTTCATACAATATTCTTAAAACAACTCAAAACATAATTGCATTGCTTTTTTGTTTGTTTGTTTTTGTACAGAAGAAAACAAATGTAAGCACTGTGACATGTGCATTTTTTGAGCTCTATTCCTGCTACATGAAACCTAAGCAGAGATACTAGGATACAAGCTAACCTTCCTAGATACATATATATTTTCTATATGAATATTTGTATGTAAAAGAGAAAACAATAATAGGAAGAGGAAGAGAAGTATAGAAAGTAGAAGAGGACAAAGGAAAACAAGAGGAGGAAGTAGTAAAAAAGACAGAACTCTTAAATTATCTAAAGGTCAGCAGGCTAGAATGCTGGTTCATCAGCTAAGAGTGTTAGTGCTTTAGTGGAGGACACTGGTTCAGTCCACACTGGGCAGCTTAAAATCATCTGTAACTCTAACTGTAGGGGATCTGAGTTCCTTTTCTGGCCTCCACATGCAAACACACTCACATGGTGCACATTAATTTAGACAGGCAAACGTACACAAATACACATAAATTAAAGATAGAGAAATCTTTGAGAAATGTGTTGAAAGACCATTCAAGGTTCATCTGTGACTACTTGACTCTGAACTCTCAATAGCTCTTTATGTCATACATGTTTATCCTCCAAATGGACCAATCAGTTCCTCTCTGTGTTCTGCAAATTCCTAAACCATTTTGGAATCCTTGAATTCTCTGACCTTCCTGGCAGCACCCACTACTGATTGCTGCCTTGTCTAGGATTTGGTTTGTCTCTTGAATGTGTTTGCAACCATGACACAATGTCAAAAGCATGCCCTACAAACGAGCCAGATTACTCTAAACTTGTTCTTTCCAGATTTCAAATGAAAGACACTCTTTGGTGTTCTGTCAACAGTTCTGGCTAGTTGACCACCTAAGAAGTACTTTATAACATGTTCTATATAATGAGCTAAAATAATAAAGAAGAGAGCTATGATGAGAAGTATAAATTCTTTTTATATTCAGATCATAAATTCATTGACATCAACATCAAGGCTAACACACATAAAATACACTTGCTTATTTGTTTTCCTGTTTATTTGTTGTCTGTCATGTAGTCTAGGATGTCTTCAAACTGACTCTAGAACTGAGAATGACCTTGAACTTCTGACCTTCTTTGCTCCAGCTTTGGAGCACTGGCATTTCAGGTATGCTTCACCCCAACTTGGTTTATGTGGTTGTTGAAACTTGAAGTCAGGGCCTTCATGCACGCTAGATAAGCAGTCTAACAACTGGGCAATATCTGCAATGCTCATGTTGTATTTTTATGACTTTCGTGATTCCCATAATGCAACTTCACAGGAAGACATCACAGGAAAGGAAGTAAATGGAGATGGAGTGGGAGGAGGCCAAATAAACATCTTGAAGAGTTCATTGCCACGTTCACATAAAATCATGCCTCTAAGAAGCATTTCTCTGGACAAGCAAAAAGACAGCTGTTGAAAACCTGTGGTTAGGAAAATATGGCAGTCACTCTCCCTTTGCAGACGGTCATGAAAGCATATAAGCAGTTGAAACATGCCCTTCCTGCAGCAAACAGGCTTGCACATGACACAGAATCACTTCCTGTTTAGTTGTCTGATCAAGAAGTTCCAAAGGACAAGAGGAGAGTCTTCACTTGAGACCAAGAAGGTTACAGCGTTTTCCATCAATGAGTCACTCTCTGATGGAACCCAGGTATGCTGAACTAGAAAATGGGACCTGGAGGGAGTCTAGCCGTGCTGGTGACTACATGCTACATAAGATTTTTGATATAAATACCCCACTTTGGCAATCAGGACTTTGATATCACTGCTTCAGCAACATGCTGTCCAACGTAGACATTATAGCATCTTATCTCTGCATGTTAATGATCTTCCACAGAAATCATGATAGGACTAGGGACCAGGAAGGTGGTTCCATACTCCAGTCTCATACATTCCTGCTGTCTGCTCTGCATATAGGATGCTAGTATAGGATTGTGTATTATGTTTGTTACATAGTAATTGTTCAGGGAATCGATATTTCAACATCCATGTGTTGAACAGACCTGACTAGAGCAGATATGACCTATCGAAAGTCACCAGCTGGCCCTCCTTCTGTGGTTCCACATTGTCACCACAGGGAGGAACTACCAGGCTATCTATTTTCCTTGTCATTCTTAATGTATTCCTTTGGTGTGGGATTTATTTTAAAGCAATCGCCCTGTATAATGCACAGTGGCCATATAGGTGCATAATTCTGATTAGATATTATAGGTTGTTGAAATTTTCCCATTCATGTTTCTCTTTTTGAGTGTATATTCATGCATGTATGTTCATGTGTTCATGTATACAAGCGTATATCTGTGTGAATGTGTGTGGCAGTGTATATGCTGAAGATTGAACCTAGGCCTCATTATTAGAAGTACATTTTAAATAAAATATTAGAAGAACATTTTAACTTCCCTCCCTGCCTCATTCCTTATGTCTCTTCTTGAAAAAGAGACTTCACCAGGTTTAAATCAGGGAAATAAAGTATTATTGAGTCAATTCACAAACTATCGCTACCCAAGGATGTGGAAAGCAAAAATATCAAGGGTTATAATCAGAGGCATACTTACTACTTCCCTTACATCACCATCTGGCTATAAGTCTACAGTTTCCTTTTTCTGTCATATTAATATTAGTTCAATTGTCTTTTTAAAATATTTAGGATAAATAGTTAACTGGAAGTACAGGGAAAGTGATCCCCAGAGCCAACAATGAGAACAAGTGAGTCTCAGCCAAGAGAGTGTCTAGTTGACAGTTTCTCTGTTACGACTCATTTTTAACAACTATGTGCTACCTTTTATAGTGAAAGCCACAGACAAGAAGAAGCAGACACCCAAATCTCCAACTATACAGCCCTCTGAGTAATGGATTTACATAATGCTAAACAGTGTGCTAACAAATTAAAATCATCACCCCTTCAGCTAAGGTCGCAAAATGTTTACAAACAGGAGGATCAAACTTTCATTTTCAGCCTAGGTCTCACAGGGTGCATGAGTCATTGTAATTGCTTACATTTGAAGTATTGCTAAATCAGCCACAGTAGTCAATCACCTAGCAGACTAGACAACTAGAGGGGTGATACTCATGAAGGGCAAGCGGGTATCTTAGTATTAATTCTTTCTTACAAGCATCCAAGTTTCCATTCACCTCCATCCACTTTCATTATATTTTGTGTGTGAATTTTTACATGTATTCAATTCTTTCCAAAATATACTAGCCATGTGTTGATTGTGAGAAACAAACCAGAGAACACTGGCAAATGTGTGAGACAGAAAGCACCCAATTGCAGCAGTTTGCCAACAGTTGCCCAGTGAATCTGTCCTCAATTAATTGTATTCTCATTTACTATATTCAGAATAAAGGAAATAGCAAATAAGGGTTAGAAAATTCATGCAAGCATAGTTATTGGCCCTTGCACTCACTTAAAATCCAGAAGTAATATAAAATATGGTGATATTCAAAAAGTTTGATTGGTCACAGATGTCAGGCCAAGATTGCACTAATATCAACAATTAAAAAATAGGATCTCATGAAACTGAATATCTTCTGTAAGCCAAGGACACTGTCAATAGAATAAAATGGCAGTCCACAGATTGGGAAAAGATCTTCACTGAACCCATATCCAACAGAGGGTTAATATCCAAAAATATATAAAGAATTCAAGAAATTAAACACCAACAAACCAAATAATCCAATCAAAAAAATGGGGTACAGAGCTAAACTGAGAATTCATTAGATTCTTAACTTCTAATGTTCTGGGAATTTCATTTTTTCTGACAAGTGCAGTCATAACCTTGGATTTAAGAAAAATAAACTATATTGGCAAACTTTTGCCATTTGCTTCAGTATACCCCCTGCTCTCAGTGGGTCAGTGTTTGGGACAGAATTTATGAAGGTCAGAGGTTTCAGAAGAATTGTGTAATATCCAATGGTTTATCAGTGAGACGTTCTGAAGGCTTACATATTTATTGAAGCACAAGACAATGATAGGAAATTTGTCGAAAAATTTTCTCAGTATGCATTACATGCATGTATTTACACATACATGAAGAACACACACACTTCTGGACGACAAATAGAAATTAATTAGCTTTGCTTACTATTCCATGTCTTTGTTACTATGCTTGTAAATAGGATATTTTTTAAAAAGTTAGTTTCTTGGAAATACATAGTAATTGCTCATTTATTTAAAAATTATTCTGAATGCGAACTCCAGCTTGCTTATTGGCATAGATTTCTTTGCAAGTGTAAGTGGAAAGACTCAATAAGCTAACTCAATCTTAAGTAGCTTGAAAGTACTTGAGTGATTATTTAATAAACCCTCAAGGAAATCGTGCTGATTACTTTGGCAGGAAAGAGGACTACCCATTGAGAGCCCCTACCTTAGTCACCAAAGTTGGCTCTGAAACTTTTGCTTTCTTCCAAAAGACAAATCAAGCTTCGAAACAAGAAAAAGTGTCATAGTGAAGGGCATTCAGTAGAATGTGACTTGTGTCTCCATCTGTATGGCAGAATTGTTTACAATAACCATGGTATGACGTAAGCCTAGAAAGCCATGAACAGATGACTAAATGCTGAGTAAGACAACATGGTAAATGAACACAATAGAGTTTTATTCAGCCATGAAGAAGAATGAAATTGTGTCATGGGCAAGACTATGGATGAAATTGGAGATCTTTGTGTAAGAGATAGAAACCAGACTCAGACAAAAATGCTTCCCATTTATGAGCAGAATCTACATTTAAAACACACATACTACATATACATATATCAATAAATAGTTCATGAAAATAGAATGGTGCATAAATGAAGAAAAGAATGGTTCTAATGGGAGATAAAGGGGTGACACGGGAGGCCAGCGGTGATGAAAGTGACAGTCTTAAAAAACACATGTATTAAATGTCATATTAAAAGATTATTTTGCATGCTACTTAAAAGGTTAAAAATGAAATTATGAAAACAACACACTCTACCCCTTAAAAAGAGAAAGATTAAGGTGTACTTTACAAAGTTAAAATAAATGTCTCATATTCCACATTGAAGGGGGAAGACCCTTTGCATATATACTCTGGAACATTATTTAAGAAAACTAATGATCAATAGATACTAAATATCTCTTTGATGAGAGAACCAGCATGGCTGCTGTGTAGGTAAGAGGGGACAGAAATGTAGAGAAACGTGGCCTCTCCCTCTATGGGGATTAGATATCATCAAAGGAGTTATTCAGGAAAGGGGCCAACTTGAACTTGAATCACTTTACGTTTAGTTCCACAAATGAAGATATATCAGGAGTGGAAATAGGGAGAACAATGCAGTAGTTTTCTGTCTGGCATCCAGTTCATCCTGTGAAACCAGCAGCTACCCAAAGGCAGACTTTTTCTCAATAATATCACATAGGTTGCTTGAAAGGACAAGCTAAACTCGCCAATGTTCAGCTTATAATGAAAACAACAAACTTCAATGGGCTGAGTGTTTCTCTCCCATTCCTCCCACCATTGACATGAACTTGAAAGTAGAATTTTAAAAGCCACAGGACTTGTGGGGCCTGAGCATCACCACTGTTAATAGTCTTGCAGGAATAGGTTTTCTGCAGCTGGCCATGAACCACCTTCTGGTGTCATTCCCTATCATATTTCTATGTTTAACAAATAAATCATGAATTTTCCCTTCACTACACAGTTATGTGCCAATGGTATGCATTAAAAGCGCAGTGAAACAATTTTCAACAACGGTTTCGAAGTAGTTAAAGAATCCCAATGGCATAATGGCCTCCTAGCCATTGTAAGTAACAATGACAGACCTCTCTACTTTACATGCAGTCATTCTATTCCTCTATCCTGATTACGTGCTGGTTGAAATACCAGCTATCCTTTGTATATAGAATTTTTAAACAATTAATATAACCCTCTTTTCACATCTGAGTCTTATAGACATGTGCCGCAGCACTTCCACTGTGCCCATCTGTCTGGGGTGGAAGAGCATTATCAGAGCAAGCAAGAATGAGAGTGAAATAACTTCAGCTTCTGACATTTACTGACTCAGTCCACTTACAAAACACTTGTCTTACAAATTCTGCTATTTTCTTAAGAAAATATAATCTAAATTGTTTTATTTTTTGTTTACCATATGAAAAGGCAATTTAACCTTTAACACACAATTTAATCTTTAATCTTTAATGAAGATACGAAGAATAGGAATAATGGATGAAAACTCACTCTTTTCCTTAAGGCTCTATCTACAATATAATAGGAAATTCAAAAATAAAAGGGGAAAGAAGCAAAATTGAGTCTCAGTTGTCCCTACTGTGCACCAAAGTCCAGTGGATGAAACTAATAACATGATCAAGAGTAATACCAAAGACAGACTTGGGCATTTGTCACTGGAAGGGGACAGAGTATTGGCATTTTGTGCAGCAATGAAATGTTGCCACAGCACAACAGAAGAACAGGGAGAGCTGAGGGTTCAAGTTCCTGTACTATCTCCAATACCTATGGGGTCAAAAGGACTAGAAGTGGCTATGGAATCAGGTGGCCCTAACAAGAGTAAAATGACCTCACCTTAGGGAAATTAAGCATCTCAGACAAGCTATGGCCATTACAGTCAATAGGCAGAGGCAGCTGTAATATCATGGAAGATCACCAAAGACTTGGTGGGATAGGGCATCAGGAGCTACATTCAGTAGAAAGAGACCTGCTTGAAATTGCCACTAGTCACCTGAGAGGAAGCTGTGCATGCAAGAGACAGATGAAGAAGGGAGATTTCTCAAAAGAGAGAATCCAGAGAGCACCATGACCCGAGGACCACAATCCATCTTACACAGAGATTTAGTCATGCACATCCCTTCATCAAGATACCTTGGATGCCACTTGGAAAAATATTCTGGGCACGGGGACGGAAATCAGAGGGGTTAGTTAGTTCCTTTTCTCTATTGATACTGATTGTTTTTAGTTTAAAAGACTAAACACCTCAAGGGACTGGAACAACAGATCAGAACTACAAACTTGATTGAATCTTCACTAGCAGCTGTTTTTCCTCATTAATTAATAATTGACTAGGAAAAACTATTTTAATTACAGACAAAAAAATTACATGCTCAAGTTGCAATGAGTACTAAATGTGCTTTCTAGATTTGCCCCCAGCCTCAGTACAAATGCCCTGCATCTCTGAGATTTAGCTCAGTTTAATTTAATCATGTTTTTACTTGAGACACACAAGACCTCAATTTGCTTTAGAACTGTTTTTATTCCACTCTGTATGACAGGAAATATTTATATACCATTGTTACAAACGTATAAACTCTTTTGAGAGTGTCTATCCTAGTGATCATGAAAAAAAGATTATCTCACAGAGTTAATGGCTCAACCAAATTTACATGCTAAGTAGCATTCCTTTCTAATTAAGAATGTTTTGTTTCAAAGACCTAATCCTTACTCTATTACAAATACAGTTCATAATGTGATTTGCATAATTAAGTGGGGGCATATAAGGCTTATAAGCCAATTTATCATATTAAATCTACAGAGGATGAAAGAGGACAAATCCATTTTATGTAGTGAAAATTGTTCTAACTATTCGTTCATTGTTCAATATGTATAGGGGCCACTGACTCTTTTTCTTTTTTTCTTTTTTCTGTTAACAAGCAATTATCACCAAACATGACCAGGGATGATAAACCTGGTAACTGTCTATGGCAGGTAGGTTTTCAGACGTTTCCCAGGGTGTGAACTCTGGTATACACACCCTGTTTCTTCCCGTTCACTATGGGCAAATGCAGTAAATATGCTGGGCTATTCAAGGCACAAATAGTTTAACTATTTGTGTTAAGTTTGACTAAGTGTAAGGACAATTTATACAGGATGATCCAAACATGGTGCTCAAAATATAAACAACCGGGAATGTACTTCCTGGAAAGAATGGAAACAGCAACCAGCTATAGATGAGAAAGGAAGCCACTTGGGGAGTGGAGAATGATCTTTAGCTATGAGACTGTAAACACAGCTGAGAGTTCGTGAAGGTGCCTGCACTTTTGCAAAAGTGCTGCAGGCAAAGTTGCAAAATGTATGTGTTTGTGCGTGTGTGCAGTGTTATTACTCCCTAGACCTGGACCCCATGTTTCAAACCTGTGTTTTGATGTCCAATAATGTCCATATTAGCAAAACACATACACAGTTGGGTTGAACTCCTCAGTGTTTTATGTCACTCTTTTAGTAGTTCTTGTCAAATTAAAATACTTTTAAAAAATGTCTTTAGGTTATTGAGAAACTTGTTCTGGACGGGAATGTAAATGCATTTCTCACTGTCAGGCTATGCTGGAGATTTATTTCTTTTTTAAGATATAATAGCTGCAGTCATATTTCCCTAGTGATAAAAAGAAATCCCCTTAGTAATCCATACAAAATCCTGAAGGGCTAAAAAGCAATGAAGAGGATTTCTAATGGTAAGTTACAAATCCTTTTAGAGAACATCTTGATTTAAAATAATTTCAAAAAAAGAATGCACAGGAATTGAGCAGCACTATTTAGAAATCCAACAGCAATATCAAGGACACTCAGAAGGATTTCACTTTCAGAGTAGAGGGTGGAAATGAAGTTATGTTTGTGCTGGTCATGGGTACGTAACATGGAACTGAAGCCATCAGAGAAGCAGAACTCTACATTCTCAGAGCTTAGTTGAAACTCAGTGATCACGTCTAACCTTGTCCCAGTGTACTATACCTGGGACAGGGGAGGGTCTCATCGTCTCACAACCCAATGCATTTCTCTCGCTCATGCAGCGGGAATTTGGTCTAATGTGTTCACTTTTTATTTGAGTTTTGTTTTCTGGCATTCCGTAGAAATTACATGTGTAGCTTATATACATTGCCAAGTTGATTAGGCCCTGGAATCACAATGGAGACAAAGATCTGGGTATGCCAGTGAGGGACCATCAAGATTTGGTTAAATCAGGTGGGACTGTCCACCATAAATGTGGCCAACATCATGAACTGAGTAAAATAGAGAAGCCTAACTTAATGCATTGCCCTCTGCTTCCTACTGCTGGTGCTCTGTGATCAGCGGCCTTGGGTTTCTGTCACATCTTCCTTGCCTCACTGCCTTGATGGACTTCCCCTCAAAGTACAATAAAAAGAATAAACTGTTGTTCCCTCAAATTGCTTCTTACCAGGTATTTGGTGACAACAACCAAAAAAGTAAATTACAAAATGATTTTATTGTATTTAGCTGTGTTTTCAATATTAGAAGATAGTTGTTACTAGTATTAACTTTTACAGGCTGGATATGCATAAGGCCCAGAATGAAAAATAAACAAAGACATAGTGATATATGACATAAAGATGCAAGACAGTGGACGCTGACTCAGTGTCAAGCTACAGGAACAACCCTTCATCAGAAGAGCAGGTGCTGCTCACTGTACACCCACATATCATGATAGGAATGATTCTGGACAAACTGTTAATCTAGATTATCAAGAACAAAATGTTTTCTTTCTAAAAGCTACAATTCATCAACTTAAGTAGTTAGAACATTACTTAACTAAGTAATATTAAAAAGTACTTAAAATTACAGTAACTTAAGTACTTTTTTCCAGTTTTTTGAGACATAGCCTCACTATGTGTTCCAGGATAATTTTAAACTCAACAATTCTCTTGCCTAATCCTCCGGAGTCCTGGGATAATAGGAGAGTGCAGGAACACTTGTTTGTAGAAATTATATTTGACTCTCACAAGAGAATCATCACATCAGGACATGGTGTAACTCAAATCTTTAGAGAATTATATCTTAAAGCAAATGTTGAGGAAGATAATCTAAAATCTATATCCATTTACAAATACAAATTGGAAATTTTGGAACCTTCATTGAATTCCTATAGTTTTGATATGAAAGGTTAAATTTTTGGCACTGAATTAAAGCTGGAAAATTGAAACATCAAATTGTGTATGGTGTCAAATACTCACTAGGAAATGCCTTATCTAAAGATCTATTGGTAATAGAGCCATAAAGACAAGGGGCTAGAACTATAGCTTATTGATAGCATACTTGACTAGCATGAGTGAGAGTCTGGGTTCAATCCCCTGCACAGAACAAAACAAACATTTACATTTCAAACAATTTGAAAACAGAGGCGCACTTTGGGTACTGTCCTCAGAAAGAAACACTCATGGGTAGGCTTACTAGAGAACAGCGTAGGCAACCCCAGCCTTGATAATCATAGGATAGCCATAGGATATATTCTTAGGATAATCATAGGATATTCATATTATTTTCATTTAAATATCCTTGAATGAAAAGATAATGGGAATAAAAGCTGGCACATTAGACAATAACAAGGGACACTGCAAAAACTGAGATAGTAAGTGCACTTATTTCAGATAGATTTATAAGCAAAAATACATCTATTAGCATGCCAACTCTCCAGTGAGATTTACTTTAATAAGTGTTTTAGATTTTTTTAAATATGAAGATAGCAGCTCCTCTGTAGGCCACACCCAGTTTTCTGTTGTTCATATCTCATATATATATATATATAGATGTACACTTGCATGTATTGAGTAATGACTCAATATTGATGCTCTTTTAACAAAAGTCACACTTTTCACCTAGTGCTGTTCTTTCCTCCATAGATCCCATCTACAATAATCCATCACATTTACTCATCTACCTATGCGATGCATATTATATTGGTAAATTGTGCCATTTGAGCTCACCTAGCTGACTCTGAAAGAAGGTTGTTCCCTCATTTCAAACCCAAATATTTTTTTGTCTCACAGTGTTCTCCAAGGTCCTTTGTCTGGGGATGGGATAGCCACCACACCATCCCAACAATGTGGCAGGAAGGAAAGATATAGCTCAAGAGTGAAAGCATTGTGTCTTTGAGGACAACTAGGAAACAAGCCATTTTCCGCAGGTGTTGTTGTGGTTTATCCAGCAATATAAGTGTACCTGCCATGGGAAAGAGAAGCTGAATTTCAGCTATGGGAGTTCAGCAACGGAGAGATAACTCATTCTGGAACTCCAGCTACCTACCTCAACTTCCTCAGTGTCAGTTTCTGCTAGGTGTTGTGAGTGCAAATTTGATCATGCTCGCTCTGCCTGTTCCTACTTGTTCTTTTGATTGGTAACTGTGCCTACAGACACACCCTGCTCTGCCCAGGATATTCTCCATGGAGAGCTCCAGCTGACTACCTTCAAGGGGCTACCCCAGTCAGCTACTCTTGAACATTTTGAGCACCTGATTTGATGATGTTTGTCTATCTATCTGCCTACCTGTCTCTATATCTATCTATCTATCTATCTATCTATCTATCTATCTATCTATCTAT
>CAJQZJ010001896.1:12297844-12353827 GCA_907164525.1 Lophiomys imhausi
TATCTATCTATCTATCTATCTATCTATCTATCTATCTATCTATCTATCTTCTATCTCTTGCTTTTTTGGCTTACTGCATAAACTAACTCATTTGAATCAAAAGTGTGGCTAGTGGGTGTAATTCTCTGAATGATATAGAATAATCTTGGCGTTTCTGGGTGTGACAATTTCTCAAATTTTCCTTTGTTTTGAAGAATTTGACAAATAATTTATAGGACAATGATCAGTTTCTATTTGTCTGATTTTTTTTAAAGATTGTGCTGAGATTTTAGGTGATTAGGAAGAGAATTCCAGAGTCAGTCATTCCATCTCATTATATTAAGGACACAGCAGTGTTTCTGAAAACCTTAGTCACCTGGCTGAAGGAGTATTGCCAGTAGGTGTATATACATATGTGAGTGTGTACAGGTCGTAGGTCAATTCTGGATGCCTTTATGGGTGGCTCTTTACCTCATTTATGGAGACAAGGTCTCTCACTGAACCTGGAGTTCATCAGTTCAATTGGGTTGAGTGGCCAATCATCAGAGTTGCCTGCCTCTGACCCTCAGCAATAGGGTTAAACAGGAAGCCCAGTGCATTTGTCTTTTGTGTGGGTCCTTGGGATACAAGTTGGTTCCTCAAACTTCTGTGTCAGATGCTTTATTGACACGGCCCTTTCCCCAGGCCTACCTCATTCACTTTGTCATTTTTTTTTTAATCTTACTTTTTGTCTAGTGGTACTTTGTTCAGTTAGCTCCTGTGTCCTTCAAATTCATCACTGTGGGGTGTTAATATATTGTTTTTAAGCACTTCTTTATTTTATTATACCATGAGGTATTCCAGGCTCATTCCTATTCTTTTCTTTAAGTACAGATAGTGCCTTTTTTTTTTTAATTGGAGAACAGCATTAAAAGCAAGATCCAGGCACTCAGTGTGTTCACTGATACTTTAAGAAAATATTTGTGTGTTCATTAGTACACATTTAATGCATACCCATATAGGATTCAATTTTACCAATTAAGCTACAATACTTAAATGTAACTTATTTACCCTTTAATTTTACAGACCACACTTACTTCTGTGTTCAGTGCAGCATTGTTTACTCTGCTCCTGTCCCAGTTGATTTCTCTGTCACTGTGATAAAAACACCATGACCAAAAGCAACTTGGAGAGGAAAGGGTTTATTTCAGATAGCAGTTTGTAATTTTTCATGAAGGGAAGTAAGGGCACGAATTCAAGCAGGAAGCAAGAGGAGGAACTAAAGAAGAGGCCATGGAGAGATGAACTATTACTGCCTACTGGCTTGTTTTCTTCTACAGCCCTACAGCCCGGGAGCACCTGCTCAGTGGTAGCACCACCCACAGTGTGCTGGGCCCTCCCACATCAGTCATTAATTAAGAAAATGCAGTCATGTGTGGTAAGCAGGGATCCTAGCAGACCAGGCAGCTCGCAAAGAAGGACATTTTTTTTTTTTAAAGATTTATTTATTATGTATACAGTGTTCTGTCTGCAGGTATATCGGCAGGCCAGAAGAGGGCACCAGATTTCATTATGGAGGGTTGTGAGCCACCATGTGGTTGCTGGGAATTGAACTCATGACCTCTGGAAGAGCAGCCAGTGCTCTTAACCGCTGAGCCATCTCTCCAGCAGGTAAGTCGACAGCCTAGCTCTGCCAAGACAGGGTAGGTAAGTCCTTCATAATTCCTGCTCTACAACCAATGTCTGTCAGAGAAATGGGGCCAAATGGCTGAAGATTGATGCTGTAATGTATGGAGAGAAAATGGGAACTGTCCAGGCAGCCACTGGTATGTCATTTTTTAGTTTTGGAAGCTGCAGGCCCTGCACTTCCTATATAATCAGATATATTTATCCCTCTCAGGTCTCTGAGGTGGTTGAAGAATAGATACCTAGAGTGTCATAGTTAAATTTTGAGTTGTTTAGGAATCAAGAGGGTGTTCTGGATCTAAGAAGATATTTTTAAAATTATGAGGCAAGTTAGTATGAAAGTTGAGTTAGATATAGAACTTTAAACTCATGGAGATGGTTAGATAGTAGAATGTTAAAGTCAGGTGCCAAATACATATGGACTGGACATTGGGAATGTATCCTAAGCCATATAACTCTTATAATCGTGGCCTATTTATTTCTGTTGTTTTGTATTGTATTTATAGTTATAAGAAAAAGAACCATTATTTGGACTGAAAGGGAGAGCTGTTGGGGGGAAAAATAAATACCTTAAACTAAAAAAAAAAAAAAAAAAAAGAAGAAGGGAAGAGGATGGTGGGGCTGAGGGGGAGGAGGGGGGAAGGGTGGGACTGGAGGGGGGAGTAGGGAGGGGATTGTGATTGAGATGTAACTTGAAGAAATAAAAAATAAATTATTAAAAAAAAAAAAGAAAATGCACCAATACTTTTGCTTTACAAACTAGTTTTGTGGAGACATCATCCCACTTTAGGTTCCCTAATTTCTAGATGATGTTAGTTTGTGTTAAGCTGACAGTGCACACATTTCCCTTCTATGAAGTTATTTCTATATCTGAGTGCAGTGAGTTTTGATCTCTTCCTTACTCTGGATCTACAGTGCTTGATTCCTTTGAATTTTTTTTAGGAGTTTTCATATGTTAAGGCTCACTCTGTATGCCAAAAGTTCCATGGATTTTGACAGATGGAAAGCATTCTGTGCACATGCCTACTATACAGAACATAATAGTTCTTGAGGTGTACTGAAAATAAGTGATGATCTTTAAAAAAAAGTCACCCCATGTTTTACCTTTCACCCCTGTGTCCTGTTAAACCTTAGATCGACACTAATCTCTTTACCATCTCTAAAGCTAAGCACACCCCTACATGTCTTACAGCTATACCTATTCATAGCCTTTTTAGACTGATTTCTTTTATTTAGTAATTTGCACTTACATTTCTTCATGTTTTAATGGCTTGATAGCTCATTTTCCCTTAAGGCTGAGTAATATTCCTTTTTGTGGATGTACCATAGTGTTTTTACCCATTCACACATTGAAAAACATCTTTGTTGCTTTCAATCTGTGGTAATTACAAATAAAGCCATCATAAACATACAACTGCAGATTTTTTTTTGGGGGGGGGATAGATTTTTCAAGGTATTTAGGTAAACACCTAAAAATAAGAATGGAGATTATGAGGGTGATATTAAATTTAGCTTTGTAACAAACTGCTAAATTCCCTTCCAGAGTCACTGTACATTATTGAATGATTGATTGACTGACTGACTGACTGGCACCCAAAGCATTTATTAGAGTGTTTCCTACAGAGGGCACAGTGCACTTCTTTTTAATCCCAGTAGCTTCCAGAGAGCATTTCCAGGACTTTATTTTAGTGGTATTGACAGCTTCAAAGATGCCTGCTGTCCTTTATTGGATGTGTCTTGGGCCATGGCTCATGTTTTCATTGTCATAATGCAGAATCTAGGAATTTCAATACTCTCTAATTTATTTGTTTGCCATTGTTCACGAGCCATGCTTTTGCTGTTGTATCACCACACACAAGGTCACCTAGATCTCTGGAAGTTATCTGTAAATGACAAACTCCATCTTTTTGGTGGTATAATTGGATTGTGAAGAATGTCTGGGTCAAAGTCACATAAGCTGAATTTCAACTCAGCTTGTCCGACCTCTAACCTCCATGCCAGTGGTCCTCAACCTTCGTAATGCCATGACTCCTCCTGTTGTGGTGACCACCAGTCATAAATTTATTGTCGTTGCTACTTCATAACTGTAATTTTTGCTACTGTCATGAAGTGTAAATATCTGATGTACAGATGGTCATAGGCAACCCATGCGAAAGGCTCCATCAAACCCCCAAAGGGGTCACAACCCGCAGGTTGAGAACCACTGCCCTAAATTCCCTTACTTGTGTTTACTCCTAATGGGAGATATTGTGATGATTCATTGTGTCAGCTTAGTACCATTTAGAATCACCTGAGCAGAAAGCCTCAAGTAAGCAATTGTCTTGGGTACCTTAAATGAGGTGGGAAGACCCAATCCAAATGTGGTGGCATTCTCTGGTAGCAACCCATAGAAACAGTGGGGCAGAGGAAGATTACTCATCTTTTTCTCCTTTTGCCTTCCCTGTTGTTACAGAGAAAATTCGTCATGTTGTTGTTGCTACTGCTTCCTTCCCTGACATCAGAACCAGTGTTTTCAGGTTTCCTATGTGAACCAGCAACTCTCCAGTAACTGTCTGGGGTTTTGGTGCCAGACTGGAACCCCTGATGTACCCAACCTTGAGAACTGAGCAGCTATTGTATTCTTGGCCTCTGTTACATAAGGCAAGTGTTGTCAGATTGCTCTGACGGGTGAGGACAGTCCTAGTGCAATTCTCTGTTTCAGTGATACAACACTGACCAAAGGCAACTTGGGGAGGAAAGGGTTTATTTCATTTTAAAAATCCTTGGTTACAAATGGGCCAGAAACCCATTTGTAGGGGTTACAGGACCTGAAGCAGAGATCATGGAACATTGCTTCCTGACCTATTGCACTGCTCATATATAGCTTGCCTTCTTATACAGCCCAGTAACATATGCCCAGGGCTGGACATGGTGGGCTAGGCTCTCTTACAACAATCATCCACCAAGAAAATATCATATCCCATAGACGTGTTCACAGGCTAATCTGATGGAGGCAATTCCTCAATTGAGGCTCCCTCTTCCCAGTGACTATAGCTTGTGTTGAATTAAGAAAATCTAACCAACACAGGCACCCAGCCATAAGAACCGAGAAAGTATGAGGTTCTCAGTCTTTCATCTGTGAGACTTCTTGTTACCATGTCCACCATATTAAACTTATTTAATACACACACACACACACACACACACACACACACACATGCTGTGGGTTCTCTTCCTCTTGAGGATTCTAATAGAAGAAGTATGTTGTTAGTAGGAGTTAAATGGGATTGTGCATGGGAAGTACCTTGATTATTTCATATTATATTTACTATTATTGCTGTTAATAATATTATTATCATGCATATGTATCATCTTTTATCTATAAGACACAAACCACATTAATATATGAGTTGAAAGCACAGGTCCTGGGTTCAGAGGTCATTCTTAAGCCTCATATGACTTTGAGTGAATCCCTTCATTTCTCTGGTCCTCAGCTTCCTCCTCTCTAAATAATAAACCATTAGTAATAGCTGAATTTAAGCAAGAGAGTTGGTGTTACATGCTTACATTAATAATATTAATATTCACATTCATAATATAAGTCCCTGGTACACTAGGCTGATGATAATTCACTGAAGCTAAGGCAGTAAGATTCAGCTTTATAGTGATTTGATTAAATAGCACAGAGGTCTGAGAATCCTTCATTTCACTCATCAGCAGAAGAATATGCAACATCTAAGAAAACTGTACCTTTCTTTCTTGAACTATGATTTTTAAAGCACTTTTTTCCAGGAGTGTTTCCTTCTCACCCGTGACAGAAAACCTACAATCTAATATGTAAGACAGAGACAATATATTGTCTTATGGATGTAATAAATAACCAAAGGCAGATTATATAAGAGGAGGCAAGGGATCTGTGGAACACCTCTAAGGCAAGCTGAGGTTGCTGTGAATAGCTTCTACCATTTTCGAGCCTCTACTTTATGTTGGAGACAGGACTGAGCACTTAGCACCAACATTCTTGCTTAAATTCAGCTATTACTAATGATTTATTATTTAGAAAGGAGCAAGATGAGGACCAGAGAAATAAAGGGATTCACTCAAAGTCATACAAGACTTAAGGATGACCTCTGAACCCCGGGCCTGTGTTCTCAGGCACTGAGCTTTTCGTCCTAATGGAAACCATGTCATTAGAAGGACAAATTTCATTAGCATTCCATCATGGCAAGTATCTTGAGAAAGAAAAGATTTTATAGTACCTATGAGGATACTATACTATATTATGGAGGCTTTTGGAAGACTACGCCAAAGGCTTTGTGTGCACCACTTGGCTAAAAGAGTGACAACACACCATTGCTTCTGTCAGACCAGCTCAAACCTTAATGGCTTAATAATTTTCAAGCACACTCGGAAGAGTAAAAAGATGACCACAGCCTATAATTACTAGAAAGCAGGGCAGACCAAGGCATTTGGATCATATTGCCTTCCAAGTTGTCAATGTACATCTAGGAAAAGACCGATGTTCAGTCGATCTCTTCCTTCTAACGAGCTGACCCAAGAAATCAGAGCTCATGTGTTTGACTGAGTAAGTTGGAATCAATTAACAGACAGCTTGTTAATGCATATTCCTCAGCAATATTTCAAAGAGCATTATCTGCTTCCAAGTTAACTCTTCTTTATGTGGTCTTTTTACTATGTGGTCATAATAACACCCAGGTAAAAAGACAGGCAAAACTCAATAATATTTTATGAAATTCAAGGTTGAATTGATTCAATATTGGAAGAATGTGCTGAAGGCTCTATTGGCTTTAATCAGAACTTTTCTGTTTAGCTCAGAGAGTAAGAGGTTTCTGCTGGGTATACTCCCTGGTCTCAAACATTTACTGTAAGCCTGCTTCCTTAACTGGAGGATGTAATGCAGAGAAATTTCACCTGTGACTTTTCCTGTTTTACTGATCAAATTACCCTGAACATGTAAGTTGGGCATCTTCCTGGGAAGTGTAAGATTGATGGAATCCACAGGCTTGTTGATATTTCCTCTAAGATTTAATAACTCTCACACACTGAATATCCTACTCCTTGACACTTTAGGGAGATTGGGGATAGAGAAACAAAAGCAAAAAGCTATAACTTTTGGTAACAGCACCCAGATTTCTTTATGTAATATTTAGTTCACCCAACTACATAGGAGCAAGCTAAATCAATGAAGTTTATGAGATTTTTTTTAAAAATTGAGGCTTAGAATTCTCTATACACTGGGAACCCCATTGTAGTGATTACAGGTGTTGATGCCACACCAAGTTTATATAGTGGTGGGAGAATCTCACCCAGAGAGTTATTTTGTCACAGCAGTAACTACTTGAAGACATTATGAAGTGGCTACTGCATTTTCATGCATGAAAGGTGCTTATCTTTCTCACCATACATTGTTTACCCAACATGGAGTTTCTCAAGTCTCTCAATAGTCGTGAAATAAATTCATTTTTAAACTTATACTAGCTGGATTTCATGTTTTGTCATGGACATAAAGATGTTAAAACTGATTCTATTTCCCACCAGGAAAAGATGCCAATTTCCCTAGACATGAGGAGAAGTTAGTAGCCTCCACCTCGCTCTGAAATGATTTTTATAAGTTATCAAAATTATGGTTGCTGGTTCCAGAAGAGAATTAACGATTGAGGAAAAAGAAAATCCTGTGACTTTTTAAAAAATAAATAAATTATATATGTTTATTATATATACAATTATATATATAAATAAAAATATGTAAGCAATTAAAGAAAATGACTTTCTTAAACAAGTCATGTTTTCCTTTGGCTGGACTGAGTAATGTAATCTCACCTGGTAGGCAAGTGTACTAAGCAGGGCCAATGAAAGAGAAGCACAAAGGTAAGGAGTATGTGTTTTCAGAGCAGCCACCAGTTTTCTTCAGATGAAGCCACCACAGTTATTTATTTATTTATTTATTTTGGTTTTTCGAGACAGGGTTTCTCTGAATATCTCTGGCTGTCCTGGGCTTGCTTTGTAGACCAGGCTGGCCTCGAACTCACAAAGATCCGCCTGCCTCTGCCTCCCAAGTGCTGGGATTAAAGGCGTGCGCCACCACCGCCCGGCGCCACCACAGTTATTGA
Source organism: Lophiomys imhausi (assembly GCA_907164525.1). Classification (NCBI taxonomy): domain Eukaryota; kingdom Metazoa; phylum Chordata; class Mammalia; order Rodentia; family Muridae; genus Lophiomys; species Lophiomys imhausi. Next base: position 12,305,599 of record CAJQZJ010001896.1, read on the forward strand.
CTGGTTATGTTTAGATATACTTTACAAAAGTGACGAGCATATACAAATAGCATTCAAAAGAGAAATTCCACACAAAGCACAATTTCAAAAAGAGAAAGGAATCTGAATAATGTACGAAAAAAGGATGGATATGTGCACTGTGTGAGTAATTCATGATTTTAATTATCTGCTAGTGGAAGGAAAGATGAAAAGCTCCTTATAACAAAAGATGTCTGCATTGAACTTAAAAACATTTGTACCTAGAAGAATAAAAGAGAAAGCCAGAGTACCAAAGGTTAGACAAGCTGAGATAAATATCCATTTCCCCCTAGAAGGAAGACCACTCAACTCAAAGCCTAAGGAATATCACATCCAGTTTCTAGTAAGAATGCCTCAGTATCTTCTACTACTTTTACAAAGCACTTGGAGTATGGTCTAGCCATTTTTCTCCACTCCTAAATGTCATCTTTGTCCTTCGATCCCAGTCAATTTGCTTCAGTCATGCAAATCTTTCTTCTGTCCACGAGCGGTCCAAACTTCTTTCCTCATGGTCCCTGACAATTCTCTTTCCTGTTTTTGACTTGCTCTTCCTACTCACCCTGGTCTCCCCATCTTTACGACCACCATTCTCAACCATACTGTTGGTGTTAAGTCAAGTATCTTCTCTTCAGAATAGAGACTTTTACTGACCTCTTCTGTGTAAACAAAAGTGCCTAGGTATTTCCTACCTCAGTTCTTATGGTTTTGTTTGTTTTTTTTTTTTTTTTTTTTTTCCTTAGGCTGCTCATTGCAATGTAACTTTACAAGCTTTTGATTCTTCCCTCATAGAGAGAAGCTTTACCAAGGCTGATGGTCTTTCCATGTGAGTCTTTCCAGAATAGAGTCTGGAAGATAATAGAATCTCAGTATTTTTTTTTCAATTATTTATAGTCACATGGATTCAGATGTAAGAATCATGGTAGCAAAGCCATTATCACTATGCTCAAGATCTTCTCCCCTCAACATATGCTCCACAACAGAAAATTTGTATTCATCAAGAAAAGAACCACTTCCACAAGTTGCCCTATGACCTCTATACATTGCCACAACACATGCATACTTAAACCCATTACCTTGTAAAATAAGTAAATGGTCGTTAAAAGAATAGTAATCAGAAAATAAACTATATAAGCACCAATTCTATAATATTCCTCTATCTGGCAAACTATGACCAAGATGCTCCTTACACAGTTCCCTCACATAAGGAATAAAGTTATTCTGCTTTCAAAACCAATAAGCTATTGAAGAAACAGCAGTTTGTGATTTCCAGGTCTAGGCCAAAAATGCATGGCTCCCTAGGATAGCCTGCTTAGGGAAAATTTTCAGCCAAGCTGGGGGAATTCTATCAGTCTGTAAGGTAATCCAGAATGGAAAAGTAATATTTTCTTTCAATACTCATCACCAAGTGTTCATTATCATAACGTGGACTCCTTTGGCCTTTATCAAAACTATGGGAAATAAGTCTTGCTCAACAGCTAAAGTCAGGGAGTATCTCTGCATAATAACAATATAGGAAGTGATATACTAACTTCCCTTGCATCTATTGCACAAAAGGTATCTTGATGCCTCAGTAGTAGCAATAACTGTGGGGTGGCTATACCTCAGTGGAACTGGGGAGGAATATGTTGCTATATAATGAAACTAATTGCTGGATATTTATAGTACTTGGCCCAGAGAAGTTGTGACAGTGTGTTAGAACATCAGAACTGATTCCTTTCTTCTTGCTAGGACAAAGAGTAAATCAAATTGACAGGGTGGAAATTAAAAAATGGTTCAGTCTTTGTTAGTCGGGTAACCCTGGAGGATACAATTGGTTGGATCCAAGATCCAGGTATGTGCCCATCAGACTTTACTGGGCTGGCAGTTTGAAAAACTCATGATCACAGGAAGCCTAGTAAATGTGTAGTCATGCTTAGAACTGTAGTAAGGACACCTGGTCTCTGAGATGGTCCCCTAAACCCTCTGTGTGGCCAACCTTCCTTCCAGAGAAAAGACCCTAAGAATCGGGCTTGAAGATGGTTGGTTTTTCCCAAGTTGAGACATTTGTGATGAAGCCTTCTAAGTTATGTTTCATTTTCTTCAGCTTCTGATAACTGAATCACACATCTAAGGTAAAACAAATGGAAGGTGTTAAATAATAGAAAAAAATCTTCAAAAATAGGAGTTGTTGGTAATAGAAGAGACAGTTCCAATTATTTTCTCCCTTTCTCTTTCTCTACAACATGAGCTCATTATGAACCTAGGGCAGCAAGAAGGAAAGAAAAGAAAATTTTGTGATGGACCTTGGTGCATTTCAAACCATCTTTAAGCATGCTTAAGAAAGAAAACAAAACTGACACTGATGAGATTAAAACAGGCTCCTCATTCCAGCTGCTATGGATTTCATATGCATTGATTTAGACTCTGAACCACTGAATTCTAGTCTCTGAGACAGTATGTTATGTATAGATTGTGGTGGAGTTTTGTTCTTATTATGGTTGTATCTATATTATAATACAGGAAGAAATTAAATTCCCTAACATAGGCAAACATGAAGTTTTTTGGGATATTGCAGCATTTGTAGATAGGATAATTCAAACAATCAAGATATACAACTAAGAATTTAAATCAATGTCCAAAAACATTGGGAGCCAGAAAACCATGGGCTGAGACTGCAATGAACAGACGTGTAATATAATAATGCAAGTGGAAGAGAGCAAATAAACTGGTTAAGGAGCAAGAAGGAATGATGATAATGTGATATGCCACCCTCTAAATTTAATTGCCTATGAGAATCACAACATTTCTATGTTGCTTTCCATTTGTTGCCAAGCCACTGTCCATTTTCTTATACATCAGTCATAGAAATTACCACTACATAATGTAACATTCTTTGGGGAGGACTAGGCATGTTCTAGATTGTATCAGTTTTCTATTGCTGCACAACAAATTACCACAAATCTAACCACTTAAAATAACGCAAATTCATCAGCCTCCTTGGGTCAAGAGTGTGGTATTGTCCAGCTGGGTTCTCTGCTCAAGTTCTTCCAAGGCTGACATGAAAGTCTCAGTTAACGATATTATCAAATCCGACAAGTCAAATATCTGACTCCAGACTACCAGTGCTAGCAGAACCCATTTTCTCACATCTGTTATGGTTTTGGTTTTCTTGCCAGTTACTGATTAGAAACACCTCTTAGGACCCATAGGTCAGTCTTAGGCCCTTCTTTGGGATCTATCCATGAAACGGCACTTAGAATATCAAGGCAAGAACCAAGGAACAGGTTGAAATTTCTCACGTTCTCTTTGACTCTGACCACTAGACCTATTTTATCCTGTGTGCATCTAATTAGTCTGCACCCTTTCACAGTAAGATGACCTCATCATTCAGAGAATGCCAATGAGAAAGTTTCAGCAGCATGAAATCTGCAATAAGTTTTCCACAGATCAGAAACATGAATCATAGGCTTATGCACACGACCAGAGATCATGGCTTGGTCCTTTCTTTTTTCAGGGAAAGCAGCATCCTGGAAACATAGGTGTGAGCATATCATGCCAGTTCTCAGGAAAACAAGCCAGATGGAGGTTAAAGCACTTTTTAGGCAAATTAATACAACATCTACAAGAATGAGAATGGGGCCTCGATGGATGTAAGTTTGGGGCAAGAACCAGCAGCGACCCACCTTTGGGCCAACTCTTTGAGAAAAGAACTCAGTTCGTGTAGTTTTGTCTCCACGGTGGACTTAAGCCATACTTTAAGGCTGTATTTCACACCAGCAATGTGGCTCAGAGGGTAAAGGAGCTTGCCTGGTGATCTGAGTTAAACTCTAGAACCCACATGGTACAAGGTGACCATGGACTACTACATGCTGTCCTCTGACAACTATGCACCTTCCCCAATTGATGTGAAATACAGTCATATGATTTATTTTTAGAATGCATCCATGAAGAAAGGAGCCAGATCTTTGCTTGAACCTGGTGGGGTAACATACACAAAGGGAACAGAATCCATGTTTTGTTCTAGGCCAGAGGAAATGTTTTCCCTAGACAGGTCACACCAACTCTGCCTGTTGTAACCACAGCTATGAAAGAACTGGGACCTTGGCTGAAACAGTCAGTGTGCTGAGCTCTTAGACCATGAAGGTACTGGCTCTGGCCCTGCAGCATGCTACTGGGGGAAAAAAAAGGACTGGGTTTGTACTGGTACGTGCATGGTGGACAGAAGAAAAGCCTGGCACCTAAATCTCTGTTTGCATGAGGCAGCAGAGACTGGCAAACTGTCTTATGAGGGAAAAATCAGAAGAGTTTTTCTTGCATTTTAATTACTTCATCTCCTCTTATGTCCATTTAAATTTGCACATGGGGCAGAGTTTACTTTCAAGTGAATATAACGGAAAACAGTGAAAATTCCTCCTGTTTCTGAAAGTGTCTGAGTCTATTGTAACTCAATTGCCTCCGAGGTTGAGTATCCTTGTAAGCATCCAAATTACAGAGCAGGATGCTGGTAAAGGAAGCTTTGTATGTTCTAGCCACATGATCTCGACTAAACACTTCACATTTGCTCCCTATTTCCTTTTTTGTAAATAGGAATAACAAGAGCTCCCAACTCCTACAATTCTGATCATCAAGTTAGATCTGAAAGCTGTCTGACGTGGTAAAATCTTAACAAATACCATACCAATTTCTACAGCTTGTACTAGCAGAATTCAGATTCTAATGCATTTCTATTATTATATGTAAATCTTTGTTTACATCACAATCATTGGGTACGTTTGACCATAAAGATTTCTGAGACTGTCCCTAGAGGTACAGATTCAATATATCTAGCCCTGAGAATTGATGTGCATGCTTGCAGTCACTGTGGACTGCACCACTTAGAACATCATTAATGGCATTAAAAAAAAATCACCAATCCAAGTAATAATATGACATCATATTGTATGGGCAACATATGATCATCCTTTCTTACTAAAGAATTTTTCTTATCATTTATAGAAACCTTACCATTTTTAATTAATTATGGCATGTTAATATATTTTAACTGGAAAAATGTATGGGAAGTAAAGGCATAAAACCATGAATTATTGGTTCAAAAAGAGAAAAATTTCAGACAATGGTAAATGGATAGATCTTGGTTATGAAGACGCCATTCCATACTAGTCAATAGAGAACAGCATCTTCTTTTAATTTATTTATTACCAATTGGGCCTTAAAAATTATATGTTTTCTAAATACTGTTTGTAATTTTATGCAGGTTCACTTCTGGGTATACATCCAAATGATTCCTCACCAAATCATAAGGAAGTTTCCTCATCTATGTTCATAGCAGCCTTATTTGTAATAGCTAGAAACTGGAAACAACCCAGATGTCCCTCAACCGAGGAATGGATTAAAAAAAAAAAAAAAACTGTGGTACATCTACACAATGGAGTACTACTCAGCCATCAGAAACAAAAAAATCATGCAATTTGCAGCCAAATGGATGGAACTAGAGAAGCTCATCCTGAGTGAGCTAACCCAGACTTAGAAGGATGCACATGGCATCTATTCACTTATAGTCAGATTTTAGCCATATAGTACAGGATATCTATACTACATCCAATGCACCAAGGGGAACATGAACATAGACCTTTTTTCCTGTCAATGAGACACTTTGCCATAGTGGTGCTGCCTTGTAGGCCCCCAGTGTATGAGAAGGCTCTTGGCCCTCATATGACTGCTGAACTGGGGCGGGGGACTGTTATGTAGGGACACTCCACCCCAGAGGAGTGGGATGGAAGGGATAGGGGGTAGAGGGTGGGAGGGCGGGAATGGGAGTAGTGGAAAGAGGACACTGTGATGGAGATGTAAGCTGAAGTAATAAATAAATATTTTTTTAAAAATTTGTGCAGGTCCTGGAGAAAAGATTTCCTTCTCTCGAGATGGATGGAGCTCCTTTGTCTCCATGTAATCAAGTCTGGTCAGAGAAGATCCTTCCAAAACAATGGAGCGCCATAGTGGGGCTTGTGACTCAAACCATGATGCTTCACAGGAGGAGTAAACTGCACTTGAAGCTATGGTATTTCTGGCTTTTACTTCCACTATGCTAATGAATCTTCTTTTTGTGGAAGTCCATTTATATGTATTTTTCAATCCATACCGTAACAATCCATGAATGATGCAATCTGTAGATTAGTAGGTTTTTATAAGAAAAGAGTAACTTATAGTCAACACATATTTGAGAATATTTCATAACATTTTATAAGAAATCAGATATACTAAGGAGACAAACATGATCACCCATTTCATTTGAAGGCTGTCAGCAGGCTGTTATGTCACTAGTTGTCATCCACATATTCTTTGTTGACAATAGCATATTCTCTACATAGATTTACAAAAAAATTGAAATCACCATTATCCTATATCTTTAACATGTGTATAGTGTATATTTTTCCTGTTGTAGTAGTGTTGCATTATTTCTAAGCCCACATGAACTTTTTTTCATCTATTCTTGTCTCATCCATTACATCCTGACTACAGTGCCTCCTTTCCATGTCTCCCAGTTCCTCCCCCATCCTCCCTTCTTTCCAAGATCCACTCCTCCTCCATTTTCCTTCAAATAAAAGATTGGCCTCCCAGAGATATTCACTGAACATGGAGTAACAGGTTATAATAGGACTAGGCACAAAACCTCATATCAAGACTGAATGAGGCAACACAGTAGGAACCAAAGGCTCCCATGTGCAGGCCAAAGAGCCAAAGACACCCTCCATTCCCACTGTTGGGAGTCCCACGAGAACATCAGGCTACACAACCCTAAGGTGTATGTAGAGGACCTATTCCAGACCGATACAGGGTTCATGTTTGTCACTTCAGTTTCTCTGAGCCCCTACCTAAAGTTTTTACTGATTACCAGTAGTTGGTTTCTCACATATGAATGTATACTTTTAAAATAAATCACATAAAATAATATCTAAAAATCTTTGCAATATTTATGAACCACATGGAATAATGAAGGAATTTAGGCTGTATCCTTATTGGGGGGCGTGTTTGTATGTCAGATGACTACATTCTTCCTTATACTGCCATGAATCTCAATGTATCATAACCATGAAGCATCTTACCTATCTCTTGAGAGCTCAAACAACAGGAGAAAGTCTGAACAGTAATCAATCATAGCACATATAACATATTTTCTTATTAACCTGGGGTGAATTGATTCTGTGATATTATCTATTTGTTTTCGGTTTTGTTTTGTTTTGTTTTTTCCTTTATCTGTCCTTAGATGCATGGCAATTTTGTTATGTGACAGACTTTCTAGTCGTTAGTCATTTGTACATTACTTATGGTCTGTTCCTATGAAAAGTCACATCACCTGTATAATTTTGAAGAAACAAAATCAACCAGACACATTTCACAGTCTCCCTGGATCTAAAATCATGTGAAATGTATCTTTGTTGCATTACAGTAACAGGTATGAAAACATGATGGGATTCTACTTTTTCTTTTAGCTCTAAATATCTACATTTCACACATGCAGAGAGGGAGAGAGGAGTGGGAGAAGGGAGAAGGGAAGGGAGAGGGGAAGGGAGAGGGGAAAGGGAGGAAGAGAGGGAGGGGGAGGGGGAGAGGGACTCAGAGACTCAGAGATGGCATGCCTTTTCCAGGTCTACAGAATCCAGGTGGATTCCTAAGTAGGAATTCTGCTTCTTCTTCTGCTCCTGTCTTCTGCTTCCCCTCCTTCACAGTTGTTTATCTCTTTGATCGTTCAGGACAAGCCCCTATAACATCACAGCTTACTCTGGCTGGACATGAGGCCCTAAGACAGCCTGAAGTTAACCCAGCCGCAACTTGTTTCCTTGCAATAATTTCCATTGCATTAATCGACTAAGAGTTTCAGCTCATAAAGCACAAACCCTAGTTATTGGACCAAGTCAAATCATTTTGTAGGAGAATGTGAGTTCTAAAAATCACCCATGTCTTCCAGAATAAGTAAAAGAAAAAAAAATCCCCTTCCCACAATCCTTGCACTTCAGTAAAGTCATGGTTCATTTTCTTGGCCTAACCTGTGATATGGAATTCCAATACATTACACACAAGGTCAGTTTTATATTATGTGTGGAACTACAACTGCCCACTCAACTTTATAATTTTGTAATAAGATCTGATTTACTAAATGGGAATAGTTATGCTTGAAGTGAAAAGGGGAAAAAAGGAAGTGGGTTTATAGGACACCTGGGAGGCCAAATGATACAATGCGAACAGATATTTACAGGAGGAAGCCATAGACCTCTGGTATCGAATAAATTAGTCATTAACTCACTGGATGACCTTGAGCAAATTAGCTTCACCTTGAGAACTTCAGTTCCCTCTAAGGGATTTGGGAAAGACCAGTGGCAAATCAATCAGAGTTCTTTATAGAAAGTATGTTAGAGAGAATGCTGTAGTCTGTGGTGTGATTTTTAAAAAAATCCTCCTGGCACTTGATACTTCATTCAAGTACCATAGACTTATAATTCTGATTATACTTTACTGGTCCCAGAGAAGGCACGTGATTCACACTGACTTATAAGATTATCCCTTCCAAGCCTTCTGTGGATAATTCTATCAATCAAGATTTTTCTGCAGGAAGCTTCTAGCCCAAACACTACTGCTGAGGGATCTGAGATGTGGGGGTATCCCACACCGGAGGAGTAGGATGGGTGGGAAAGGGGGTAGAGAGAGGGAGAGTGGGACCAAGAAGAATGCAGGGAGGGGGCTGTGATGGAGATATAACATGAAGTAATAAATAAACATAATTAAAAAAAAGAGCAGTGCATATAATCAAACAGTGATAATCACTGTCACCACAGAGAAGCCATATTGACAAAGGAGTTCGAGGAGCTAGCTAGTCTACCTGATGGATTGATCGACTTAAGTATGGCCATATTTGAGAACTGAAGCAATGTGTTAATGAGCCAGAGTAAGTTCCCCATACTTTTGTGAGTCCAACCAGATTGTTAATGTAAATACTGGAGGAAACCCCTGGTGATAGTAGCATAGGCAATAAAAGGAGGGACCATGACAAATGTTAGAATAGTCTGTTCTAACAAAGCAACCCTCAGAAGAAACTTCCTTCAAGCCAAGTCTGATGTGAAAAGAGCCTGAGTGACCTGAAAGAACGGAAATCCCTAAATCCAGACAGCCTAGCTTTCTGTGAGGAAGAGCAAAAGTGCTCTAGTCCTATCACCTATGGTAGGACAAAGAAGCCAAGAGTCACAGAGTTCAGAGTTCAGAGCCACTGGCTCGCAGAGATACAGAGACCTAATCACCCTCTGTGACTTTTACCATGATCTTACCAAAAGCCTGTGGATAGAAATTTCTTTGGCCATCTTCCTAATTCTTAGTTGTATTTTCAAAGCTTGTCCTTAGGCCCACAGGTAAGTGTAGCCCTTCCCAAATTCCCATCAAAGAAGCTTCTTTTTGCAGCAGATGGAAGCTAGCACAGAGATCCACAGCTGGTCAAAATACGGGTAATAAGTGACTCTGGAGTCTACAATACAAGCACTATATCTAAGGCTCAGGGACATCCTGGAAGAGGGGAAGAAGGTGAGATCCAGGAGAACCAGGAGGTGTGCTTTAGGATGGTGTCTTCTAGGTATGATAGGGAAGCTCCATATATGAAACCTCAACACTATGGTATTCTAAATAAGACATATATAGTGACACAAAAGTCAACTCACCAACATGGATGAGGGAGACTTCACAAGGCTCCACCCTTAAATGAAGAGCTACAGGCAATTGATGGATGTTGAGAAAGGGAGAAGCAGTTTTTCCCAGGGACAATTCCCCACGATAGGTTATCTAGAACTAAATGGTCAGCTCTAAACACATATACATATGAGCAACATTTAATGGACTAGATGGGCAGTGTGTGTGTATGTGTGTGTGTGTGTGTGTGTGTGTGCTGTATGTGTGTGTGTGTGCGCACACACACACACACACACACACAGAGAGAGAGAGAGAGAGAGAGAGAGAGAGAGAGAGAGAGAGAGACATCTCCCAGTGATAATCAAAGAAGAAATCATGAATTGACAAAGAGTTGCAGGGGCAGAGGGCTGCTGGAGAAGTTGGAGGAAAGAGAGAAGGGTGGAAATGATATCAATACAATACTGAAGTATCAAATTCTCAGAAAAATAAATAAATTTATTTATTTGTTGCTTCAGGTTACATCTCCATCATAGTGTCCTCTTTCCACCCCTCCCAGTCCTTCCCTCCCACCCTCTACCCCCTATCACTTCCATCCCACTCCTCTGGAGTGGAGTGTCCCTACATAACAGTTCCCCGCCCCAGTTCAGCAGTCGTATGAGGGCCAAGAGCTTCCTCATACACTGGGGGCCTACAAGGCAGCACCACCAGTGAAAAGTGTCTCATTGCCAGGGAGAGAAAACTAAAAAACAAACAAAAAAATGTAAAAAATGAGAAAGGGCCAAATAACATAGGCTGAAGAGCAGAGTAAACATCAAAAGCAAAAATAGCAGGAATGGTGGCATGACAAGGCAACAAGCCAAAGACAACTGTGATTAAGTCTATAGGCTATAATTCATAAAGTAGACAACATGCAAGAACACATGGGCAAGGTAATCAGAAGCATGAAAAGCTTAAGAAAGAATCAAATAAATCAAACAGATACTAAAGTTAGAAACATTAAAAAAATTGAAGAATGTTTTTGTTAGGTGACTAATAGTTTGGACATAGTTGAGGAAAGACTTCCTGACCTTGAGGTCATTTCAATAGAAATGTATGAATGTCACGGAACATTGTAGAAGAAGGGGTGGAAGGATCATAAGAGCCAGAAGTCTGGAAAGATTCCTTGGATATAACGTCTCTAGACATGACAGAGCTGTTCCACTTAGGAACTGAGAGCAGCTATTGGTGATGGCACAAGACATGCATATGATTAATGTAGCCAATGCACCAACACAGGGAAGGAAAGGGCACAAAAAACACACACCTAGCTAAAGAGCTATTGGCAATTGATACCCTCTGGGGTGGGGGGAAGAGTCAGGGTTTTTTCCCTCAGTGGTGTGCCCTGTGCTAGGCTGCCCATGTTTCCGTTGATGGTGTGCTACCCACATGCCCATATGAACAGTACTAACTGGACTCAGTGGGTTATTGAGAAAAAGGAGACAAGGGATCAGTGAGGAGTTGGAGGGGAAGCTGGAGGTAGATATGATCTAAATGCATTGTATTTGTGTATGAAATTACCAGGATTAATAATATTGAAATGAACCCTTAGAGTTGCAAAATATGTATGGACTGGACACTGGGGATATATGTAAAGCTTTATAATTCTCATAATTGTGGCCTAATTACTTCTGTTGTTTTGTATTGTATTTATTGTTATAAGAGAAAGAGCCATTTGTTGGACTGAAAGGGGGAGCTGTTGGGGGAAAAAAAGATATACCTTAAATTAAAAAAAAAAAAAAGGATGTATACCCAGAAGTGGTATGGCTGGGTTCCGAGGCAGAGCTATTCCAAGTTTTCTAAGATATCGCTAGAATGACCTCCATAGTAGTTGCACAAGTCTTCACTCCCACCAACAATGGAGGAGGGTTCCCCTTTCTCCACACCCTTGCCAGCATGTGCTGTCATTTGAGCTTTTGATCTTAGCCATTCTAACAGGTGTGAGATGGAATCTTAGAGTCATCTTGAGTTGCATTTCTCTGATGATTAAGGATGCTGAGCATTTCTTCAAGTGACTCGCAGCCTTTAGGAATTCCTCCTTTGTGAATTCTCTGTTTAGCTCTTTTCCCCATTTTTTGATTGAATCATTTGGTTTCTTGGCATTTAATTTCTTGAGTTCTTCGAATCACAAGGAAGTTTTCTCATCTATGTTCATAGCAACCTTATTTGTAATAGCTAGAAACTGGAAACAACCCAGATGTTCCTCAACCGAAGAATGGATTAAAAAACTGTGGTACATCTACACAATGGAATACTACTCAGCTATCAGAAACAACAAAATCATGCAATTTGCAGCCAAATGGATGGAACTAGAGAAGCTCATCCTGAGTGAGCTAACCCAGACTCTGAAGGATGCACATGGCATCTATTCACTTATAGTCGGTTTTTAGCCATATAGTACAGGATATCTATACTACAACCAATGCAACAAAGGGAACATTGACGTAGACATTTTTGTTGTTGTTGTTTTTTCTCCCTGCCAATGAGACACTTTGCCCTAGTGGTACTTCCTTGTAGGCCCCCAGTGTAGGAGGAGGCTCTTGGCCCTCATATGACTGCTGAACTGGGGCGGGGGACTGTTATGTAGGGACACTCCACTCCAGAGGAGTGGGATGGAAGGGTTAGGGGGTAGAGGATGGGAGGACAGGACTGGGATGGGTGGAAAGAGGACACTATGATGGAGATGTAACCTGAAGCAATAAATAAATAAATTTTAAAAAGAAAAAAAAGGAAGTGGATGGGGGGTCGAGGGGGAAGAGGGTGAGAGGGTGGGACCAGAGGAAGGAGCTCGGAGGGGATTGTGATTGAGATGTAATTTGTAAAGTAAAAAATAAATAAAGAAAAAGAAACAAACAAACAAAAAAACCAAACAAACAAAAGATGAAAAGGAAGAATAAAAATGGCTAGGAAAAAAGCCCAGAATATTTAATCACTTTCACGGAAGCAAAAGTGGTATATCATAGTAAAGTGGCAACACAAGAAAAGAAGTTAAACACACAAATACCTGCAGCAATAACTGTTAGGTTTCCAAAAAAAAAAGTTGGACATTAATCCATGGATTCAAGAAGCTTAAAGAACATCCAATGGAGACAGGAGAGCTCCATTCCACAAAAATCGATTTTTCAAGGCATTTGGGAATTCCAAACATTAAAAATAATAAAAAACAAGCATAATAAAAACTTTTTCTATAAATGAGGAAAGATAAGAATTATATCCAACTGGGCATGGTGGCACACACCTTTAATCCCAGCACTCAGGAGGCAGAGGCAAGTGGATCTCTATGAGTTCAAGGCCAACCTGGTCTATAAAGTGAGTCCTGAACAGTCAGGGATACACAGAGAAACCCTGTCTTGAAAATCAAAAAAAAAAAAAAGAAAAAGAAAAGAAAGAAAAGAAAAGAAAAAGAAAGAGTCTGGAAAAATTGTAACCCAAGGTTTCTATACCTTACAAATTTTCTTTCAAAAGATCAGGAGAAAAACGGTCTTTTTCTCAAAGATACATTAAGAGAATTCATAATTGTTCCATTAGAAGAAGATTTTTAAAGAGAAGGAGTAGAATAAAGGTCAGAGACTCCATAAAGAAATGAGGAAGAATAAAGGAAGATGAGTGAAAATAGTAGAGGATGGAAAGGTGGGACTGGGAGGGAGGTGTGGAGAGAGGGGACTGTGATGTAGATGTAACTTGAGTTAATAAATAAATGTTTAAAAAGAGCCTTAAGATTTACTCTTCTTAATTCATCTAATGTAGCATTGCTTGAAATAAAATAAGCATTTGACTATATATACTTATCTAATTCTGGAGTTATATAATGTTTAAGTATGATGTATGTAAGTGAAATGGATTACAGGAAAATTATGAAGGATAGAGGAGCTTTAGGATTACTTTGTCATGAGACAATCCTACAACTTAGGAATCAGGGCAGTGCTTTAAGTTTGATTTGTTGTAAATGCACATGAAAAATTCCACTTAAAAGTGAAAGATATATGATTGATATGAAAGAATGGCCATGGAACAGAATTTTAAATGCTCAATTAAAAACATGGGATTTCTGGAACAAAATGGAGACCTGTGACAGGGTAGCCTTCTGCAAGGATATATGGTTAACTCTAGTAGAGAATCCTAGCAGTGGGAGATATGGAGACTGAAGTGGCCATCTCCTAAAGCCATAAAGACTGCCAGGGGAGGGAGGGGTTCACCAATGCACCCATAAAACCCTTGACTCAAAATCTACCCTGTCTACAAGACATGCAGGGATGAGAATGGAGCAGAGATTGAGGAAATGCCAGGCAAGGACTGGATAAACTTGAGACCCAACCTATGGGAGACAGTCAACCCCTGACACTATTAATCATGCCCTGCCATACTTGCAAACCTGAGCATACCATGACTGTCCTCTGAGAGGCTCACCCAGAAGAGGATCAAAACAAATGCTGAAACATAGAGCTAAACACTGAACAGAAACCTGGAAATCTTGTGGAAGAGTTGGGGGAAGGGCAGAGGCACAGAAAGGGAGTAAGAACTACATAACAAGACCAACAGAGGCATCAAATCCAGGCCCATGGGGGCTCACAGAGACTGAACCACCAACCAAAGAGCATTCATGGACTAAGTCCAGGCCACCTACACTCATGGTGCTGAGGAACAGTTTTGTATTTATGTGGACCCCCTAGCAATTGGAGCAGGGGCTATCCTTTACATCTACTATGTTGCCTACAGTCAGATACCTTTCCCCTAGCTGGGCTCCATTGACTGGGTTCAGTGGAAGAGGTTCCAGTAAATTCTGATATAACATGAAGTACTGAGGCAGGTTGGTGGGCAGGTCCCTTCTCTGAGAAGAAGAGGAACGGGGAATGGGGGCAGAGAGTAGGAGGGTAGGATTGGGAGGAGAGGAGGGAGGTGACTGTGAATTGAATGTGAAAATGAATAACTTAATTAAATAATTAAAATTTCAAAAAAAAAAACCAAATGCAGAAAAATAGTACAAGGTGATGTGTAGTGGTTTCCTCCAAGAATAAAACCTTCCATCTTGGAAGGAAATTTCTTGAGACAGGATGTCCGAAGGAGAGGTGAAATACTGTAAGCAATCTCATTGAAACAGGAAGTAAACAACTCAAAATAGCTCCAGAAAGTCCCTGAAGCTGACTATATTCACTAGTCTCCTTCTTCCCTCAGACTATATAAATAGTAAACACTGCTGAGAGTCACTCTCAGGCAAGCTGAGATGCTTAGAAGAGCCTCAGGCCAAGCAGCTAAGTAGAGGCCAGCCAAATTTCCTAATAAAATATCTGAGCTGCCTGGAAGAGGCTCATATAAACTGAACCACTGTGAAAGGACACCCTTCAACCTGTTGATGTTCACAATGTCAGCACAGTTCACAATGCCAGGACAGTGAACTCTAGGGTTCCAACTTTGGAGAACTGTCTCTCACACTTGGGTATGATATGTTGGAATAGCCATCTGTGCTCACTTATACTCCTGTAAATAACTGCTTGCCCATATTCCAGTAAGTAACCCTCATAAAACTCATTGATGCAGGAAGTTGGGTTTTGTGTTATCTGTATGTCAGTATGTTGTCAGTTTCCTATCTGGAGTGAGCAGACATCTTTTCATGTCTCCCTAAGAATAATTTCACATAAAAAAGACAAAACAACCAGAATAAAAACCAAGAGTTACAAATAGAGAAGTAATAGATACAGTAGGTCCAATTACACTAGTAAAAAACAAATGTTTCCAGAAATGGTGGTACACCTGTAATCCTAGCACTACTACAGAGAGGTGGATCTCTGTGAGTTCAAAGGCAGCCTAGTCTATGTAACAAATTCATCACTCAGGCCAGTCAGTGCTGAAGTGAGACTCTGTCAAAAACAAAACAAAAACAAAAATACCCACACAAACAAACAAACAAAAAAAGAAGTTTTTCAGATGATTGGGTAAGAAAATGTTACAATATACCCAATAGAATTTTATTCAGCCATAAATAAAAATGAAAGCCTGACTTTTGTAAGTAATTTAACTAAACCAGAAATTGTTTTAAGAAAAGTATTCCAGATTCTAACACAGATATCCCATGCTTGGATCTCAGATTTTAATTTTTAAATATAAGTGATTGGGGGAGGGGCATTTCTAAGTCCTGAAACTAGAAAGAGGGCCATGAGAAGAGAAGAAAAGGTCTTAAGGGAAGGTGATGGAATGGCAAAGAGGGTGGAATACATGTGACATGATTTCCAGTTTTAATAGTACAGCAGTATATTCATTACTTTTCTCATTATTGTGACAAAATGCTTGATAAAATGAAATTAAGGAAGGAAGGATTTACTTTGGATCATAGTTTGAGGGTATAATATATTATAATGGGGAAATCATACTGGCTTGTCACATTGTGTCTCTTGATTAGGAAGTGGAGATGGATGAATGCTGGTGCCAGTTCACTTGGAACCTCATGAAACTGACAAGCTTCTGTAAGGCAAAAGACACTGTCGTTTGAACAAAACAGCAACCTACAGATTGGAAAAAGATCTTCACCAGCCCACATCTGAAAGAGGACTAATATCCAAAATTTACAAAGAACTCAAGAAATTAAATGCCAAGAAATCAAATAATCCAATCAAAAAATGGGGAACAGAGCTAAACAGAGAATTCACAAAGAAGGAATCCCTAATGGCTGAGAGACACTTGAAGAAATGCTCAACATCCTTAATCATCAGAGAAATGCAACTCAAGACGACTCTGAGATTCCATCTCACACCTATCAGAATGGCTAAGATCAAAAACTCAAATGACAGCACATGCTGGATAGGTTGTGGAGAAAGGGGAACACTCCTCCATTACTGGTGGGAGTGCAATCTTGTGCAACCACTATGGGAATCAGTCTGGGAATATCTTAGAAAACTTAAAATAGCTTTACCTCAAGACCCAGCCATACCATTCCTGGGTATACATCCATAAGACTTCTCACCAAACCACAAGGACATTTCCTCATCTATATTCATAGCAGCCTTATTTTCAATAGCTAGAAACTGGAAGCAACCCAGATGTCCCTCAACCAAGGAATGGATTAAAAAAAAAAACTGTGGTACATCTAGACTTTCTTCTTTTAATTCATTTTGGTACCCTGGCCTAAGGGGTAGTACCATCTGACTTTATAATAGATCATCTTCCAGAGTTAGACCTCTTTGAAACTGTGTAATTGCATGCACAGAAGTTTGTCTCATAGGTGAGTCTAAATTTAGTCAAATTGACAATGAAGATTAACCATCAAAAGCAGAAAAAGTGTGGTTGGCAGCAGTTGATTGTTTATTTGAAAACACACAGTATGAAGGATTTTGAATGTTTCTATCACAGAGAGATAATGAATATTTCAGATAATAAATATGCCAATCATCCTGATGTGATCCCTATAAGTATAATACAGTGTTACACAAATTTGTACAATTATTGCATGTCAATTAAAAATTTAGCAGGTGCAGAAACAAATAACACTCTAGCACTAATGAAAAAATAGGTACAACTACATTGATTTGAGACAGAATATACATCAAATCAGGGAGGAAACAGAGACAAAGTGTGCCATTATACAATGATCAAGGATCATAGTAATCATTGTCAAATATGTATCTATGTACCCAACTATAGAGAAGCAAGATGATAAGATACCTTAGGCAAAGCCAGGATAGTTGAAAAGAGATATAAGTGAATCAACTTAGGGTTGAGACTTCAGCACTCCTTTATTGAAAATATAAAGAGCCAGAAGGTAGAAAATCAGCAAGGATGAAGCTGGATTCAAGAAGATCATAAATGAGCTGGATAAGACATATAGTCTATATTATGAAAATCGACAGAGATAATGTATTTTATTCTCAAGCTCACTCAGAATATTCACTTAGACATCATATTCAACTATAAAATGCATCATACTAAATTTAAAAGAAGATTAATCAATCTTTTCTAAATAGTACATAAGGTTAAAGAAGTCTAAAAATATTTAAATTTAAACAAGAAAGAAATGTCAAATAGTCTGAACTAAATGAAATCAGTAAATTGAAATCTTGTCAGTCTTATCAAAGTTGATATAACAGAATAGAAGCACTGATAAGTCAAAAATTGATACTATTGAGTGTGACTATTAAAAATGAAGATGTATAGGTTTTTGCCTTAGGGGGAAAAAGGAAATGAGAACTAACATGAAAATGGACAATAAAACAAAAGCAATTTTTGATGAAATGAAATTGAAAATAAAAATTCAATAGAGAAAAATCAATGGAACCAGTAAATGAGTATTTTTAAAAATTCAATAAGCTTCTAGGCTGAGTAGGGTATGAGGAAAGGAAAGAAGAAAGGAATAGGGAAGAAAGGGGAAGG
This sequence comes from Lophiomys imhausi, assembly GCA_907164525.1. Lineage (NCBI taxonomy): Eukaryota > Metazoa > Chordata > Mammalia > Rodentia > Muridae > Lophiomys > Lophiomys imhausi. The sequence continues at coordinate 12,323,659 of CAJQZJ010001896.1, forward strand.
AGAGCGAGAGTGAGCCTGATGACACACATTGCTCCCCCAGGGATAAAAAGAAGACACTGCTACAGAGGTCATGCAAACTGAAAGGATAGTAACGGAATACTATGCTCTTGCAAATGCCATAACGTGGAGTGAGACAGTCCCTTGAGAGAAATAATTTGTCAATAGCCACACTGGAATTTGCCAATAATCTAAATAGACCTATTTCTTCTAAAAATTGAAATAATAATTAATAAGCTCCTAAATTAGAAAGCACTAGTTCCAGATCTGTTCACTGGTCAAATCTACCATACATTTAGGAGCAAAGTACTCCATTTCTAACTTATCCAACACAAGCTGTACCACTTGAATACCAAAATCAGTCAAAGACATTGCAAGAAAAGAAAACCACAAAGCCATGCTTCTCATAAAAACTCATGTAAAAAAAAAAAAAACCCTCAACAAAAGTCTAGGCAAGTTTAATCCAAAGGAATATTAAAAATATGACCAAGTGGGATTTACCCACAGAATGAACATAAGCAGGGTTCAATATTTTAAAACTATGTAATTAATCACATCAACAGACTGAAAAAGAAAATAGCATACAATCACATCATAGGTACAGAAAAGCATTTGTAATGTAATAGTAATAAAATATGATTACTGTTAATTACAAATGCTTTCAGTACAGGGGACAGCTTCAACTCCATAAGAATGTCCATAAAATATGCAAGGAATATTATCTTTAAATTTGCAAAAATCAGTAATGCAAAGGAGTACCCTTATCATTTAGTTTCCACATTGTACTTGAAGTTCTTGCAAATTTAAAGGATAGTAAAATAAATCATTACTGATTGGGCCATTGTTTGCAGATAACAGGATAGTTTATTTAAACATTTTTGAAGGAACCTACAACAATAACAAAGACCTTCTTGGAACTAATAAATCATTAGGGCAAAGTAACAAAATATAAGATTAGCATAAAGTCAATCACATATACACTAGCAAAATTTTAACTTAAATGTACAATACAATTTACACTAACACCATGGAAAATGAAATGCTTGCTTATAATTCTAACTACATTTATTTATACAATACCTATGTGAACTTAACGACAAAAGTCAGGTGAAACTAAACAATCTCTAAAGGGTGATTCAATATTGTCAATATGCCAGTTTTTCTAACTTATTTATATATTCAGTAAAAAACCAATAAAAATCTCAGTAAACTATTCTTTATATCAAACTAGCTGGGTGTGGTTATACATGCCTTTAATTCCAGCACTGAAAAGGTAGCAGAAAGCAGGTATCAATGAATTGAGGCCAATCAGATCTACATAGTAAATTCCAGGACAGTCAAAGCTACATGATGAGACCCTAACTCAATGAATAGTAATCATAATGGTAATAATAGCAATAATAATAAGAAGAAGAATAGATAGTATCTATGAACAAGCAAAATATCTAGACTGGCTAACAAAAAAAAATGAGGGAGAAAATCCAAAGTTAAAAGCCTTACACTAACTACTTCTAAGACTTATCAGAAAAACACAATAAAGACAGAATCATTTCAGTGAGAGAATGGACAAGCCCATCAATGCATGCCAATAGAGAATTCAAAAAGCACCTTACAAATCGAGTCAATTGAAGTTTTACAAAAGGCAAAAGCAATACAACATAGAAATGGCAGTCTTTTCAATAAATGACCACCAAACAACTGGACACCCACTTGAAAAAACTAAAGAAAGGAAAAGGAAGAGTTTATGCTTATATCATACACCCACTCCAAAAACGGACATAGTGTGGATCAGAGACTTAAATGTGAAATTCAAAACCACAGTCTCTTAGAAGAGAACTTAAGAAAAAATTGAGGTGAGGTTGGGTTTGATGATGACATCTTATTTAATGTCAAAGGCATAATCCATGAGAAAGACAATAGTGAGGGTAAGCTTCATAAAGTCGCAAGCATCTGCTGAGCAAAAGGCACAGGAAGAAGGAAAAGACAACCCTCACTCTGGGAGAACATGTTTTTCAAAAGCACTCTTAATTCAATAATCAGAAAACAATTCATCTGCTTAAAAAAAAAAAAAAAACAAAAAAACAAGAAAAAACCCAAACAAACAAACAGACCAAAGCTCTGAACAGACACCTTACCAGAGAAGCTATGTAAATGGCAAGTAAATACAGAAAGAAGCTCCATGAGGAGAAAGCAAATTGCAGTAAAGCCTGGGTTATTTCCACACATCTATCATAAGAACCAAATCCAGAGCAGGACAACTGAAAGGTTATAAAGAGACAGAAATTGGAGATTGTGTTTTCTAAAAATGACAGGAAAGCTTCACCCGTGTTAACTCAATGATGTGAGTGCTTAAGGAAGAGTTAAACAATGACTACACCAATAGATATACTAAAGTGGAAGGGAGGAATCTCACAGAGTCCCATCCCAGACCAAAAAAACCAAACCATCAATAAGCAGAAACCTATCAAGAATAGGGAAATGCAAAACTGCCAGATCTTTGAGCCAGAGCAATCTCAATCAAATTGCCAGCCAATTATTCTGTGGATAACACCCATATAACACGACACTTGCCATTTTAGTCCATTTTGTCCTAGATCAGTGAGTGGCAGTTAGAGCCCTCACAGCTTGCAACCAACACCACTTTCCACCTCAAGCGGATTTTAATCTTTCCAGGGGAAGCTTTATCCCCACTAAGTACCGACTAGACTAGGTTTTCTTCCTTCCATCCTCTGGCCCTCACCATTGTACTTACTGTCTTCACATTTGACTACTCTAGAGACTTCATATAAATAAAGTCATATATCTGTGGCCTACTTAGTACACAGAGTCTTATTGAATAAAGAAGGCTCAAAAAGTTAAAAAAAAACAAACAAACAAACCAAACCAAAAAAAAAAAAAAAAAAAACAGGCAACTTACTACTACTGGGAGAGGGAAAATTACTCCTCTCCTCTCCAGGGATGAGTCCCTTAATTGGTTACCCAATACCAAGCGATACTTCCTTAAATCATAAATATATATGCAACAATATGTGGACTCAGTAGGTTGTATTTATACATTTATATATAAATGTATATGTATATGTAAATATATAAATATACACACATACACAAGTGAATGTGAAGGTTGATATGGAACAGTCATGTATTCAAATGTTAATTATTTTGCTCCCAGAGATCTACTTGCTGTCCTAAGAGCAGATTCTCACTTACACTGGCCTTTGTTGTGTATGTAAACCTTGCTCCTCAATTTAAAACTATTGGTTAAGTAAAATTGGCAGCAGCCAATTACTGGAGGGAATAGAGACAGGCTAGAGGTAGGCATGTTTTGAGTTACCTGGCTAGAGGGGGAAGGAGAAATCTATGGGGGGGGGGGAGATAAGGAGGCAGAGAAGAACAAGAAAGGAGAAAGGAGTCTCCATCAGCCAGGAGGAGCCAGCAACATGTGTCTCAGTGAAACCATTCCCCAGGACACTGACTGTTGTTGGGCTAGAAATATCCAGAGGATTCAAACAGCAAGCATTTTGGGTACATATCTGGGAAAAGAGCCAGTTCAGCCAGTAGAAAAGTAGATTAGGGGTAAAAAATAACCTTCCAGTACTTTTCTAAGTCAAATAAAATCATCTTAGTCTGAGTCACATTTATTTGTAAGCTAAACAGGGATAAGTTTATACCATACCATTATACATATGTATATGTGTGTGTATGTGTGTGTATGTATGTATGTATTCATGTATGTGTGTATCAATAATAAAGAAAAAGAAGACAGCATGGCTTTGAGAGAGACCTGGGAAGGCTGGGAAGCATTGGAGAGAAGGGACATGGGAAATATTGGAGGTAGAAAAGGGAAGGGGGAAAATGATGTAATTATATTTTAGTAAAAAATAAATAAATATTACAAACAGAAAAAAGAAACTCTCCTTTGTCAGTGAAAAAACAAAATCATATAGTTGGATAACAGCTTCATTTCTTATAAAATTAAATAAACTTTACTCTAAGACCCAACAACTGCACTCTTTAGTGTTTACCAAAAGGAGTTGAAAATGATGTCCAGATAAACACAATGCAGAAAAGCTTATAGCAGCATCAATCATAATCAGAAAGCTTTGGAAGCATCGAGATGCCCTTCAGTTAAGTGTGGAAGTCATTCTGATACCTCTGACCAACAGCCTATGACTTAGTTGCAAAAAGAAGTTACTCCAGAGCCAAGAAAAGGCATGAAGGAAGCTTAAATCCATTTTATTAAGAAAAGCAAGTTGGTCTGCAAAGGCTTTGTGCTGCATTCCTCTAAATATAAGGCATTCAGGATGAGGCAAAAGTTTAGAGACAAAGATTTTCATTTTTTAAATGACTAATATGCAAATGTATGTGTCTGTTCAATGCACAGTGGTTAAACAAATTGTACATACTAGGTCCTCATATGGTGATAGTGGACAGAACAGAAAGTACCCTGTAGTGAGAACTTGCACTCTGGTCGAACCAGAATTGCATTATGTTTAATTACATATAATTTGGTTTCAGAAGCATTCAACCCTCCTGTACTCAGGAATAATTAAATCCAGAATGAAAACATAATTTACAGATCTAAGATTTCCCAATGTTTCTTCTAACAGTGAATTTGGAACCAAGTTTATCACAAAAGCCTAAAGGTATAATATTTGCTATGATTTTTTTTCTTTTTTAAATTAGGGCTCCTTTTTGCTGTTTGACAGAGATATATTCATGCCTTGTTTGATGGAACTTTTCTGCAGGAGATAGTTTTGAGTAGTATCTGCCAACTAGAGTTCTATTTAATACAGCCACCTGCTGGGACTCAAACAACACAAAAGGCATTCCCATTTCAGCCTTCTTTATTACTAGAGGCTGTACTGATAAGGAGACTGAAGAGACCATGGTTCACCAGGCCTATTTAACTTCCCCTAAATGTCATTATTTTGTTAAGAAAAGCAGTCAAATAAACTCAGGGATGCAAAGCATAAATGTTCTATTTATTGTTGAAGAAATATTTCATTCACTATACTGCTAACTCCTTCTAAATAAACCAGAGGCTGACAATAGGTAGCATAGCAAACCATTACACTTGGCCTTCAGGGAAATAAGGCACAGTCCCTGAGGGAGTCCAATGTACATAAGACAAGACACATTCCAAGCATCTATTACACTACAATGTGGCCAGAGCCCAACTGCAGCACACCAAGTATATCTAAGACCCAGAGAGGTCCTAGAAACTGAGCATAATCAGATTCCTGATTGTTGACTGACTTTCCATGTCCTACAGAGATGTCTTTGCAGGAAGATCTTTTTTTTTTTTTCTAAAACCTCAGTGAGCTCTGGTCTATCTTGTGAGATCCCAGCTTGCTCCAAAACACTGTGCGTTTCTGATGCGGCTGAAATTAGGAATAAGGGAAACATTATTTCTAGAGTTGTAAGTGGTACTGACTACGTGCACAGTTTTATAACCGTGGGTTCCGTTCTTGTGTGCTCATTAAGCACTTACTGCTTTCCAGATGAATTCCAGGACTAAAGGATTTCAGAGATGTGCATGAGGGGACAAGGAAAAAAAATCCAATGGGACCTAGTAAAAGTGTTATGAATAGTAGGAATCCCTGTGGCCTGATGCACTTGTATGTTACTTGACTAGGGTAGGCAAAGCTGAGAGCAGGGTTTTCAGCCACAGAGTTGTAGACATTTTGGGTTGGATAATCTTTTGCGATGGGAAAGCTGTCTCATGTGTTATAGGATAGAATGGCATTACTGAATGCTGAGCCAGCACACTTTTGGTGGTAAAAGTACTACCAAATGCGAAAACCAGAAATGCATCCAGATAATTTTAAATGTTCTATATACACCTATGCAATGAGGTAACAATATACAGAGACAGATTTGCCATAGTCTGAACTTCCTTCATCTAGGAGGATGTATATGTACATAGCCATATACATCTATATCCTAGGAGTTCTGAGACTGAATCTTTCAAGTAGGATGCAGAGAACTGAGAGTAAGGATCATGTCTCACTGAGATTAAGGGTCATGTCTATTACTTAGACCTTATGGTTTATCTTCCCGTGACATTGACCAACTCCTTCAAGATTTTCAAGGACGTTAAGCAATGTGACTAGTAATTAGGTATGCATATTTTTGTCTTTAACAAATATATACTTATATATAAATCAGAGTAACCGAAAATTAGCATAAATCTCAAAAGAACAGTTCCAACTGCTATGGGCTATTTAAGTCTACAGTCACAACCCTTCAGGCATACGTTCATCCTCTTCTGATGTGAACATAATGTGGAAAAAGTACACAAGGATCTCAACACATTGGTGATTGAGGGAGATGTCTTTAAGCAAGACTGCAGGAAATTAAATGGCTGTTCTTAAAACTGACAGTTACAGAGGAATGTATGAGAAAACAGCTGCCATGATGATGGCAATGGTGGTACATCTTTGCCTGTGACGAATGCTTAATGTGTGCTGCTGGACACTGTGGACTTTACATAGAAAATTCACACCATTTCTGGGACATACCTACTGGTGTCACTGACATTATGAGAGGATGGGAAAACTAATGCTTTACCCACTGAAGTCCTTTGTTACAGGATAACCAACAGATGGGTTTCTTTTGTCTCCTGTAATGTCATCTGAAACAGTTTGAAACAACATAAATTTATTTAAAGAGCTCAAAGTTTGAAGCCACAGCCTTACATGGATATTAATATGCCTTCTCTCACCTCTATACCTCTGTGCACACATACATATACACACAGAGAGAAAAAGAGACAAACACACACAAATCAATCATATTTTTTCAATTTTTGTTATACTACATCTTTCATAACGATAGCACAGCCTTCACTGTTTAACTGCATCTCACCGGATTTTCTACTAGCATAATTTAAAGAAAAATGTATGGTTATACTTACCTTTTTCAGTTTCTCAAGCTGGCTAAGGAATTATAATATTGCGCATTGGGAAAGTTTAAGTGGGGACAGTAATAGAGACTTCTGCATAGTGATACTAGAGCCACCAATGCCCGCTGGATTGTCTCAATACCACACCTTTCTCCTTAACACTGCTCCCCTGTGTCTTGTGACTTAGCAGTAGGTTCTCCAGTAGAAAGAAATATGTATCCTCCCTCAATGTCTTTGAACATGTGCACTCTACATGCTTCAGCTGTTGAGCAGAAAAGACAGTGCTTCTACGCTAGGACAAGAATTCAGAATGAATGATTCTGCGAGTTCTCGTGAGCTTCCTCCCGTGTGCCATGGGAAAATGAAATAAACTGATTTTCCAGCCTGAGTCTCACAGTAAAAGCGAAGTGACATAGACAAACGCCTGGCACTGAGCCTGACATGAAGCCTAGCCTAACCGAATTCACCTAAGATCAGTTGAAACACAGCTACTGCTCAAGTCTACATGCTTTTAAGAAAATATTTGCAAAGGACTGAACATCAAATGATTCTGTTAACATTTTTAACCATTTTTCCATCCCTATTTGGGCCCCAAACAAGTTTACTAGTCCCAAATCAGCAGGAAGCCATTTATGAGAGCGACGTCCCAGGCCCAGAAGGTGGGGAGGGTGTTCCCCCCCCCTTTGGTTATTCGATGGATAACAGAAAATTTTGTCATTTAGGGGAAGAGACTACAAGCTGTTAAATGGTCTTGTTAAATGGGTTTTGGAGGTTAGACCCAGGGACTTCTCTCTTTTTCTTTTCTGTATCCTTCTTTCTCTCCTATGTAGGCATGAATAGACTTGAGAAAAAATGGGACATAGACATAGTATAGGAAAGATCAAGAAAAAAGGACAGATTATTGAATAAGCCCTTATACCTTTGTATATTGATACAAAATTAATACTATATTAGGCTAAGTTGGTATTGATCATTGTACATTAATGCAAAATTAAGATTGTTTTGGACTACATCAGTATTGATCTTAGTATATTGATACAAAATTAAGAGTATATTTGGCCACATTGATATTGATCTTTGTATATTGTTGCAAAATTAAGGGTAACACTTCTTAAAGGTATTGTACCCAGTAATGCTTAAAAAGGAAATGTGAAGTTTTGGCCTTTTGCTACCAACCATCATAAACTGTTTAGGATAATTAAGAAATACAAACTAACAGTCATGCAAGCATGTCATTTTGTTAGTTACTATGACAGTCTATCACAGTTATTTTCTAAGCTACTCAGAAATCAAGTTGTTAAGAGACAGCAACATTTGCGTATCTAAACATAAGAGATAGATAGGGCATCTTCAAAAACCCAAAGAGATCTGCAGAGTATGGCATTTAAAGATGCTTTCTTAAATTAAGATTTTTTTGATATTGAGACATGCCAGCTCCTGACAGCATCCCCTATTCCACTCCAAGTAGAAGATGAGCATCGAAGAATCTCCAGTGTGAGATGATTGAATTAGTGGCAAGCCTATCTCTTGGCAAAAAAACAAAACAAACAAACAAACAAAAAAAAACCTTGCTTCAACTGTAGACAGACTGCTGTCCAAAATAAGGACAAAACTTGGAAGCAGGTAAGTCGACAGCCTAGCTCTGCCAAGACAGGGTAGGTAAGTCCTTCATAATTCCTGCTCTACAATCAATGTCTGTCAGAGAAACGGGCCAAACAGCTGAAGATTGATGCTGTAAAGTATGGAGAGAAAATGGGAACTGTCGAGGCAGCCACGGGTATGTCATTTCTTAGTTTTGGAAGCTGCGGGCCCTGCACTTTCTATATTATCAGATATATTTATCCCTCTTAGGTCTCTGAGGTGGTTGAAGAATAGATAGCTAGAGTCTCATAGTTAAATTTTGAGTTGTTTAGGAATCAAGAGGGTGTTCCGGATCTAAGAAGATGTTTTTAAAATTGTGATGCAACTTAGTATGAAAGCTGAGTTAGACAGAGAACTTTAAACTCATGAAGATAGTTAGATAGTAGAATGTTAAAGTCAGGGACCAAATACATATGGACTGGACATTGAGAATGTATGCTAAGCCATATAACTCTCAGAATTGTGGCCTATTTATTTCAGTGGTTTTGTACTGTATTTATTGTTATAAGAGAAAGAACCATTTGTTGGACTGAAAAAAAAAAGAATTATGCATTCTGGGGGAAAGGTGAGAGGGTAGGAGGGTGGGGCTGGGAAGGGTGGAGGGAGAGGGCTGTTATGGAGATGTAACTTGAAGTAATAAATAAACATTAAAAAAAAGAAAATATTTGTATCTGGAAAAACCTGGAGCTCAGGACTTGCTTGTTACACAGCCTTAGAGCAACAGAGACTTACTAACACAGCCACTATGCAGGATACACCCAGAAGAGAAGTTTTGCATTCTGAAACTCAGTTGTAGAGCATAAACTAAAACTTAAGGGAGAACAGACTTTCTCTAAGAAGAAAAATATTTTTCTATTGATTCATATTATAATTTCAGAGTTGTTTTTGTGTGGAGGAAAATGTCTTTAAAAAATAATGATGACAGCCATACTCTCAAGAAAGCAATGTTCTCAACATACAAAACTCTACTGAAATTTCTATCTTTGACAATATAAGCAACTTCAAAGCAACTATACATAGAGAGGACAGAAGGCTTATTAGTATGGAGGAGATACGGTTGGACTTTTTTTGTTTCCTTGTTTAAATTTCAAAGATAAGTGATTTGGATACATTTTCTTGTTATGAATTCTATTTAACTTGGTTATTTTCTTGGCATTTTGCTAAAAATGTAGAAATTTTGGGCTTAAACTAGGCATTTAAATGCCTTTTCGCATAAAATAATACTTATATGAATAATAAAAAACTATCTGATCTAAGATATTTGTCTTCTGCCCAATCTCAGCCCCTAAATGCGATGGTGACTACTGGAGTTTTTGGGTTTCTTTAGGTGGAAAAGACAGATGCTGTGGCTAATTTCTCATTCTGAAAACATTTCAGTGGCTCTTAGTCCCTATTATCTCAATGAGGCTTCTGAAGATTACAATAGAATCTAAAGATATAGACAGATCAGTGATAGAGCAATGCCTAGCATGTGTAAGGCCCTGGACAGTGAAAAAAATACAGTGTACCATCTGATCTAGTGACACTCTGTTTTGAAAAAAAATTCAAAGTAAATAAATAACAACATAGAGTCTTCTCTTACCATTTATCATTTATGATTATGCCACAAAACTCCCACTTTTCTTTGTATCCTTTGGTTTTCAGTCCTCCTGAGCTCCATTTCAGTCCTCCTGAACTGTAGTGTAGAGCTTTCTACCTGGATGGAAAATCCTGATAAAGCTTAAGGTCCCATGTGCCCCATCACAACTTCTGCCCTTTCAAATTGCTATCAGACCCCTATGTGCTATCAAACTTTATCATTCTCACTTTAATCTCACTCATTTCTTTGTGGTTTCCATGACAGCAAGAGTTCTATCACTCCCTCCCTTATAATCTCATACATAATAAGTATTCAATAAAAAAAACACACTGGATTATAGTAAGCAAACATCTCACAGATGAAAAGACAAGATGCTTTAGGAGTTGGAGCAAATGACACATATGGGCAGGACTTTGGGGAGGAAGCTAGGGACCAGGGAAAAGGCAGAAAGATGGGCACAGAAAGGATCTCCTGAGTGACACATTCAACTACCCTTCTGGCATGAAGGAGATTGCTGAATCAGCACCAAAGCAAATAGTCCTGGATTATTATGACACCAATCTAATGTCCTAAATTACCACCAGTGAAAGGTAGGTCATCTGTATCATATGTTTTGTAGTTCACAAATATCTTTAGAAAAGCTTATAATATAAAGATGCCTCATCATGTTATGATCCTACTCAAAATAATGGTTCCAATTTGAATTATTCTCTCCTTTCACTCTATTCTGTTGCTTTTACTGTGTCTACTACTACTACTATTACCACTTCTAAGGAAAGAAAAAAAAGAAATGAAGGAAGGAAAGAGGGATGAAAGAAAGAAAGAAGGAAGAAAGAAAAGAAGGAAAGAAAGAGAAAAAGAGGAAAAAGAATAAAATTTAAAGACAGCATTAGGGTAGAGTGATGATTAAAGTCTAGGTTACATTTCCTATCCAATCAGCTTCCCTGGGATACTTCATGACTTCTAACTAGGTTTGCATACCACAGGTTCAGTTCCAGTTGGCTATGAAGGTGACTGGCAGAATTCAAGAACAGTCTTGGTTTTCTACTGCTTGAATAAGCTAGTTAATGCTTCAGTGACAACCATTCCTGAAAAATGTTGTGAAACTGACCCCATGGCACCCTTGAGATATCCTCAGACTAATGTCTTCCTAAAGATACCCAAGTAGAGATATTACAAGACTATACACTATATAGGAAAATAGATACGGTTACATTCAACATTAAGTTTTAAAATGACACAACAGAAAATACAATCAAGAAAAACACACAATAGTCTCATCATAAAACAGCATTTCTTTCTTCCCTCTTTCACAAGAATTCCTCTAGGATTGTAGATGAATTGTGAATTGTGAATTCATCATCTAGGCCAGCCAAAACAGAATCCATGTATTCCACCAGGGTTGGCTAATGGAATTTTAAGATTCTGAAATATGAAAACTATAATATAAGCAGTATTGAAAACCACTCAAAGATGAGAGGCCTTTATTAAAACTGTGATTGGGATATTTATTTAATTTCCATACCAGGCTGTGCTAGTTTCCTCCTCTGCTGCTGTGATAAAACCCTATCCAACACAATTTTAAGGGAAGAAAGGGTTAATTTGGATTACTTGTCCATCATTGAGGGAAATCAGGGCAGGAACTCAAGAAGGAACCTGGAGACAGGAACTGAAGCAGAGGCCTTAGAAGAATGCCACTTCCTGTCTTGTTCTCCACAGATTTCTTAATTTTCTTTCTTATACAATACAGGACACCTTCCCATGAATTCCACCACACTTGGTAGGCTGGGCCTCCCACATCAATCATTAATCAAAAAAAAAAAAAAAAGTTCTGCAGACATATTTAAAGGCCAATCAGTTAGAGGCGTTTGTTTTTTTGTTTTGTTTTGTTTTAGCTAAGACTCCCCTCTTCCTGGGTAACCTAGCTTGGGGAAAGTTGAAAGAAAAATAACCAGTATACAGTCTCACTGAAAGGCCGCATTATTTTGTTATGGGAAGCCTCTGAAACACATTTAATTAGAAATAAGTGAAGGTTTTTTTCCTTGCTAGATACAATTCAGTAAGAAGAATCAATGGTCCATAAGGAGACTTATCTATTCTTCTCCCAAAACATATCCCCCTTTATACACACATGTGCTTAGTACAGTTCGTGGCTAAGTTGCTGCCTCTCAAACTCAACACGCTGAGGATCATGGGGGCATGTGGTAGAAATTCAGATGTCCCCACAGAGGCAAGTCCAATTAGACTAGGGTCTGACTGCAATTCATTTTTTGCCCTTTCTTTAATGCATCCATATGCAAATGGTGTAAACAGTTGGAGAGACAGAACAGGATGATGGTGCCATGGTTCAGAGAAGGACACTGCAGCACAGAGATTTTTGACATCTTAGTACTTGGATCTGAAAGCCTACAAGCCTCCTCAAACAGGACATTCCCTCCTGATCTCCAGCTTTCTTTTACCTGCACCCATCTGTTACTCAAGGCAGGTCATAGAAACAAAGAACTCCTAATAGTAGGCAGAAAAGTTATCACCCTTTTCTTGCCAAACCAGCCATAAAAACCAGAAACATTATGCTCTCCTTTCCACCACTTCTTGTCTTGGAGGTGGCTATAAGGCAATTATTTAATGTATCTTGTATTCAAGTCATTAACACCCTTATTCCAGATGAGGTCTTTCCCCACATCTGGGAGGAAGAATTCTATACAGAGGGGACAGAAGATAGTGCTCTCTTGATTTCCTCTCTTCATCCTACCAACATGGACAATACTCTTTGAGACCAAACACCTTTCTGCATGGCTGTCTATGCTTCACCAAGATGAAGCATACTCATAAAAAGTCTACCCGAGTCTCTGATTTTTCATTCAAAAAGTTTTCAGTGTCACTTAAAACTTGAATTAATCTTCTCTATTCTTTCTTTGTTAACATGTTTTTTATAGGAGTGTAGGTGGTGACCCTTATGTTGGGGAGGAAGATATCAAACTATGCTCCTACAGTGGAAAAGGCATAGCTCCCATGTTAGTATTTTGCCTCCACAGAACAAAACTCATTGAAATCAAGCTCAAATTGATAAGTAAAACCATCTTCTGGAAGGACTTGGGTCTTGCCTTCAAATGGCTTCTTGCTATCATTTAGAACATAATCAGAAACATTGTCAGTACTAGAGAGGCTGCCAGGCAGTCCTGCAGAAGATGCAAGATAAACTATGATCTAATTAATCATTTCTTTCACTACAGGGTAATGCAGACATAAAAGGCTGACAATGAATAAGGGATGGAGAACAGAATGACAAAATGTTAGAATTCATTCGTATCTCTTTCTGACACCATTCAAGTTAGGGAGCAGGCTGATTCCACATGTCTAACAACAGTTCTTTTGACAGATTCCCCCTCATATAGAGCAAGACAATTCATTTCAGCCACAGTAGTTTGATATAAAAGCTTTGAAGTTCACCAGCTTCCTTTGTTCTAATTCATTCTCATCAAACAACCTGCTTCTCCATAACTGAGGCTTCAAAGTTCAGTCACACACTAGGGGAATTTCCCCTGTGCCAATGACTAATAATGCCAATGGTGACACTAGGAATTACAGCAATGACAGCTATGGTATTAACGGCAGCCCTTTTGTGCCTGGTGCTGCATCAACCCTTATCCTGAGTTATCTCATTTTAAATTTAAAGCATCCAAAGAGAAGAAAGAAGCATTATTCTCAGTGTAGAGCTCAATAATCAGAGGCAGCGGGAGATTAAAAAGTTTGAGTATAAGTCATGTAGTAATCAAAGCAACAAGTCTTGATTTTCTTTTAAATATTATTATTGGGATCAAGAATTTACCTACTGAATTTTCTACTTTGGTCATATTATCTTGATAGAGTTCTGGTTATTGACTCACAGGTGAACTATGAAAGGGCCAGTGTCAGGTTGGGAAGTCCTCAATGAGACTCTGTAATCCAGATCAGGAAGAGCTTTGGTTGGCAGTCATATTTAATATAGACAATTGTGTGGGCTTATATTTATGTGTGGGCTTATATTTATGTGTGTGCAGATACAGGTGTGTGCAAGTATTGGCAAGGGGTCAAAATTGGGTATTTTTCCTCAGGAGCCACCTAACATGGGTTTTCTATTAATTTATTTACATAGAATCTCTCCCAAGCCTGAACTCACTAAGTAGACTAGGCTGACTAGTCAGTCAATCCTAAATTTTGCCTGTCTTTAACACTGGAATTACAAGTGTATGTGATCATGCTCACCTTTTAAATTTAATTGGCTTAAAAAAAAAACATGTATATTGGGGAAGAGACTGAGATTCTCATGTGTGCGAGCCAAGTACTCCATCAACCAAACTTTCTCTCCAGCCACAAACCAGCATTTCAGAAACAGGAATTATGAAAAAGATGTAAAAACAATGGATTCAAACATCATTAAATATTAAATTGAAGGTAAAGTTTAGACAAGATTCTCTCTTGGGCTACATGTTGTATGCAAGTAAATACTAGCATATGGGCAAGCAGGCTGAAGGTTAAAGGCCAATGTTACTTGTGGGAAAGTATATATTTTCAGAAAAAAGGGATCAGACACCAGAGAATAGAAGACAAATAGCCCAGATAACCCAGCCTCATAGACTGCCTCAATAACTGTTTCCTCAAAAGTCTACATCCAGAACAACGTCAAAATGGCTAACTAAGATGTTCTGGTCTCACAGACTGCTCCATCCAGGACTTCAGTAAAGCCCTGGACTTTCCCATCCAAAGTTCAACTTCGCACTACAAACTGCTCAGGACATTCAAATTGATGAGCACATAGAGATTGGACAATAAATGCTACTTTTAAATTGCTTAGCCTTTTTTTTTTTTTCATTTTTATTTGGGCCCCCAAACAGATTTTCTACATCCCAGTTCAGCAGGAAGCAATTTCAAGAGAGCAATGCCCCATTCCCAAAAATTGGGGTGGATGATTCTTTGGTCATTTGATGGGTTATAGATGTTTAAGGGGAAATGGTTACAAATTGTTATATAGTTTTGTTAAGCAAGGTATGGGAGGTTAGACTTGGGGATTTCTTTCTTTTTCCTTTATCCTTCTTTCTCTCTTATATGGGGAAAAGACTTGAAAAGAAAAAAGAGGGGGAATATGGGTATATAATATATAACTGATAAAATGTAAGGGTAGATTACTGAATCTGCTCTGAAACACAGATACATTGATATAGAATTTTGTATATTGATTAAAAAAAGCTTAATTTTTGATTCATTGGTATTAGTTTTATATTTTGATACATATTATATATATTTCAACTCTTATATAAAATATTGTGCCTATACAACTCATTTAAAAGTACAGATTTACTTCCAATCCTTTCATGGGTTCCTATTGCAATCTATTTAGGAGTCTGGGTAATACAGGTTGATGGCTGGCCAGTCAAGCTCCTGCTCATGTCAAATACTATTTTTAATTTATCACAATTGTTATGAGGTTAAACAGATAGTAGATGGTTAAAAATATATAGTTTGCTTGTTCAAAGATAGATTAATAGATAGATGATAGATACATAGATATAGATGATAGATAGATTTATAAATAAATCAATAGATGTCTTCAAAACCCTCAGAAGTTTACAGAAAATGTTATTTAAAGATGTTTTTATTATTTTAAGAATTGTTTGACTTAAGACAGTCAGCTCCTGACAGCTCCCATTTGACTTGGAAGGAGACAATGAGCATCAAAAATTTCCATCCAGAGATAATTCCTACTGGGCAAAAACTCCCATGTTCTCTCAACAGACAATATACAGTCCAAAGATGGACCAGAGCTTAAATGCAGTAAGATGGCTTTATTCTGCAGAGACAGAGTAGGCAAATCCTTATTTCCTGCTGCACAATTTAGTCTGTAAGACATGCTTGGCCAGAAGGCTGAAGATGATCCTCTAATGGAATTGAGAGATATTTGGGACTGTCTAGGCAGCAAACTGTCATTTTTTATTTTTGGAAGCTGCTCTCCTGTACTTCCTATTCACTTAAATAATAACTTTATCCCTTCTTATGTCTTTGATAGGCTTGAAGAAATAAGAGATATAAAATTTCAATTGTATTTGAGTTGTTTAGAATTTAAAACAGTATTTTCAAATCTAAATGAAATCTTTAGGTTTATAAATATAGGATATAATAGCAAACATCTAAGTTCAGAACTTTAGATACAAATAGATAGATGATTTTTTTTTCCTCTTCAAGATTGCCTGATACAAATAGGCTAAACATTATGTGTGTAACTTTTATGTGTGGTTTTCCTGATTGTTTCATATTTGTTCTGTTTTCACTATATGAGTTAAAAACTTTAGCCTTTTTATTAGACAAAAGGAAGGAATTGATGGGGTGATGTTATACATTCCAATTATTAATTAACCTGCACCCAGAAGTTTGCTTGCTGTACTTCAAGTAATGCTATTACCTTACTTGTCTCTGATTGGTTAAATAAATGCTGAGGCCTGAGATTGGGCAAAGACAGAGGTAGGCAGGAATAAGGTGTGGGCTTCTGGAAGCAGAGAGGTGCTTGGGTAGAAGAAGCAGCCAGGAGTAGCCAAAAGAAGCCGCCAGATAGTAGAAGAAAAATAAGAAGCCAAGAGCAGGAAGCAGGACACAAGTCATGGGGTAGATGAAAGAAGATCATTCCACATGGCCTGGACCATTGGCATAGCATGGATAATAGCAGTCCAAAGGGATGTATGTATATATGGGGTCATGTTTGGAGAATAGAGCTATCTTAGATGGGCTAAAATTGTATAATCCAGGCCAAGGCTTGTTAAAATCTATCAGGTGTCTGTGTACTTATTTATAATGTTGGTTAAGGATTAACAGCCACTGACCAATTAACAATAATCTAAATACTAGATTTATTTACTAGGTTAACAATTTAATTAGCTATTTTTCTACAGGCCAAGAACTTGAAGAGAGAGTGATAGCCATAATGCCTACTACATCGTTTGTTTTCTTTCCTTAAGCCAACATTTGTTGAGCATTTACACATGTGGTCATTGATACTATGAGAGTGGACAACATGCAATCTCTACTTTTCCAAAACTTCCAACCTGTAATTTTATATTCCTAAATTCATTCTACTCACCAAAGATTAGTTGATATAAGTCAATCCTGGATAAGACAATCATTAGCATATATACAACCCAAGTCCCATCACCTAAAGCTGTTGACCAGAGTCTGAACCTAGAAAGCCATGAGATGGTCACAAAGGCTCCTCATTCCTTGGCATGCACATCCATTAAGGACATACAGTGTCAGGGATCGAGACCATTCCTGAACCAGTGAAGTCCCACATCAAACGATGGATGGCATCACAAATCTGTCTTTCCTGCATTGCAAGGTTGTCTTCAATTAAATAAATAGAGGGCAAGAGGAAGGAATTCAAGAGTTAAGAAAATGGAGTCACCTGTTAAAGTCCATAAGACTAAATTCTTGATGTAAACACAGTTCTTTATAAGAACCTGGGTTGTTTCAGGAAACACAAAATAGATAAAAGAGATGCAGGTCCCAAGTGAACAATGAATATAAGAAATAAAATTGAGAAATCTCACAAGGCCCCACCCCTAGATGTAGAGATACAGGCAATTAATGATTGCAGAGAGTGAGCACATTAGTCTTCCTCAAAGATGAGCCCCTTAAGTTTTATTCCAGTTCCAAGTGATCAGCCTCAACTATAAACCCAGACAACATTAAATGGACTCAGCAGGTTGTATGTATATATTTATTCACATATATAAAATATATACGAATATATGCATATATACAGTAATTAAATAGAGTGTATGAATTTAAGCAAGTAGGTATGGGAGGGTTTGGGAGAAGGAGGAATGATGTAAATACAATACACAATATTTAAAAGTAAAGCAAATTAAAGGATAAAATGGGGAAATGAAATCTTCCAATGGTAGTACATATATTTATACCACAGATATTTAGATTCTATATACAGAAAGATACTAGTTAAAATCCTCCACAGAAAAGAATTTAAATCATAAACTTTACAACCTGAACAACAGATAAGAAAGGGAAAAACTCAATTAAAGAATTTTAAACTGAAATGACAATTCAGTGATATGAGAGAGTCAACTTTATAAAAATGTTCCAACTATTGTTAGGTAGTCTGAGGTTTAGTCACTTAATTTAGCTTCCCCCAAACAAGATATCAAACACACTTAGAAAACTGATAACATTAAGGTTAAACATTGTCTTTCTGTTCAATGTAAAAGCAAAGAAATGCATACCCTGAAGAAAACGTTATGCCAACCCACAGAGTAGAACATGCAATCCAGCTAAAAAAGACTTATGTTCAGAATATGGAAAAAAAAAACATTTTCACTTCAATAAGACACAATGATGGCTGCTGAGATGAGTCAGTGAGTAAAGGTGTTTGCCTGACAACCTACATCCATACCCCTGGACACCCAGTCTTCTGAAAATCCAATCCCCTGGACACCCAATCCCTTGGACAAGTGTGAAGGAGAGAACCAACTCCTGCAAGCTGTCCTCTGACATGCACATGCTTGCCAGGGCATGTTTGTGCCCACAGACATATTTATATCCATCCACACGTAAATAGTAAATATAATGGAAAATCTAAAAGAAAGTCTGAGCAACACCATCCAGTAGAAAAATGGGTAAGATTGAAACAGCAACCACAAACCTGTTCCAATAGCCTGTAATTACATGAATAATCACAGGAGTAAGTCCTCAACTTTATTGCTTAATGAAACACAATTCAAAACCACAATGCCACCACAGTACTCCTTACAATGGTGAAAGTTAAGATTGACAGAACGAAGTACTTGGAAGAAGGCAAGTCAAGGATCATGTCTACTCATTGTGGCCTAAGTACAAACTCAGAAAGGCTAAGAAAAATGTGTGGCATTTTTTTACTAAGGCTACACAGAGCTTTGCACATGAGAACCCCAAATCTTTCCCCCAGATTAGCCTGTAGTGAGTTTTCTTAATTATTTATTGATTTAAGAGGGCCCAGGCCACAGTGGATGGCATCACCTTTGAACAGGTTCTGGTTTATATAAGAAAGGCGAACTGAACAAGCCATGGGAAACATTCAGTAAGCCATGTTCCTCCATAGCCTCCACAATTGTTCCTGCCTTGTGTCCCACTCCTGACTTCCCTGGATGATGGACTACAAGCTGTAAAATGAAATAAACCATTTCTTCCCCAGTTTGCTTTGGGTAATGGGATTATCACACGCTAAATATTTCATATTATCTAAGACACATTCCCAAATTATGGGTGGACAGAAAGCTCAGGAGACTGTTACTGTCACAAGCTCAAAACAAGAAAACAGTATTCTCTAAATATGTCCCTGTAATCCTGTCATGCAATGGTCACTGTGTACCACCAGATTCACAAGCATTCTATAGAATTGAGGAAGCCACATATGTAAAGCCATTGTGTGAAGTTAAAAACAAAACCAAAACCAAAAACAGACAAAGGTAATGTTTGAAGCCAAAATGGTAATATAACCTTTCACTAGGGGTAAGAACAACAAGAAAGTACATGCAAATTCCTATATAGCACTCTCGCATTTGTTAACTGTTTGCAGACCCTTTTTGCTAATCAATTGAGCCTTGCATTTATGACTTATGTAGACTTCTATGTCCTATAGTCCCATTATCAGGAATTCAAAAGATACCCTCATCAGCTACTTTTGAACGTTGAACAGTATGTATACTGATGAACTCTATGTATAGAGTAAGTAAAAGGGCTGTAGTTTGTGTGTGTGTGTGTGTGTGGTTTTTGTTGTTGTTGTTTGTTTGTTTTCACACCAAATGAAAACAGACAGAGTGAATCCAGCTCAGGGCTGCAATGTGCTCTTGGTTTCTCCATTGAAATTTGCTGTGAAGCATAGTAAAGGATGAAGCAGGGGGTGAGCATTAAGGAAATACAAACTGGCTTGGCTCATTGTTTTCACAGTTTCACAAGTTTTTAAGAATCTGCCAATTATCTACAGAAGCAAAAAGCAAACGTGACTCCCTGGAGCATCATGTGTGGGCTAGCTGATGGTGTTCTTTGATATGCCAACTGATAGTGAAGGGGGGCAGTGGGATTGCACATGCTGTTATTAAAAGCTTAAGTTTTCTTAGGAGCTGAAATCAGTCTTGGCTCTCTAGGAAAAGACCTGAAGGAATGGATTTTAAAAAGAAGTAAGAAATGAGAGGAGATGGCCCAGGCAAGTTAGGTACCCAGATGAGAAAGGAAGAGAAAGAGCCGCTCTTGAGAGAATCAATAACTATGTCTGGATCAAGGCAAGGATGAGACAGAGATTGTCCTCAGCAAATGAAATAAATTTACCAGAAAGTCAACTCAGGAAATATGCAAAAGCTTAGTCCTTCTGTTAAAGCAAGAAATGAAGTCCCACAACTTCAGTGATTGACACCAGCAGAGACTTCTGAGAAATATATAATAAATACAAAAAGATGACTTTGTGGGCTATGCAAAGCCTATTTTCCTTCAGTATAGAGAATTAAATGTGTCAGATACATAATTTTCAAAACCAAAGAACCATGGTAGAGGCCATTAAGTATATTACAAACACAAACTTGTGTCCACTTATCAACATATGGCATATTCACTGAGCACCTATTGTGTGCCTATCCACATGCAAGAGACAAAGGGGTGCTATGTTTAAAAGGAGAAAAAGGGTTGGTTCATCTTCACTCTCAACATTTACCTCTGAGAAAAATAGGGTTTTAACCCATACTCCACTATTATTTTAATGTAAGGAGCTGAATTAAGCTGAGAGCACAAATTACAGGGAAGTGTAAAGTAGCACAGAGAACAGAAAGACAAGTTCAATGTCCTGCCATGCCTTTATGCTATTCTGCAAATTTCGAGGCAAGAATTAGGAAAAATATCTTGGAGTGTTTAAGATTTTCCAACAGTTTCTAGTGGCCCCTAGAACAAAATTTAAAATCTGTATGAGGTGTAATAATTATCCCTAAGTAGTGGAACTATATACTTGGAGAAACTCAAGATGATGTTGGAAAGGAAACTCAGTGTATGATAAGGCACCGGAAGCTGTGAGTTCATGATGAGAAGGTCATTTTCCAGCTCTCTTTCCAGGAAGAAAGGCTCCTGTTTGAGGTGTCCTTATTACCATGTGTTCACCTCCATAGTCCATGAAATGCAGCTTCATGATCAGCAACTCCTGCTCAGAACAACTCTGAATCAGAACCTTACTTTGTCTTGATTTAGGTACTTTTGAAAGTTTTTTCCTATTTATATCAAGTGTCAGATGCTGGTCTTACATATATGTAAAGAGCCTTTTAAGATAAATGAATTTGTGAGGAAATAAGGAAATCATAGTCCAAGTGGTTCCCAGAGGGGCAAAATACAAAAGTGCAGTGAAAACTTCAGAGAGTGGAAATGACAGGCTTGGAACACCCCCTAGTTTCCTGCCCTTCCCAGTCCCTTCAGTGCTGCCAGGGCCTGTGATTTTCCAGCCATTAAGGCTTTCTGTGCATAACCATCTCTGGACTCAAAATAAATGATTCTCTCTATCAGAAAGGCTCCTCACTCTTCACTGTCTTTCTCTTGACTACCTTCCAGTGGCTCTTCAAGGGAGCATCCAAATGTGACTGACTCCTAAAGGGATACTTCTCTCTCATCTCCCAGGAGACATAAGTCCACCAGTGACACACACCCAGAGTGCTGACTCAGAGGTCTGTTTTCTCCAAAGCCTTACAACTTTCTGAGAAGAAGGACATTTAGATGCTCATTGTGAATGGAAATTCCTGAAAGGAATCTGTGCCTGGCTGTGAAGAACAACAAAAGAAAACTTCTGGAAGGAGTTGCTGTGTCTGATGGGCCTATTAGAATTTCAGTACTGTGGAGAGATTGGAATTTGGTAGGTTCAGAGGCTAGTTACTATATTTTGGGCTAGGTTTTAGCCTTCTCAGACAGCCATTCCTTGCCCCACTCTGTATTTGGACTAACAGCTTGTGAAAATAAATAAAAACTCCTCAGAAACTATTAACTTAGCAGAACACTAGCTTCCACCAATCCAAGAGTTTAGGGTGTCATCAGATAGCATGTTAGGCCTGTTAAAAACAAGCTTCCCTCCATCTTGATGTATTTCCCTCTCTGGTGTCCCCACCAATGTATTTTATATTTGCCTTGATTTATAAATTTCTTTGTTTTGTAAAAGTATTAAAAAACCTGTAAAACAGCTTCCATGTTGGGACATGGAATTTTTGAGGTAGCCTAAATCTGTGTTCCTGGCATATGGCCACTCATAATGGCTCCAAAATAAACTGTTCCTTATTCCATTTAAGATGAGAGCTGTGGTTTTTATATCAGTACAATCTAGACAGTTCTCCTGTCACATAACAGTGATAAACATTTATTGATTTGAAATGAATTAGATAAAAATTTTACTTAACACACAGAGCTTAAATGAGAAAAACACAATCATATACCTTATATTTATGGCACTCTTAAAATATGGGCTCAAGTGGTTTTTCTATTCCTTTAACCCTGCAAAGTACAGCGAAGATGACACTTGTTTTCAGGTGAGAATCATGAGATCTTTTTCTTTATCTATCCTGTCAATCACTGTGACAGTCAGTTATCATAAATTAGTAGGAAGTGTTGATTTAATCATCTCATCCTTTATTCTCAGCAAACTGAAGGGAGAATATGGCACAGGAGGGAGGCACATGGCACTGCCCAGTTCCTCTCTCAGGCACAAGAATGGGAAACATTATGCTGATGTCTCAGAGAGAAGAAGTTTAATGTTACTGTTTGGATAATCAATTTGAGCTCTCTGCTTGGGTTACAGATTAGTGGCGATTATACCCAATTGTGACAAAGGGCGGTATCCTTTTTAGTGTATTAGCCTTGTGCTACTGTAGACCAAGGTCAGCTCATTACCTCGTCATTGTGGTTATCTCTGAAGCACATGGCATTATACTACACATTAGTGCATTCATTCTCCCTGACATGCTAATGACAGTTACTACTGTTTTGTATGCATGGATTCCCATCATAGAATCAGAATGAGGGCTGCAGAATGGAGTCTGATGTAAATAGAATATGCTTACTTTCAAATGTGTTATTTTCCATTATGTGGGTTAGAAATTGCCAGCCACAGAAATGAGGGAATAGACAGTCCCTAAATTCAAAAGAGATGCAGGAACAAGAAACTGCTTCAAGTAGACTACACATCCCTGTAAATGATCAAATAACCTTGTCTCTTGTGGCTGAGGGCAGCTAATAAATAATAATAAAAGATAAACAGCACCCAATCATCATCTAAATCCTAACAGTTCCAATCAGAAAATCTTTACTATATGAAAATACGGTTCTTCTCAAAGCTGGAACTTGACCAAGATATTAATATGCACCTCACTTTATACCTCAGTGGAGACAATATATCTGAAACATAATAAGTGGCTGGAGTGTTCCAGTGCATGATAATGCATGGCTTCCAGTTCATTATTTCTTGATGTTATGACATTGCTGTCCAGTCCCGGGGTGTAATGAGGAGCTCCAGAACTTATATTATCACTTAATGAAATTCAATTAAGTATCATTAACCTTTGATCTATTCCTCACAGTTGATGCACAATGAGTGGTCCCAGGAAAACTTGAAAAGGTGAACTTGGGCAAGAATTGGTCAGGGAATTTTTTTTGAACAGCTAAAACTATCCCAAACCAACATTTTCTCCTGAAGCAATGAAGCAGGTGATGTTATTGATTGATGCTAAGATTACACACAAGCACCTCCAGTCAAATGTATTGACTATTGCTAGGTCTCGATGACAGGATAATTATTCAGGAAGACTGAACCAGCTGATAATAAACACTGTTTTGAAGATTTACTGTTTTATGTGTGAACCCCTTGAACCTAGACATAAATTATATTTCTTTCCATTTTCAATTCAGTCTAACCCATAGTTATGGCTATCATATCCATAAAGTATAAACAACATCCATAAAACATGGCACTACTACTACAAACCAAAGTGAATTGGCTGAAATTGCTAGTAGATGTATACAGTTCATAAAGCAATCTGCTTTATGAAAGAGTCTCAAGAATACAAGGGTTAGGTAAAGAAATATGTTAAGGGCTATAAGACATTCCGTGAGAACACACATTAAAATAAGTGTGTGTGTTTGTCAATGAGAACACTAAACAGGTAGATGCAGGTGTGGGTAGAACGCTTCCTAGCTTTAGTAAGACTCTAGGTTCTATTTCCAGAATTGTGCAAGTAAGGCAAAGTGAAACAAATGTTTGTCAAACGTGGTGGTGCAAGTTCACAATCCTAGTGGAAGTACAAAGCAGTCTAGCAGTAACAAACCACCAGCTGAGTCAAGAACCTTAGCATTCATACTCCCAAATTCCCATTTCTGACATTTGAGTATGTTAAGCAATGAACACATTTTAATCAAATACTAGTGCATTGTGTGTAGCATTTAAAACCTAAATGTCACAACCTCAGGTACTAAAGACTCCCCCATGGGAATCTAATCACATTCTTTTTCATCTCCACATCCAGCACAATAGCATGGAGGCGTTTACAGAGCTCACTGAATAGAGTCATGAAGTGGACCTGTTTTGCAGCTGAGAAACTGAGAGCAAAGAGCAATGCACTAAGGGATACCCAACTTATCAGTCAAAAATGGCTTCCATGTTTCACAGAATCTTTACCATGATGTAGCCCTGTGCCTTTTACCCTCAGTGAGCCTGCTCCCTTATGTTTCAGATGAGTGTGGAAACTCTTTTTTCTCCCGAGGGGTGCAAAGGCAACCTTCTTTTGATGCTTGTTGCATTGATAGTCAGTCACTCTGGGCACTTGCCACAGCCAGTACCATTCTCTTTGCCTATCTGTGACATATTTTTGATGATTAGAACATTTGGAAGTGTAGCTTAAAGGACTGATAAATTAAGAAAATTGGTAGGGATATGAATTGCTTAATAGCAGAGGCATAGACTGAATGCTGCAGTGTTAGGAGGACACCACTGCACACTCTCCCTTATACCTAGAGGGTATTATAGGCCAGTGTCTCAGTATGGGCCTATAATACCCTCCCACTTCACAGATGGTCAATATGGATACAAGATTATGAGATGGATTCTGGTAATGTTCATGCTGGATTGCAGGAAACATTGTCTAGGTTCAATAAATACTTAAATACTTTAAATACTTAAAATAAATGACTTAAAATATAATATTATAAGCATACCAATCATTAATATAGCATTTTATTACCATTATCAAGAAGTTTGTGCTAAGTGCATGTTAGCCATGCTTACATATGACAAGCACTACAGTGGATTATTTTTACCAGCATCATCACAAACAGGAAGTCATGCCTTATGCTGCAGTTTTACACTGGCTGCTACAATGTCACTAGATGATAGGAAACTTTTAGCTGCATTATAACTGCAAATGTCATGTGCCACATGACTGGGCTTTGAAAGGATAATTATCATACAAACAATATGTTAGTAGGTCAGATTCTACAATGGTTGACTCACCCACCATGAGTCACCCTTAATTCATTTCACAGTTGCTGAGTAACTCTAATATCAACCTTTCTCTAAAATTACAGACAAAGGAGTAAGAACGTTCATTGTTTTCACATGAATCCTTAGAAAAATGTCTTTGTGTTGTACTTAATGAGCTGCCTTTTCTTGAGTAAGGTTTATATTCTGGCGTTACTGAAGTAAGCTGCCTTTACTGGAGTAAGTATGCTTACCTGTTGCTATACAATGACTTAGAGTAAAATTTAACAACGTAAAGCAATACACAGTTTCTGTAAGCGAGGGACCTGGGCACAGTGTAGCTAGGCCCTCTGCTTTCTAGGTGTCTACTAGGGCTGCAGGCCAAGGATTCGGCCAGAGATAAAGTTCTGCTACAAACTCTGCAGAAGAAGGAAAGATGCGCTCACTTATGTGTCTTTGGTTGGATTCACTTCCTAGCAGGCTGTTTGATGTGAAACATAAGATATTTCTCAGTTCTTCTGAAGGGAACTCTCTTTTCTGCCTCTTCTGTCAGGCAGCTTGTATCATGAAAGCAAGTAAGCAGAGAAGGCATGGAGTTACAGGAGGAAGCCTCAGGATTTTATGAGCCAAGTTCAGTAGTGAAACTCCATAACTTCTGCTTTATTCTGGTAGTTTAATAAGACACTCCTAAGAACCATTCCATTGTCTAGGAGAGGAGAGGCACATGGACATGAAAATGTACAGGAGATGATTGAGGACCAGTTTGAAAGCTGCCTCCCATGTAGGCATTGTAGATGTCTTGGTGACTGCATATTTGAGGTTACAAAAAAAAGATAAGCCATTATAAATGCCTAAATTATATCAGATTCCAAGAAAACTAAGGAGTAGCAGGGATCTTACCAAATAAGGAAGACATGCATCTCCTCCAATGGAAGCATGGAGAACTCAGCTCTTGCAGATTTTTGCCTACCACCTAATGTTTCAAAAGAAATTGTAAAACTCCAGTTTCTGTGTTAAACCAGCAAATTTCTTGCTCAGAAATGAGATGTCCAAAGAAACCTGCTTGCATGTAGGACCCCATCTTTGTGCAGCATCCTTTACCCCTGGTTTGCTGAAAGTTTTCCAGCTCTTACTCACTTTGAGATGATAACTCACAGCCTAACCCTCTATGAATCTGTAACTAAAAGACTATGTTTTAAGTGTAATAAATGTCATGGGAGTGTAACAATTTGGTGTACACTGGGTGAAGCAATCTCCTCTGTTGTTTAACCATCTGTATAATTTCTTTGCATTGATATAGGCACACAAGTAAAGAAATAAGAAGCAAGTAGGGGGTGGTCTCCCAAATCCCAGGAGCATCTCCTCCAGATCCTAACTGAAACTCCAACATAATCCAAGAGAACATGCTTCTTCTATGTATCACCAAACTTCTTTATTTGAAAATAATAGTTGTAGCAACTCAAGGATAGGTCAAGAAGATGAAGACCATACAATATCTCCTTGACAAGTTCACAGAGAATACATTTCCTGTGTTCTTTAAGTGTGGAGTTGCAAATAAGAAGTCCTTGAGGAAAGAGCCAGCTAATTGCTTGTTGCTACATCATTATTTAATAATCTAACAGCACACACAGAACAAAACCAGAAAACCTTAAGTGCAGTTTCCATAATGAATACGAAGCTGAACACACTAAGCTAAGAGAAACGATAGTAACAACAATAACAACAACAAAATCTAATGAAAATTTGAATTCTATGTTCACCCTGTAGTTCCAAATGTTGTTTAGAAAAACTATGTTGTAATAGTCCTAAATATATTTTGTATCCAGAGAGAAGGAAATCAGGGAAATGTGCTGATCTTGTATATGTCCTTGAATTTTAAATGTTCAAAGCACCAAATGTGGTATTTTATACAGGGGTGAGGAGTGTGGTGGAGATATAACACACTACTTTCCTGGAACTGAACAGGTTACAACCTGGTGGAATTATGACTGATGATACTAAATGTATTTTTAAATTGTAGCACTGAGGTCTTGAGTGGTTCTGAGATCAGAACAACTTTGCCCAAGTGGGACCCTTGTGAACACCAATCGGGTCCTCTTCTGTATGCTGATAACGAGAACATCTAACATCTCCAAGTGTCTCAGAGCACACTGTGATGCAAAACAGCTCAAGATGTGGGTGTTTGCTGATATCCCTTTGATCAGTGGGGAAGGTCAGCATCACCTTTACCTTTCTTAAAAACAGCTCTCAATGACCAACTTGAGACATGATTCTTGAAGAATAAACTTCATGTGTAAGTTTATTCATAGTGGGACCAGAACGTCTGAGAGAACTCGAAGAGGAGATGCCTCGGTTTTGGCTCACTGTTTTAAAGCTTTCAGTCTGCTATGTCTAGCTCCTGTGTGCTTGGACAGAACATTATACAGACAGGAGCCTAAGGGATGTTCACCTCATGACAAACAGAAATTGTGTGTGATGGGGGGAGGCACAACAAACCCTGACCCCCAGTGACCTACTTTCTCCACCTCTTAAAAGTTTCCACAACCTGCCCCAGACAGCACTGACAGCTGGGATTAAGCACATAATACTTAAGTGGCAACCTATGGGAGACATTTTGTATGTAAATCCTAATACCACATTCTCTCATCTCTACTGGGATGCTCACCACACCTCATGTGGAATGCAAACTCTTTTCATGAATGAAAAGAGAAAAGCCATTGTCACCCACCCCCAACCCGCCCTTTCCATCTCCAAGCTGCTCATGTCATTTCACTCTCACCAGCCTAAGCCACTAAAATACTGATTGCTATGAGCCTGCCAGTCAGATGACTCCTGGTTGCAAAAGTTAAAACCTGGATACTGAAACCACATGATCTCAGTTTTCAAATATTGGAGTATCACATATACCTACCCCACCACCACAGGGGACTCCAAACAGGACTGTTCTGGTCTGAATGTCATTTTAAACTCCAGACCACTTAGTTTCATTATAATGACACCACACGGACACAGCTATGTCCAAACTATGATGCCTTGGCTGGTACAGGTCTGTTCCCTGCTCATCAGGAAATCTGGTGACAGCATGAAAGCCATACTCCCTCATAACTCTTTCCTAGTGCAGAATTAAACCCAGATCTATCAAAAAGAAGCCACCATTAGAGTCTGCGTTTGCCTTCCCCATTGATCTTTCATCAAAAGGAATGCATTCTTACCCCTAGAGCTGTTGGTTATTTACTCAAGTTACTGGGTAGGAAAGAACCTGGAGATTCTGACGACCCTAACCTTCTCCATGATCCAGCAAACCGACCTTCTCTCAGATCTTTGAGCATCCCAAGCCCCTTCCATCGCAGACTCCTGCTGGCTTGAGATGCTTTGTCTCCAGTAAGTCTTCCAATCACGCTTGGTCTGTTAAATATCAGCATTATACACACCTTCTCCTAGAGAAGCCTTTCCTGGATGCTTAAAATTAAGACTTATTTTGATGTTCCGGTTGTTAGTCTCCATCTTAACATTTTACATGTTTCCTTCTTAGCACCTGCCAAAATTCATGATTATTTTATTTATCTAAAAACTTTTGTCCATTTCATTAGAATTTTATCTAAGAAAGAAAAAGATTAAACCAATTAGACGAGATCAGCATATTCTCCAGCATCACAACAGAGTGCCTGGCATGGTGGAAATAACTCCATGAAAAAATTGATTGAATAAACAAATGATAGATGACAAGTTAAAAGTCATTCCAACGAGTCCAAACACATCGTGACATAATAATATCCACTATGTCCTAAGTGCTGTGCTTTGCAGGGCTGTCAAATTTTATATTTTATCCATTTCTTATATGCATCCACATATTATAAATGAGAAATGGAGACTTAGTGGTGTTAAATCATTTGTCCAAAGCCAGACACACAAAAGCGGTGGAAGAATGCTTGAATCCTATTTTATTTTGCTGGAGTTCAAGCTTGTAATTATTACACATACCATTAATAGTTAATCCTTCACTGAAAAAAAAAGCATGGGCTTCTAATTATTTGGATAAATGTCTACTACTACATTTAAACTTGTACCAAATATGACAACGTATATAACTACAAATTTACTGTAACAGAGTGAACTCTTGATCTATTCTTGAGTACTACAGTAAGTCTCAAGATGGCAACATCTACAAAATGGAAGGTGAGGATAGATTCAGTTGTGAAGACAGCACACTTCGGATGCATGCTATGGAGAAATCATGCTGCAACTGGTCTATAAGCTCCTTCCTGCAAGATAACTTTCATAGTTCCCAGAGGTGCTATGTAGTCTGTTTCAGAAAGAAGACATCAATAGTCTTATCCAGCCTTGAATCCTTCAATCTTAAGAGCAGCCTGCCAGTTGGGTTCTGCCCACTGTATAACAGTGGCACTACTATTATGGGGTCAACTAACTGCTGTCTAATTGGATTTGAGCCCTGCTTCATAGGAGAAAAAAAAAACTATGCGTGGTACTAAAAGTATCACACACACACACACACACACACACACACACACACACACACACACAC
>CAJQZJ010001896.1:12363061-12377100 GCA_907164525.1 Lophiomys imhausi
TGTGTGTGTGTGTGTGTGTGTGTGTGTGTGTGTGTGTGTGTGTGTGTATACACACGCAATCTTTCATTGTTGACTTTTCATTACAGTGCTTTTTCGTTTCCCTCTCTCTATATTTATATACATGCAATATATGTGTGTGTATATATATGTATATATATATGAATTCTCACATTTTTTTCTATTATTTCTGGTGTTGAGGAAAATAATTTGAAAAGTGCATTAATCTTTTAAAATGTTATAATGTTTGTTTCTGGTTTAACAAATTAACCCTGGAGAATGTTCCACACAGTCTTGGGATGAGAAGGTAAAGGTGAATTCACTTACTGTTAGGTGGAGTATTTTTAAATGTCTGTTAATTGTGGCTAGTGTACAGTATTTTCAAGTCTTCTATTTCTTTGCCATAATATCTCCCTTAATTATTAAATTGTGTGATGCACTTTTCCTCTACTTCTTGGTACAGCTGTTATTAGGATTTTTCTGACTTTCTTATAAAATGGCCTTCTCTGCCTCCATCAGCATTTTAAGTTTATTTTGTCTTACATCTATATAGCATGACCAGATCTTTCAATTTGTCTTTTGACATTGTCTCTTTTCTTTGATTACTTTGATTCCAACCTGTTTTTCTTTCTCCTTCTTGGGACAAAAGTGCATCTCTTGTAAACATCGTATACTTGAGGCCAGCAAGATGGCTTAGCAGGCAAAGGTGATTGCCAAGTACAGCTGGTGATCTGAGTTCAATCCCTGAAAGCCAGGTATAGGTTGAAGAAGAAAATCAACTCCACAACGTTTTCCTCTGACCTCCACACATATAGTGTGACATGCATCATCCCAACTACATACATTATGGATGCACACACATACACACCCCTAACTGGACTGCTTAGCCTATTTTTTAATTTGTTGTAATTACATATGAAATAGGAGTCATACCTGCCACTTTTCTATTTCCGTCCTGTGTAATGTCATGTTAATGTATGCCATTCTAGTTTCCTCTGTTCTTCCACTCCTGCCTCTGTTGTGTTAAATAGACAATGTCTGGGCACACCTTAATTTCACAGTTTTCATCCTTGTAATTGTTGAATGGTGTACTCTCAGAAAAATCACTAATTTTTAAAACTATTATAACAATAAAAATTAATTAAATAATATATAAAACTTGCTCCTAGTTAGCTCCATTTTCTCCATTATTCTGTACATTTTGTTGTACAACCTTCTCTACATTAATTATGGTATTTCTTCAGGTTTAATTAAAATCAGAAAGGAGAATAATGAAATTTATCCTGCCTTTTACATACACCTATGTAATTTCTGGTGTATTTCTCCACATAGATTCAAGTTACTGTCTATGTTCCTCCTTTGCAGCCTAAAGCATTAATGGATCCCTGGTAGAACAGATCTCTTAAGAAGTAAGTTCTCTCACTTTGTCTGTCTGGAATATCTTATATCCCCTAAAGTCCCAAAACACAGATAAATGTCTTAGCTCACTTCCTGTTACTATCACGGAACACCTGGCCCTGGGGAATTTATTTAAAAGGACCTTGCTCACAGCTTTAAAGGCTGGACATTGCCACCTGGCAATGACTTTGCACTGCACTATGATGGGCAGAAAAGTGGAATAGCGTGGGCTCATGCCAAATAGAGAAGGCAGAAGGGACAGCTTTGCTTTGCACCTGCCCATTCTTGTGGTGAGTCAGTCTTATGAGAGTTGCCATATTCTTAATGACCCAACCACCTCTTAAAGGTCCAGCTTCTCTTGCCACTATTATTACACTGGGGACCAAGTTACAGCAGGAATTTAGGAATTCCTAAAGTTGGGAATTTGGGAATATTTAAACCATAGCAGTGGACTGGAAACTATCAGTAGTCTCTTCTTTCAGTGCAATAAATAATGTCAACCAGCTGCTTTCTACTGTCCTTGAATTCTGATAAGCGTCACCCATCAGTCTGACTGAGCAGAGCTGTTGCTCCTTTCCGCCACCCCATTAGACTCTGCTGTATCTAGGTGAACTTCTTTTGAAGTATCACCCACTTGCAGTTCACTAAACTGATACAATGTATATACACATACATGTATATGTTTTGGCATTACATATAATATATTATATTATATAGTATATATAACAATTATATTACATATATAGTGCTTATATATATATATTAAAAATTAGGAGGAGTTAGACCATTTTCTCTTCTTTATTTTTTCCTAAAGGTTTTCCTTTTTCTTTCTTCTCTTTCTCAGTTTGCTTTCTACATGTTGGCAATCCGATGGTGTGTCACAGATGTTGGAAGTCTGCTCATCAATTGTTTGCACTTTTTATTATTATTATTCAACCTAAATGAACTCATTTGACCTATCTGAAGTCAAAGTTGTCTTCTGTTGATTTTTTTCCGCTCTTTCCCCTCCAGGGCCTGTTGGAAACTGCTATTGCTGTCCTCAAGTGAAATTTTCATTTCAGTCTTTTTGTACTTTGCAACTCAAGTATATTTGATCCTAATTATCAGATATTCAGTTTAGATCTTTTATAATGCCTTTGTTTTTATTGAATACCTGTGTTTGGAAGATAGTGTTGTTTTTCATCCACTCATTATTCAGGTTAGTGTCTTGTAGTTCTTTTATCAAATCTATAATAGCATATTTGAAACTTACCTCTGCTTCAGGGACAAGTTCTATCATTGAGTTTGCTTCCTGTTTATGAGTCATGAGCTACTCAACTCCCGCTTTCATAAGTACACATTCATATACACATTTTGTATATGTAATCCAGAAGCTCTTCCTCATGTCCCAGAAACATGCTGGAATCTTTTAAGTGCCACTTGTGGACATCTCCTGACCCATATTTCCCTTTGAAATTCACAGTCAGCCTCTTTTTTGTTTGTCTCATTATGTCACTGCTTTAGAGAGCTGTAATCTTGAACAAGGGCAGCTGATTGTTCTGTTTATAATTTTCCCCAATACCCCAGGGAGAGAGCTATTTGCACAGAGAAGCCTGAGTCAGACTAAATGAACTAAGCTCCCAAAATAGGGCATTTCAAGGAAGTTACTAGATGAACTTAATGGTGGTGAGGCTTTGGGAACCCCCCAATGGCTTTGATACCTCCAGTGGAAGATAAGCGGCTGAGGTTTTACCAGTACTATGGCTGTGAAGCTGTTGGAAACCTAAAAGAGGATGATGAGAATAGGGCAGGTCAACAATGAGGTGAATTGTGTTTTTCTTCTTGATAATCACTTGTTTTCATGAATAAATGCCCCATGTATTGTAACAAGCCTTTACTTCACTGCCAGAGTATTGTAAGATTTGAATTTTTTTTTTCTTCAGTTTTTGCTGATTAGAGGTAGATCCTGATCTTTACCATTCTGGACGGTCTTTCTGAAAGTCCTTCTTTTTTTTGTTTTGTTTATTTATTACTTCTGGTTACATCTCCATCACAGTGTCCTCTTTCCACCCCTCCCAGTCTTGCCCTCCCACCCTCTACCCCTCTCCCTTCCATCCCACTCCTCCAGAGTGCAGTACCCCTACATATCAGTCCCCTGCCCCAGTTCAGTAGTCATATGAGGACCAAGAGCCTCCTCATACACTGGGGGCCTACAGAGAAGTCTTTTATCTCTCTGCTTTTTCTTTAACTAACATATCCCATCACTAACAGGACATCCAGGTTTCTGATCACCCACTAAAGGCAGCTAGCTTCCCATCTGTCAAATGCTGCAGCGGATACATCACTTTTCGCTGCCTCATTGTCATAATCTTTCTTCTAAAACCTCATTAAAAACTAGCGTGTGTCAAAACTCTTCACATGATCAACACAGTTAGAGAGACTTATTCCTGTCATGGAGTCTGGCTGCATCTAATAACATGAGCCTTTTATTTGTCTTCCTCTTTCCTTTAACAAAACAATTCTATACAGGCTGAACATGCTTATTTAATTGAAGTGCTTGGGAAGAGACATTTGAAATTTAGATACTTTATATTTTTTGAATATGTAAACACATAATAAGATATTTAGGGTTAGGATCCAAGTATCAATGTGAAGTAACTTGGGTCTCAAATATACCTTATATATACACCCTAAATGTAATTTAATTTAATATTTTCAGTTCATCTTCATTTTGATTATAACCCATCTTATCACCTCTGATTAATACTCAAACATTCCATATTTTGGAGTATTTCAGATTTTTAATTAAGGTGTGTCAAACTGCAAAACTCCCACGAATCATTGGCTGCAAGCAGATTTTATCATTCTTTCATAAAATGTCTGTACTACTGCATGAATGCTCAGGGAAAGTTGTCAAGCAGCTGTTGCTGCTGCCTGGTTTCCATGAAAAAGAAAACTGGAATGCTTTCTTTAGGAGATGGCAACCCACTTCCTCTTGTGTAGTCAGGGGGGGACTGAGAGTGGAGGACCCACTTCCTAGGACACTCAGTTAGAAGGCTAGAAGCAGATGTTAATTTCATTTAGTTCCCCAGTTGATCTGTATATGGCAACATGAAAGGGTTGTTTGAAAGTCATAGTGACATGGTAGCTGGTATGTTCAAGAGTATGAAAGCTCCAACTTGGGGAGGTTCTTACCATCACATTTGTCACCTTCTGGTCATCTGAGGCCAGCCTTGATTCAATTTTAGAAGGACACAAATTAATGGTAACATAAATCATTCAAGAGTGTCTCAAAGAGCATCTGCTAGAGTGTCTAGGACTATTTTGCAGGGTATAAATATTTATAGATATGGCCACATCTTAAACAACTGCCAATCTCTATGCAGAGGAATAAAAGCTTACATTCCAGTACAATACAACTCTACATAAACCATGCATCAAAAATGAAAGAAAGATGATACACTTTAGTAAAAGTATGGATTGAATCCATTTTTCAAAATAGAAGTATAGACTGAGAGGACCTCTTAGTTAGGCAGAGAAATCAGAAAAACATTGTTCATTTTTAATAAGATTGGTGTGCTGCCTGCTTCTGTTAAAAAAGGCACTATAACACCCACTTTTAGCCCCAATAAGGTCTTTTTCAATTTAAAGAAAAATATGCTTAATACAATGTTTAGACCCTTTGGTTGGTAAAAATAATTTGTAATCTCAAGGAAGGAACCAGAGGACATCAAATTAGCAGGAATAATTAGAAGAATTTATTGATTACAATTAAAATCTACCCTCAGAATGGGAAGGAAAGATAGTGGTTTCTAAAACTGTCCTTCTTTATTAGAATACAGATTAACCAGATATTGCAGATAACCATTCAACATATAAATGATGATGACTGTCTCTAGAAATGAAGGCATGTAACAGTCAGTACTGAAAACCTACTTCTTTCTTATATATGACTTCTAAGATGCTTACTTGAGGAGTCTGGGATTTCTGTGACTGGTTTGTTTCACCAGTGCTGGTTGTTGAGCAGGATCACAGGCCAACATCTGTCTATCAGAGTTGCTTATACTTAGAGTAAATGCTGCTGGCCTAAGAGCAACAGAACCTAGAATGAATGTTACTTTTTTATTGCTGTAGTAAGACACCATGACTGAGCAACTGATTTTAAAAAGAAGAAATAAAAAGAAAAGAAAGAAAGAGACTTATCTAGGGCTTACAGCTTCAGAGGGTTAGAGTCCATGGACTATCATGGCCAGGAGCAGGCATGGCACGGGAGCCAAAGCTGAGAGCTCACATTTTCAGATACTACTACAAGGCAGTGAAAGACACATGGGAAATGGTATAGGCATTTGAAAGCTCAAAGCCTGCCCCAGTGATACACCTGCCCCATATAGTTCTTTCTTCCCAAATAATTCTACCTAGAAACCACCTATTAAAAGATAGGAGTCAATAGGGACCATTCCAGTTCAAA
Organism: Lophiomys imhausi; assembly: GCA_907164525.1. Taxonomy (NCBI): domain Eukaryota; kingdom Metazoa; phylum Chordata; class Mammalia; order Rodentia; family Muridae; genus Lophiomys; species Lophiomys imhausi. The sequence continues at coordinate 12,368,904 of CAJQZJ010001896.1, forward strand.
CTACCACAATAAGAAATAGTGTTTCCCAAGATCTCTATTGAATCAAACACAACAGGTCTTTTGCATTGTGTATGACTGTGTTTTAAGTGTATGAAGAAAAAAAAAGAAGCAACCAAAAATTTCAAATTTAAGGTAACCATCAGTTTCTCCTAAATTTTTTGATGAAAAAGTGACTGACAGTTTTCTTTCTTTGTTGGGTCTTTGTGTGGTTTAGGAATCACGGTGACTGTAGCCTCATAGACCCAACAAGAAAGAGAACTTCAGACCAATCTCCCTCATGAACATAGATGCAAAAATACTTAATAAAATGCTGGCAAACCGAATCCAAGAACACATCAAAAGTATCATACACCATGATCAAGTAGGCTTCATCCCAGGAATGCAGGGATGGTCCAACATATGAAAATCCATCAACATAATACACCATATAAATGAGTTGAAATTAAAAAAACCACATGATAATCTCACTAGATGTGTAAAAAGCATTTGAAAAAATCCAACACCCCTTCATGCTAAAAGTTCTGGAGAAAATGGGTATACAATGACCATACCTAGAAATAATAAAGGCGATATACAGCAAGCCGGTAGTCAACATCAAATTAAGTGGAGAGAAACTTGAAGCATTTCCTCTACACTCAGGGACAAAACAAGGATGTCCACTTTAGCCATATCTCTTCAATATAGTACTTGAAGTTCTTGCTAGAACAATAAGACAGCTAAAGGAGATCAAGGGGATACAGATTGGGAACTAAGAAGTCAAATTATCCCTATTTGCAGACGATATGATAGTATACATAAGTGACCCCAAAAATTCCACCAGAGAACTCTTACAGCTGATAAACACCTTCAGCAAGGTGGCTGGATACAAAATTAATTCAAAAAAATCAGAAGCCCTTCTTTATACATCAAATAAATGGGCTGAGAAAGAAATCAGGGAAACAACACCCTTCACAATAGCCACAAACAATATAAAATACCTGGGGGTAACTCTAACAAAGCAAGTAAAGGAACTGTACAACAAGAACTTCAAGTCCTTGGAGAAAGAAATTGAAGAGGCCATCAGAAGATGGAAAGATCTCCCATGCTCATGGATAGGTAGGATCAACATAATAAAAATGGCCATCCTACCAAAAGCATTATACAGATTCAATGCAATTAATATCAAAATACTAGCACAATTCTTTATTGACATGGAAAAAGCTATTCTCAACTTCATATGGAATAACAACAACAACAAAAAACCCAGAATAGCTAAATCAATCCTGTACAATAAAAAAACATCTGGAGGTATCACCATCCCAGATTTCAAGCTATACTACAGAGCAATAGTAATAAAAACAGCATGGTACTGATATAGAAACAGACCAGGGGATCAATGGAATAGAATTGAAGATGGAGAAATAAACTCGTACACCTATGGTCACTTAATTTTTGACAAAGAAGCCAAAACTGTACAATGGAAAAAGGTCAGCATCTTCAAAAAATGGTGCTGGTCCAATGGGATGTCCACGTGTAAAAGAATGAAATTAGACACATACTTATCACCTTGTACAAAACTTAAGTCCAAGTGGATCAAAGACCTTAACATAAGGCTGGACACACTAAATGTATTGTAAGAAAAGGTGGAAAAAAACCCTCGATCTCATTGGCACAGGTGACAAATTCCTGAACAGAACACCAACAGCTCAGGACCTAAGACCAACAATCAATAAATGGGACCTCATGATATTGAAAAGCTTTTGTAAGGCAAAAGACACTGTCATTTGAACAAAACGGCAGCCTACAGATTGGGAAAAAAATCTTCACCAATCCCACATCTGACAGAGGGCTAATATCCAAAATTTACAAAGAATTCAAGAAATTAAATGCCAAGAAACCAAATAATCCAATCAAAAAATGGGGAACACAGCTAAACAGAAAATTCACAAAGGAAGAATCCCTAGTGGCTGAGAGACACTTGAAGAAATGCTCAGCATCCTTAATCATCATAGAAATGCAACTCAAGATGACTCTGAGATTCTATCTCACACCTCTCAGAATGGCTAAGATCAAAAGCTCATATGACAGCACATACTGGTGAGGTTGTGGAGAAAGGGGAACCCTCCTCCATTGCTGGTGGGAGTGCAGGCTTGTGCAACCACTATGGAGGTCAGTCTGGTGATATCTTAGAAACTTGGAATAGCTCTGCCTCGGGACCCAGCCATACTTCTTCTGGGTATACATCCAAATGATTCCTCACTGAATCACAAGGAAGTTTCCTCATCTATGATCATAGCAGCTGTATTTGTAATAGCTAGAAACTGGAAACAACCCAGATGTCCCTCAACCAAAGAATGTCTTAAAAACTGTGGTACATCTACACAATGGAATACTACTCAGCTATCAGAAACAACAAAATCATCAATTTGCAGCCAAATGGATGGAACTAGAGAAGCTCATCCTGAGTGAGCTAACCCAGACTCAGAAGGATGCACATGGCATCTATTCACTTATAATCGGATTTCAGCCATATAGTACAGGATAACTATACTACAACCAGTGCACCAAAGGGAATATGAACATAGACTTTTTTTTCTGTCAAGGAGAGTCTTTTCCCTAGTGGTGCTGCCTTGTAGGCCCCCAGTGTATGAGGAGGCTCTTGGCCTCATAAGATGGCTTAACTGGGGCGGGTGACTGTTATGTAGGGACACTCCACTCCAGAGGAGTGGGATGGAAGGGATAGGGTGTAGAGGGTGGGAGGACAGAACTGGGAGGGGTGGAAAGAGGACACTGTGATGGAGATGTAACCTGAAGTAATAAATAAATAAATAAATAATTTTTTAAAAGGGGCTATTAGGTATTACAAAGAAAAAAAAAGAAAGAAAAGAAAAAAATGAATGACAAATAGAGAATACTATTCAGGCCAGTATGACCTTTAGAAGTACCTCTAAATGTGTGTGTGTACAATTCCTTAGAAAATAGTAAGACGATTTTCATTGGAAAATATTTATATTGGAGTGTTAGGTTTTGGGGAAAAGAAACTATCGTGATTTGGTTTGGGGCATGAGAGCAGTTGGAGGAGGAAAGAGAAGAGAATAAATGGTACAATTAAAACATAAGTATTGGGGCTGCAGAGAGGGCTCAGTGGTTAAGAGTACTGACTGCTCTTGTAAAGGACCAGGGTTCAATTCCCAGCACCCACATGGCAGCTCACATTCCTGATACAGACATACTATAAGCAAAACATCAATGAACATAAAACAAAAATTGAACATAAATAAATGTTAAGATGAGTTACTTTCATTTTTAATTCTTTCTGTATATGTGTATTCTGTGTGTGTGTATGATTGCATGTCTGTCTGTCTGTCTGTATTAGTCAGGTATAGCATATGTGGATCAGAAGACGATCTATCTTCTACCTTGTTTGAGATAGGGTCCTTTGTTTACCACAGCATATGCTAGGCTAGCAGGCTTTTGAGCTTCCAGGAGTTTTCCTGTCTCCATTTCTCATCTTTCTATAGAAACACTAAGGATTAGAGACACTTGCTTTGGTATCTGGGTTTATGTGGATGATAGGTATCAAAGCTCAGGTCCTCCTGCTTGTGTGGCAACTACTGTATCCACTGAGCCATCTCCCCAGCCCTTCTTCATTTTCTTAAGCTTTATATTGGAATTAACTTGGACTACTATATGTTTCATTAAATATTTTTAACTATAATAGAGTTGCTTGTTTTTGAATAATGGTCCTTAGACTCTGATATAAGAATTCCTCAGTGCTCTTGCTTCAAAAATGAAGATTATTGTGAGGGTTTTTCAGAATGGGTGACTGAATGGAGCTTAAAATCTGGATTTTAACTCATTCAGGGTCATCCTGAAGTAGTCTTCTAGGAGAATGCTGTGACGAGCTGAATACCATAGCAAGAGTCACATTTTTAGAGCATCACAGGAGCATTCAACACAGAGATTTATCAGACCTGAATCCACATCTCAACGATAGCCCCAACCAGCCATGGAATCTAGGGTAACTTTTCCAGGGTTCCATTGAACAAAGGAGAAAATTCTTGTCACCTACCAGTATTCTGGATAATATTGGCTGTTAACTTGACAGGGTCTAGAATCACCGAGGAGGTAAATCTGAGCATGTTTAAATTTCTAGATTGAGTGAACTGAGGTTGGGAGACAAATCCCAAGGGTTGAGGTTGAGAGCTGAATGCCAGCATGTATCTTTCTCTGCTTCCTGACTGAGGATGAAATGTGGCCTCAAACTCCTGCTGTCATGATTTTACCCACTCTGATGGACCTTACCTTCAAACTGTAAGTCAAAATAAACCCCTCTTTTCTTCAATTTCTTAGCCACGTATTTGTAACAGCAATAGGAATGTAACTAATAAAATAGGCTATTGCTGAAGTGGAAAAGAGACATCAGCCTCAAGGGCTTCATAAACTTTTAAGCTCCTCAAACAGCATTCGAGTCATTCTTCCTGTGGAGGCTTTGGTCAGAAGTTACCAGCTCATACCCTCGATCATCATCTTTCAGAAGCTGTGTCGAACATGTCCACTCCGAGGCCACTGTACTTTCCCTGTCCCTCACACATGCCTGCAAGGGAACTGCAGGTCCACAAATGGGCAATTAAACCCTCAGCCTCTTTCTGAAAATCTTGCCCTCCATTTGTTTCTAGAACTTTCCCCTAATGATTAAATTGGCGCCTCCATACAAAAATGTTCTCTTCCTGACCTGAGGGAAAGATTGCTTCTACCATTATGGGCTTCACAAGGGAGGCACGTGACAAGGCTTTCTTGTGCCTTTCAGGGTGTGAATTTTTAATGTGGAACATGAAATTCCTTTGGCTCCCTGTGTCATTGTGAGCATTCTGTTGGCCTTGCATCTACTCTGTGAGCCACATCTTTTGGCTTGTCAAGAAAATAGCTTTCTTCTGCTAGGATTCTCAAGGAGGCCTATTGTTATCATCTCAATAAAGGCACACAAATCTTATATTGTTCATTGTGTGTTACCACTGTAACCTTAAAAGATGTGAAGAGCTATAACATGACAAGCAGAACACTAACTGAGAACACATATAGCACCCTGAGTGGAAGCAGGGACACCAAAACTAGTGTGGGATAAAGAGCCCAAGAAAGAAGGAACAAGAAATACATAGGCATCCAAGACCAACACAATCAATAGGAGGCACAGGGGCCAGGCCTACAATTCTAGCACTTGGAAGGTGGAGGCATTCCGGAAGCCAATCTGGACTGAATGAGATCCAGATATTTTGTCTGTTTGTTTGTTTGCTTGCTTTTGCTTTGTTTTGTTTTTGATGTATGTGTGAGGATTGTTTTGTGGTTTTGTTGTATTGTTTGTTTTAAAAATATTAACAAGCAAAGGAAAAACAGAAATCTTAGGCGTTTTTATCTCGGTAGGCTAACAAAACTTTGTCTTTTGCAATCACGTTTGCCTCCTACCCACTGTGTGCTCTCTGAGCACACTAACTTTCGGCAGGTCAGATGTGCTGTGTTCTCTCATCACTTTCCTTAGGATTCCCTCTCTTCCATCTGCCTTTGTTACTTTCTTCCAAACCATTTTCCATATTATAGAAAAGTCTGCAGTGAGACTGGAATTTTAGCTGGCCTATGTGGTAAAAATGAACAGTTCTTCCATCTTCTGTTCTTTGTGCCCACTTTGCCATGAAACTATTTCCTCATTCCTATTACTGTTTTAATCAATTATTTAAATACAAATTTACAAATAATTATTAAGTACATGCTATGTGCTAGGCTCTGTAGTTTACCCTAGGGACACAGAACTGGACAAAACAAAGTTGCTTGCATGCTACCAAACCTTATTTTGTATTGCCTACCTTTTCTGGGAGACAGGAGAGCAGGTCGTGTGTATTTATTCTAATGCTGTATTCTCACAATTTAGGAATATGTATGAGGCTCGGAAAGAATTTTTTTAATTTATTTATTTGTTGCTTCAGGTTACATCTCCATCATATTGTCCTCTTTCCCCCCCTCCCCAGCCCCTCCCTCCCATCCTCTACCCCCTAACTTTTCCATTCCACTCCTCTGGAGTGGAGTGCCCCTACATAACAGTCCCCTGCCCCAGTTCAGAAGTCATATGAGGGCCAAAAGCAGCCTCATACACTGGGGGCCTACAAGGCAATACCATCAGTGAAAAGGGTCTCATTACCAGGGAGAGAAAACTAAAAACACACACACACACACACACACACACACACACACACAAAGTCTATGTCCATGTTCCCTTTGGTGTGTTGGTTGTTGTATAGATATACTGAACTATATAGCTAAAATCCGACTATAAGTGAATAGATGCCATGTGCATCCTTCTGAGTCTGGGTTAGCTCACTCAGGATGAGCTTCTCTAGTTCCATCCATTTGGCTGCAAATTGCATGATTTCATTGTTTCTGATAGCTGAGTAAAATTCCATTGTGTAGATGTACCACAGTTTTTAATCCATTCCTTGGCTGAGGGACATCTGGGTTGTTTCCAGTTTCTAGCTATTACAAATAAGGCTGCTATGAACATAGATAAGGAAACTTCCTTGTGATTCGATGAGGAGTCATTTGGGTGTATACCCAGAAGCGGTATGGCCAGATCCTGAGGCAACACTATTCCAAGTTTTCTAAGATATTGCCAGACTGACTTCTGTAGTGGTTGCACAAGCCTGCACTCCCACCAGCAATGGAGGAAGGTTCCCCTTTCTCCACACCCTCGCCAGCATATGCTGTCATTTGAGCTTTTGATCTTAGCCATTCTGACAGGTGTGAGATGGAATTTAATAGATGTATATTTTTTGAATAAAGAAGCCTTGAAAGAACATCTTAGTCTAAAAATGATGTTATGTGTAATAGACTTGAAATAGTTTAAGGGTGAAGACCACTTCATTTTTACCTCTTCCTTCTCCAGAAGAAAGCAGAGTACTGATGTGGAGCAGATATACATGAATAAACAAATTATGCTTAGCACTTCAATAATTTAGAATACTCTGTATTCAGATGCTGTGTGTACAGTAATTTATCCTGAGACAGTATATAGTTGGGGTCTAATCACAGGACTCAGCCAGAACTGGCACAGAATCCATGGGGAATTTTGTAACCCGGCATTGCTCCTGATTGAATCTTGGTGGGTACCCAGCTCATGTATGAAATATTGCTTCAAGTTTAATCAACATTTTTTTTGTTAGAAGTGTTGCTGTGTAGTGCCACCATCAAGCATAAGGTGAGACTCTAAAACAGTAGTAGATAAAGGCTCCCCTTGCACACAACTCTGTAGGCTTCCGGGCTATTATCCATTTTTACATTCTATCTCCTCTGCTGAACCTTGGCCTAAACTCAGGTATGTTGAGCAATTGTGCAGAGTTTATGTATGACCAGCCACCATTGTCTGTCTACACAATGGAAGGAAGGGAACGTGAGTATGGCAAAGTAGTAGAAGTAGAAGAAGCATTGGAACAATTAGCTTTGTCCATATTTTATGAAGTCTTAAAGTTACATGTCTTTACTATTATTATTATTATTATTATTATTGATGGAGGTGTGAAGGTCTGTGGATTCAAGCATGCCGTAGTACATGTGTGATGGTCGAGGACAACTTTCAGGTGTTGGCTCTTTCCTTCCACCGTGTGGGTCCCAAAGATTGAGCTCAGGTGGTCAGGATTGACAGCAAGCACCTTTATCCAGTGATCCATCTTAGCAGTCCACATTTTATGAAGACTTAAGGAGAAAACACTATCTGTGATGATATACCTAAGAGGACCATCAAAGGATTGTCACAGCCACTATGTGTGTAATAGAGCATTGGAGAAAGCTCACTCAAGTTATCTTTCAGATGGAAGGAAAAGTAGAAGTAAAGAAAAAGTGCATTACAAATGCCTCATAAAATAGGCAACCATATGGAAAACCAAGAACTGAATATTACTAATCTAATTCCTCCACGTAGCCTCCACACACACACACACACCATAGTCAAAGTCAAAAACTGTGTGAGCTCAAAGGCAGATGGAAATGAGAAAGAGACTATGATGAAAAAGAAGAGATTCTTCAAAAGTGAGAATTTGTTGAACTTCCAGAGACTGGAAGTAATTCACACCATATGCCTGGGAGAATTTCCCAGGAGGGAAAAACTTATTCAAAATTTTCCTGTTCACATCTCTAAGAGATAGTTCCAATAGTCAGTTGATAACACAAATTCCAA
>CAJQZJ010001896.1:12377110-12397366 GCA_907164525.1 Lophiomys imhausi
GAAAACCATATAGATGAGAGACATCTTTGTCCCTAAGCTCATTCCAAATGTTTCTAGTAAAAGTTCTCATAGACTTTGCCTGCTTCCACTATCAGGTTACACACACTCTCCCATCATTATAGAAGCCTTTCCAACTTCTTAACTAAAAGTTGTCTCTTGATTAGTTAACCTGTTATGAGTGGACTTAGTGCCCACACTCTCTCAGGCACTTGGAACTCCCTGGGGAGTGTAAGGATAAGGTTACTGTGTAATTTAAATACTGATTTGTTATCTGCCCCCCATATTTGGTTGCAATCATTGTACTTAGAACCTTCTGTCTGATTGTTGTGTAAACACTGCTCCCCAATTGTGCCCTGATATGCCAATAAAACAGATTACAGCCAATCACTGAGCAGGGTAGAGAATAGGGCTGGACTTCCTGCTCTCCAGGGGAGGAGGATCGAAAGAGAGGAAATAGGAGGACTGTGCAGAGGCCTAGGCAGAAGAGCAGAAGAGACCAGGAGAGATGCAGCTGAAGCAGGAAAGTCACAAAGTGCAAGCATCTCTGGGATTTACACTGGAGGAGAAGCCAGATTAGTTTAGTGAGTTAAGAATAGAGTAATAACTGCTCAGTTTTTGTGTTGTGAAGCTTGTTTAACAAATAATATAATAGAGTCTCAATTATTTGGGTGATAGCTGGGTTAAGAGAGAAAGTATGAAACTTACACAATTATATAAAGTTACATTAGCAGATGGACTCCTGTCCATGAGAATGTCTCAGTGTGCAAAGGTGAGAATACTCACCTCCTATCCTTGAGAATGTCATAGTGTGCAAAGGGTCACAGCCAATGAAAGTAATAATTTTAGCCCAGCGTAATTATGCAATGACAGTTGTGTGCAGAGAGGACTATGATGAGGCAAAGTGACTGGCCCATGACCACAAATGAGTGGTTTGAGCCCATGCTGCAGGACTGACTTGGCTCATAACACACTTTCCTAGAATTATTAACTCATCCAAGAACAGCATCAACTTCTTAAGATGCTCAGTCCTTTTTAAATTTCTGTGTTTGGAAGAACCAACTAATAAAATGAAGAGATCATGTATTGGACTAAGGTTAGACGTCAAGGTCATAGCATAGTTTGTTTGGACAGAGATGTTGGCTAACCACCAGATCAGTATACTCCTCTGGAGTCACTCAGTGACATTTCAAACTTCAGTAGTACTTAGTTAGAACCTGGCTAATATACTGGAAAGGCCTGATCAATATATAAACAAGAACAGCCCTTCAGAACATTACATGAAAAGAAAAATAAATCACAGTGCCCTTGAAAGAAAAGCTACTTTCATTTAAGTTAATAAAGCTTTATTTGTTCTCTAGCTGTTAAGTTTATAGAAATTAAAAGTCTTGACTATTTGTCTTTTGCCAACATGAATTTAAAAGTAGCTTTAAAAAATCTCATTAACATTGTGCTCTTTTTTTTTTCCCCAAGCTGATTCAATACAAAACACATTACCTCCTGTCTGTGCCACCAAAGTGCACATAAATATTTCACAAACCAATTTATCTAAAAATTTTTGTCATTCTTCATTCTGAGTCTGGACACAGTGCACACTGTAAAGCACTTTAGGTTTTTCAGATAGCATCATCAGAGAGGCAACAGTATGTTGTATCCTTTTTGGCTTCTTGTCTGGGCTCAAAATATTTCTCTTGGAGCATTCTTACAATTTCTTTATGTCATATTGAGACACGTACACCTAATGATACTCCCCAACAGACTTAATTGTGATAGTTTAACAGAATATTGACAAATACTACACTCCTGAGCCTTAAGGGAAAGAGTGAATAAATTTGATTTTAGTGACTCAAGCGTGGGTGTGAGAAATTATAGTCCCCATGTAAAGAATGATCTAGAACATTGATGGACACATTCAGAAAAGAGATGGGGAATTTTGGATATTGGATTCAAAAGTAGGAAACTAATGATAATAGCACTCTTCTTTTTAGCTGTCTTACTTGTAGAGATTTGTACCTCTAGACAAAGCATACTTTTTATAAAGGAACAAACAGCAAACAATTTCTATTTTATGAAGTATCCATACCCATTGTGACTATGCAGTTTTTCTGGTGCAGTGCAGGTTTGACAAATGAAAAATGAAGATTGTTCCCCAGTAAAACTTTATTTATGAAAACAAGTAATAAGCCAGATTTGGTCTATGGGGCTGCAGCTTTTGTATTACTATAGTAGAATAAGAAGCTATATATCTCAAGATAGAAACCAGAAGGTGTCAGCATACTCAGGCTAGTTCAAGGAGGAAATTTCAAGTCTCCATGCCAGCAGGGTTAAATATAAGCAAGCAAGGAAACTTAAGTAGAATTCAAGCAAAAGTCTTGGCTGCTATCTTCTACTCATCAGTCTACTCCTAGAACAAATGGAATAAACAAATATTTGAAATGTTTTAGGATGCTTCAAAATAATAAACAAATGACATGAGTATTATAGTAATTTGGTTTTTATCACTCAGATTGCTGAGTTCTACCACCACATTCTGGGTGCCATGTTTTCCAGCTTGGCGAGTTTGAACTGGGACCCAACAGTTCACATTGTCCACAGTTCTCAGGGGATGCTGATACTGCCTGTCTGGAGATAACTTATTCCTTAGAAGTGAAGGTGAAGTCATAAATGGAATTCCAATCCAGAAAAGTGAAGGCCATATACAGGTTCAACTCTTTTATAATAATAAGTATCGAAAATTGAAAGGTATATTTTGTGGTCAGCATATCAAGCATTTTAAGCCTTTTTACTTGAAAATGTGTGACCCTATGGTAAACACAAACATCTGTGTTCAGCTTACTAACAGACTCTGGGAGAGTACATTTGTATTACCTTTGCTTCCAAGTATTACCATAACGATACACACACATATAGTTGCAGGATATACAGTTTCATTTGGATCTCTAACAAAAAGAGTCAAAGGCATGGCTTGGAATATTTTTTAGGATTTAGTTCTAAACAGGTAGTGTTACGCACTCTCTGAACACATGGGTATTTGCATTTTGACCTACAAACTCTATCCAGCATGAGTAAGTGATCAGAACTCTGTGTCAGTAAGGCAGCATTAGCTCTGGACTCAGACAAACTGGGCCAAATCCTTCTCTCTAGTCCTGGGAAGGCAGTGGACTGGTCTAGAATCTGATTTCTGCTTCATGAGTAGAAATCCTGCCCATGTGTATTAATAATCACATGAGGCAGATAAACTGTTTAAGTTTCTGAGTCCTACCAATAATGTCCAATAACACAAAAATTTACTAGGAGCTTGCTGCTACTTTAAGTATTCTACATTAACTTTTATCCTCACATCAACTCTGACATTGCTACTATTGTTACATCCACACCATAGATTCAAGAGCAGAACAGTGGGTGAAGAGAATATCCTAGGTAGACTCACCAAGCCATTAAAAAAAAAAATATCTAGAGCTATTAACCCAGAAAACTATGACCCACTGGTCAAATTCAGTCCCAAAGAGAACTTTGTTAGTGAACCTATACTGAGAAACAGCCACACCCATTCAATCACATACAACCTATGGTTCCATTAATATTCCTTAGCAGAGCAGAGTAATAGCAACAGAGAATGAATGGCTCACAGAATCTTACATATTTTCTCTTATTTTTTTTTTATAGAAAAAGTTCACTGAGTTCACTGATATCTGCTCTGAGAGGCCCTAATATGACCAGGCATGGTCTCTGGCAAGTTACCCCCCTTATTTCAGCCATCTCTTCACTATAAGGGGGGCTCACATTACTGGCCTTAAAGAACCCCAGGAGTTCTTAACATTTACTGTTCAAACATATGCTGTGTGTGTTGCCTTATTTGACTGTAGAGGTTCTAGTGTTCTTGATTTGGAAGGTCTGTTGTTAACATTGTGATGAAACTATTCTTGTGAGCAGCACAACCTGGGAAATGGTAATGCAGGCTCAGTGGTTCTCAACTTGTGGGTTGGCAAACCTCTATCTCCAATAATATTTACATTAAAATTTATGAATTATAACAGTAGCAAATTACAGTTATGAAGTAGCAACAAAAATAATTGTATGGTTAGATGTCACCATACCATGAGTAACTGCATTGAAGGGTTGCAGCATTAGGAAGGTTGAGAACTTAAAATCCATCACTAGTTAGATAAGGAGACTTGAATCACTTTCTTGCAATATGAGGAGACGACTCCCAGATGGTCAGCCCTGTCCTGTAGTCTTGACAGGCATATGATTCCCTGTTTGTCTACTAGCCATGTCTGCCTTCAGCTAAGAATGGTAACTGGGATGAAGGTCCATATGTGTACCTTTGCTCCCCAGAAATTGCACAATGTCTATGATGAATCAAACTCTCAGTAACTATTTATTATCAAGGTCCCTTACAGAGTTGTTGTGAGCAATTCACACAATTTATACCTCACAAGTAGAATTTGAACAAAGATATTATTCTATTACATTCTGCATTCTAAATAGCCCCGGTGTGCAGAGTTATATATAAATGTGGATGGCGGGGACTTCTGAAAGTGGCTTGGAAGCCAGATGCTTGTCCTGTGCAATAGAGAGGGCAGATGCTTCTGAACTTGAGAGTGCACTAAGAAAGCTCAGCAGTATACTGATGAACGCTATTGTAAGAGATGTGACTCAAATCAGAAGCCCTTTCCCCACCAGCCCAGGACTGGCAAAAGAATAAAGGTCCAGCAAAGCCATTCTACCAGAGGCCCCAGTAATAGGGCTGCTCTTCAGGGACATATTTTCTAAGGGGCTTGAGTGAAGCTTCATGGTTGGTTTTTAATTTCTGCTGATTCTAGCAGGAAGGTATTGATCTGTGGAACTGGTTAACGCTGTGAAGGAAGAGACAGATCATCAAGGGAGGAACTAACACTGAAGCCTCCCAGCTGCTCTGTGTGGTCTGAGACGTAAGATGCAATTTCTCATCATTTAACCCAAGTCCTTCAATCCAAGGAGCCCTGTCTTTATTAATATAGGAACTAAAGGTAAAGTCTCTCTGCCCACCTTGTAGTGCACTGTATACACTAAAACAACCTGGACGTGAAATGTACAGCCAGAGCTACCTGGAGATAAACTGGAGGATGTCCACATGTGAGGTTTCATCATCTTGGGTAAACAAATGGAAAGCATGAAGTGTGGGAGATGAGACCATGGGATTTCTTACTCATGGCTATTGATCAGAAGACAGTTGCAGAAAGACTGAAAACTGTTTTAAAAACAAACAAGCTGTATTTTTTCCTGTCTTCCTGTATGCCTTCCAAGCAAGGTTGTATCCTCTCCACTCCTACAGCAGTTGGGATAATTCACTCCCACTAAAGGAAAAGCTTACTTATCAGAGGTTACAGGCAGAGCTGTGATGATGTTAACTGTGATAATTTCTGATACCTCCTGGCAATAGTCTACTTCTGACTTAAGGTGATGGACCTACCAAAGTGTTCTGTCTACCACTGAATTGGACCTCAGCTGAGATTTCTACAGGATAGTCTAGAGCAGGCTCTAAAGTGCAAAGACCATAAACAAAAGCATGGGAAACCGAAAACTAAATGACATCAGTAATAATTTTTCCTGCTCCTCACCAAACACCAAGTGCATGTTGGCTGCCCCACTCTGACAGCCTCTGAAATCAATCTGAAATGAAGACACTGAGGATAGAATAGGATAACCCAGAACCAAAGCTTGCAAAAAGTACCCAAGAACATTTTTTTCATAAATGTTGGCAGTTAATAGCATTAGAACCAGGATAAGTTCCAACTCAGCTCCTCATATGCTAGGTAAAATAGATCCAAACTTTAGGAAACTACATAAATAAACTCCTTGGACCTCAGGTTTTCATCTACATAATGGGATATTAATACCAACTTAACATTAAGAAGTACATATATTAGAGTATTTTAATATATTAGAATATATTATTATTATTCTATATATTAAGAAGTATATGTATAAGAGAAATAGCCTTTCCTGGCATATAATATATAAAAAATGCAGATGCTTTTATTTTGGAAATGAAGATAATAGTATTTATCATTCCAAATTTCTGAACACTATCAATCAATCTTAACTGAATATTAAGTCATCAAACCATTAACTATAGTGAATATAGTAAGGTAAAACAGCTTTATATGAATGGATAGTTTATTATGCAGTCGGCATTGTGCTAAGCCATGATGATACATTTCTTCTTAATGAGTACAAAGACCATCCATCCATAGTAACCATTTTCTGTGTTACAGGTGAAGAAACTGAGCCCCAGAAAGTAAAATAATTTGGAAAATGTCACATTTCATTAAGAAAATCCAGGGAGAAAGAAAAAAATTCACCAACCAGACAAGTATAAAAGTGTCTCCCTGATTTAAAGGCATATGTGTGGGACCACTACACACAGCGCCCATTGTCTCAGATCACACGCCTACTCCTGTAACTTCATCCTTCACCCATTCCCAGAGAGCCTGGTTCATGATAGCCAAGGAGCTCAAAGACACCATAGTCCTTGGTCTAGCACGTGTTTCTTCTTTTAGACCTCATCTGTCTCCTAGAAAATCTTAAGGTACAGGGATTTCATTCTCCAAGCCTGTCTTCATATGGCAACTTTGGTTCTGGGGTTACATCAACTCATCTGCTAGTTATTCCTGCCACTGTTCTTAGTCTCTTCAAAACAGCTTCAGAGTCAGAAATGGCACCCGCAGGCCAAATGGAACCTGCCTGATCCTGGGGTTTGGACCACCTGGTACTTGAAGGGGAAAAAAGTAATAACCTAATTATTGCCACCACCTGCCTGGCATCACTGTTGCATTCCTGTCTCTTGCCAGGTGTAGTGCTGGCAGGCTTGGATCAATTAGCAATTGTAACTGAAGTTGAATGCAATTAATTACATAACTTTAAGCTGTTCAACTTTAATACCCTGAAATCACTGCACAAGACTGGTTTTTAATGAAGTATTGCTGCAAACAAAAGAACAGAGTCATGAATAAATCCTCTGGACGTTTTCTCTTCAGAGTTGGACTCTGCTCAAGATCTGGTTAACTTCTTCAGATCTGACCCCATTTGTTTTCCTATTATCACTGAAAGGACTCATTAATTTTCAACTTGTGGCCCCCAAAAGTACAAGCTCTTTTTCTAAGATCCTAAAGGAAGATGATTTACTTCTCCTGTCCACTACACTGTGACAGGAGCTTTGCAAGACCCACAGATTGGCACGGGGTCTGACCTATGAGATTACAGTTGCCAGGCATGGATTACATGGAGTCCTGGCTCAGATCTTAAATAAGACTTAAGTGATAGCCCCCTCCACTTCCTTTTCCTCATCTATAAAATAAGGATAACATCAGTGCTGGGAAAGTTGGGAGAGCATCCAGTGTCTGGAACGAATGCTGACTACTACTGTACTGTTGCTCTCTGCTAACACTGGCAGAGGTCAAGAGTTTGTCAAGACTTCTTAGGCTCCTCCTTTGCACAAGTGATCAGGCACTTCTGTGTTATACAGCTAATCATGAGTTAGGACTGGGAGTCTGTGTGATATGGGTTCTCATCATGAATTTCACCTAATGTAGAGTATGTCTGAGGAGAACTAGAATGATTTCTCCCAGTTTCATCTTAAAATTGGGAGAAAACTTGTGATCCTCCTTCCTCTATCTCCTTCAGGAAATCCTACCAGTGTGCACTAACACAACCACCAGTTAAGTTTATTTATTACTTCAAGTTAAATTTCCCTCACAAATGTATAGAATTAGAAAAGCTCATCCTGGGTGTGCTAATTCAGACCCAGAAAGAGGCACATGGCATGTATTCACTTATAACTGGATTTTAGCCATATAGTACAGGATAACTATCCTGCAACCAACAGACCAAAAGAAACAGGAACATGGACTTTGTTACCTGTTATTGGGACACTTTGCCCTAGTGGAGCTACCATGTAGGCCACCAGTGTAAGAGGAAGTTCTTAGCCCTCATATGACTGATGAACTGAGGGGGGATGAGAAGTGGGGGGACCTGACACCAGAGGAATAGGATAGGTGGGAGAGGGGATAGAGAATGGGAGGGTGGGACTGAGAAGGATGGAGGGGGCTGTGAGAGAGATGTAACGTAAAGTAATTAATTTTAAAAATCAGGAGAAAACATGACTACCCCCACAGTGTCAGCTTGATAAATTGTAAGAAGGCATGTAATTAATATAATCAATACATGTCAACATTTGTTTATTATATGGCAGTTCATTGTTATAGGGCTTTTTTTTTTCATTGACAACCCCTCTCCTATTTTTATTGCACAGTGGTCATCAAGCCCTTCTACACTTTTTGCTCCAGAATTTTGGGGGCACAGAAAATAGAGATTAAATATTCTGGGTTCATTGGATAGATAATATAAGAAGTGTGGGATGTGTTTAGTGTGTGTGTGTGTGTGTGTGCACGTGCGTGTGCATGTGCGTGTTTAGTGTGTATATATTTAGTGTGTGTGTGAGTGTGTATTTCGTGTGTGTGTTTAGTGTGTGTGTGCATCCATGTGCCATGGCTGAGGCAAGTAGAATTATGTAGAAATAAATTTTGGAGAGAGTCGAAAGAACTACTCCTCTTCCTACCACCTCAGGACAAGACAACCAAATCAGTCTTCAGGTACCCAGAGAAGGAAAACCACATGGGTTCACTGGTAAATCCCAGAGCAGGAGGGGATGAGAAGAGACATATATGAGCCTCAAGGAAGCAGCACAAGTTTGGAAGACATGGTACAAGGATGGATAGCTACAGACATAATAATTTATACAGAAACACGATATAGTCTAACTAAACTCTTGAGGTTGTACAATAACCTAAAAGCCAAAGGAAGCCCAGGAATGATTATATGATTATAGTAGGAGTTGGCTGAATGTTCACATAACACATTTCTTTCCTTTGGGAACTCATGGAATCCCATGTAACAACGCAGCTTGCAGTAGGTTGTGGTCAATGAAGAGCCTCATAACTGGTCTCAGTGTCAAGCACAAATAACATCAGGTGCTGGGCTGTGAGTGGGTTTTCTATATCAACTTCTCCTCATCCAAGGCTCAGGGAACTTTTCCAAGGAGGGAACAAAGAATGTAAGACCCAGTGCATCATGAAGAGTGCTCCGAAAGGCCAACATCTAGATATGACATGCCTGTTGCAAGTATCAACTAACATCAGCTGCAGTTTCCTGCACAAGATCTTCATAGTAAGATGGAACAGGTTAAACATTCAGTATGGCTGGAAGAACTCTGGAGCAAAGGGTTTAATGGCATTTGGTAAACTGCTGAGGAAGAGAGAGGCACTCTCCTTTAAGGCTGTGCACACTGGTAGTTTGTACATGCCCTAGTGGATGGCTGTATATGCATGTAGGTAGGGGCAGCACTAACTGAACTCGGGGATTACAAATAACAATAAAAAAGGCATGAAATTGGGAGAGAGACAGGATGGGGCATACCATGAGAAACATGACTAATATACATTGTATATATTTCTGAAAGCTTCAATGAATAAAAATATTTATAATAATAGAAACAAATGAAAAAGAATTATATGGCATGTATTAGATGAGCTAGAATTAATCACTCTTAGTATCAAGTGGCTGACATAAATTTTTCATATCTAAAATTGAAAAGCTAGAAAACAAAAGCAAGTAGACTTGAGGTAAATAATGAACATAAAGTGAGTCACAGTTAGGTCTATGAATGGGTTTCTTGGAAAGTGGATTTTCCATGTAGCTATCCAAGCAATACTAATCTCAAAAGCACATGTTCTCACCCTGGGTTGCTGCAGTGACTAATTCAGAGGAGCCATGTGGCAGGGCTCTCTTGCTCAAGGAATATGTCAACATTGGAATGTTGTCCCTTAGCCATGAGAATGCCATAGCATCATCAGATTGACATATGAATCTTAACCGCCCTATGGAGGTCTGTCTGAAAATACAGGTGATGCTAATAAGCCTACAGGTGTAAAATAAATAAAACATGAACAAAGAAAATAAAGCAGCCTTTGAGAGATTTATTCTAAAGCTTTTCAAGGGTATAGAGGAGCTTTTCAACTTAAACTCAATGAGTCCTTATTTATCCACCTCCTCCTGCTTTCTCAACAAAACACCATTCTCTCCAGTCCTTCATCTTTCTACTTGGTTCCTAACCGTGACCTTCCTGCTTTCCAACTACAGCAGCTTCTAAATGGCCCTTGAAAGTGTCCTGTGACACGTCCTAAACCACTTTATTCATTTCAGTAATTTGAAGCATGTTGGAAACAAACACCATCAGAACACTAATTGGGTCTGATGTGAATAGGTTGGTATTGATCTATGTACAGGCGCAGCTGGCACACAACTACATCACATTATATTGGGCACCATTTAAAATATTTGCTGAGAAAATTTTACTCAACTTAGCCATCAAGGGGGAAATGACTGCTGATCTGAGAGCATAGAAAATGGCTCATTTGATGTAAGGATGGACCAGAAGGACATCCCTTGATTTATCTATCCAATATCCAATCTCCTTACTTGTAGAGTTAAGATCCAGCCTTTCTTTGGAAACCAAGCTCCCTTTCCCCATCCTCTGTATAGAAAATGAGTGGTTGATTCTCATCTTTTTGAAATATTGGCCCTTGTGATTGGGAAGTGTAATCTGGGAGGATATGCTCCTAGCATTAGTGAGAGCCTCCTATTCACCACTTTGGAAGTAGCTACTTAGACTAAACTTAATATCAAAAGAAAAGTGAGGTAAAACATGAAGGGGAGAGAAAGGCATGTGATGTAGCTATATGTTACATAAGCAAATAAACTGCCTTTAATGCTTCAGCCAGTTTGAGCTGGCATCTCTGAAAACACCAGGTGTTACGTCAGGAGGCTGAATCTGACAGACAGCACTAGAAGCAAATCTACACAAAATGCTCTGAAGTTTGTACAACAGCTACTACACATAAAGGCAGTTAATGGTGACAGGTGTAGAAGGAATGATTGGAATCTTCGTACACTAGGAAACTCTGGGTGGCATCATGATAGGAAGGGTGGCTATTAGAGATAGCCATCTCAGGTTTAAATCACAGAGGTCCCATTTGCCAAGTGAGCCTTCATGTCAGTGAGTCACTTAGCTTCCTTAGTTTTTAAATTCTGAGTATATAAAATGAGGAAAGTCACGCCAATGCCACTGAATGATACTGCAGACTCCACATGTTGAAGAGCATGCTGGGCATAAGTTCACATCCTCCCAAAGTAGAACAGTTATTGTTGTTGTCTATAAGGTATAAGTAGAGTTTGGTAGAAAAAGTGCATAAGTCATTTAATGTTTTATGGGAAAAACCAGAAACAACCCAATTCATCTATTTCAACTGACGAGAAAGAAAGAAGAAAATGGAAAGTTAAAAAGGAAGCCATCTGCTGACCTGGTAAGACCGTATTTCCAAGATGGAACCTCACAACCTCTGTTGACTTCTCTCTTGGACACAAGAGTCTATGAGCACCCTCCATGGCTATGATGGCAGGAAGAACTTCCCAAGCCTCATTGTGTAATGATTTGCCTTTGTTGACATAAGAGTTGGCAAAAAAAAAAAAACATTTTACAATTTTCTTTTTCCTAACTGCCCTGGGCTTTGACTGATAAAGCAGTGATTTACAGCAATATCTGAGAAGGCAACTTGAATATGTGTTTACAGGAAAATCACCAGGCTTCTTGTTTAGATGAACCCTATTTTTAACCAATCCCCCACCGTCTGAGTGTGGTAATTAAACAGAGGAACGTATAAAACACAGAAAGTACAAACCAAAAGCTAGGATCATTTGGCGTTGTATCTTGGGTAACTGCAGGTGTGTGTTAATGGATTACATGGCTGGTAAAATAAAATTAAAGGCAGCTGTGTGTGTTTACAAAACTGCATCTGAAAATTACAGGTGTCTGTAGCATCCATAATTCATCCATAATTGACAATTTTCATATTACTGTATAAAGAAGCAAGTCATGTGGATGATTGCAGCATTTGCCTCTCGGCGCTAGAGACCTTCCTCTGGTGCTGGAACCTATGCAGCATCTCAAACGAAATAAACTCAGCTTTTCAGGAAATGTCCTCAAGAAAGAAGCGGCTGCAGGTGACCGAGCTTGCAGCTCCAGCCCCACAGCTCCAGCTTTTCTGGCAATAGAGAAACCAGCATGCACCCACGCTCTACAAATACACAATCTTTGTCTGCTGTTCACACCCTGATATAAATCTAGAATACTCAGTCAAGTTCCTTGAAGCCCCCATACCTCAGATTCATCTTCCACTAGGTGGGATAACAACACTGACTAAAACGTGGGTTTGTTCTAGTTTAATAGTTAAGATTATTGACTTAAATGGCAGAAAGTACTTACTGAATATTTATTAATAACTGAAAGCATTAATTTCCTTAACCATAAAGTGAGGGGAATGTGTGGCTTAGCACATATGATTGCCAGGAGGGTCTAGTGCCAGAACGCATCCTGAATGCTTAGCTGACTCGGGCACATGAACCTTCCATAGTCCAGTTTACTCCTAGGATGGCCATGCCTCAAATGACACAAGAAACGAACATTGCTGCTTTTAAAAGAGCAGTTTGTTTCCAAATTTCATCTTGGGCTTACTTTATTTGAAAGACTCTTTTACATTTGGGTACCTAGGTTTGGATTTTTATCATGCATCTTGGACCTGAACCATTTAATAGTGATTAAAAAATAATAATCCATGGCATAAAGGGCTGCCCTGTGCATGGGAATGAGACCCCTGTGCTTTTCCTCAATGACAAGGCTGGACTTCTTGGTGGCTTAGTAAGGAAGAATTGGGAGCTACTTTAGAGAGGTGATGGAGTTGGAAGGAAAACCGAACACAGCAGGGGCTGTGAGCAAGTGAGCAGAGAAGAAACAGGATACAGGACACTATTCTGAAATCTCTGAGATACTATCAACAACTGGCTTTCTTTTTAAAAAAAATATTAGTTTATTTATTTATTGCTTCAGGTTATATCTCCATCATATTGTCCTCTTTTCCCCCTTAACAGCCCTGCCCTCCCACCTTCTACTCCCTAACCCTTCCATCCCACTCCTCTGGAGTAGAGTGTCCCTATATAACAGTCCCCCACCCCAGTTCAGAAGTCATATGAGGGCCAAGAACCTCCTCATACACTGGGGGCCTACAAGGCAGCACCACCAGGGCAAAGTGTCTAATTGACAGGAAAAAAAAGTCTATGTTCCTGTTCCCTTTGGTGCATTGTTTATAGTGTAGTTATCCTGTACTATATGGCTAAAATCCAATTATAAGTGAATAAATGCCATGTGCATCCTTCTGGGTCTGGGTTAGCTCACTCAACATGAGTTTCTCTAGTTCCATCCATTTGGCTGCAAATTGCATAATTTCATTGTTTCTGATAGCTGAGTAATATTCCATTGTGTAGATGTACCACAGTTTTTTAGTTAATAGGGAACCCTATTGGTAGAACACATCCATTCAAAATGCTGTAATAGATTGAACAAATAAGCTCCTGGGAGAGTCCACTCCTGTGACCATCAGAGGTCATGCTTTTAACCAGTACCGAGCAAATGTGAAGAACAGTATACTGCCATTGTGGGCACAACCCATCAGTAAAAAGAAAATAAAAAGAAATCTCTAAGAGAGACAAAAGAGTTTTTAAAAGGATCTTAAACCAGTTAACAAACTTTCCTTGCCTTTTCCCAAACAGAACCAATCACGCCCAGACAGTGGGCAAAGGCCAAATACAAAAACAGAGGCAGAAACAATGCCCTGATTCATTATTTCTAATTTCTATGTGTACAAATGTGGTCAACAACTTACTTAACTCTAGATATTTTTGTTTCAAAGTAAGATTGTCTCTCAACATCTTAAATGCAATTGGAATGCTATTTTACCAATGGTTTTTAAGTTGTTTTCTTTTCACATGCCACAGTAAGTTTTTACATAAGGTGTAAACACTAGGCAAAGCAGGTGTAGCCCTACTCTTTTCATAAAGAACTGGGCACTTCATTCACAAAGAACTGGCCATGTGGACAAATAAAATATCTATATATCAAGTCTATCATTAGGTGGGTGGAAAGAGCCAAGAATGGCCTCAGTTGAGAAATAGCTATAAAAATATCTGTCTTCAAAGAGTTCACATGTTTCATTGAAACTTCCACTGATCAGAGTCAAGAGTGGTCACAGATGGTCATGAATTCAATAACATTAGTTCTGAGGGTGTTGTTTACTGTTTTATGTTTGGATCCATTAACTATGGCTACAGATGGAGACGGAGGAGAGGTCCAGTAATGTGCTTTACTACATAGCAATCCCCCAACCTACAGCATCTTAATGTCAAGTTTTAGAGCCTTATATGATATGACAATGATACCCATTGAGTAGAAACTCTGCTTAGGGTGGTGAATGTTAATCATTTCCTGGATGCTGAACAATAGTAGTGAGTTCCAATTCTCAGTCACCCCTGTTGTTGTGAGACTAAGTCTCAACAATGGACTGTGCTGATGCTATTTCTGGATATGAGTATTCAGTGAGATCTAGGGAATGTTTAATACTTTGGTATAAAATAGGCTATGTATATGATGAGTTTGCCTCATGAGTACAAGTTTTCCTGGCATGTTTAAGGTAGGCTTGATCCAGTTGTGCTCTTTGGAAGGTTGAGTGCATAGAGTGAACTTTCCACCTAATGGTGTTTTCAATTTACTGTGGGTTTTATCAACTTAGGTTAAGAAGGGTTCATATTCACAGCTTCTCAATATGGGAGGCATTCCATGCTACACAGATATACTTGGGAAGAACACTAGGGCTGGGAGGGTCACAAGTGAGAATACAACAGAAAGATGTTTCAGGACAACGAGCTCCAGAGTTTTATTAGATTTCCTTAGGAATGTACAGCAGGATCAACAGTTTAAGGTTGTCTGATTTAATTTTTTCAAGTTTCTATACATCATAGAGATGGAACCCAGTTGCCAATACTTGACCATTGCAGAGGTTACTGTTTCGAAGACATCCGAGCCAGGTGGTGCAAGTACATCTTCATACTTGTTAGTCTGCAAATTGAAAATCCGTTCCTGAGAACTATCTGGCCCATGGGAAGCAGCCACCCCCATCTAGGTTTCTTAAAGATACCAAAACATCAGAGTACAGCTTTTTAAAACTCTGTATGAGGAGCATTTAAAAGTTCTTATAATTTCTGTTCATTTTGTTTCAGCTGTGTCCCCACATTCTTAGGTTGGTTTCAATAATTTTAAGTCTGTTTAAATAATAAATATAGAATATGAATAGTCCTACCCCTTCATAAAATCAACAAGTCCCCATAACAATAATAATAATAATAATAATATGTTAGAGCAGATGAACTATTTCAATTGGAGGATCTTCCCCAAATTCTGCGACTATTTCTTTTCATGATGTCAGCCACCTCAGCGACATCCCAGGGTCAAGTGCCTTCAATCTTCCCCATGGGACTGTAATCTGGTCTAAAGATACATGGAGATTTCAGAGGGAATTTATACCATAAACCTTGTAAAGCATGCTCTTGTTCTTATTCTGCTTCAGTTGTTTCAAGGTAGGATTTAGAATCTTTTTTGACATATTCATACATCAAGTGGGAAGATACCATACCAACATAGAGAATCATCGTTTCTATGTTTGCCAAACTTAATCTATAAGAGTCGATGCTCAGATCAACCCCCTTCCCAATATCTTTCCAAATTTTCATCATCCCAGCTTTGAGGAAACCTTTCCAATATGTCCTGAGAAGGTCCATGTGTAGCACCTCTTCAATACTCCCCTGAAGAGCCATAAAATCCAGGAGTGTCACGGTGTGTGTACCTACACTAACAGCCAGCAAAGTGGTCTATATGGTTCATGGTGTCTCTTAGAGTTGTGTAAACCGAGAAATATTTTCTAAATCCATGTCATACTACGTGAAAAGTAAAAACTTATATAGGTTTTGTCAAAGCACTTTAACAAATGCTATTTCATCGTTAATAGTTAACAAGCTAGGCAATTGATAGCATATTGTCACCATGCCAACTCTCTAACATGTTTATTATCATCCCGTCTTCCAATTAGGAAATAGAGTTTTCTGTGGGTTGATGAAACATTTTATACTTAAGCTCAGGGTCAAAGGTCAGGGAGGAAAAATACCAGGAGTTGGGATTTGATATAAAATCTAATTACAGTGACTGTGGTTTTCACATAGAAAACTAGGTTAAAAATTTTCTTGGTAGACAAAGTAGAAAATTAAAGGTAACTTGGAGACAATATTTCAAGAGAGATTAATGTAAAATGTGTGGTCAGAATGTGTTCTTAGTAAATACATTTTTGTTTTCCCGATTTGAAACAAATACTGCCTAAACAGATAAGATGAAACAAACATGTGTGTTTCCACCATGAAATACATATTAGGGCTTTAAGAATAAAAGATGAGTCAGGCCTCTCTTGGCCAGACCAGCCTCACAGGCAGCAGATAGCAAATGAGAAGGCTTATGGGAATAAGGTGATAAAACAACAATAACAAAATTTAGGAAATGCCTTCCAAGAATTTTTCACACCCCAGCAGACACTTGCTTCTAACAAATGGTCGATTCTGGAACCTAGGAGCAAAGAAAGTTATTTTTCTATAGCCCTGAAATTTGATTTTTCCCCCCTTCAAAAAAAGTGTTTCTGCCAAGTTTTCTCAAAAACAAAAAAGACCTTTAAAAAACCAGAGTCCTCTGGCTTCTGGTGACACAGAGAGCATGCCGGGGGTGAGCTGCCTACACGGCACAATTTTTAGCTCTACAGACAGTTAAAGAGACAGAGAGGAACTGGGCTGGGTTATGTATTTAAACGTGGTATAGAATTCAAGGGACATACAGGCTCTTGAGAGACCTCTTAGTCCATCCCTCTGTCTCTAAGAATAACTCATCTTCTCAATCATCACTTCTCTGAACCCTCAGAGAATAAAATTCATCCCACTTTAGAGAACATTGGGAAACAAGTTTTCCTATGGACTAAGGCCAGAAATCATTTCTCCAACTTCATTGTAAACCCCTACCTTTAATCTTAGCTTAGCTCGGTGCTTCACAATGTGGAGTGAGTCTCCTTCATTACACCCATCCTGGGGACAATGCAGGAAGGGTCTTCTTTGTTATAATTGTAACACGGATATTACTCCTGCCACTAAGGTGGTTTATTCCAAGGATGATGAAATGGTGGTTATAGACCTCACAAGAAGGAGTCATCTGGCCCAAGGTTTAATATTTTCCAATGGTCATAGTGCTAGCAGAGTTGGAAGGAGGGTAAACAATGCGGAGCTTATGCAATAAGGGTCTGACTATTCTGAGAATAAATTTCTTTTAATTCAGGAACACATTCCTTCATAGCCTACTAGAGAAGCTTTTATTATAAATTTTAATTTATTTTCATTTCATGTGTATGAGTGTTATGCCTCATGGATGTGTGCGCACGACATGTGTGTAGTGCTTATGGAAACCAGAGAGGGTAGCATATCACCTGGAACTGGAGTTACAGGTGGTTGTGAGACTCCATGTGGGTGCTGGAAATTGAATCTGAGTCTCCCAGGAGAGTAGCCAGTGTTCATAACTGCTGAGCCATCTCTCTAGTCCCTGAAAACCCTTTTTAAATAATGAGATAGACTAATCAGATCATCTTGGAAGCTGGTAAAATCACATATTGCTAATCCTTAATTCTTCAGAGCCTAACATGGGGAATAACATACAATAAATAAAAAACACAGATTTTAAACATCTCTATATGAAAATTTAACTAGCCCAATTTTATCAAAGATTTTCTTTCATAAATTTTGATCATGAGCTTGAGATTGTCTGTGTTAGAATTGCATCTCATCCTGTGTACTTAGTATTGTTGGAGTGCCCAAGGGAGACAGCTCAAAGAGCTGCATGGTCTTTCTGAGCAGCTTCATCCAGAGACTCTGTGGCTATAAATGGAACTTAGCATTATAGATAGAGATATACAAAGACTTCACAGATTTTTTTGTTAGGGGTGATTTCCCAAGTGAGTGTCGATGTAAAATTCACAGGACTGGATTCTCCTAACTGTGCATTTTCTCTGCTTTCCGTGGGGCAGCCCTGTCAAGTCATGTGCAGGTCCACTCTGTGGAAGACAACCACTCTGGGAAGGATGTCTGAAAGCAAATGCAAGCTAGGCGATTCATGACCTGGGGTATATTTAAAGTGTTTTTATAAAGCTACCAAGCACCGTCATCATAGACACAACCCATTTCTGTCTTAACAGGAGCATCTTTAGCCCATCCTGTTAGAGTAGGAGGCTTTGCCAACTTCCTTTAGACTTTAATTGATAACACACAAATCTGTTGCCACAGATGGTTGGGTGGGCAGCATCTGAAGCTGAGGTCTGGAGAAAGGCTTCCCACCCCCAAGCAAATGCCAGAATGTTCAAGTCACGTCAATGTACAGTGCACCATGGAAACCAAATTAAGGATAGAGCTATGGGTACCACACTACGGAATAAGGAGTCTGAATGTAAAGTGTCCTTGTATGAAGAATGTCAGCGGTTCCCAGACAGACTTTCTATCACATGCAAGTGAAAACGCATGACTTAGAATCCCAGATTTACTCTCTAGTAGCTGGGATAATACCTTGGGCAACTTATTTAATTTTAACAGGTTCTAATCCCCCCAAAGAGATAAATAGATATTAACATTATCTTTTAAAAAATGAAATAGAAAAAAAACCCTCCATTAATTGTTAGTGCTTCCAAGTGTATGAAGCAAAACTCTTGTGGAGACGACTCTGTTTCCTTTCTCTCCACAATATGACAATGAGATCCAGTTATTATTCCAGAAACTTGGAAACCTCAGGTTCTTCAGGGACTCTGTAGAGTTTCATCATGGCAAAAGGTAAAGTGACCGAGGTATAAAAGACCTGAGTTGGAATAAAATTTACTGAGCTGGTCCTTTTTGGTGACAAGTAACTGAAAATCAACTCCAACTATCTTAAGGAATAATAAGGAAAACATCTGTGCACCCTTATTAATCACAGATGAGATACCCAACGAGTTGTCTCAATGAGGGAGAATCTAGGACTCAAAATAAGTTATCACAGACTGGCCTCTTTGCCTGGTTTCCTTTTGTGTGGGCCGCATTCTTTATCAGAGCTTCCTGTAGAGGCAGTTTCAAGGCCAGCCAGCAGAAGAGTCAGTTTCAAGGCCAGCCAACACACATCCTTTGACTTTCTAAGCCAACTGACCAAAGAGATTCCCCCAAACACTTGAGAAATCAGAAGTTATTCTCTTTTGCTCACACCTTGGTCATGTGTCTCCTCTTGCCATCAGACCAAACTTGAGCCCAGCTGATGAAATGGCAAGGAATTAACCAAAAGCCAACAGAATAGATGTTAGTCAGACAGTCTTCTCTGTTGTCTTGCTCGGCTTTCAAATTCCCTTTGTTAATAAAAGTCCTTGCAACTTCCTTCCTTCCTTCCTTCCTTCCTTCCTTCCTTCCTTCCTTCCTTCCTTCCTTCCTTCTTTCCTTCCTTCCTTCCTTCCTTCCTTCCTTCCTTCCTTCCTTCTTTCCTTCCTTCCTGTCATATGTTATGGGTGTTTCCAAAACTGAATTGAGCATGGGTTGAAAATGAGAGGAGAGTGGGAAGGACTGGACTGTAAAAGGTGCTTTTGTGAATTCATTAAAAGCATGCCCACCTCAGGACATGTAATGTCACCTGTCTGTCAAGCAAATGTTTGGCAACCTGAGGAACTGGAATCTTATGAACTACTCGTGGACACTAACCTTTGTCTCTCTTTTATTTGTCCAGACTCTACATCTATGGCTGTTAGAGCAAGAAGGAAAGAACAGCCTGGGTACAACATTCTAAGCATCAATCCAGGGTCAGCTAACTCCATGGACAAATGGAATCTAACCTAGGATACTTCAGCCATTTCTATCTCTAGAGTAGACTCGGTGAATGTCTACATAAGCCTGCTGAGGGGCTTTTAAGGAAAGTAAGTCAGCATATTCATAGTTCTGTAGTATAGGTTTTAGGAAGCAGCACAGAAAAAGGGCTACATGTTTAGGCTTTATGGTACATTTAGTGGGGAAACCCCAGAAAAAAATTGTTTAACTGTCATGAGAGGATTTGCTGTACTATAAACTAGAGGTAGTGGTTATACTGAGTGCTGCTGACAGCCTCTAGGTGCTATATATTTATCTATTTATAGTGTATGAGGAATGTGTGTGTGTGTGTGTGTGTGTGTGTGTGTGTGTGTGTGTGTGTGT
>CAJQZJ010001896.1:12397376-12417370 GCA_907164525.1 Lophiomys imhausi
GTGTGTGTGTGTGTGTGTGTGTGTGTGTGTGTGTGTGTGTGTGTGTGAAAGTAAGGGAACAACTTTATGGCATTGGTTCCCTCCTACATTTATGTGAGTTCCAGAACTCAGGTCTCCAGGCATGTGCAGCAAATGCCTTGAGCAGCTGAGTCACCTCACTGACCCTCAAATCCTTTACATACATAAAGATCATCTCAAATCATTTCATGCCCTCAATATGAGAAAGAATATTACTTGAGTGGAAAATGTAGGAGTTTAATCTGGAAGGGCTTTTTGAAAGAGGAAGTGCTGTTCAGAGCTACATCTGAGAACATGATCCCTTTCTTCCAAGTGTGAGGCAGGACATATTTCTGCACAGAGAGTGAAGAATGGCACTCATTCCCAAGGATATGCATTGACAAATCAAAGTCAGTAGTCAATGAAAAGTGTAACCATCACCAGATTACCTCCCATCTGAGCTGAGTGTGGATGGCTGCTAGGATAGGCTCTTGTGGGACCACTTTTCATCCTTTCTACTAGATGTTACTCACTATAGTTTGGGATGCAAGACTGAATCTAAGCCATAGCAACCGTAGGTATATCAACTTGGGTGGGGCCTTGCATTGATGTAGTAAATATTTTAAAATTTAAATGCATCATCTCAGGCAATCATGACAACTCCTCCATTACTGAAGAACTATTATCCCAACTTTTCAGGGAAAATACCAAGTACCATTGAGGAACTTGACACAAAATTGTAAACAGGCAAGGAGCAGTGGAGATAACCCCCAATGAAGAGTTGTATTCTTCAGTGCAATATCTTCTATTTTCCATGTTGCTGTGGGTTGAAATACAGCACTATGTGGGTCCAGATAAACCAGATGAGGCTTTCTATTGACTGGAAGTAATTCCTATACCAGACTCAATGTAAGTATAAAACCCAGAAGTAATGGAATGGAATGAGTTCAACTTTTCCATGATCTCAGGATGCCCAAGTCATGTGGGGGGAAAGTTGAAGGACAATAAATCTTTTTATTCTATAAAAGGATGCAATCAAAATTTCTTGGTTACAGTAAGCAAACCATACATTAGTTTTTTTTTCTTTAAAGAAGGAAATGAAAAAACAAATGGCCACAGACTGTCTTTATCATAACAGGACTCACTGTGCCGACAGTGAATCAATATTTCCTCATAATGTTACTTGTTTCCCACTGAATTCCTGGCAGTGTCTACAGGGGAAAGAAGTACTTACAGCACATTATTACTTTGGTGTTTGGTGGGGAATTATTCATCCCCCATATATTATTGAAACTGTGTTCACTTTACCGAATCTATTCCCAACTCTAACTTCCGTGGTGTGTATTTCTCATCTTGCTGCTATTTAAATGCACAATTAATTTCTAATTGACCTGGCATTTAGTATATCAATATTTGCATGAGTTAACAAACAAATACTGTCTTTTAAGTGATAGCTATAACAATGCATCAGAAATACCATTGGAATTCCTTAACAATTAAAACGCAGTAATGACTCCCAGAATTTTAAAGGTTTAATCCCTGCCAATCACAAAATACAGTACTTGCTCTGTGTGGCCACACTTAAAGGCAGTAACTCACAAACAAGAGGCACTGTGGCATATTGGTTCATAGAATTGTCTCTCATCATGGAAGCCAGTTCTTAATAATGATACATGAGGAAGGTGACTACCCATGTGACTGAATCCACACTGAGTACTAGATGCTTTGCACTGGCATTTTCACATGCTTGGCTCAGGAGTAAGAAGTTCCTGTCAGACACATGAGGAAACAGTAGCACAGTGTCCTGTGTTCCATCAGGGCATAAGGGGTTCCACTCCAACTCCAAAGTGTAGTTTTAGTAAGCACCACTCTCTCTGTTCGTTGATACTATATGAACACAAACCTTGGCAATAGACTTTTTATGTTATTTTAACACAGAAGCCAATATATCCACATAACGCTGCCTCTATTATGTCCACATGATGTCCATAGTGAGGGTCATGAGCCTTGGAGAAGAGGGGTGGCAATTTTGCAACATTGGCTGATAAGTTCTTCAGCCCACAAATAAATATCAAATCTATTCTTAATCCAGAGGACACTGTCTTTACATGGCTAAAGGAGGTTACAAAGATAAAAAAGAACACTTGGATTCTCTGCTATGTAACACTTTTTATGACCCTTAAGTAGTAGGTGACATCTGGGGCTAGTCAATACATTGAGCATTTGCAGATATATTCATTAGACAATTTCAAGGTCTTAACCTTAAATTTTATTACATTCATTTATTACTTCAAGTTACATCTCAATCACAGCCCCTTCTCTACCCTTCTTGGTCCCACCCTCCCACCCTCTACTCCCTCTCCCACCTATCCTACTCCTCCGGTGTGGTGTGCCTCCACATCTCAGCCCCCTCAGATCATTAGTCATATAATGGCTAAGAGCTTCCTCTTGCACCGGGGGCCTACATGGTAGCTCCACTAGGGCAAAGTGTCCCACTAACAGGTAACAAAATCTGTGTTCCTGCTTCTTTCAGTCTGTTGGTTGTAGGATAGTTATCCTGTACTAAATAACTAAAATCCAGTTATAAGTGAATAGATGTCATGTGCATCTTTCTGGGTCTGGGTTAGCTCACGCAGGATGAGCTTTTCTAGTTCCATCCATTCGGCAACAAATTGTATGATTTCCTTGCTTCTAATAGCTGAGCAGTATTCCATTGTGTAAATGTACCATAGTTGGTTTTTGTGGTTTGTTTGTTTGTTGTTTTTTTATCCATTCTTTGGTTGAGGAACATCTGGGTTGTTTCCATTTTCTTGTTATTACAAATAAAGTTGTTATAAACATAGTTGAGGAGATGTCCTGGTAGTTTGGTGAGGAATCTTCTGGATGTATGCCCAGGAGTGGAATGGCTGGGATTAACTCTAGTTTTTCCAAGGTAAATAATATGTTCATTGAATCTACTTTGTTTTCCACTTTACTAACTAAGATTAGTATATATGGGGTTTGACCAGTTAAACACTTACTTCTCAAGCATGGGACTTTAGTGTGCTCCCCAGAACTCACATAAAGCTAGCTATGATGGTGTGTGCTTGTTAGTCCACTGATGACGGAATGGGAAGTAAAGACTGGTAGAACCCTGGAGCTTACTGACCTGCTAGCCTAGCCTACTTGGTGAAGCCCCAGGTCAGTGAGAGACTCTGCCTCAAATACTAAGTGGAAGGCACCTGAGGAACAACACCTGAGGTTGTCGTCTGACTTCTTCATATATGTGCATGCACATGTCCACATGCACACCCTCACCCACACGTGCAGCCCTACACACACACACACACACACACACACACACACACACACACAAACAAAGATAAGGATATGTATTATCAGCTGGAATATTTGACAATAAGAAAAATGCTTTGAAAAAGGTAATTATAGAGGACTAAGAAATGTATTTGGGCTTCTTTAGTCCATTAGTACCAGCAAAACCATTACTATATCTTGCCAAAAAAAAAAAAAATCACAGCTTCTGTTTTCTCTCAATAGTTTATAGGGGAAAGTACCAAGCATAAGTGGCAGGTAGATATGAAGATGATCTTTCTGTACCTTTCCTTACACACCTGCCATGATTTAGTGTTTATATTCTCACTTTCTGGCCACAGCTGGCCAACATAGCTAACAGGTCCAAGGGTGACCCCACCAAGGTCGGCAGCTTGTGTGACTGTCATCCTTCATCCTTCTCATTCTCTACACCATTGAAGCAAAAGGCAAGATCTCAAAGTATAAAAATCACCAAAGCCACCAGAGTACTTGTCTAGAGTAGGAACCTAACAAGTTTCTAGAACTTTCTACTTTGCAATATGCACCTGTCCTCTACTACAGTTTTCACTTACAAGTATATCACAGCTTGCAACACACTCCCTGATTTTAAAATAAAATCTTGTCTCTGAGTATAATCTGATAGTATAAATTATTTTGAAAAGTTGAGGTACTGAAGGAAGAATGACAGGTGATGCTCTCGGAAGAAGGAAAAATCAGATCAGAGCATTTACGTGAAGTAGTCTGAAGTGACTGGAGGCTGTGGGTCTCTTTGTTGACTTTGTCTTCTTGTTCTGTTTCCAGGAAGCTCTGTATTTGCTCCTCATGAGCAAAGGAAAGATTTTGCTACAAAGAACTTCCATCTTAGACCTTGAGAAAGACATCAGATAGCCAAATATTCTGAACACACTGGACAAATAATTTTGGAGCTCTCAGCCCTCTCGGGTGAAAATTTCTGTCTTTAAAAAAATTGGATGGAGACTCTTTTCTACCCACCACATCCTCAGAACTTGAGTTTTTGATGAGCAGTCCTTAAAGAGCAGGTCGAGGGAGGCCAAAGTGTCCTTTGACATGTCACCAAATCACCTGGCCAAAACTTAAGTTACTGAGAACAGTGTTAGCTAATTGACCTAAACCATATCACAAGGAGATGCTCCCTGATGGTGTCTGCAAAGTGAATTTGGCAATTTTAAGCCTTTATTTCCACCTATATCTATTC
The DNA here is from genome assembly GCA_907164525.1 of Lophiomys imhausi. NCBI lineage: Eukaryota > Metazoa > Chordata > Mammalia > Rodentia > Muridae > Lophiomys > Lophiomys imhausi. The sequence continues at coordinate 12,401,902 of CAJQZJ010001896.1, forward strand.
AAGAAGTAAGAAATGTCAGAAAATGGGAAGAAAAGAAACACTTGACTCTTTGCCTGGTTTCTGCAACCCCTCCTTTTCTCTATGTAGGAACTCGGGCCTCTGCTTTCTACTTCCTTCCCAATGTGTATGTTAAAAAAAACAATAGAAGCACCCTGTGAAGAGGTTGCCATGGAGAATCTGCTCCAGGTAAAGAACAGTCACTATGGAAAAGTGGCATGCAACTTGTCAGCAGACATGCAGCAGCTGCCCTGCAGTGCTCATAATTCCTATCCCCCTTTATTTAAAATCAGCATGATTCTGTTGTGTTGTGAGTGTGTCTTGCTTTACAGAAGACCTGTGCCCTTACAACCTAGCTTGAAATGCAAGCCCGTTCCAAACGCACAGGTATGAAGCTACACCCAACAGAATTCTCACGGTAATGCTTTGTTCCACACCTTCTTTCTGCCTGAACATCCCATGTGGAGTTCTGGTGTGGTGCACTTCCTCCACATGGGATGAGCTTGTAAAATTCTGACTCTTGCTCTCTCCAACTGTGATGAAAATCAAAGCCCATCATCTGACATGCTCGAAAAGATCTCTCAGTCAAAAGCAGATTGTGCACACATCCATCTTCCTCGAGTCTTATCTGCTTTATTCCCTGAGAGTTAGTTATTAAGAATATGAAAGTTAAATTTAGTCCATTTGTTAGACTGCAGGCAAACTTCCTGATTTGAATGAAGGAAAGTGGAACTGCACAGGAGATACGTACACACAGCCACTACATGGTTAAAAGTGAGTGTCTTCATCATATTTGTAGTTGCTCAAATATAATAAGAAAAACTTTCCCAAAAGTTATTAATAAGTGTGTGTGTATGTCATGTGCATGTGGTTGTGTGTCATGGTACATATTTGGAGGTCTCAGTACTACATGGACTTGGACCTTCCCTTCTACCTTCCCACAAGCTCTAGAGATTTGAGCTCAGGTCATCAGGATTGTATCATCTTTACCCATCATACCATCTTGCTGGCTTTGGAGATTCTTGACAGATTTAAAGGAACGAGAAAACTAAAACTTTCATTCTATCACAGCTGTTTAAATAAATGATCTGGCAAGTCCAAATGCTGTGATCCTTAAAGGACCACCTCCAACTTTGCACATTAAAAAAAAAAATCACTGACATTTATCAACCCTCTATTACATTCCCATGCACAAAGCCAAGTCTTTTATACTTACAGTTCCATTCAATCCTCAAAACAACCTGTGAGAGATGGTCGTGTGCACGCAGAAAACACAGGCGTGGAGTTGCTTAGCAACCTGCCAAAGTTCATTCTTCTGCATAAGAGCCACCCAGCATCTGCTTCTTCTTCCACACTGCCTGGACATCAGGAAATATCAGCATTCAAGTGCAAACCTCAGCCATGCTAGACATGTGTCCCACACCACGTACTTGGATGATGCCAGGAAAGGAATTATAGACTTTCTTGGCTTCAACAAGCTACACATGTACCATAACAGATATTGTTGGGTGGTGTGGTGGTTTGAATGAGAATTCCTCCAAAGAGTCAAATGCTTGAATATGTTCTTCACAGTAGGTAACAATGCTTGGGTAGGTTTAAGAGGTGTGGCCTTGCTGGAGGAAATACATCACTGGAAACAGGTTCTAACATTTCAAAGCCATGCCATTTCCATTTTATTCTCCACTTATTTCTTGTGCTTCAAGAAGTAAATTCTCAGCTGCCATTTCCAGCCTCTATACCATCATGGACTCCTGTCCTTCTGGGTTGTAATTCTAAATAAAGTCTTTATTTTATAACTTGCCTTGGTCATGGTGTTTTATCACAGCAATAGAACAGTAACTAATAGAAATGTTTATTGTAACTCTATACTCCTCTCCTTTTTTTTTCTGGAAGATGGATGTGCCCAGCTAAATATCTACATTTGCAAATCTTGTGGAGAGATGTGCTATAACCAGTGGAATATAGTAAGAAACCAATGGGTGAAGTTTCCAGCAAAGCTTTTTACAAAGAGTCCTGTTTGGCTGTAATGTGGCCCTTTTGCCTTCTCAAAGCCTTGTTCTGTGTGCTTGGAATGTTCCATGGTGGCTGAAAGGTGAACAACTCTCATAACCATGAAGGAGTTCAGAGGGTTAAAAACAGAACATGAAGAAACCTCATGTACCGCTTCTGGTTCAAACATCATCCTACATCAGAGAAAACGTATGGGCCAGCTAAATGATGCAGGGAGGTAGAATGTGTCTGCCAAGGTTGGAGACCTGAGTTCCATTTCTGGTTTTCATGTGATGAAGATGAAGAGGACTAGCTTCAGTGCTATTGTCTCACCTCCACACATGTGCTTTGAGATTTGTGCACTCACACACAAGGACATGCTTGTGCATCTGTGCCTTCATGTGCTTGTGCATGTGTGCACATGTGTGTGCGCATGTGTGTGTGTGTGACCTGCAATTTTATTGAAGTCACCATTAGCTGGAATATCTGCTCCATAAAGTCCAAATTGGTTTCAAACAGAACTTAAGACTGTTAGAATGAGGAAGAAAAGAAATCAGGAATTCATGTCCTTGTCTTCCCCCAAATAGAACTTTCTGGAGATTCAAAGTCTACCTGTTGCCATCTTTTAATATTTCTCCAATATGACCAGGCAAACAGCATAAAGCCCACAGTTTCTTCTCTTCTCAAGCCCATAGATGTTTTCAATGTTCTGAGAAAAGTCTAACTTTCAGGACATCAGTGTTTCAAAACTGAACTCAGTTCAAACCCTTTAAGGAATTGTACTTGGGACAGATTCCAGCCGGCCACTGACACTGACTGACAGCAAGAACCAAATGTTCCTCAACCTGGTGCAAACAACCACCCAGCACTCAACATGTCACGCTAAATGACAGCAGCTAAATAAGGAGCCTTGTGGACTTTGAAATAATTACAGTTGACAGAGGAACTGCTACAGACTTCCCTTGGTATCCTGGGGTTTGATTCAAGACTTCCATGGATATTAAAGTTTGCTCTGGCTGTCAAGTCTCTTGCATAAGATCATGCAGTATTTTCATGTAACCTACATGCAATTCCTGTTAACTTTATGTTATCTCTAGTTGGTTGTGTAATATATAAATGCTATACAAATATTGTTATACTATATTGTTTATGTAATAATGACACAAAAACAAGCCTGTATATGTTCAGAACAAAAGCATGCTGTAACTATGTTCAATGCAAATGAACTTTTTTTGATATGTCTCTTGGTGGAGGTGTAAGGCCAGCTCTTAGTATGCAAAGCAGGCTGCCATCAAACATATAGCACAACTGCCTTAGCCTCACGTGTGCTGGTATTGCAGATGTGCACCACACAGGTTTTCAGGTGAATGTGTTTCAAGTTGCAGTTAGCTGATCCATCTATGATGAGGTAACCACTGTATATAACTCGGGGATCCTTTCAAATCCTTCTCTCATAAAGAACTAGAAGGCAATTTGCATCTCTTGGGGCAATCCACTCCTGCCCTTGCAGGATTTTTGTGCCCTTGCCCTCACATAACAGCACTTAATCTAGATCCTGTGACTATCTTCAGTCTCCTTTCACCCTACTTCCCAGTCTGTGTGGTCGCTTTTCCCCTTTGTACACACCATTCCAGAAAGCTTGCTTCTCTAGTCATGAGAGCTTCTCTAGAGCTACATCTCCCCCACTGGTAAGTGTGAACTCAGAGTGCTAACCTCTCTAGATTATCACACCTGATCAAGCACATGCTACTTAAGCTAAGATACCTATTATCCGCAAATATGATTGGGCTTGTCCAGCCCCTTCTTCAATCAAGCCATAAATTAATGGTTTCCCTTCCCATTATCATCATAGATATCATCCCAACTGTATCCATCCCCTATTCTGGTGCCCAACCCAAGATGCTAGGCATCCACTATGACCTTAGAGATATGTCTATGTTTGTGAAGTCCCCTTTTCTTAACTCTGTCCCATTAATTGTGTCTTGACTTAAAACTATACTTTTTACATGTACATTTATGTACATGTGGGGTAGTGTGTGGGTACACACATGGTCTTCTACTGGCCTGGAATTCACCAAGTGGGATGGGCCTGTTAGCCAGCTAACAAATTCCAAGGACCCTCTCATCTCTGCCTTCTCACTGCTGAGCTTACAAGGACAGACCATCTTGTCTGGATTTTGCATGCAGGTTCTAGGGATCACACTCCACATCTCCACAGCTCACAGAACTATCCTTTTATCTTGTGAATAATGACAAGGCTCATGGGGTTTTTCAAGGCAATTCTGTGTCCTTAACTGCCTTGATTCTCATTAGCTGGCCCAGGACATACTATCCAGTAACTGTTCTTTAACTGAAGACCGCTTGATTGCTAGTGTTGGAAGCACTGGAAGCCTATCTTCCCTGAAACCAAGGACAAGGAGCCATGATCAGAAGTCTGAAACTCGCACAGTTCAAAGAAATATTGATGTTTATCATTTTGCAAATTGGATCTAGAAATCTTAGTAGGTGTCAGCTACTGGATTAAATGTATCCATAGACTATGTCTATCAGATGAAGAGGTTCTGTAATTACTTCTAATTACAGGTGAAGAAGACGAGGCACAAAAGCTGATAATGAACCACATCCACATCCAGCATTCCAGTCCAGGCTCTGGGTCTCTAGATTTAAACTCAGATACTACATGGCAGTTATTCTAAGTCATGAGTTTTGAACACTACTGGTTGGATGAAACCCAGCTCCCTACAGAAAGGTTCACGAGCCATCCAGGCAGGAACTAAGAAATAAACAATCATTGTAAACTGAGTAGATCACAGTAACAGCTACAAAATTCATTTGATCTAACTGGGAAGACACTAATAAAGACAGCTGTGGGTCAAATAAGGGAAATGACAAAAGAGCAGGAAACAAGCTGAATATAAAACCAAGGATGCAGGAGGGGGTGGTTGTAGGTAATTAACCTGCACACTCTCTGGGGAGAACAAAAATCAACTAATTGGCCAGCATAAACAACTCTGACAGCCAGTAGTCTACTTTGAGTGGTGTGTGTGTGTGTGTGTGTGTGTGTGTGTGTGTGTGTGTGTGTGTGTAGAGATCATGGAGGGGTGCTATGGTTCATCACCCAGAGTGGACAGAACATAGATAAAGCATGATAAAGTCTCTTATAAGCAAAAAATAAACACCACTCAGTCATTGTTCAAAGACCACAAGCAAACTACAATTCATGGTGCTTGGAATCTTCCTGAAGGAACACGGTTCAACTGAGCATTTTTAAAACATTTTTTTTCTTTTATATGGTATGTACACACTGATAAGTTGATACTAGTCAATACATACAGGATCACCATGCTACAATCCACAGACCCAAAGAAACTAAGTAACAAGAAGGGCACAGGGATGATGCTTGAATCCCTGTAAGTAGGGGAGATAAAATAGACATTGGAAGTGGATGGAGAGAGGGAACTGGACAGGAACCTAACATAACTGCCATCTCAGAGGCAGTTGATGTGCTTCTTAGTCCTCAAGTGGTATCAAGTAGATCCCCTAACTAACAATGGAAGTGGGGACTATCTCTGACTTGGTTTCTGTTACCTCCCTCTGGACTCCATTTTCCTAGCAGAGCTGCCTTGTCTTGCCTCAGTGGAAGAGGAGGCACTTAGTCCTGATGCAATTTGATGTGCCAGCGTGGGTTGGTACTGGGTGGGGAGGGTATGGGGAAAGTGGGTGGGAAGGTGGGACTGGGAGGAGAGGAAGGGGATTGTGACTGGAATATAAGATAAACAAGTAAATAAATTAAAAAAAACATAAAAAGTAGATTATTTTCATACAATATATACTGATTATAGTTTTCCCTCCCTCTACTCCTTCCAGTTCCTCCTCACCTCCTATTCCCTCCAGATCTATTACCTTTCTGTCACTCATTAGAAAAGAGCAGTCTTCTAATAGTTTAAAAAAAACATGACAAAATAAAATAAGATGGAACAAAAACTATCATATCGAAGTTGGACAGAGCAACTTGCCAGAAGAGAAGAGTTCCAAATGCAGGCACAAGAGTCAGAGACCTACTCCTTCTCACTGTCAGGAGTCCCATAAAAATACTAAGCTAATAGCTATAATATAATATATATTATATATATATAACTGTATAGAGGACCTAGTGTAGACCATGTAGTCACTGTTCATTTTGCTTCAGTCTCTATGAGCTCATATGCCTTGCTTTGTTTTCCTTCAACATTCTTTACATACTAACTTATTCTTCAAAATACATAAAGCACATTATTTAATAAGAGCCTATATGGTTACATGCATTGCTTAGTTACATGGAAGTAGCAGTACACAGTTAAAATAGGACTCTGCCATCTCACAAATATTGTATATGTGTGAGGGGAGCAGACAATGTTTATGCCAGCCACCAGAGGAAGAACAAATAACTGATAAAAAGATGATGCAACAAACCAGAAAAGAACAAAGAGGAGGCCATAGTCATGAAAGAAGAGGAATGTTTTATAAGAAAATGATGTGCATGTGGAGATATTCTTGGGAAGGACCCACCTCTGCTACCTGCTGACAAGTAGAGAGACAATTTAGACAAATAAAACCATGAGGGCAAAGACCCTGAGGTGGAAAGTAGGTTAATAAGTTGGAATGAAAAAAATGCCACTTGAATATCATATGGAGAAAGTTAGATGAGAGGAGTTTGCATAATAGGACAAGGGGTGGAAGAGCTTCTTAGCCTGTGATACAAACTTGGGATTATGTTGAAAAAAGACAAGAGGAATGAGAGAAACACACTGTGCTGTGGAGGATACATAGCTGCTGAAGGAAGAAAGGATGGATCTTCACTACAATATGGGAAGAGGGTAGACTTGGAGGTGATGGCTGCTCAGGCAGGGTATGTGGTTTGGGAGAGCATGACAGCAGCAGAAATACAAATCAGCAAAAAGTCTTGGAACAATGTCTTGAATAAGAACCCCTTGTTTGCCCTTTGTCATAGTCTAAAAGTCTTAGAATTAAATAATTTAGAAGATAGTGGTTTCCCAATCTGCAGGCTGCCATTTTGTTTTAATAACAGTGTCCTTTGCCTTTCAGAATGTTTTCAGTTTCATGAGGTCCCATCTATTGATTTTTGGTCTTAGGGCCTGAGCTATTGGTGTTCTTTTCAGGTTGTTGTCACCTATGCCAATAAGTTCTAGGCTTTTCCCCACTTTCTTTTTATTAAATTTGGGAGTGCAAACTTGTACAAACACCACAGAAATCAGTGTGGTAATATCTTAGAAAACTTGGAATAGCTCTACCTCAAGATCCAGCCTGGGCATATATCCAAAAGATTCCTCAACAATTCACAAGGACATCTCCTCAACTATGTTCATAGCAGTTTTATTTGTAATAACTAGAAACTGGAAACAACCCAGATGTCCTTCAACCAAAGAATGTATAAAAACCTGTGGTATATTTACACAATGGAATACTTCTCAGCTATCAGAAACAAGGAAATTATACAATTTTCAACCAAATGGATGGAACTAGAAAAGCTCATCATGAGTAAGCTAAGTCAGACTCAGAAAGATACACATGGCATATATTCACTTATAACTGGATTTTAACCATATAGTACAGGATAACATTCCTACAATCAATAGACACAAAGAGCAGGAACATGAACTTGGTTACCTGTTAGTGGGGCACTCCACCCTAGTGGAGCTGCCATGTATGCCTCCTGTGCAAGAGAAAGCTCTTTGACCTCATATGACTAACGAACTGAGGGGGGTTGATACACAGAGACACCCCACACTGGATGCATAGGAGGGGTGGGAGGGGAGTAAAGGGTGGAAGGGAGGGGTCGGGAGGGGGTGGAGAGAGGAGGTGGCAATGGAGATGTAACAAAGTAATAAATAAATGCTTAAAAAATAAAATGGAAATGAAGTGAATGATTAAAAAAAAAAAGAAGGTAGTGGTTTGATCCAATACTAATTCAAGCAATAATTTCAGATAATTATACTCCCAGATGCTGAAATGTAGGAATCCATTGCGGAGAATCAACTCCTTAATGTCCTGAAGCTTGGTGGCTGCAGACCTGAGAATCCCTGTTCCTAGAAGAGTTGCTATGAGAAATTAATTAATCAATAACAAATAAGATAAAAAGCATTTAAGCTATCATGCTTGTATCTCTCAAAATGAAACACATGTTACAAAATATTGCTCAAAGAAATATAAGAACAGACTTCCCACTGTTAAAGACTTCTACAGGTAGCTGCATTGTAAGACTTCTTAGAACCTGCAGTGAGGTAATGTGTACAGAAGTCTACAATACTACTCTGCCATTCTCAGATGTACTCCATGAAGGAGCCTTTACTTTCTCTGTGGTTCCATGAGACATGAAACCTGGTATGATAAACCCAATACAACAGAGATAAAAAGACTAATGCTGGGCACTAGAAACTCTTTAGAGGTTAAAATTCAAAACCTCCCTGAAGGAAAACATGTGAAAAATCTAATCTTTGTTAACTTGGAGAAGAGTGACTACTTTAGGGAGTAATGTCCTAGACCTGGGCATTGGTTGGAGAGGAAACAGAAAGGGAAACTATGGTGAGGTAGCTGGGAAACAACATCTCCCTTAATCCAAGAATCCTGAAGAGTCAGCTATTAGGATTTCCATTTGATTGAGAAACTAGAACTGGGAGGCATGGTGTGATTTACATAAGTTTATTTAATTTACCCAGAATCCAACATGTGAACCTCTACCTACAACACTACATCACTCTTCCACTTGTTTCTGTTCTTTTTATTTTAGTTTAGGAGACAGGCTCTCCTGTGTTGCCCAAGCTGGATTCATATTCCCTAGTTTCCTATTTTAGCTTTCCAATTATTGGGATTAGAAGTGTGTGCTGTCATACCCAGTTTACAGTGTTTGCTTTAAAAGGTCTAGATTCAATGGAGCAGCCTTTCAGTTAATGTAATTTCTATTCCACTTTGTACCACAAATAGCAGAGGACAGAGAAGTCAGGCAAAGGCTGCAAATCTTGACATAACTTATGCTTAACTTCACTTGGTGCTGACTAACTCACCTGTGTAGGAGAGATGACAATGTACTCATCATTGAGACCTTACCTAGGAGTTCAGCACCTGACATGTTTAGATGGTCTACCAAATATTTAGACTTCCTTATTATTTTATGAACTATTAGTTGTGTATTCTTAGAGGATACACAAGAATCCCACAATGTTGGGATTCTTAGAGAATGATGGCGACCTGAAGATTAGAACAAGGCTGGTACTCCCTTCCAGAGTTTTTCAGCATTATTTTTTTCATAAGCATACATTTAGATGTAAGTGACAAAAGACAAAAGCCACATATTTTCACTTACTCTACAAAGTCAGTAACTTTTCCTAAAAACGAACTTTTCATAAAAGTTGTTTGTTTCCTGGAAAAGCTTCCCTTTGTGCTAACTCATGTTATGAGTAATTCAGGACAACTGGAATCCTGGCAAGAGATAAGGACTTAGCCACTGAGGCTGCATAAGCCCCTAGGTACCACTCTAAGTAGCAAGGATTTCCTCTCTGTAGAGTGTGAGACAGCCTGCATGGTGTGGATCCAAGAGCAGGAGTGATCTGAGAGCATACCTAGAGCACAGGGAATGTGCTCAGAGAATGCATAAAGCTATACTGCAAATCACACCTTTTTCTTGACTTACTTAAGTCTACAGGAAACCAGCTTATGACCTTTAAAATACAACATCATTCTATTCACAGTCCCCTTGTGAGTTGCTTGTCTACTTAATGAAATTGTTGCTTGGATAATAAAGTTGTGGTTGGCAAAGTCCTGCCTCCCAGCCATTAACCCCAGGTTCTGAACACAATTTTCTTTTCATTACACTTGAAGTCCCTTAGCAGTGGGAGATAGGTTCTTGCTTATAACTGAATCCAAATGGTCCTGAACTTGATGAGTTTAAATTGGAAAATAGGATGTTAGATTAGAATAAAGACTGCTTGGAGTTCAGTGTGTTGCCTCTGAAATCAGTTCACCTGACTTTGAGTCTATGTTCCATGGCATATTAATTATGGGACCTCTTGAGACTTGTTCCTCCAGCTTTACCCTGAACAATGATATTAATGAGAATGATATCTACCACAAACCTGTAAGTGATTATGAAGATTAAGAGACAAGTAGAGCTCCTAAGGCAAAATAAATACTAGCATCATTTTTATTACCATAGTAGCCATCACATTCACCACAATTAATGTCACCAACATCATTGCTGACAGTATCGCCACCAGCAACAGCACTGCCATTTCCATTCTCAATACTACAATCATCACCATCACCACCATCATAAAACCATTGTCAACACCATTGTCCCCATCATTCTCACCATTACTACAACACCATCATAATCAACACTGCCATAATTATGGTGACTACTATCATAACCAACATGACTACAACACTACCACCATCACTTACGACAACCTTCTAACTTATCATGGCCACCAACTTCACCCCTTATCTTTCACATTTACAGCACCCACATCATTATAACACCACTGTCATTACCATTACCTCAACTGTCATCAAAACTGTTACCTCCATGATCAATGGTACAATTATCACCTCTACTACCACCCTCATTATCACTATCATCCACACCACTGCCAACATAACCATCAGCAGCACAAGCTCTGTCATCATTACCACCATCAGCCACATCAGCTCTGTCACCATTATCATCATCACCTTGACTTTAACTCCTGCACTAATAGACATGTTCCATGTTCCACCGAAACCCATCAGCCCAAATCTACAAGAGCCCTTAACATCTCTTCTGAATCCTAACATTTTCCCTTCCTTGGTGCATTTCACCTTGGCTTATATTATGCAATGTGGTAACTAAGAACAAATTATTATTATTATTATTATTATTATTAGTAGTAGTAGTAGTAGTATTGTTGTTGTTGTTATATCCCAACTAATTTCCCCTGTTTTCCTTCCCTCCTCTCTTCCCAGTTTAATCCCCAACCTCCCCTCTGCACCCTCCCATTTACTCCTCCTTCTCTGTTTCTATTGAGAATGTGGCAGGCCTCCCAGGGGTATCAACCAAACATGGCATGTTAGTTGCAGTAAGACTAAGCACCTTTTCTCATATTAAGGCTGGATGAGGCAACCTAGTAGGAGGAAGAGGGTCCCAAAAGCCAGCAAAAGAGTCTGAGACAGCCCTTGTTCCCACTGTTAGGAGTCCTACATAAACACCAAACTACACAACTATAACATATATGCAGAAGGCCTAAGTCAGTCCCATGCAGGTTCCTTGGTTGTTGATTCAGTCTCTGTGAGCCCCTAAGAGACTGGGTTAGTTGATTCTGTGGATTTTCTTATGGTCTCCTTAATCTCTCTGGCTCCTACAATCTTTCTTCCCCTTGTTCTACAGGATTCTTTGGGCTCTGCCTAATGTTTGGCTGTCGGTCTCTGCATCTGTTTCCATCAGCTGCTGGATGAAGCCTCTCTGATGACAACTGGGTTATGCACTAATCTATGAGTATAGCAGACTATCATTAGAAATCATTTCATTGACATTTTTTGACAACTATGTTTAGCTCTATCCTAGGTCTCTGGGCTATCCAGGATCTGGATCCTGGACCTCCAAGCAGTGTCAGGAGTAGTCATCCTTCAGAGAAGTGACTATATACAAGATGTTGTAATGTATGGAAAGAAATTAGGAACTGTCCAGGCAGCCACTGGTATGTCATTTCTTAGTTTTGGAAGCTGTGGGCCCTGCACTCCCTATATAATCAGATATATTTATCTCTCTCAGGTCTCTGAGGTGGTTAAAGACTAGATAGCTAGAGTCTCATAGTTAAATTTTGAGTTATTTAGGAATTAAGAGGGTGTTCTGGATCTAAGAAGATGTTTTTAAAATTGTGATGCAAGTTAGTATGAAAGCTGAGTTGGATATAGAACTTTAAAATCATGGAGACGGTTAGATAGTAGAATGTTAAAGTCAGGGACCAAATACATATGGACATTGGGAATGTATGCTAAACCCTATAACTCTCATAATTGTGGCCTAATTATTTCTGTTGTTTTGTATTGTATTTACTGTTATAAGAGAAAGAGCCATTTGTTGGACTGAAAGGGGGAGCTGTTTGGAGGAAAAAGATATACCTTAAACTAAAAAAAAGGAAAGAGGATGGGGGGGTTGAGTGGAAAGAGGATGATAGGGTGGGACTGGAGGGGGGAGTAGGGAGGGGATTGTGATTGAGATGTAACTTGAAGAAATAAAAAATAAATTAAAATAAAACAAATCAGCAGCCTTCCTATATACAAACAATAAACGGGCTGAGGAAGAAACCAAGGGAATAACACCCTTCACAATATCCACAAATAATATAAAATTTCTTGGTGTAACTCTGACCAAACAAGTAAAAGACCTGTATGACAGGAACTTCCAAATTTTGAAGAAAGAAATTAGAGATGATAACAGAGGATGGAAAGATCTCACATGCTCGTGAATTGGTAGGGTTAACATAGTAGAAGTGGTCATCTTGTCGAAAGCAATCTACAGATTCAACACAATTCCCATCAAAATTCCAACACAATTCTTTGCAGACCTTGGAAGAACACTACTCAACTTCATATGGAAAAACAAATAACCCAGTATAGCTAAAACAATCCTGTACAATAAAAGAACTTCCAGAAGCATCATGATCCCTGATTTCAACTCTACTACAGAGCAATATTAATGAAAACTGCATAGCATTGGTATAAAAACAGACAGGTGGATCAATGGAATCAAATTGAAGACCCAGATATAAATCCACATACCTTTAGACCCCTGATTTCTGACAAAGGAAAAACTATACAATGAAAAAAAGAAAGTATCTTCAACTAAGAAGTTTTAAAGACAGCTCGCCAGAGTAGTCTTAATTCCTTTGTCTATCTTTGGTCTTGTACATTGTCAGGGGTATGGTATCATAATATTAAATACCAAATATGGCCAATTACATAGTTATACACATCTATAAAAAGTGTCTTCTATGGCTCCAACTTCCCTTTAGTGACTAAGGGAGTCTCATAGCTGTGAAGAATTCCAGAGTTCTAACCGGAACTTTTACTTGTGATCTGGTTTAGTCAAGTCAGCTGGCGATCTGTTGACCACACTTTATCTCGGCAATGATACGAGCAGTTCCTGATCAATATCTGAAATCATGGAGTTAGGTATATTCTATAAACCCCAATATCTAAAACTCAAGTCTGCCCTCTTTTAGGAGATTAAAATTGTGAACTTATTGTATTGAAGAATTTGTGCCAAGTGTTCATTTGGAACATATGAGGCAGAAGCATGCCCACATGCTAAAGGGATGCCTCTCATTCTTCAATCAGGAAAGAATGCCTATTGTCTTATTTTGTTAGCAAATATTTGGTATGGTCACCTGGACTTTCACACAACAAGATGTATGTCTAATGACAGCTTCTCTCATACTCCACATCTCTCACCTTGATGTATCCACAACTGTGCATTTGTTCTCCAAGCTTCTCCTTTCAAACTATGTATCAAAGCATTCACTCATTTCTACTATCAAACCTGAGGTAGGTCATTGATAAATATTTTACAGTGTGTAAAACATATATATCTTCAAAGACAGTTTCTGGAGACAAAGAACCAGCCTATTTATCAATTTCCCCTTCTTTGTGATCATAGGGAAAACAGAAAGCATGCCATGACTAAAGATGGAGGTAACCAGGCATGACAGAGAGCCCTCCTAGGAGTTTTGGCATCCTCTTGCCTTGTCTCTGGTACAGTGCTTAGTAAATAAAACCAAACAATTCCCACCCACCCCCCATTGCCCTGTTCATTATCAGGTTCTGTTAAGTATGTTCCTAGAAGTATGTTGATTCGTTCACTCACTGCCTCAATCATTCAGCCAACAGTTGTTGACCTCTATGGGCTGCCAGACACTGGGGCAGACCTTGGGGAGTCAGCACCGACCAGGACAAATGGCATTTGCTATAGATGTACACCGACACTGGCTTCTGTACTAGGATTTCAGAGAAGTGTATTCCTCCATTTGAGTCTGCACAAATCAGAGCCCAAGACAGGTCTTAGGAAAAAAACAAGTTTATTGCAAAGGTGATCAAAGGACATAGGATCAAAGCAGCAGGAGCAGTGATATGACAAGGAGGCAAACTTAATAAAATGGTGTGTTCTAAAGTCTCTGGTATAGACCGAAAGGGCTGTTAGGAATCCCTTGGGATACCCAAGATGTACACAGAGCACTTTCTAGATGCATTCACCTGAAGGATGAGAAGCTGATGTGTTTACTTAGTATCTTTCATCCTCATTGACTAGGGCTGTTTTCAGGCTAATTTTGTCTTCATGGTGATGGGGCTTTATCAGAAGAATGTGTAGCACAGACCTAATTATTTTTGTTGTTTTGTGTTGCATTTGTTGTTATAAGAGAAAGAGCCATTTGTTGGACTGAAAGGAGGAGCTGTTGGGGGGGAGATGATATACCTTAAACTAAAAAAAAAAAAAAGGAAGAGAATGGGGGGTGTGAGGGGGAAGAGAGTGGGAGGGTGGGACCAGAGGGGGGAGTAGGGAGGGGATTGTGATTGAGATGTAACTTGAAGAAATAAAATAATAAATTAATTAATTTTTTTAAAAAAGAAACAGTCTGAACGCATCTGAGCTAGGGGGATACTTGTGTGAGGTAAAACAAATGTAAGCCTCCCAAAGTATTGTCTCCCTTAATGGCTCAAAGGAGGAGTGAGCTGGAGGAGCCATGTGGGATACTCATGACAGAATAGTAATCCTGTTTTCAAGACAGATGCTCTCTATGTAGCCCAGGCTGTCTTAGCATGAACAATCATCCTGCTTCAGTCATTCTCACAATTACTGGGATGACAAATATTGCCATCATACCTCACTCTAAAGCCAATCTTTTAATAGGAATGTAGTAACAGTGTACTCCCAGTGTCTACAGAGATGGTACCATGCTAGGATTCCTATCTGTGAGCTTCACAAAATCAAGGGCTTCTGAACCTTAGACTTTCCACATCATTAAGCCAGGGCTACATCTCTCCAGCCACTTTTATCACACCACAGTGACAATACTTACTCTAGCATAAACAGGAATAATAGTGAGGATAGCTGCGCATCCCCAGCCCTTTATGCAATGTGGTTAAATAGTCACAGCAATGCAGGGACATAAATGTCATTATGATCAGCTCCGTTTACAGGTGAGGACATTAAACCTGAAATAGGCACTGAGATTTCCTGAGAGTGGAGTTGCTAGTGAGCTCAGGGCAGGAATTCATGTCCATAAAGTTAGATTTCAGGTTCTGCGTTTACTACATTCTCTAAACTTAAAGAAAGGGAATGGAGTGTAACAAAGTGGTAGAGCATTTGCCTTGCATGTGGAAAACTCTCTGATTCATCCAGTACTGCAACACACACACACACACACACACACACACACACACACACACACACACA
>CAJQZJ010001896.1:12417380-12442404 GCA_907164525.1 Lophiomys imhausi
ACACACACACACACACACACACACACACACACACACACACACACACAGACACACACACACAGACACACACACACACACACAGACACACGTGCATGCACACACCAGAGAGAGAGAGGGCACTGCTAAGATCATCAGGCCTCTCTTAAAAGTACATGTACACACACAATGTTGTACACAGTCCCAGAGACAATACCGCTCAGTGAGCTCCCCACCCCATGGAGATCCCCACATATTACCTATATATCAGCCTGTTCACAGGAAATATTATTTAAGGAAGTTTCTCTGAAAATAAGGAATGACCAGGGGCTGCTCTCAGTGCTAAGGGGGAGAATTTTTTTTTCAAATATCTCATTCCGTAGCCCCTGCTAATTATAAAATCCTTGTCACCGCCAAGTGGCAAGGCTTACAGCCAACACAATTAAAATTTTAATTAATTAATCTGAAAGCAACATTAACTTATTTTTTTAAGTAGTAATAACCCTAAAACTCTACAGAGAAAGATCAGCAAGCCCAGCAAGGTTTCCAGCATTAACGGGACTACCATCCTCTTTACAAGTGACAGTTGTGATCCAACTTAAGGAAATATTGACAGAACTAAGAGTTCAGAATCACTGGAAGCTACAATTTCTAATGATCACACACACACTCAAAATAATTTTTTTAAATATTGTCCTTTCTTGTTTTGTTTGTTTTAAATCATATTTTAACTTTAAAACTATTTTTGTTAATTGTTGGAAAATTCAACACATTATATTTTGAACATTCTCATCATCCTCTCTCATCTCCTCCCAGATCTACCCCCAACTCCATATTCACCCAAATTCATGCCCTCATTTAAAAAAAAATAAAAGAAAACAGAGTCCCACTAGTGCTGCCAATATACTCAGGTGTGCGGCCATCTAATAGGCTGTTTTAAGCATTGCTGTTTTCTTTTCTGCTACTTCCAATGGGTATTCCTTCTCCTCAATGACTCATGAAAATTTTCTATGTGTATGTACCATGTATGTATATATACAATTTTACATATATATACATATATATATATGTAAAGTGAAATTTGATATGTAAGTATCCACATATCATATTAGTGGATATGCATATATATACACACATAAATGGTATAAAACACATTATGGTGAAAGCAACTTAAGTCTTAATAAAATAAATAAATAAACTTGCCATTTGTTTCTTATTCTGCTTATCAAATGAAAAACAACTTGGTTTTTCCAGGTTTTGCCTTTTATGAAAAACATGAAAGCCATATCACTTGTCAAACTCCACTATGAGGCTTGTCTCAAAACTGGTTTTCACTACGATGTGGTCCTAAATTTATGTTTATCTTCTTTTTCTCCCTACCCAGGAGTAAGTGTGCCTATTAGGCGGGCTGCCTAAGTCACACAGTATGTTTTGTCCCATTGAGTCACTCAGCCTATTTATTACCTTCATCTGATATGTGGTTCTTTTCAGCCTATCCTTCTCTCAGTTATTTAGTTTTTATGACTGACATTATGCATAAGATAGTATGTCCTGTGGTCTAATGTGTTCATAAACTCTATGAAATGTACACATCACAAGGATTGCTCCATCCAGTACTGATGTCATTGTCAAGAGCAACAGAAAGGTGGGTTGTGACCAGAATGGCAAATCTTCAGTATCATTAGAAAGGTTAAGTGATATAGAAAGCCTCCAAGCAAGTTTAAAGAATAGTAGCCTCAGGAACCTGGCTGGGGGTGGGGGAGCAGAATGAAATTTGTTTCAAGTATTTGGAATGAGATTTGAAAGTCAGATCCATGCTTACGGCAGGTCCTGGTCTCTTTGTAAAATGGATATTGAAAGAAAGAGATGTGAGATGAACTGGGTACATAAACTAACTGATACATGTGAGGTTTTATTCAGCCATGAAGAGAAATTAAATCTTGTCATTTGTAGGAAAATGGATAGAAGCGGAGATTATATGTTAAACAAAATAAGCCAGACTTAGACATATATCACATTTTCTCTCATTCAGAATTTAGAATATATATTTATGCATATATATCGTACTATAAATAGATGTAACACAAAAGAAGGAAAAGAATCATGTGGAGAAGGAAACAGCAAAACAACAAGAAGAAGTAAAAAACAAAGTCCAATATCCCATATTCTCTCTCATATATGGGACACACACATATACATACATATATATGTAATGTCACTATATTACACATTGTATATAGCTGTGTATAACATGAAAGCAAAAGAGATAATATTTAGGGTAAAGAAGGAAAACAACAGGGGGGGTGACTTGCAGCCAATAAGAGCAAAGTACAAGATACACATACCGAAGTGCCACACAGAAAGTTACTATTTTGTGTCATGACTAAAAATCCATTTTAAAAGGAGGTAGTAGCAGATATAAAAAACAAACATTGCTAATAGATACAGCAGACCACTAGGCTTCCAGGGAAAAGTGTGTATTCTCTCAATCACCATTGGTGTTAATAATAGGTACAACAGACCCCAACAGAGATACAGACATCTGCACAACCTCCTAGCCTCCTGTGCTGCTGGGATGACCCTAAAAACCTGCATGGTTCCTGACTGGGAATCACACTCAAACTTTTGAAGATACGTCCTCTTCAGTTCATTGTCAGTTGTTCTTAGAAGTCACAGTGCAGCCTGTATTTTGATTGATCTAAATGACAGAGGTCTGATACTGAACAAAACAGTAAATTGTACACACTTATCTCAGGCTTTTTGCTTTAGATCATGAATACTGCCTTATTTCAGAAGAATGGGAAAACCTGAGATTATTGAATTAGGGACACCACGGAGAACTTAGTGTACCAGCTGGTTCATTCACACTCCACACACACACTGTTCTTATTCAACTGTAGCCCGTACATTCAGTTCGAGAGTGTTCTGCAAAAACCTTATTAGTGAACTTCAGATTTCTTAGAACACTAAAATAAGCTTGCATATGGGAAAGATCCACCAACACAGAATAATGAGTTCTGCCAGAGTTGTCAAAAACACAGGAAAGTCATCTTTTTCCTCTGTGTCATTAATAATTATTGAAAAATAAGACCCTGAGTTCACTCCTGGGAAGCTTTGAGTCTGGTGATGAAGGCATATATACACAGACATGATATATATGAAACTATGTACACACTTACCCACAAAGGCAAACATATGCATGTACAACATTTGAAACATCTTACTAAAATGTGTCTATGAATAATTAGGATGGAATGCATTACCCAAAGCATTTTGCAGCTTCCATTAAAATCTGATCAGAAGGAACCTAAAAATCAAACTGTTCCTTTATTAATCCTTGACTATCTGGGTGCTGCTTCTTCATCCTCATGCTACTGGCCTAGAAGCAGTTCACTGATATAAAAGGAAATGCTGCTGTGAGAAAGGAGAGACTATTGATTCCAGGCTGGGTCTGAGTGTCATTTAGCTCTGTTCATGTTACATAAACATTCTTCATTTGGCTTTAATGAACTTTAAGGTATGTGTCTTATAAAAACTGGGAGCTGAGGCTGGGGACATGGCTCAGAGGGTAAAGCACTTGCCATTCAAGTGTGAGGACCTGAGATAGAGCCACAGCTCCCAAGAAAATGCCAGGATGGTATGGTAGTCCACTTATAATGCCAGTGCTCAGAAAGGAGCTTAAGGGGCAAACTGGCCAGCTGTACTAGTTGAGTCAGAGAGCATGGGTTCAAGTGAGAGTTGTTTGTTCCCTTAATATATAATGTGGGAAACAATAGAAGACACTTTCCAACAAACTCAGGCCTCCACATGCATGTGTGCCCACATGCATACGCACACATGTGAACAAGCACATTACACACACATACATACATACATACATACATACATACATACATACATACATACTAAAATGAACTAATTTTAAAACAAATAACTAAAAACTGGAACCACGCTGATTCACCCCTAAAATGTATCAGCTGCAGATAACCCCTTTAACTCTTCAGAGATGATGGGGAAGAGTTCTTACCACAAACTCTGGAAAAAAAAATCAATACCCAAGGACTCATGGAAATGCAAGTTTCTTTCATGAATTTTCACGAAATAGCAGGCACCAAATAAATATCTGTTACACAAACCATGAAGATGTCAGCAATGTCTCTCCAAATGACCACTTTCCCCAGGATGTCAGCCTCACCTCATAAGAGGAGACCCTATCATTGCTGGAACCCTGACTAGAGCTCCTCAAGGAGTCTCACTACAAAAAGTCACACAGTCAGGCTTGCTGGACTGCTCTGACATTCTCCATCACACCTCTGTTCCCACCCTCTGTTAAGGATTTCACAGTTCTCCTCAAAGAAGAATTGATTGAAAACAACCAGCAGGCAATTGAATATAGATGCTCCATTTTCCCTTAAAACAAAACAAAACAAAAAAAAACAAAATAAAAAACAAAACCCTAGATCAATGACTCTCTAACTTAAGTATGTCCAAAATTCACTATATAGTTATAAGAAAGTGTGCATATATAAAACTATATAGATGGACCCCAAAAGAAAAAAAAATAAACTTGAAAGGGAAAACAAAGTTAGAGATCTCATACTTCCAAATTTCAATTTATTTCAAAGGCACACTAATAATGCACAAGGCAATGATAGCATAAAGATGAACATCTAGCTAGACCAGTGGAGTAGACTAGAAAGCCCAGAAGTAAACCCTAACCTGTGTGGTGAAATGACAAAACACAGATGCCAAGAGAGTCAATCATTTCAACAATTGCTGTTGGAAAAGCTGGATAGCCACATGCAGAGAAATGATACTAGAATCTTTCCTTTCACCACGAACGAAGCTAATTCAAAATAGGTCAAAAAACTAAACTACATTAAACTTTTAGCAAGAAAATTTAGAGATGAAACTTTTTGACACGAATTATCGATGGTTTCTTGGACATGAGACTAGAAGAGCTGGTGATGGGTGTAAATACAGATAGTATGGACAACATAAAAATTTATAACTACTGAGAATTCATGGCCATGATCAAAAATATAAAAGCAGATCAAAAATATAAAGCCTACAGAATGGAAGAAAACTTTGAACTTATGTATCTAACAAGGATTTCACACCAAGGATACAGACCTAACCAGGAGAAACAAAAATATAAACTCAATTAAAACATAGGCTGACTTAAGTAGACTCTTTTCCAAAGAATGCATATGTGACCAGCAAGGGTATGAAAAGGTACTCAAAATCACTAATCTTTAGGGAAATGCAAGCACAAACCACAATGGGGTAGCACCTCGCAACCATCAAGCAATTGCCATAGAAACAAGCAAACTAAACAGAACTGTAGAAAATAACAAAGATATGAAGAAGTGGTAACCCTTGCACACTGTTGATGGAAATGCAAAATAATGCACCTTCTATAAAATAGCACAACCGTTTCCCAACAATCTCAGCAATAATAATGTTAGAACTACTATTTGATCTGTCACTCTCACTTCTCGGTATTTATCCTAAATAATGAAAACAGAACCCCAGAAAGATGTGTGTACACCCATGTTAACAGCAGGGTGTTCACAATAACAAAAAGGCAGAAGAAACTAAACTGTACAACAGTAGGTAAATGGATAGAGAAATGCAGTATACACAAAAAAGAGAAGTAGTTGCCCTTAAAAATAAAGGGAGATCTTCCATGTGTTGATGAACTTTGTGGATATTATGGGAAGTGAAGCAAGTCAGTCACAAAGAAGACACAGACTGTATTATTACCCTTACATCAGACACCTAGATTAGACATGGTTAAGGAAAAGTATTATGTGCTGCCCATTCTTTGGCTCCAGGACCAGCACATGGTTTCTGAAAAGTTGCAGATAACAAGGATTTGGGGCTTTGTAGGCCAGTCAGACTCAGTTGCCAACTGCACAGCTCTGCCACTCACTGAAGCATGAAAAGAGCTATAGATAATATGTAAATTGTTGGGTAACATCATGTTCCAAACAACTTCATGTATAAAACCAGGAAAATGAGTAGATTTAGCCCTGAGGCCATGGTGCCAGCCTTTATCCTGCTTGTCAGAATGCAGGGGTGAGGGTCCAGAAGTCTTTCTTTCCAGAAGTTTCTGTCCCAGTACATGGGTGAGGGAAAAGCAGATAAAAGTAAAATGACCACCACATACCTTCTGATGAGGCAACTCTTCTAAACTAATGGTTTCCAAACCTGGCAAATCAATAGATGTTCAGAGGGATCAGCTAAAAATTCAGAGTCTGAACAACTGACCCTGGTGAGCTCTGCTATGATGGATACATCTTCAACACAAGTCCTGTACACAAGGCTCAGGGAACATCACAAAGAGGAGACAGAAAGATTGTCAAAAACAGAGCACCAGGAAATCAGCTGTGAGATTGTGCCTCCCAGAAATAACAGGGAATCTTCACCTCAACAATATGGCTGCCAAACAGACAACCCCAATAGATATGCTAACATGGGAGGGGGGAATCTCAAAGATCACTACCCCTAGACAAGGAGCTATTGGCAAAGAACCTGGAAGAATCACTCAGTGGTTAAGTACACTTGTTGCTTTTGCAGATGAACCATGTAAAATTTCCAACACTCACAGAATGGTTCACAACCATCTGTAACTCCAGTTCCAGGGCATGTGACCCCTTATTCTGGCTTCTACAGGCATTTGGTATGTATATGGTGCACAGATATACATGCAGGCAAACCACCCATATACAATAAAAACAAAAAACTATTAGAAAAGAAAAATGGGGGGATATAGACATGATATAGGAATGATAAAGAGAAAGGGTAGATTATTGAATCTACTCATATCTTTGTATATTGATACAAAATTAAGGTTAACTCTTTTTAAGGTATTGTACCTATGTAATTCTGAAAAATGTGTGAGGTCCTAGGCCTTTTGATAGCAACTATCACAAACTGTTAAGGATAATTAAGAAATGCAAGCTAACAGTCATTCAAACTTGTCATTTTGTTAGGTACAGGTTTAATGTATCACAGATATTTTCTAAGTTAATCAGATATTAAGTTTCTAAGAGACAAGCAACATTTGCTTATTCAAATATTTGGAGATTGATGGTTGTCAAAAACCTCAAGAGATCTGTAGTATGTGGCATTCAAAGATGTTTTCTCTTTTTTTAATAAATAAATTTATTTATTGCTTCAGTCTACATCTCTATCATATTGTCCGCTTTACCCCCTTCCCAGCCCCGCCCTCCCACCCTCTACCCCCTAACCCTTCCATCCCACTCCTTTGGAGTGGAGTGTCCCTACATAACAGTCCCTCGCCCCAGTTTAGAAGTCATATGAGGGCCAAGAGCCTCCTTATACACTGGGGGCCTACAAGGCAGTATCACCAGTGAGAAGTGTCTCTATGCCAGGAGAGAAAACTAAAAAACAAACAAACAAAAAGTCTATGTCCATGTTCCCTTTGGTGCGTTGGTTGAAGTATAGCTATCCTGTACTATATAGCTAAAATCCTACTGTAAGTGAAGAGATGCCATGTGCATCCTTCTGAGTCAGGGTTAGCTCACGCAGGATGAGCTTCTCTAGTTCCATCCATTTGGCTGCAAATTGCATAATTTCATTGTTTCTGATAGCTGAGTAATATTCTATTGTGTAGATGTACCACAGTTTTTTAATCCATTCTTCGGTTGAGGGACATCTGGGTTGTTTCCAGTTTCTAGCTATTACAAATAAGGCTGCTATGAACATAGATGAGGAAACTTCCTTCTGATTTAGTGAGGAGTCATTTGGGTGTATACCCAGAAGTGGTATGGCTGGGTCCTGAGGCAAAGCTATTCCAAGTTTTCTAAGATATCGCCAGACTGACCTCCATAGTGGTTGCACAAGCCTGCACTCCCACCAGAAATGGAGGAGGGCTCCCCTTTCTCCACACCTCTACCAGCATGTGCTGTCATATGAGCTTTTGATCTTAGCCATTCTGACAGGTGTGAGATGGAATCTCAGAGTTGTCTTGCATTGCATTTCTCTGATGATTAAGGATGTTGAGCATTTCTTCAAGTGTCTCTCAGCCATTAGGGATTCCTCCTTTGTGAATTCTCTATTTAGCTCTGTTCCCCATTGTTGATTGGATTATTTGGTTTCTTGGCATTTAATTTCCTGGGTTCTTTGTAGATTTTTGATATTAACAATCCTGTACCAAAAAAAAAAAAATCTGGAGGTATCACCATCCCTGATTTCAAGCTGTACTACAGAGCAATAGTAGTAAAAACAGCATGATATTGGTATAGAAACAGACCAGTAGATCAATGGAATTGAATTGAAGACCCAGAAATGGACCCACACACCTAAGGTCACCTAATTTTTGACAAAGAAGCCAAAAAGGCACAATGGAAAAAGAACAGCATCTTCAACAAATGGTGCTGGTCCAACTGGATGTCCACTTGTAAAAGAATGAAATTAGACCCATACTTATCACCTTGTACAAAACTTAAGTCCAAGTGGATCAAAGACCTTAACATAAGGCCGGTCACACTAAATCTACTAGAAGAAAAAGTGGGAAAACCCCTCAAACTCATTGGCACAGGTGACAACTTCCTGAACAGAACACCAACAGCTCAGGACCTGAGACCAACATCAATAAATGGGACCTCATGAAACTGAAAAGCTTCTGTAAGGCAAAAGACACTGTCATTTGAACAAAACGGCAGCCTACAGACTGGGAGAAAATCTTCACAAACCCCACATCTGAAAGGGCTAATATCCAAAGATGTTTTCTTGACTTAAGATTTTTTTGATATTGAGACATGTCAGCTCCTGACAGCACCCTCAATTCTACTTCAAGTAGATAATGAATATTGAAGAATCTCCATTTGGAGATGGTTGCATTAGTGGCAAGCTTGTCACTGGGCAAGAAAAAATCCCTTGCTTTAACTGTAGACAAAATGCTGTCCTAAAAGGACAAAACTTGGATCCAGGTAAGTCAACAGCCTCGCTCTCCCAAGACAGGGTGTGAAAGTCCTTCATAATTCCCACTTTACAATTAATGTATGTCAGAGATACTGGGCCAAAAGTCTGAAGATAGATGCTCTAATGTTATAGAGAGAAACTGGGGACTGTCCAGGCAGTCAGTTGTCTGTCATTTCTTAGTTTTGGAAGCTGCTTGCTCTACACTTCCTGTTTACTCAGATATATTTATCCTTCTCAGGTCTCTGACTTGGTTGAAGACTAGATAGTTATAGTCTCACAGTTAAGTTTTAACTTGTTTAGGAAGTAAAAGGTTGTTTTTGGTCTAAGAAGATGTTTTTAAGTTGGTAATGCAAGTTAGAATGGAAATTGAGTTAAGTATAGAACTTTAAACTCAGTGAGATAGATAATAGAATATTTTATTAGTTGCCAAACACATATGGACTGGACATTGGGAATGTATGTCAAACCTTATAGTTTTCATAATTATTTCCTAATTTTTATTATTGTTTTGTATTATAATTATTGTTATAAGAAAAAGAGCCTTTTATTGGACTAAAAGGGGAACATGTTGGAAAAAAAAGGTACAATAAAACAAACAAACAAAACCCTTTCAGACTTTCAGACATCTTAGGAATGCTGATAGTAGGAGAATTAGTCTTCCTCTGATTAATCCCTAATTGGTTATTCAGTATCAAACCTGAACTCATATACACAGAAGTATGTAGTCAACCCTGAAATCACATACACAAAAGCAACACTGAATGGACTCAGAAAGTTATATTTAAATATTTATGTGTATGACAAATAATATCTACATGAAAGAGACCATGAATTGGGGGTCATGGGAGGGACTGAATAGAGCAAATCCTATAATTATATTCAACAGTAAAAATAAATCAGATTCTTTAGTCACATCTGGGATTTGGGTTCTTTAGTTACTGTAAGGGTTGTAGAGCACTAATTCTTTTTAAAATAATTCTTATTTGTACATATTTGTATACTTACCTATGGGTTACAGTGTAACCTTTCAATAAGTAAATACCATAATTGGATCAAGTAACTGGCATAGTTTGTAATCTCAGATATCTATCATTTCCATGTACTAGAAGCCTTCAAAATCTTCTTGGCTTCTTAGCCAGCAATTTAGAAATGTCTGGTTAATTACTTCCAATTATAGTTACCTTACAATACTGAGAACATTAAAAATTACCTCTCTATCCAATATCCAGTACACCCTCTCTCAATCCCTCTTTCTCTCCTCATCCTTCTCACTCTTAGGCAACTGCTATTCTATTCTCTATTTCTTTGTGAACTTTTTAGCTTCCATAAATAAGTATTTGTTCATGACATCTCACTTAGAAAATCTTCAGAAAATATTATTTTTTAAAAAGTTCTACAGATGAAAGTCCTGTTCAAATAACTTTTTTTTCCAAATATATTTGAGAATAATTTGCTAATTTTATTGGCAAAAAAATCATAGAAGCAGTGATGTTGAATCAATGATCAACTAAGGAATCATTTTCTCCTACCTGAAGGCTAACTGTGTCTGTGTATTACAAGTATCATGGTGGCTTGAGATATTAATATTTCACTTATCTATGAATGCTAGATTCATTCACATAATATACATATCTAAATTCTATGGCAATCCTTAGGGCTTCTTCAAAATGATTCAGAGTGAAACATTTTATTAATGGCTGGTCTTAGGTACTGGTACTCAAGGGTCATTCATTCTCAAAGTTTTTTGCCCCCTTCCAGGAATGTTTTATGATGATGAAACGATGTGGCTTGCACAATATTACAAGGCTTGCATCAAAAAATACCTTCTCTTCACAAAATGAAATAGAGGCTAGAGATGGCTGAGTCAGTAGAGTGTTTGCCATACTAATATGAGGATCTGAGTTGAATTCCTAGCATGTGCACATGTGCATGTGTACACACAACAGTCCATCACGGCAGTAAGCAGCAAGCAAGGTGATTGTAACAGTAACTGCGAGGTCATAATTCAGCCATGAGTACAGAAAAGCGCATAGGGGACTAGAAGTGGCACTACACTCAAAGCCCATCCCCAGTGACCAACTTTCTTCTCTGTATCTCCTCAGCTTCCCCAAACAGTGCCACCAGCAGGGGACCAAGGGTTCAAATGCTCTGTTGGGGGACATTTCTCATTCAAACTATCACACATTGAAAAAAGACTTTTGCTTGTGTTCTAAGAAACACTCAAGTTTGTAAGTGTTGGCATTATTTATATGAAGCCCTAAACTCAAATTTTTGCAAATCTCCATCAGTTAAGAAATAGGAAAATGGTGATGTAGTTGTTGTGGAATGTAGCATTGCAAGTTGAAGAGCAACTGCTCATGGATCAGATATATAAAAATGGAAGCCCACCATGATCTCATTTACATGAATGGCTAAACGGTTTTAACTTTATGTTTGGAGATCAGAGTAAGGAGGGAATGAGGGATAAAGGAGACAGGACAGGGATGATATTTCAGCTTGACAGATACCATAGACTCAGGGCAGTTTCTGGTGGTGGGGTCCACAGAATCTGATGACAAATTGCAGGTAGACTGTTACAGAAGGAGACAGATTATGGTCACCTCTAGTCTAGAGGAGGAAGTTCTGAAACAACCAACTGTGAGAGGTCATAATCATAAAACAGAGGAGTTTGGAGCCTGCTAGAGTGGACTCCATTACAGGCCTTTCCTGCTTTGAATTGAAATCCTGAAGATGACACCCTGGGGGGCAAGCAGGAGCTAAAAGAAAGCCAAACTTTGTACAGATAACATCTCAGTGGGATTTGACTGAGCAGACTGCAGGCTTTTGATCCCTAACAGTGAAAGTGATATGATCCTGCCTGGCCATGGCTCAGCTCTGGGACTGTAATAATATCTCCCTACTTGTAGAGATATACGAGGCTTCTAGGGCTCCAGTCATTTCTACAAGCATTTCAAATTAAATGCCCATATCACAATCTAAGATATTCAGACACACACACACACACACACACACACACACACACACACACACACAACTACATTGCTGCTTCCTATCACACACAATAAGATTCTTCTAGTAGCAGAATCCTGGTCAAAACTAATAGGCAAGAAGTGGAGTGAAATGATAGTCTCAAAATACTAAAAGAACCATGTGATCAAGAGGGAGTGTATGTCTAGAAAAAGTCTTCTTCAAACTAGTAGGCAGAAAAAGGTGGAGGAGAGAATTGACTTTATGTGGGTTCTGACGATCAAATAGTCACACTTGCATGGGGAGCTCATTTACCTTCTAGGCCATCTCTCCAGGCCTGAGTTCACCAATGTTATTGTGGGAACATTTTCTATGGCCAACTTCCTTTATCCTCACCCCTAGAAATCTTGTATATCTGTACATGTGATATGGTGACCCTATTCCATGCCCCGGCCTAGGCCATGGCGAGGCAGAATCAAGTCATTTACAGTGTTAGGGATTTCTGAACATACAGCTAAAACCCAGCCAGCCATCCATGGTGGGGAGATCATAGTGGGCTGCAGTTTTGATACCTCTGATATTTGCACAGTGAAGATGCTCCTCAACCTGCAAATAGGGCTATGTCCCAAAAGGCAACATTTTAAGCTGAAACTGCATTTAGACCATCGAATACTCAACAGCAGAGCTTTTCCCACAGTCCACAACTGATATGGAGTGTCAGTCACCCACCCACATGTGCTTCCCTGCTGGCACCCAGCACTGCAAGAGAGGCTCACACATGTTGCTAGGGGCAAAATCAAAATTTAGCATATGTACTGTGCCTAACCAGCTCTCACTTTCATTTCATCAACGTCTTCCTCTGGTCCATAGTTTCTCACTAGAGACACTCTTCCTGCCTCAGCATCTATGTGCTCATTGTCTACCTCACTTCTGAAGAGTGTTGGTGACTTGCCTAATGGATGACCTTTATGAATCACACAAGCTGTCCTCACACTATCTTTCCCAAGAGGCCTTGGCTCAAGTCCTCAGCAAAGCTGTCCCTCACCAAGTCTCCTGTCCATCTCTCTAACTTTGTTCACAGTGGGCTAGGGTTGCACCTTAATGTCTGAGTGCTTGTGAGCATGTGCAGGGCCTTCACTGTGCTCCCCAACATCACCTGACACACACATGTATACATATATGTATATGCATGTACTCCTATATCCATATATGTGTATGCATGAATGTTGTTACAGACATGTGTATATATTATATGTTTATAGTTCCTGCGATTGTATTCTGACATAATTCTTTTCAGATCCATTCTTATTCCTCCAGTCAAAGATAATACTTCCTTTGCATAATATGGAGAAACCTGCCTAAGGATGTCATAATTGATTATCAGATGAAGGGAACAGAAAGGGAAGAGACAGCACACGAAATGAAGCACAGTGCTGGCATACAGAAGGTGCTCTCGATGTATTTGAAAAAACTGACAAAGCTCCAGCCAGCACAGGAAACTCATTAGCCCAGTCAATCTTCTATGAATATATTTGTTAAGGGGAGGAGGCTGATTTTCTTTACTTTTGCCCTTCATTCCAAATCTCCAGTTTGATATCATTCAATATTCTTCCCAACAAGATATTTCCTTTTTATTTTAAACCAAAGTATGTGCATTTAGCAGTGGCTCCAAGATGCAGCAATGAACAACAGTTTAATAATTGAGTACCGGGATCTGAAGCATAAAAGGGAAAGACTGGAAAACCTTAATATTCATTTATAAGGAGCTGGCTTACTATATGTGTCTGAGAGCCCAATTAGGGGTAGCCTTTTAGAAGATCTCTAGGTGTTTTTATGAAAGAATGTGATGTTAAATTACCACAGGGACAGCTGAGTAAATCAGGCTAGCTATGTGATAGATTACACATTATTAGGCAGGTTTATTTTGAAATATTTCTCTCCATAGACATATGTAGATTACTTCTATAGAGTAAAACTGAGAGCAAAGACTATCGTAACGCATTTCTATGCCTTTATTTTATCATATTATTTTATCTTACTTTTTTTATAATAACAGAAAATCAGATAACAACTCAAAAGGTTTAAAACTGCATCTGTGTAATTTTGTCCATTTTCCTTGGGTGTGCTTCCATGTTTTCATCTGATCCGCAGCGTGTTCTTGGGTTGGGAGGAATTGCCAAAGACGCTTGTAAGAGTTTGTGCTGCCGCATTGACTTGTTCTCATTTAATGTCTGAAGCCTTCCAGAAGGTGAGTGCTTGGGTACTCAGCAATCAGCTGGTGCCAGTGTCATACAGTTCTCGGTCTTGGGGGGCTGGGGGGGAAGGAGGCTGGCTGCCAAAGTCCAAAGCACATCATGATATGTAACTCTTTACACAAACAACTTTAAGCAAAACATCACTTTCACTGCCTCATCTTGGTTCCATTAAATGAGACATTCAAGGAAAAAAGTAAAGTTACAAACATCTGTGGTCTCCACTTTTCTTTGATAGTGTGAAGACCTCTTGATTTATTACGAAGGCCTTTATTGTACAATTCTCAAGTGGCTTCTCACGTTTAAAATTCAATTCCCTTGACTCTTATCTAAGTGAGTTTCTACATTTCACCGCATGAGATATACACCGTAAAAGACAGAAACAATAAGCTTTTAAATATCATTTGACACAATGATCCTATAAGGTTATATAATAATTACCTACCAAAAGTAATCACTTTTGCTAGTATGGACTCCTTAAAAACTTTGGCCAGAAATATTGGAACACAATAGCATTGTTTAAAAGATAAATCACACAGCCGGTCAGTCTCTGCACTTCTTCATCCAGGCATTGAACTGTAAGGTTGGCATGAGTCTTTGATTTAGTTTTACTTAATAAGTGCTTAACAAAATTAGTACTTTAACGACTAGGGCAGAACCATCCAAGAGCCTCTGTAAAAATCAATAAAAACACAAGCAGCAGATTGAAACTGACAATAAATTATGTGCTAAAAGACTTTTGCCCTTTGAATTTGAATTTGAATCTGCATGCTGCTAATTGGTGTTATGTGAGAGTATCAGAAATCACATAAAGGCTAATGGCTCCAGGAGCTTCTTGGGAGAGAGAGTTGTCCTGACCACTTCTTGAGCCTCCATAAAAGATCTGGCCTATTTGTGAAACCCAGTGGATGGTTAATGGCAACTATAGCCTGCCTTCTAATTCATAAATACTTTTCATGATCCAAGAAAAGGAAATGTGGACGTTAAAAGAAAATGTGGTAGATCCAGTTCCCCTCCCAAATACTTCGATCTCTGCTTGCAATTTTACTTTTTTTTCTTTTTTATTTCTTCAAGTTACATCTCAATCACAATCCCCTCCCTACTCCCCCCTCCAGTCCCACACTTCCACCCTCTACCCCCTCTCCTTTCCATCCCACAAGTTTTATTGTTACAGGTTAAATGTACTTAATCCAGGTATATGATGTGAGGTATGGCTGAGTTAGCTTTTGCACATGGATTCAAAATTATTGGTACAGTTTTTAAATCTTTTGCCATCGTGCAAATTTTTTTATTTGAAGGTATAACAATAACAACAACAACAAACCCACCTTTTTTCACCATTTAAAAAGTCCTTTCAGAAGGGTAGGCATACCTGAGAAATGCCTGAGAATAAAAGATTACATTCTAGCAACTGAAGTTGAATTGTATCCACCTCATTTCCCAAACAACAATCATGTTACCAACTGCCCTTTATCTCTCAGACCAAACTTGGTTCCAGACAGACTGTCTACCAGTCCTTGGGAAACTGATCTCTAATACTTGGCAGATCAGACCTAGGAGTCACAGAGAGGCACCTGAAATACAAGAGGAAGAGGAAGCCAACTTCCTCCCAAACAGAAGGTACTGAACCACCAAATCATGGAAACAAAACTTCACTTATTCATAATGTATAAATGGGCCTCTGCAGATAAACCTTCATGGAAGGGGAAGCTGTGAGCATTTGGAGATGTGTTTGCTTTTCCCCAGCAGCTTACTTAGTGAATGTATTGGTTAGCTTCAGTAGTCAACTCAACACAATCCATACACCCAGGAAGAGTCTCACTAAGGAGTTTTCTAGGTTGGGTTGGCCTATGAGGCATTATCTTGTCAGAGTTAATTCAGGTAGGAAGTTCCGCCCTAACTGTGATAGACAGCACTTCTCACTGGCTGGCCCCTGAATGTTCAGCATAAGTAAGGGAACAAGGGAGCATGAACCAGCAGGTGTTGGCATTTGTTCTCCAAATGCCTGCTTTACTTCTCTTGTAGTTCCCACCTGAAATTATAAGTCCAATGAGACCTTTTCTCTCCAAAATTGTCATTTGTCAGGATATTTATCACTGCAACAGATATGAAGCTAGAATAGTAGGAAAGTGTCATTCTCACATAGACTTTGGCATTTATTTTTCCTTCTTTGTATTTAGTGAATTTTGATAAACATATTTTGTGCTTAAAGACCAACTATATAACTGAGATAAACTTTGATCTTTTTCAAATCAAGCTGGGTTTCAATTAAATAAAAATATTTCTTTAGCTGGCTAAACATTTTAGACTACTCAAATTACTTTGAAATGAGAGTACTTTTGTCCATCTGGAAAGTCTCAAATATTCAATGACTCTAGAGAGTTATAGGAATGACTATCCATACACATTCAGTTTAAAAGAAATTATGTAGTACAGAAGTCATCAAAATGTATGGGAATATGTATCTAAAAACATCCTAGTCTGAAAGAAATTATGAAGAGCAGAAGTTATCAAAGTTTTCTTTATGAAGGATCAGATGGAAACTCCAGGTTTTGCATGGATAGTATCCCCACCATTTCTATATCACTCTGCCGTTAAAACAGCCACAAGCAACATGTGAACCAGTGAGCTTGATCATTGTCCAATAAAGCTATATTCTTAAAAAGGCTTAGGGTGAGGTTTAACCCCAGGTTGTAGTTTTCAGAACCCTGGTTTGGAGTGACAACTTTAATTTGAGCCTTTCTAAGAGAAAGTTCATTGCAATACAATTTGTGCGAGAATAAATGAAATTTAAGGATAATTCATTTCATTTAAATACCATTTTATATATTCTAGAAATGTGATGTTTTAACTATAATAATAACATAATGAATTCTGCCAGAGTACTTTGTGATTTTTATATACTTTGTCTCATTTAAAAATTCTGTTTTGCATACATTTGAAGGGATAATGAAAATTTAATTGAACAATGTAAAAATTCATAAAGAAACATTCTTAGAATTATTTGATGATGTTATTACTTCAGCACTTAGCTAAGTAAATACAGAAGATACCTTTCAATTTGGCAACCTCCCAAGCTCCTTAATGACCAAAATAGGAGATTCGTATAAAGTGGCTACTAGGTCCAAAATGTGATGTTTACAACAAGGGCAAAAAGATTAATTATTATGATCAAGCTAACATGGGCCTTTAAGTTTCTGCTATGTTCTGGAGGTACATTCAGGATAAATCAATAAACTGGCATGACAAAAGACACATGTATGTATGTATATACTTGGGAATATACAACCAACAACCTGGGTTCAAGTCCTCACCCTGTTGCTGCCCCTTGTTAACTTTTGGCTATGGGAAAATCGTCTGTGGGTTAGAGGTAACAGAAGTAGCTACTTCACAGTTCCAAGGGCATCACATGATATGACCACACAAGGTACTCTGAACAGAGGCTGCATATAGCAAATAAGCAGTGAGTAGAGGCTACTGGCAACTATTGCTTTGATTATTATTTGATGATGATGATTAGAGTGTTAAAACTTATATTCATTGGACCCAGGGAGCTCTAAAGTGATCCTAGACACTTCATAATCCACCACCAATGACAGGCTAATGGGATGCATGCACAGAAAGATGTTAATTGCTTTGAGAGCATAATATGAATGTATTAGCACTAATCTGATTGGAACTCTTCAGATCTTAGTACAAATTCAACATCCAAAATAGAGGATTGAATCAAAGAGACTAGTGGCATGTAGTTAATAAACATTTAAAAAGAAGGAACACTCAAGATGTGGTTACCTCACAACACTTAGGCTCAGATATGTTAGGCCAGGCCTTGCTACAGCAGTTTCCCTTACACTTCCTCCTAACAGATAGGCAGAGGTAACCTTGTCTCCCCAATACTTGAATTGAAGGGTTCAAAGCAGGAGTATTGCTGAACACATATGCACACACACACACACACACACACACACACACACACACACACACACTCCTTCTCTACATCATTGCCCATGACTTCGGCATACATTGTGGAGGACTGAGCACATGATTTTGAGGTTGAGACAATTTCATCTCCACCCTAACAATCCCCCTTCTTGATCATCCACATATACTCCTAGTACACTTTTCTGACCTTGAGAGGGTAACCTCAGGAAAAAAATGCCAAGAACTTCAAAGCCACTTGTTCTGAGAATCATAGAGTTTTTGGTACCCAGAGGACACTGTGGAAGCTGAATATGGTTTCAGGATGGACAAAGCTTTACACCTAAGGATTACCAACATGAGTCAAAGCACATAATCAGAAGAGAAACAGAACTGGGTCCTGAAGCCCAAGTCTTGGCTTAGAGTAAATTTTCTGACATCTAAATATACAATAGGTTGTTTATGACTGGAGAGACAAGAATAGATGTGGTCTTGTGACTGGCCTTCTGGGAAATGTTAAAGGTTAGCAATTAACTGAAACCACCTGAGAGTTCAGATATCTCTTTTTTATCCTCCAAGATGCTCATCAATAAATAGCTGAAAATCATGACACATAATGGCAACTCTACTAACTTTTATAGGATCATGGATCTTCAACTCAGTTCCATCTAAAGTCCAGGCATTCAAGAATAAATACATACATAAATAAATAATAAGGTGAGAGTGTCCCGTGTGTGTTTTTAGTTAACTGACATTAAAGCTCCTGGTTGGTTCTCCTACTAATTAGGGTGGTATAACATACCTGGTATATCCTAATGAATGCTGGGTCAGAGTGATACAGGATGTTTCAAAGTTGGAATATCATAGTTATCTGAAAAGTAGGTAATGAACAGTCTCTAAATTCCTAAACGCAGGCTACTCTCGCTGAGAAGTCCACACCTATACTCTGAGGTATGCCATCCTTTCTAAATGCCTTTTTCCCTTAACCTTCATGCTTTGCCTTTACCTTTAGTAAAACCAACTCTGTTTCAAATAGAAATCTTGAGTCCAGGCTACTTAAAAATTGGGAAGTGAAGTTTAGAATGTGCCTCCTAGGGAAGCGTCCTAGTTATTGTCTGTGGCTGTGATAAAACATTGACCAAAAACAACTTGTGGGAAGGAAAGACTGTTTTGAGTTAAAGTTCTGACCAAAATTCATCTTGAGGAAAATCAGGAGGGAACTCAGGTAGAGCAGAGGCAAGAACCACAGAGGAATGTTCCCTACTGACCTGTCCTATGTGACTTTCTTGGTTTGCTTTCTTATAACCCATATTCTGGATCCTCCCACA
The DNA here is from genome assembly GCA_907164525.1 of Lophiomys imhausi. Lineage (NCBI taxonomy): Eukaryota > Metazoa > Chordata > Mammalia > Rodentia > Muridae > Lophiomys > Lophiomys imhausi. Next base: position 12,436,774 of record CAJQZJ010001896.1, read on the forward strand.
CTATTCATTAAGGAAAAAAGAAAATGTCCCACAGACTTCCTTATAGGTCAGTCTGATGGAAGCATTTTCTCAGTTGCAATTCTTTCCTCCCGGGTGACGTAAGCTTGCTTCAAGTTGATAAAAAATGAGCCAGTACAGAAAGTTTATAGTCTTCTTTAAAAATGTTAATATTCTCATACCCCAGGCCAGCCCCATGCTACTATGGGGAAATATAGCATCTGCAGTGAGCCTGGAGGCAGAGCTTAACTTCCAGAGCAGAATGTCAAACATATCAATATGTCCATCTTTATTTTTGTTTGCAAAGAGGCTACAAACACTTTATATTTTTGATGATTTGGGTGATTGTTTTAAACTATCTGACTCTATCCCAACCTTGAAGAAAAAAAACAAAGAAGGCTCTCTGTCCTGGACCATTCACTCTTAGACTCATGTGAACTTTGGTTTCCTGAGGGTGCTTAGTGAAGAACAACCAAGTAAACATCAAATGTTATCCAAAGCAGCCATACTTCCTCCTGGGAAGAGAGGAGACTGCCAGACTCCTTGGAGAAGGTGCTGTGTCAGGAATCTAAAATTGCACGGATATGCCTGAAATCACCAGGAGAAAACATCAGTCATCTATATTCAGGAGAAAATAGAATATGTCTTTTCAGATGTATCTCTCAGCCTTAGCCCACTCACGGGGCCCAGGAAATGCTGCTACCTAATTCTATTCATGCTCCTCCTGCCTTAAAACTATTCCACAGAATAACCCAACTTGGCATTCCAGGCCTCTTCTCTTCTCTATGACATCAAGAGAAGTGTCTAGCTCCCTCATTTAGCATGGGAGGTGACTAGATGTGAAACAGGTCTATACATTGCTTCTCAGCCTTAGTCTCTGCTTGTTGATACATAAGCTACATCATTTCTTCAACCAGATGCTTCTTAAGAAGAGAGGATTTTTTTTCAACTATGACTGAAGAGCAGAGAGTACATACTTAGGAAAGGGATTCATGTTGAGTGATTAGATACATGGAATAAGGAATGGTGAGCAACCAGAAGAACTGCTTAGGACTAGTGTAGTCTAAATACACAAGAAAGATATATTGATAAGCAATATTAGACACTAAATAATGGATCAAGATTCAAAAGGCAAAGCATCTGTCTAGTAGCCCCAAAGTACCAGAATAAGGCAAGACCCCAATTCCATACACCCATAGCCTTTAGCGTCTATATCTACCATATTTCCTAGTTCCTATTCCTTGTATTCATTTGCATGTCTGTCTTCCAACCAGCATGTTTCCCTAGCACTAGGCAGGTATTCCATTGTTTGACTGTCATACTGCTTTGCATTTAAGCAGAGACAAGTTGGGATTTGATGAATTGATAAAGCAATAAAGAAGATGCTAAGCAGACATATACAGAGTGACCACTCTGAGATGGAGAAGAGAATGCCCTTACATACTTATTTCCACTCTTTGACTTTTGTATGGTTGGCAACTAAAGCCATGGGAGGTCCTGGGGTTTCTCCTAAGTCACGAGCTGAGATACAGTGCAGTAGACTACAAAAGTTGGGTCTGCCTGAGAAGATGCCAGTCATTTTCAAGCCTGAAGACACATTTTACAAAACAGACATCGAAATGGCATCGGTGGAGTGTGCTTTTGTTTCTACTTTCTATTTGATGCATCCAACTGTTGACTTCCATTACGGTTGTGTTAAGACACCGAATTCACTTAGGTTTCATTTGAAAGGAATGGTGTAATTCTGTGCAGCAAAAATCAATATTTAGTATCAATGACAATTACAAGTATTGACTGCCCAGTATGATCTGGTCCCTAACAAAGAACATCCCATGGAGAAGTTCCCATTCTGCATCTGAGAAAACTGAGACTTCACAGGGACATCAGGCTGATGCTTTCATGCCCACTATGGGAAGAAATGGGCTCTAGACCCATATTTACCTGACAATGGAGGCCAAAGTCAGGATTACTAAGCTTTGGGGATTCTACTTCTTGGAGCTTCTTCCTCACAGTTGTATCCTTTCCCTCCAGGCACTATACTTTATTATGCATATACTGTTCAATATGCTTTTACTGAGAACATATCAAGTATCTGCCCTTGGGAACAACATTGAACATGTCAAACAAAATACCATGCCTTGTCTTCTTGCTGGACTGAAGGCGCATATAGGAAGGGACTACAGTTGCCTTTCTCCCTCTCATACTGCAAAATGACTGAAACAATTGAATCTGGGAGAACACAAAGCTTGAATTACTAATCTGAGACAACAGAACACTAGCCAACTTTATAAAAGACCATTCCATCCAAAGCTCATTTTAGGGTAGAAAAGGGATGTTGAGCACCATTGTGCTGGCTGATAAACACAGAAACACACACGCAGATAGGGAAGGTAAATAGACAGACACAATCATTTATTTTGTTTACTCTACCATAAGTAGAAACTAACTGCTCTTCAACCTGACATAATTGTTGTAGCCCTGAGGCTAAAAGGTGTTCCTTTCAGATGAGAGTTCTTAGAGGAAAGAAGTGTCTGGAGTAAAAGCTGGTGCTAATGAAGCTGAGATTCTGTCATTGTAACCACAAGAAACCCAACCCCAGGTTATAGTCCCCGTCGCTTGTACATAAGGAGATCATTTCTCTCAGGACACTCTCCCAGTGGATGAATGTGTGGGAATTGCATCTATGGCAACAGGGGACACAATTCTTTTACTTTAATAAGAATGAGCCCTGAGCATCTGTTATCAAATCACTCAGCTTGCAAGAGCAGGCTGAAGAGAGAAAAGGAACATTTACTCAAAGAAGTATTCCTAAAGTCTCCAGGTACCATTTACCTGCTGAGGGTGCCCTGAGGTACACACCTGCTGGATGGTAATTAGATGTTTTCAAAAACCTTCCAATTCATCCGATTACTCTCTCCCATTACCTGTGAGAGGAACTTTTCCAAACTCTCCTTTCTAAGCCTTACAAAAGTGTTTTGAGGTTCCAGCTTTCTTAAGGTTCAGGGTGTGTATATGAGTGTATGCATGTGCTTACATGTGCATCTGTATGTGTCCACATGTTTGAATATGACCCAGACACACTTCCTGCTCCTGTCAGCATCTTTCTGTAGGACCTTAAACCACGCTAAAACAGGAGCTAATTTAGACTAGAGCATTAGGTTTATTTTCAATCCTAGCTCTGAGTCTAAGCTGTCTAACTTGGGAGAAGTCACCTAACTTCCTCCTGTGAACCTTAGTATCCTCAGCTGGAAAAACAGCTAATGCTCTGACATAATGGAATTGTAGAGGAAAAAAAAAAACAAAACATAAACAATGCTCTAATATTCTGGCCGATCATTTAACCTCTGACCCTATTTAATATATATACAAAATAGGGGTACTAGCAGTACTTAACTCCTAGGATATTTTGCCAGAATTAAACTGTTTAATGCATGACAGGTATCTGACAGTACTGGAAATGTAGAATGTTCTCAGTAACTGCTTTCCATTTCGATTTCTATGATGGCATCATCATCATCGTCTTCACCACCCCAGACAATCTGGCCAAGTGAGTACCTTAGAAATATTTCCTCAGTACAGATCTTCAGAACTAAAAGTTCCTTGATATTTTATGTCCTAATTGCCCTCAGGTTTAAGCAACATTGGGGAGAGGTAGATCATTATACAAGCATCTCTCAGTATCACAAATAAAATGCATGAAAAAATAGCAATAGCACTCAAACAAACCATTTCTATCATATTCCTACCTGAAGTGCGATCAAGGGCAGGGAAGTGGGTCTCATAGGTCTGAGAAACTAGAGGTACTGTAAGTCACAGAGTCAGGCCCTGCGAGCTCTAGCCAGGATATGGAGACAGCAGGCATCCCCAGAATGCTAGAAGTATATTTGGAAAACATCCAATCTCATCCCCATGATATGAAGACAAAGGATCAGAATGATACATTAATGAGGTCAAGCGACCAGAAAGCCTGTTAGAGGGTCACAGCCCATTTCTGGATTGCCACATGCCTTCTACAGTCCTAGATATTCTTCCACAGTTATGCAAGATGACCCACAGTTGCCAAAGCAATGTCCAATGAGGAGTGAGAACCAAATCCCCATTCACTTTCATCACACTTTTCTTCTCTGGCTCTTGACACCATCCAAAATGTTAAAATCTGGTAAGTGAAATTGGAAGGCTATTAGCATTTATTGAAGAGCCATGAATACTTAGAACAACACTAAGCACAAATAACATTATTTTACCCATGAGAAAGTTGCCAATATGACAAAGATGAAATAACTGATATTTTTCCCATAGTCCATGAACTGACAAATGTCTGTCCTTTATTGCAGCCTCAATGCCTGACATTTCCCTAAGCATCCTTCCACCAGTAGGACAAGCCACTTTTTTTTACCTGTGTACAAGATCTGACTTCTGTACCTGTGATGAAATGGGTGTAAATACAGTCTGTTCTTTTTATTCATTAAAGAAACAATTATAAGTCCCAACTGTGTGTTCTGGGCACCAAACATGTATCAGGACACAAAAGCAACTGAAAATCCCATTCTTGTGAGTCTCGTATTCTAGAGGTAGAAATAAGACTGAGTTATAATATCAACAGATAAATCAATTTAAATGTCAGAAAGAATTCAATGGCTCAGGGGAGATTAATATGTTAAAACATCTATAAGTCCACCACAGTTAGAAATCACAACTAGATAGAATTAATAGAATTAGAGCTTTGATAGAGATAATGTTTTTTAAAATATTAAACATGTGTTTTTCATTCATCTTCAGTCACAATGCCCTGGGGCTCCTCAATCCTAATGGGGTTCATTGCCTCAGAGGAAGAGTAGACATCATCTGAAATAACAGAATTCTTGCTCCATGAGGACTGTCAGATTAGACTTATTTTGAGATCATAACAAGACAGTAGTTCTGACAGTTAGGCATTGTCAAAAGAGAGAACAGTTCAAAAGGTCACTTCCTATATTGAAAATTCCTGGCCAAAAAAATGTCCATATGCCAAATGTCCTAGATAGAGGAAACTTGAGAGAGAATATAAATCTTCATTGATGGGTGACAGAGAATGCTTCCAGGTAGGTCAGAAACACGAGGGGTTTTTGTCATCTTTTATCTATTTCTGTGGAGAAATCCTCAAGTGGAGTAGCGTAATCATACTGTGTAGCAATAAAGGTTGCCATAAGCTTCGCACACAGTAACTGCAGGCAAACACTACTCCTGTATACCCTTCTACAAAAATCTCATCAAAGAAGAATATAATGGTGCCATGGCATAGTTAGATAGAAATCGATTCCGACAGACTACCATGTCCACCCAGATCCCAACACACTGTTTTATGGTTTACTTGTAATATGGGAAACATCTAGAAGTTTTCTGAGGTTTCTTTTGGGGGTGGCAAAACAAATGGTAGGTACCAGGCAATAAAAGCTGGGAATAAATCTGCTAAGATAATTTTCCATTCATAACCAAGTAAAGGGTGACGGGCATTAACATAACCTCATAATGGCAAGTTAGAGCTACATGGAACCAAGAAATTAGGTAGAGAGGGGAATGTGGTAAGGAAAGCTGCTGAGAACAAAACAGATAGATAGATAGATAGATAGATAGATAGATAGATAGATAGATAGA
>CAJQZJ010001896.1:12442414-12487598 GCA_907164525.1 Lophiomys imhausi
AGATAGATAGATAGATAGATAGATAGATAGATAGATAGATAGATAGATAGATGGATAGATAGATGGTAGATAGATGGATTGTAGATATATGGGTGATAGATGATAGATGGATAGATAAGATAGATAGATGATAGATGAAAGATTAGATAAATATATAGATGATAGATAGATGATAAATTATATAGATAGATGATTGATAGGTAGATAGATCAATATATGATAGATTAGATAAATAGATTGATAGATAGATAGGTAGGTAGATGATAGATAGATACAGATAGAGATGATATTGAGATATAGATATAAATAAATTTCATCAATTATGATGACCTAAGAGACATGTATAGTGATGCTCAGAGAATAGGGTAGAAAGAATTCTCTCAAAGAAGCCAACACAAGTCTCCTGGACACCCATCTTTCTTTCTTTCATCATCGATTATTTCTACAACTATCACTATCTTAGAATTTGAATAATGAAAAAAATTTGAGAGGAAATAAACCTAGGCAAAAGTATATTTCATCAACAAATAGACTGGTTATTTACATAAAAGTGACAGAACTAATCAAAAAACAGTGTATTTAATGAAGGTAAGGATAAAGTACCAACAAAATTATCTCTTCACAACTGGTTTTGTCCACCCAGACAATAAAGCTAAGTAGGGTGTAATTCTTAATCCCTGGATAGAAACACCCATTACTCAGCCATTATGATTTATCCTATAGTCTTCTACATGTACATGGAACCAGCTGAGTTAGCCTTGGCACATTTCAGGGGTTCAATGACTGTTCTTGGAGATGTTTAGACATTAGAACTTTCTGAGATCCATCTGTTGGAAGGAAGAGTGTTCTTTTGCTTGTAGACATGCCTATTAACTGTTTAATCAAAATTCTTAATAAGCCCCATGAAAGGTATGCTTGAGATACAAGGATGAATTTACTGGTAGCCACAACTCAATTTTTCCCTTCTTCCCCGCCCATTTGTTACAAGAACTCTCTTGTTGATATAATACTTTTCTTTGAACAAGTTGAAATCTCTCCCCATGGTGGTCTCTTCTTATAGCTCCATACCAAAGTGGCTGCCTCCCTAAGACTATATGGATACCAGTTTCTCAGTACCACTTTGGGCTGTTAGGAAGCTGGCATGATTATGTGACTGGGTATCTTAGTTGCTTTTGCCTCCTTGATGAAAATACAGAACAACGAGGAAGTAGTTGATTGGCAGAAAGCATTATGTGTTTCACTTAGAATAATTATTATACAATGAAAATGACAGATTCCATGTTTTTATCTAAGTAACTTTAGATGGAATCAGAGAATAATTGTCATGATCACATCCCATTACAGCCACTTATTGACCTTGACTGAGGGTTGTATTCTGGGAAGTTATTCATGCTTAGTAGGAGAGTATTCATTGAGGCTGGCAGCATGCAAGCCATCTACATCCTTCTCATCCTGCCTTGCTCACTCTCAGCTGGTTCATGAATTTGAAGTAACATTAATTTGAGTCTCCTTACTTGATATCTTGTCTGCTCATTTGGTTTGAAACTAAGCTTTCACATGGGTCTGCACCTGGTGCTTGGTGTACATAGTATAGGTGTTGGCTTAGTATTTGTGTGACTATGAGAATGAGTAGGTCTATGATTCTTGTGCCTGCTCTTAAGAGTCTTTTCCTTCTATTGTGCTGCTATGTCCAACTTCTATATATTGTTTTTGTTTTATCTTACTATATTTTATTTTGCCGTTGTTGGTTATTATTTCTTAGAAGCCTGTTTTTTTTCTAAAGAGAGACAGAAAGGGAATGGATTCAGAGGGTGAGGAGGTGGGGAGGAGTAGAAGCTGTCAAGATATATGAGAAGAGAATCTATTTTCTATAAAATGAAAAAGAAAGAGGGAATAAGAGAGAGAAAGAAATACAGAAGAAAGAAAAGCAAAGAAAGAAAGAAAGAAAGAAAAAAGAAAGAAAGAAAGAAAGAAAGAAAGAAAGAAAGAAAGGAAGGAAGGAAGGAAGGAAGGAAGGAAGGAAGAAAGAAAGAAAGAAAGAAAGAAAAAAAACTAAGCTTTCTGAAGATGGACACCACAGTGCCTAATTTACCATTTTATCCCAGTGACTTCTCCATGTTGAAAGAATAGGGCATGAAACAAACAGAAATCTTGAAATGTCTCAGATTGAAGCCTAGGAGCTTAAATATTTCATCTTATAGCTTAGAGATCTAGAAGAAGCATGAAGAGAAAATCAGTTATTCCAGGCTCCAGAAAAGCAAAACAAATAAATGTATAATATGCATTTTACTTTGGGATCTGCAAGATAGCTCAGTGGGCAAAGGTCTAGGCTACTAAGCCAGACATTGAGTCTCATCTCAGTAATTCAAAGAGGCCACTGACTCCCCCAAGTTGTTCTTTGACCTTCGCATACATCTGGTATATGTATGTATGTAATCATACACACACATGCACACACATACACACATATGTATATATATATATTCTTTTATTATATATATAAAATAAAAGAAAAAGAATTTTAAAATACTACTCTATAAAGATTTTATAAAGATATTCCATATGTACTCAGAGCAAGACAGGAGGGTGGGCTCCTTTATCAGACTTTGTTTCAGATAACCTGCCAAGACCCTCAAGTGCCCAGTCCTCAGTGCCCTATTATCCCTAGGAAATAAAATGTATGTGGGGTCCTAGCTGACTACAAGGAAGGTTTAGTGAAGCACTGACTCATACTGACATAATATAGAGAAATAATTTCATAAAGTCTGCCCAGATGACAAGATAACATTAGAGAACAAAAGAAACATTCTCCATTGAGAAATCAATCCTGGAATGGATTATGGTTTCTGACTTGATTTCAAGATATTTTGGTATCTGGATATTTGATATTTGGATTCCATTTGCTTGTTTTGAAGAATAATATTCTCTCGTGTGTCTGAGCACATAGATATGTCCTATGGGGGATGGCAGTTGGTGGATGGAAACCTTGTGAAAGGATCCAGATATAGGCTTTGAGATTCAAAAATCTCACTGCCACTGATTTTTTTTAGTAGCACCAAGACTCACAATCTTTTTTTTTTTTCTCTGATCTAACTCTTGGCAATGGATGTATCTCAGCTGGGAAGAGTAACTGATTCTCTCACCCCCAAAAAGGCATACAGCCTCTCCACATGGCAGATACCTTGCCAGATGCTATAGAAACTGTAGTGAGAGCAGATATGTTTGTCCTCTGAGATTATAGTCACAAAAAGAAAATAACATTAAAGAAGGAATTACTGTTGAGCTGAGCATTACAAAAAAGGGTACAGGGAGCTGCTGTGTATCCAGAGGACTATTCACACCTGCAGGGTCACAGTTGGAGAAATATATAGGGCATGAAACAGAGAAAATAGAATTAACTGAGACATCATTGTATATCTTTAGAATTAAGGATTCAAATCTTACATTTGTAATTCTAATTACACCAACTTATGTTTGTGTGTAGGTTTGTGCATATGTTGGTGTGTGTGCAGATACATGTGTTCGTGGGTGTTAGTATGTTAGTATGTTCCCTCATGTAGAGGTCTGAGGGCAGCCTCAGATATCTTTTCTTAGATGCCATCTATTTGGTTTGTTGAGACAATGTCTCTCCTTGGTCTGCAATTGACCAGCAAGACCCAGGGATCCACCTGTGTCTGCCTCTATAAAACTAGATTACTAGAGTATCACACCTAGTTTGTTTTTAGGGTTGTTTGTTTGTTTTTAAGTGAGTTCTGGAGGAATGCTTGCAAGGCAAGTATTTTACTGATGGAGTGTTACTCTAGCTCTATATAAAATCTTAATGGAAAAAAATGAAGCTGGCTGGGACAGTCTATTGTGGTTTTTTTTTTCAAGAAGTTAGCATAAATGATGTACAAATATTTTAAACGTAATTAAAAAGAGAAAAACTTGAGCAAAAAGTACACAAGTTCTACCTATTATTTCTTATAAATATGTGTAAATCTTTAAATCGATGCTTAATTTAAAATACTGAAATATGAGATTTAGAGATTTGTTCCTTTAGAGTGTTGGATAAAGATGTCTGGGAGACTTGTCAGTTTTTACCAAGATATCAAGATTGCAGTGTTTAATTTTCACAGCTTTGGTGCATGAAGGAATGAGGGATTGACTGATTGACTGACTGATTGATTGATTGATTGATTGATTTGAGACAGGGTTTCTTTGTGTAGTCCTGGCTGTCCTAGAACTTACTTTGTAGATCAGGCTGGCCTTGAACTCAGAGATCCTCCTGCCTCTGCCTCCTGAGTATTGGGATTAAAGGTGTGCACCACCATATCCAGCTCCAGAGGAACTCTTAATAAAAAGAAAGTCCCAGACTGCTAACCTCAAGTGCAGTTATGGTCATTGGAATGAAATATTCAGAGTTTTTAAGAGAGTCTCTTAGGAGGTCAGCCACTCAACCTCATCTTCAGAGATCACACATATAACAGCATCTGTGAATCATGAACAGGTTTTTTAAAGTAGAAATTGTAATTCAGATCAGGATTGTTTATATTTCTCTTTAATATTTTATCCTTTATTCCTAACAAGAGTTACCTCAGACATCAAGGGACCATGTAAATACTGATTGAATTATTAAACAGATTCTCTCTGAGCATCTCAAGGACTGTACCGGCTCTCCTAGTCAACATTTCTGTCTAGGCAAAGAGGATCAGGACTACAGTTCAACCACAAAGTCCAGAGTTGGCATAGTCATCTTTGATAATGTGGATCCTGGGATCACAGTTCATGATTTCACTGGAAGATGAAAGTAATAAGCATTTATTATATTCAATTATAAATATGTTTCCTTTTCTCTCAGGTTTCGCCCCACACACTCTACTAAAGAGCCGATGGAGACCAGCTTTATTTCATCATGTCTGAAACTGGCCAAACCTCTGGGACTGAATTTAACAGTGGTCACGTTCATTCATTTAGCACCTACATGTTCTTTGATCTTTGTCATAGTGGAAAGAAAAATGTTTAATATTTATGTAATAATCAACAAACAGTGTTGTACATACTTTATAAAGCTTTCATTGTCTCATTTAACCCTCACAAAAAGCATTTACTCTATAGATGAGAAACTGAAGAATATAGGGATTGATTACCTCAATGTCATTTTGGAAACATTAACATGTAAATCACCAGTTTTGATCTCTCTCTTGAATACAGAACAAACATACCCAACTTCATACTCAACCTCAATCCTCAAACACGGCATGTAGAAAACCAAAATAGTGACCACGCTCTCCATATTTTGCCATGACAACTTTTTCACAGCCCCATGAAATCTTAGTACCTTTCATGTCAGGGAATGGCAACTACTATCTGTCCAGTTATTCAAACCATCACCTACAGAATCATTCTGAACACCCCTTTTGCTCCTGCTCTGTATCCTAGGCGTGAGTATGCCCAGTCAGCTGTACCTCTAAGCAGAATCAGGACTATTTTGCCCTTTCATGGCACTGCTATAACTGCTCAGTGTATCAGCTGAAATAATCTTTGGATTTGACCGTGACTTTAGACGTTCTACAGTCTATTCAAACACATGTACTGAGGATAATACTTTAGAACTTGATATATCAAACTATTAGTTGAAAGCTGTGCCATTTGTTTTGTCTTCCGTTGCCCTTGCATTGGTAAACGTAATAAAGCCATATTCAGAATAAAAATACTCAATAATTTTGGTGCATACTTCAAGTAGAAACAATGAAGAATACACAGGTTCCAAATTGCAGGATGTATACAAACTATAAGAAACTATCTACCAACGTGCTTTCATTTTACTGGGCAGGAAACAGAAGCCCAGGAATATTTGATAATCTCCAAAAGTCAAACTGTTTACAAGAAGCTGAACACAGATGGGTGTTGAGAGTTCCTAGATCTTGGCCAGTGCCTCAGACATGACTTCACAGTCTCCATCTACTTAGTTGCTATAGCAGGAACTACTCAGCATTAAAACCACAAGTGATCAATAAAACCAAAATCTTTGGAAGGATAAAACCAGTGTATATATCTGACATCACCAGTTTACTGTAGCTGTGGAATTTTGGGTAATATAACTGCTCTGTGATTTTTCAGATACTCTATTCCATGGACAACTCATGAGTCCATATTATTTTAAAGTTTATATTACCTGGGTATTTATAGAAAAACTTTTATAGCTCTGGAAAATACTAACCAGTAATATTAACTCTCAACTGATGAAGACCATCTCAGCAAAACAAAGCTTTACTCCTGACTATATTTGAATGATTTTACTGTATTATTTGTCTTGAAGCAGACAGATTTAAAAAAAAAAAAGATTGGCTAGATTTCATATGGTGTGTTAGGGTTTGAATATGAAATGCCTGTTCCATGTTGATGGAGTTATAAATGATAGGAGGTGAAGTTTATTTGGAGGAAATGGGTCATTAAAGAAATGCTATCCTGTGCTGTTTCTTTTATGGGGTTCTTTTGAAGCCTCTCTGGTTCCAGGCTGCTGAGGTGAGCATCTTTGCATTGCTACATTCCTATGCCATGATATCTCACCTCACCATGTCTCAGGAACCATGGAACCAAACAATCACTTCTCTAAACCTCAGAAACTGTGATGGGATATCAAATTCTTCCTTTCAATACAATTTTCAGAGACAGAAAACAAACACATGGCTAGAGTCCTGATGCCTGCATATAGCATCAGTTTAAAACATATTTACTGAACTAATAAATCAACATATTTAATTCCTTCCTGGAAACAGAGTGTCACTATGAAGCTCAGCCTGGCCTTGAACCTCTGATCCTTCTTCCTTGACCTTGGAAGTGCTGATATTACAAGTATGTGCCACCATATCCATCCTTACATATATGGAACGAACAGATAAACAGAAAGTAGAAAGAAAGAGAGTGAAGGAACAAAACAAAGTAAGCAACAAAGAAGTCTGGTAGGGAATTTCTAACTTGTTTTCTCTACATGACATCTATCAATAATCCAATCAAAAAAAATGGAGAACAGAGAATTCACAAAGGAGGAATCTCTAATGGCTGAGAGACACTTGAAGAAATGCTCAACATCCTTAATCATCAGAGAAATGCAACTCAAGATGACTCTGAGATTCCATCCCACACCTGTCATAATGACTATCATCAAAAATTCAAATGACAGCACATGCTGGTGAGGTTGTGGAGAAAGGGGAACGCTCCTCCATTGCAAGCTTGTACAACCACCATGGAAATCAGTCTGGAGATATCTTAGAAAACTTGGAATAGCTCTACCTCAAGACCCAGCCATACCACTTCTGGGTATACATCCAAATGATTCCTCACCAAATCACAAGGACATTTCCTCATCTATGTTCATAGCAGCCTTATTTGTAATAGCTAGAAACTGGAAACAACCCAGATGTTCCTCCACCAAGGAATGGATTAAAAAAAAAAAACTGTGGTACATCTACACAATGGAATACTACTACTCAGCCATCAGAAACAACAAAATCCTGCAATTTGTAGCCAAGTAGATGAAACTAGAGAAGCTCATCCTGAGTGAGCTAACCCAGACTCAGACAGATGCACATGGCATCTATTCACTTATAGTCGGATTTTAGCCATATAGTACAGGATAACTATACTACAACCAGTGCACCAAAGGAAACATGAACATAGACTTTTTTTCCTGTCAATGAGACACTTTTCCCTAGTGGTGCTGCCTTGTAGGCCCCCAGTGTATGAGGAGGCTCTTGGCCCTCATATGACTGCTGAACTTGGGTGGAGGACTGTTATGTAGGGACACTCCACTCCAGAGGAGTGGGATGGAAGATATAGGGGATAGAGGGTGGGAGGGCAGGACTGAGAGGGGTGGAAAAAGGGTACTGTGATGGAGATGTAACCTGAAGTAATAAATAAACATTTAAAAAAATCTGGTTTTTATATTTCTGTTTTAACAAAATAAATTACTTGAATTACCATTAATTATTATTTCAAAGTATCTAATACACATAATCTAAATTTATTGTCAATCACATGTTCTCTAAATGAGATACAAAATTTTGAGAGTAATTTCTTTCTTTTGTCATCATCATCAACATAAAACCCCTCCAAGATGAATTCATATCTATTCCCCAGCACTATTAACTATTGTCTCCAACTATCTTGGCATAAGAGCTTATGGATTTTGCAAATTAGATTCAATTCCATTCTAAATGCAATTCCCACACAACAGTGGTATCCAACAGTAACTAAGTAGGGTTATTTGAACAGCACATAAATATTTCACAGTGTGCGAAAAGCCACAAATGCCAAACTCTAAAATGTCTGCAAACATGCAAGATTTTCAGTTTCAAGAATGTAATTATTGTCTTGGGACTTGTGGGGTGTCTTATTGAGTATCCTTTTCATTTTGATAAAATGATGATCCTGCCAGAATAATTCTGCAGCATCCCACATTGACCTCAGTGGTCCTGATCAAGGGAGAGGATTCTTTTAGTAAATCATTTAAGAGAACACTACCTGAAGCCTTTTGTCATCTATTAGCATCAAAGAATGATCTCCACCAGAACAGTGGGAAGAAAATGGGTTTATAACACAATAGGTTACCTCACTGTAAATTTCACAACTTCAAAACCATTATTATTGACAAGCTGCCCTTATGTTTCAGACTACATTAAAAGGAAGGAGCCAAGGCTCGTCTTTCCTTCCCTCAGTCTGATTACATAAGAAAGCTTTTAAGAAATAAACCAATTCAGGTATGAATTTTGAAATCAGAAGAAAAAAATATAGTAAAAATGCTTTTAATAATAGTTTGTTATGACTTAAAAGGAACTGATATGAAAAATAATAATAATGTTGCTTTAGCACACAGCAATTAGAAACAGTTCCAGCTATTGAGATAGACATGCAAGATGCCATCCCATGCTGCTACAACCAAGGATCAAAGAAAAGTGTGTGCAGATTCTCGAAGTATGACAGATATCTCAGGAAACAACTGAGCCCCAAGCTCCCAGCATTCTTTGACTTCTACACAGTTAATGACACCTTATATGCTGTGCAGAATAAAAACCATAGGCAATGCCCACAATGATCTGAAGAACGTTCTAGAAGTATCTGATTTCCTAGAATACTTTGAGAGAAGAGGAAAATATCTCATCAAAAAATATTTTAATGAGATTCAGATTCTCATTCTGAATCCCTAAACCAAAACATTGGGTAAAACTCCGATGTTTTAGGGAGTAGACATGATGGCTAATGACTCACAATTTCAGGATCTATCAATGGGCAGTGCTGCTTGGGAAAGAGAAAAATCCCCTAGGGCATAAAGGAAAATGATGGATTTCATCAAACATCAGCTGTCAGTTTTCTCAAATATCTAAATTATTCTTAAACTTCTGAATAAACATCACATCTCATGGTTAGGCACATGGTTTGGTTCCATATTGGGCACAAATGTTTTGACATGGCTGTGTTTTGTGCTGCTGTTTGACTGTTTCCATCTGAGCAGAGATTTTGAGGAATGCATCAGAGGATATGAAAGTCCTAATCTGGGAGATTTTATAACTGAAAAGCTTCTCAGCTACAGAGTATACTTTCTTTAGTTTTCAAGTTCCTGGGTAGTTCCTTGGAATGCTAAATACATGACCAGACTTGAAAAAGTCAAAATCCCTTCAAAGCTGTGCAGAAAGCAACATCTTCATCTCTACTCTTACACATGTCAGTGATAATTGTATATGAGGTATCACAGTAAAGAAACTATGACAAGACTGCAACATTGGAAGATTTCTTTGTAAATAAGAGAGAGAGAGAGAGAACAGCCAGAGGCATCTGGAAGAGTCCAGATCAGAAAGAGAAATAAGTAGACTGAACATGGCCAGTAGACTGGACATGGCAAGAAGGGGGACTAGCAGGAGATGGATAATAGAGAGAGCTTAGTGAGAATAGCAGGGTTATAAGGAGAGTGAATAGCTGTGTGGGGCTGTCTGGGAGATTGGAGTGGGGTCTTTGAACTGTATTTGACAAGTACTTGTGTTATTGAGGAAGCCTGGAAGTATGCATGCGTTTTGATATGCAGCCACAGGTATGTGTCAAGGTAGCCATATGTTCCTTTTGTAGGGGGTAAGGGAAATTACTCCTTTTGGCTTGTGGGAATTGGTTTCACAAATTCCTGAGGAATTCTGGCTTTAATCTAACTGCCAGAAATCTTCCTATAGTCCAGATTGAGCTCATTTCTAGATATTTGAAGTCTTTCAGAGTTTGGGGGATTGGCATTTCCTTTGGACTTGATGATAGTAACACTTAATAGCTGCACATGGGCAATGAGTAAAGAACCCTGATGCTATCATTTCCCTTGGTCCAAGTGTCACCCTCCATGCATTGGTCATAATCACATGAGGTAGGAAGTGTTGCATATGTGGTGTCATCCTTAAAGACACCTAGTGGGTGCTACTTTTAAGGCCTTCACAGACCCTGTTACAGAGGAAACAAATTTCATAGCCCATATCCTTATTTCTTCTTTGAGGGTTTTCGTTTGGTCAGACAAGTTCTCACCATGTAGCTAAGGCTGGCTTGGAAATCACAATCCTACCCATCCCCTCAGTCTCCCAGGTCTATAGGCAGTACATCATACTCAGCTTTGAGATTTTAAAGCACAGGATTCCTTCCCTAGTTATCCATTTTGGAATTGTAATCCCCTATCCTATCAGGAAAAAACAAAAACAAAAAACATTGTACTCAACTCTCAGAAGTCATAAAAGGTGCTTTCCACTTAGCAGGTGAGCATTGCTAACCCATGCTTATATTATTCCCCCTATATATTATAATACCAAGTGTTACATTTGAACTTACATGCCTAGACCACTCACAGGGTGCTAGAGAGCATGGGGAAGATGCAAACACATAAGCAAAATAGAACTTTTCATGTGTGTGTGTGTGTGTGTGTGTGTGTGTGTGTGTGTGTGTGTGTACGTGGGTACATGTTTGTATGTGTGTGGCTGCACACAAAGGCCAGAGGACAAACCAAGGTATCCTCAGGAAAGTTCTTCTCATTATTTGGAGAGGGAACTACCATTGGTCTGAAACTGAAACACTAGGCTACAGTGCTTGGCCAATGAGCTCAAGAGATTCACCAGAGTCTGCTTCCCCAGTGCTGGGATGAGAAGTACATATCGATACACTCACAATTCCTAACTGGACTCTGGGGATGGGACTCCTCATCGGGTAAGTGATTTGCCAACTGAGCCATCCTTTAGCCCCTGCCACAAACCACTAGCCCACAAGATACCATTCCTATGAACTGGGCCTTGCATCAGGAAGACAAATATGTGCAGCAGTAACTCTAAGACAGGGCACATATTTTCAGGTACTATAATAAAAGCAGGCAGATCAATAATGTGTAGAAAAGGAACATAGACTTTGTTAACTATCAAGGGGACAGTTCGCCCTAGGGGTGCTACCAGGTAGGCCCCCAGTGCAAGACGAAGCTCTTATCCCTCATATGACTATTTAACTGAGAGGGACTGATATACAGGGACACTCCACATGGGAGGAGCAGGATGGGTGGGAGAGGGAGGATAGGGTGGGGGGTTGGAACTGGGAGGGGTGGAAGGAGGGCACTGTGATAGAGATATAGCTTGAAGTAATAAACAAGCAAACAAAAAGAAAAGAAGGCACACAGTTCTCACTATCATAGGAGAAACAATTTTCAAATGATACAAAATGAAGGGTTAGAAAAGGGTTGGAAAAAAGGAGGAAAAATAAAACTTAAAATTTAGAGACACACATAGAGAAATTTAGAAAAACTTTCCAAGTACTAACAATATCAGCATATGAATGGAGTAGGAGTATTGCTGTAATAAAGTCATACATAAAGAAAAATTGCCTTTTTTTCTAAGCTATGAACAAATTTAATCTAAGACTAAATATATATTAAATCCATAGAATAATGTAACTATACATTTTAATGTGATCATATATATTTTCATAAAATATGTATTATATTTTTATGACATGTATATAATATTTATACACAGAAAATGACAATAACACAGTAACTATAGGTCTATAATCCACTATACTCTCCCCCATTATTGAAACTTCCCTTCCTTCCCTTCCACAGTCCATACTGAGGGATGATCTTAGGCAGCTATGAAGTATATCCACCAAGACACATGGCAGGTCACCACCAAGATTGACAGAAGCTGTCAGTCATCAGTTTAGGAGGATGCAGTTACTGGCACTACCCAAAGTGAAATGGGATGGGATACTGAGGTTCTCACTTTCCAAAATTAAACTGGAAAATATGAGTTATGACCCAGTTCTTCTGGTTACACTGAAGATTGTGCAAGGAAAACAAGAGAGGCTCTTGAGATAGCTGAGAGGGAGACCACCACGCAACAGTAATGGATGAGTCAATGGATGGAGAAGTAGAAGCCATGGCAAATCAGAAGCAGATGTACACACAAGGAAAAAGGGAGATGGAGAGAGAGAGAGAGAGAGAGAGAGAGAACCAAACATTCAATGCTCTCTTGTCAGTAATGGACCAGAAGGGAGAAGAAATACATGCCAAAAATAAAAGACCAAAAAATAATTAAAGCCTAAAACTGCAAGAACATTCATGAACTTTTGTTGAGATCTTCACTCAGGAATGTCACTGTGTCAGTTCACAAATACCAAGAGAGCCCATTGGCTTGTTGACTGTAAGCACCATTAGCATGTTCTAGTCTTAATGCCTCTCTGTTCCATGCCACTCAAAGAGATTAATTAAACCAAGCTCAGAAAGCAAAGAACAAAAAGATCAAGTGTAATCACGCTGCTCTTGTATAATGACCATTTGGAGCATTCTTGTTCAGTTTCGTGATATATAATTTTAGTTTAAATGATTTTCATATAAAATCTACAGAAAACAGGCAATTAAAAAACAGATGATTCAGACAGAAGCAAAGTGATTACCACCTGAGGCTGGACCCGGGAATGGGGATCACCCATCCCCCAACAGGAGAGACTCCCAGTAAGTTCGAACCTAATACCCAGCTGGCAGATTGAGAACCACGCTGAGATAATCCCCACCCTGCTGGGCACTCCCAGGTCTCACATAGACTATCCAACTATCTGGCAAAAGGTTGCGACCCTTGGAAGTGAGCTCAGCTCCACTGCAAAGTGCCTTCAAGCTGCAGATCGCAGTCTGTGACAAAACTGACCAGTTTACAAGCCACGGGAGCAGCAAGGCTATTGGAGGTGAACTGCAGATTTACCCACTACAGGAACCAACCCCAGGCAAACTGCAAGATATGTGAAACTGTCGTATATCGTATTTTTGTACTAGTACGGGCCCTTCCAGCAGGGAACCAGAGCTTACTTGTACACAGCTCTGCCACCTGGATTAGTTAGGTCTCCACCTGGGAGGTGGGGCTGAATGACTCACCTTATAGGGGTGGAGTAAGGCAACACTACTCCTACACCAAAGTGCCCCCTTTGGACCCAAGCCCAGAAGACAGCAAAAAAATTCATCATGGCCAGAGGCCCCAGACAAAAAAAAAAAAAAAAAAAAAAAAAAAAAAAAACAGAGCGAAATGTCTCCAACAAAAGGAAGCAACGCTATTCCGTCCAGCCCGAACCACCTCACCACAACTGAAACAAATGAAAACGATGACAATTCTACATTATGGAAAGTGATAGAGTCCCTTCAAGAAGAACTTAAAAATATGAAGGAATTCAAAGAAGCCACAATTTTACAAGTCAAAACAACGAATAACACCATTAAAGAGCTCCAAAACAAGGTGACTCAGCTTGAACAGGAAAAGGACAAAGCAATAAAAGATATCAAGGCAAAAACAAGCAAACTGGAGAAGGAAATGTACAAAATGAACAATACCATTCAAGACATGAAAATAGAAATGGAAACAATAAAGAAAACACAGTCAGAGTTAAAAGAGGAAATGGAGAATCAAGAGAAGAGAACAGGAACTACAGATGTGAGTACGAAAAATAGGATGCAAGAGATGGAAGACAGGATCTCAGGCATTGAAGATTCAGGCATGGAAGAAATCAGTACAACATCCAAAGAAAATGAGAAAGTTAAAAAATCTCTCACCCACAACATCCAAGAAATCAAGGACTCAATGAAAAGATGGAACCTAAGAATTATAGGCATAAAGGAAAGAGAAGACTCCCAAATTCATTGTCCAGGAAATATCTTCAACAAAATCATAGAAGAAAACTTCCCAAACCTAAAGAAAGAGATGCCAGTAAAAATCAAAGAGGCTTACAGAACACCAAACAGATTAGATCAGAAAAGAAACTCCTCTCGCCACATAATAATAGAAACTCCAAATGTAGAGAACAAAGAAAGGATATTAAAAGCTGTAAGAGAAAAAGGCCAAGTCACATACAATGGCAGACCAATCAGAATCACACCTGACTTCTCCTCAGAAACTTTAAAAGCTAGAAGGGCCTGGACGGATGTCCTACAAGCCCTGAGAGAACACAGGTGCCCAGCCAGACTACTATACCAAGGAAAACTCTCTATCAACATAGAAGGAGAAAACAAGATATTCCATGACAAAATCAAATTCAAACAATATCTCCTCACAAACCCAGCCCTACAGAAGATCCTAGAAGGAAAATTCCAACACAGAGAAGATAACTACACCCTAGAAAACAGAGGAAATAGAAACCTCCACAGCAACTAAACAAAAGAGAAACACAAGACAGCCAGCTATACTAAAATAATGGGAAATAACAACGCCTGGTCACTAATATCCATCAACATCAATGGACTCAACTCGCCAATAAAAAGACACAGACTTACAGACTGGATCCATAAACAAGACCCATCTTTTTGCTGTATACAAGAAACACACCTCACTATTGAAGATAAACACTATCTCAGAGTAAAGGCTGGGAAAAGGTTTTCCAAGCAAATGGAGCCAGGAAACAAGCTGGAGTAGCCACCCTAATATCAAACAAAATAGACTTCCAATTGAAGTTAATTAAAAAAAAAGACAGAGAAGGGCATTACATACTCATTAAAGGAAATATCCACCAAGAGGACATCTCAATATTGAACATCTTTGCCCCAAATACAAAGGCACCTACATTTATGAAAGAAACGCTTCCAAAACTTAAATCTCACATCAATCAAAACACTTCAATAGTGGGAGACTTCAACACCCCACTCACAACTATGGACAGATCACCAAGACAGAAGCCAAAGAGAGAAATAATGAGTCTAACAGAGATCATGAACCAAATTGACCTAACAGATATCTACAGAACATTTAACTTAAACACAAAAGAATACACCTTCTTCTCAGCACCTCAATCAACCTTCTCCAAATTCGGCCATATAGTTGGACACCAAGATAGCCTCAACAGATACAAGAAAATTGAAATAACCCCTTGTATCTTATCAGACCACCATGGAATAAAGCTGGACTTCAATAGCAAAAGAATCAACAGAAAGTCTACACTCACATGGAAATTGAAAACTCTTTACTAGAGGACCACTGGGTCAGGGAAGAAATGAAGAAGGAAATCAAAGACTTCTTAAAATCCAACAAAAATGAAAACACAACATACCCAAACCTATGGGACACAATGAAAGCTGTGCTACGAGGAAAGTTCATAGCACTAAGTGCCTTCAAAAAGAAAATTGTGACAGCTCATATTAGCGAATTAACAGCTAAACTGGGTATATTGGAAAAAAAAAGAAGCAAACACTCCCAAGAGGAGCAGAAGGCAGGAGATCATCAAACTTAGGGCTGAAATCAACAGCTTAGAAACAAAAAGAACTATACAAAGAATCAATGAAACCAAGAGTTGGTTCTTCAAGAAAATCAACACAATAGACAGACCCTTAGCCAAATTAACTAAAAGACAGAGGGAGAAAACACAAATCAACAAAATCATTAATGAAAAGGGAAAAATAACAACAGATATTGAAGAAATCCAGAGAATATTTGGATCCTACTTTAAAAATCTATACTCCACCAAATTTGAAAACTTAAGTGAAATGGACAATTTTCTTGATAGATTCCACCTACCGAAGCTAAATCAAGATCAGATAAACAGATTAAACAGCCCTATAACCCCTAAGGAAATAGAAACAGTCATTAAAAATCTCCCAACCAAAAAAAGCCCAGTGCCAGATGGCTTTAGCACGGAATTCTACCGGACCTTCAAAGAGGAGCTAACACCAATACTTTTCAAACTCTTTCACAAAATAGAATCTGAAAGAACATTGCCAAACTCATTCTACGAGGCCACAATCACCCTGATTCCTAAGCCACACAAAGACCCAACAAAGAAAGAGATCTTCAGACCAATCTCCCTCATGAACATAGATGCAAAAATACTTAATAAAATACTAGCAAACTGAATTCAAGAACATATCAAAAGTATCATACACCATGATCAAGTAGGCTTCATCCCAGGAATGCAGGGATGGTTCAACATATGGAAGTCTATCAATGTCATTCACCATATAAACAAGATGAAAGAAAAAAAACACAGGATATTCTCGCTAGATGCAGAAAAAGCATTTGACAAAATCCAACACCCCTTCATGCTAAAAGTTCTGGAGAGAACAGGCATACAAAGGCCGTACATAGAAATAATAAAGGCAATATACAGCAGGCCAGTGGCCAACATCAAATTAAATGGAGAGAAACTTGAAGCATTTCCTCTAAACTCAGGGACAAGACAAGGATGTCCACTTTCACCATATCTCTTCAATATAGTACTTGAAGTTCTTGCTAGAGCAATAAGACAAATAAAGTACATCTAGGGGATAAACATCAGAAACGAAGAAGTCAAATTATCCCTATTTGCAGATGATATGATAGTATACATAAGCGACCCCAAAAATTCCACCAGAGAACTCTTACAGCTGATAAACACCTTCAGCAAAGTGGCTGGATATAAAATTAATTCAAAAAAATCAGAAGCCCTTCTTTATACAACAAACAAATGGGCTGAGAAAGAAATAAGGGGAACAACCCCCCTTCACAATAGCCACAAACAACATAAAATACCTGGGTGTATCTGTAACCAAGCAAGTAAATACCCCCACAACAAGAACTTCAAGCCCTTGAAGAAAGAAATGGAAGAGGCCTTTGGAAGATGGAAAGATCTCCCATGCTCATGGATAGGTAGGATCAACATAATAAAAATGGCCATCCTACCAAAAGCAATATGTAGATTCAATGCAATTCCTATCAAAAAACCAACACAATTTTTTATAGACTTGGAAAGAGCTATTCTGAGTTTCATATGGAACAACAATGGCCCAGAATAGCTAAATCAATCCTGTACAATAAAAAAAAAACATCTGGAGGTATTACCATCCCAGATTTCAAGCTGTACTACAGAGCAATAGCTGTAAAAACAGCATGGTATTGGTATAGAAACAGACCAGTAGATCAATGGAATCGAATTGAAGATCCAGAAATAGACCCACACACTTATGGCCAACCAGTTTTTGACAAAGAAACCAAAACGGCACAATGGAAGAAGGATAGCATCTTCAACAAATGGTGCTGGTCCAACTGGATGCCCATTTGTAAAAGAATGAAATTAGACCCATACTTATCACCTTGTACAAAACTTAAGTCCAAGTGGATCAAAGACTTTAACATAAGGCTGGTCACACTAAATCTACTAGAAGAAAAAGTGGGAGAAACCCTCGAACTAATTGGCACAGGCAACAACTTCCTGAACAGAACACCAACAGCTCATGACTTGAGATCAACAATCAATAAATGGGACCTCATGAAACTGAAAAGCTTCTGTAAGGCAAAAGACACTGTCATTCGAACAAAATGGCAGCCTACAGACTGGGAGAAAATCTTCACCAACCCCAAATCTGACAGAGGGCTAATATCCAAAATCTACAAAGAACTCAAGAAATTAAATGCCAAGAAACCAAATAATCCAATCTAAAAATGTGGACAGAGCTAAATAGAGAATTCACAAAGGAGGAGTCCCTAATGGCTGAGAGACACTTCAAGAACTGCTCAACATCCTTAATCATCAGAGAAATGCAACTCAAGATGACTCTGAGATTCCATCTCACACCTGTCAGAATGGCTAAGATCAAAAAATCAAATGACAGCACATGCTGGCGAGGGTGTGGAGAAAGGGGTACCCTACTCCATTGCTGGTGGGAATGCAGGCTTGTGCAACCACTATGGAGGTCAGTCTGGCGATATCTTAGAAAACTTGAAATAACTCTGCCGCAGGACCCAGCCATACCACTTCTGGGTATACACCCAAATGCCTCTTCACGGAATCATAAGGAAGTTTCCTCATCTATGTTTATAGCAGCCTTATTTGTTATAGCTAGAAACTGGAAACAACCCAGATGTCCCTCAACCGAAGAATGGGTTAAAAAAATGTGGTACATCTACACAATGGAATATTATTCAGCTATCAGGAACAGTGAAATTATACAATTTGCAGCCAAATGGATGGAACTAGAAAAGCTCATCCTGAGTGAACTAACCCAGGCTCAGAAGGACGCATATGGCATCTATTCACTTATAGTAGGATTTTAGCTATGTAGTAGAAGGTATCGATACTTCAACTAACACACCAAAGGGAACTTGGACATAAACTTCTTATTTTTATTTTTTATTTTTTATTTATTTTTTATATATTAGTTATATTTTTTCTATTTTTTAGTCTTTTTATCTATTGTCTGCTTATTGGTTTGTTTGTTTAGTAGTTCTCTCTCCCGAGCAACGAGACACTTTTCACTGATGGTACTGCTTCGTAGATCCCCAATGAATTAAGAGGCTCTTGGCCCTCATATGACCTCTCAACTGAGATAAGGGACTGTTATATAAGGACACCCCACCCCAGAGAAATGGGATGGAAGGGTAGGAGGTAAAGAAAAAAAAATGAAATGTGATGTTTCGGCCTTTTACTACTAATTGTCATAAACTGTTTAGGATAATTAAGAAATGCAAACTAATGGTTTTGCAAGCCTGTCATTCTTTTAGGTACTATGACAGCCTATTATAGTTGCTTGCTAAGCTAATCAGAAGTAACCCTGCTAAGAGACAAGCAACATCTGCTTACCCTAATATAAGAGATAGATTGGGCCTCCTCAAAAACCTCAAGAGATCTGCAGAATACGGCATTCAAAGATGTTTTTGTAACTTTAGATTTTTTTATATCAAGACATATCAACTCCTGACCGCACCCCCTATTCTCCCCCAAGTAGAAGATGAGCATCGAAGAATCTCCAGTGGGAGATGATTGAATTAGTCGCAAGCCTATCTCTTGGTAGGAAAAGCCCCTTGCTCCAACTGTAGACAGAATGCTGTCCAAAAAGGACAAAACCTGGAAGCAGGTAAGTCGACAGCCTAGCTCTGCCAAGACAGGGTAGGTAAGTCCTTCATAACCCCTGCTCTACAATCAATGTCTGTCAGAGAAATGGGTCCAAACGACTGAAGATCGATGCTGTAATGTATGGATAGAAAATGGGAACTGTCCAGGCATCCACTGGTATGTCATTTCTTAGTTTGGGAAGCTGCAGACCCTGTACTTCCTATAAAATCAGATATATTTATCCCTCTCAGGTCTCTGAGGTGGTTGAAGAACAGATAGCTAGAGTCTCATAATTAAATTTTGAGTTGGTTAGGAGTCAAGAGAGTGTTATAGATCTAAGAAGATACTTTTAAAATTGTATTGCAAGTTAGTATGAATGTTGAGTCAGATATAGAACTTTAAACTCATGGAGATGGTTAGATAGTGGAAAGTTAAAGTCAGGTACCAAATACATATGGAATGGTCATTGGGAATGTACGTTAAGCCATATAACCCTCATAACTGTGGCCTAATTACCTCTCTTGTACTGTATTGTATTTATTATTATAAGAGAAAGAGTCATTTGTTGGACTGAAAGGGGAAATAAGATATACCTTAAAGTTAAAAGAAAAAAAAAAGGGAAGAGGATGGGGGGTTGAGGGTGGGAGGGTGGGACTCTAGGGGGAATAGCAAGGGGACTGCAATTGAGATGTAACTTGAAGAAATAAAAAATAAAGGAAAAAATTTTAAAAAAAGAAGAGGAAAGATGAAAGCACAAGGACAAGGGATTGGAATAGTAGGTTGAATATGAACAAAATCACTATATACAGGCATGAAATGCATACCCATTATTATGTGTAACTAATACATACAAATTAAAAATTAAACTCTGTAAGTCATTTTTCATAACCTTTGGATATTTTTTACATTTCTTCAATTTATTTTAAAATAGTACTTTCTGCACATTGTTTTCTTCATTCAGTACTATATCTTAGGGATTTTTCCACATGAGCACACATAAACATAACTCATCCTTTGTAATGGCTACACTGAATCCCACTGGGTAGATGTGTGCCATAATTTATTTTATCAATCCTATTTTGATGGACCTGAAGCTCTGTTGATGCCATTAAAACCATTGCTGCAATGACTATACCTCAACATAAATCTTTTCACACCTGTCCAATTTTTTTCCTTGGGATAAGCATCTAGGAGTGGAAGTGTGTGTCTGTATCCACAGATTTCACAATTTAAGAGATGCCACTATAACACTGTGGGGAAATGGTTCACCAGCTCCAGTGTCCTCAAACCAAAACATTTTGCAGTGATTCAAGTTGAAAGTACAGATCATCATTTCCAATAAAGTTTAAAATATTAGCAATTAATAACTAATGCTCATTTGGGCCACTGCTAAGTACTTTAGTTTGCAGTGGAATATAACATCTATAGTCCTTAACTATGAGTTGAATGCACAGTCTTGTGCTTAAAATCGGTTGCCATTTATGGGTATTGTCCCTGTTCTGCTCCAAGTTCATGGCACTGACAGGAAATATGTATTGATATCTGTACTTGGCACTAGCATTTTAGGGTTTTATTTGATGCCCATAGCTGCACACTCACTCTTGGAGGAGGTCAATATCATCCATCAGATGATCAATGCATTATCACTGGCACCGGCTTACACAAAATAACAGCATGTCTGCTCCAATCCTAACACTAATCCACTACACTTAGCAACTTCGCTCTAGTAGGCATTCCTAAAAGGAAAACATGCAACCACAGTTGTACCCAGTAGTTCTTACACGCTACACCTGTAAAGCAACTCTTTATTGAAAAGCACCTTGGCATCTAAAATAGATCCCCGCCAGGCAATTTTCTAAGATGTAGTTTTTAATGGAAGGGTAAAAATTATTGTAAGGCATGGAACACATTTTGTGTTGATTTACCCCAAACCCTCATGTTAAAATGGACCATGGTGTTCACTGTATAATAAAGTCATAAATGTGGACTTCTAACATATATAGTTTGTTTAATACAGTCTTAAATCTTGTCGAGTATAAATTACATAGACATTCTATTCAGAGCAAGCCTTTATATATCATTTCCAACGTCAATGAAATTGCATTGACTCAAGAACAAATGATTCATTGTTTACTTCTAGCTTGTGTCTCATGTAATTCATAGATATATAATTTCATTTTACTAAAAAATCCCAGGGATTCTTCTCTTGCAAAAGAATTTGAGACGATTCGTATATTCTATTATTTCAAAGACAACACTCCCACACAGCCCACATCCACCCATATACCCCAAATAAAGTAAGCATTAAAATTGTCATCATAAGTCATATATCTGTACCAGGAGCAAGCATAATCCTAAGTTGGAAGACTCATTTACCAGACCATTTATCCTTTGTCTCCCATGTACACTCTGTTGAGTTTGAAGAACGTAGGCTCCTCTAATTAGAAACAATGGTGATGCTACATGTTAGTTTTCTTTGTTGAGTCTGTCTTTTAAAAATTAACTATCCTTCTAAAGACTTGGTATAGGGATTGGGGGCAGAAAGAGGCACAAATATTTTTTCAAGTTGTCATAGTAACTTCCTATGTCGTTCCCCGGATAAAAGCTATTCCAATATTCAATTATTGAAATTATGAATCTGTTAATCTATAGCACATTTTACTCACTTATGTAATTCTAAATTTGTTTCATTTGATTGACTGTTTTAATCTTCCTTAACTAGTGAGTAAGTGAAAATAAATGCTGCAACCCTAATACTATACATATGAAAAATAGGAAGTACTTAGGGGCTGCAGGCGAATACATTAAAACAAGTCACTTTTCTAGTTAACATATTCTCATTCTGTTTGTGTATAAACCCACTACACTGAGGAGGCAGATCACAAATGTATGGCCTTACAAAAACACTGTCCCAATTTCATGTTATGACAGCAGAAATTGGCCCAAATCTCTAACCATTTCCCCTAACAGGCCCTGGCTGGCTGTTGCCATCCAGGTGAGGTGCAGTCTCAACAAGGAGAATGGCTCGTCAAATTCCTCTCATCTGTCAGCATAGTGGATTATTTCTTGAGAGACTGAAATTGCCTGCTTGCAATTGGAACACCATCAATCTTGCTGTGGAGGGGACTGGGAAGCTGCCTGTGTGGTACCTGCTGGAGGGGGAGGGGATGCCTGTCCTAAGCAGGTGAGAGTGGCCTACCCCCCTACACACACATACTCATAATGAAAGATTTGTCATTTTGCACATTTTCTCATGCGTGGCATGCATGCCAAGTGCACTGCTCTGCCTCCTGAAGAGGACGATTTTTCAAGCTTAGGCAAATGTAGCAAGGCTGGGGTCGGATGTTGTCTCATTTTTTTCTCATCATGTCACTTATTTTCACCAATTTGAGAGAATGAGATTATGTTTTCCTATTTTTTGCTCATGTATCCCACTATTTATTTATTTATTTGCTCATTTAGGGGTGGATTGTCACAGATAACTGACCCTGGGGTTTTTTGTTTTGTTTTGTTTGGACACACATTTCATTAGTGTCCCTCAAGATTTAAGATCCACAAAGGAAAATGCCACAACACTTATCTGAGGAAAGAAAAAAAGGAAAATAAACCCACATTTTTGTTCTTAAAATAAAAACAGAAGAGCACATTAAAGAGTGACTGGAATAATTCAGAAAGGTGCTATGACCAAGATCTACCACTTTAATCCCTACAGGCATTTCAGGAATCCTAAGAAAGCTGAGTAAGCCCATTACACAAACCAACTGAAATTACAATTGACATAATTTTAATCCCTCTGCATCTAGAAGAGGCATTTATAGTTCTTCTTTTTCCACAATAAGGCTGAAATATGGCTCAAAGATTGCATACTTGGGGCAGAGTTGTTGGCAACATGGTTCCTTGGGATATTTAAGGTATAGTTCCAACATGCAGTGGCTAATGATAAGCAAACTCATGGTAGAGAAGGGAGAACATGAGTAATGAGTTTAATTTCAGTCAGAATGTTGTATCTGTTTCTCAATTTTTTTAAAAAATGGTATCTTAATAATACTCAAGATGGTATGAATTTCTTTGTTACACATAAGAGCTCCAGCTCCCATAAGTGAATAAGCGTACACTATGTGAGAGTCCACTACAAACTATATGACATCTTTTCTTTTAATGACTACACACACAACATAAAGTAAGAGCGGTTATAATTGCTGGCATGTCCCAGCCATGTGTCACATGGTTAGAAAAGAACAAAAGCAACAAGCTTTTGTGTTGGCCAAGTAGATTTATAAGCAGTATGAACAGTAACATTTGCCTTATTCAACATCCCTGACTTACAGGTTCAGTCCCTTAGGTGAGATGTCAACTATGCTTGATATTTATAGGGAAATTCCTAATACATGTAGCATGTCCAATTACCTAGCAAGTCATCCTCTATACCCCTCCCTCATCTCCATCTCCTGATAGGTAAATTATTTCAGATATGAAAAGTCACTTATCCAAAGTCATGTCAGAAAAGTGACAGCTTTATCTTAACCAGTGGCCCCCACTACCTGCCACATGCTTCAGCCACCTACCAGAACAGGCAGGCTAGCAGCTTAAATAGGTGCATGTATTGACATGACCTTAAAGGTTTTGTAGATAATATCAAGGCTCCTCAAAGAGGCTACCTGATATAGACATTTTGTACACTAAGGGGGCAGAATCGGATGGACGTGAACTCCATTAACAATCATTCTTCAGGTGGTTTCAAGCTAGTCAACCAGCCCCTCCAAACTTCCACTTCCGTTCTCTGGGAAAAGAAGGGTAAACTATATCCTATCCACATACATAATGTTTAAACTAAAAATATGAATTAACCCTGAATACGGTGCCTAGCATTGTCGGGGTTAATGATTCTTTTATCTAATTGTTGAGTTTTACAGAGAAGGTGTATTTCCTAGGTTACTTGTATGACTATGTAACAAGCCAAAGACTTTTCTTGCCAGAACAGATTGGCGATTAGGTGGTTGGAGGTAGCTCAGGGATCCCCAAATCCACGATTGTGTGCCCTCCATGTTGGCACTGAAGCTTCTGGCAGGAATCTGATGTTTCCCATGCCAGGGTCTGCACACAGGACACAGAAAACACAAGCAAGCAGCCCCAGCGGCAGCAGTGTGGTTTCCATGCCCACACGCAGGGGCACCAGCGCCCCCTCGCTCCCTCGCTGACTTGGCTTATGGAAGGAAAGCGGCTGGGACGGGGGACAGCTGGCCTCCGCCTCCAGCCCTCCTCTGCAGCTAAGGGCTGCAGACCCAGCAGGCGTGCTCTAGCATGCACCCTCCCAGCTCTATTCAGTATGCCCCAACCTGAAAGCTGAGCCCAGGGAGGCAGCAAAAGGCACCTGGAGACGGTATGGAGAAGGCCAAAACAAGAGTACAGGATCACAGTCCAGGCTACAGGAAAGACAGCATGCAGACTCAGGACCTGCAGCATCATCGAGAAGCCCTGTGGATGGCAGAAGGCCAGGGGAGGGCATGGAGAGGTTCCTGGAGGGAGGGCTGCAGCACTCCAGAACCGAGGAGGAGCGGTAACGTGGGTGTGCAATTGGTCCCCAGACGTTGAACTTGGCATCAGAGGGGACCACCAAGACTGTGAAGGTAGGGGGTGCATACGGCGAAAGGATACAAAGGCTAAACGCAGCTTTGTGGGGAAACAGAAGGAAACCATTCTGCGAACCAACCAGGAAGCTTAGGAACAATCGAACTGGGAGCGACTTTGTAATGAGAACACTGAAGAGGCAAAGAAAGCAAAATCCGGATTGGAGAGTTAGGTGAGGGAAGAGTTAGAAGCCCAGGAAAGAAAACTGCACCGGGAACTAAAAGGGAAAATATCAATAAAGGAATTTTTCAAAAATCATGCCAGAGCGAACTTGTTCCTGAAACTGCAAACAGAGGGAGGAAAAAAGGGTGGGGGCACCGAACATACTGGATGAACCAAAAGTAAAGAAAGGGAGAGAAGACAGGATGCAAATTAAACCAGACAAGACATAGTAAGTCGCTGTTTCATTTTCTTTTTCATTGACAACTTCTAAAGTTAGTCTGGTCATTAACAGTGTAGAATTCTTAGCCACATAGATGGAAATGGCAGTATCTACACTAGGTATAAACTCATCCCAAGAAATACGTGCCTCTTCCCTAAATTCTCTAGTTTTGAAAGTTACCCCATTTTTTGTAGAATATTTTGCTACTGTCCAAACCCAAATCATTCTACTAGGCAAGGTGTGTGGAAGAGGGTTGGGGGTGGGGACTCCTCTAAAGAAACCCACCTTTTCTGAGAAATTAACCGAAACCCCTCCAAGGCATTCTTGGTACACTCTCCCACCCCCAGAGTAGCCCACAACATGCCTTAGAATGCAAAGGCAAACTGCCCACACTATAGCAATTTCTGTCACTTGCATTCTGCCATCTGTTGAAGAGACCACAGGGTGAGGAGGAGCCTGCTGAGGAGCCAGCTCCCCCACTTACCTGGCCTATGCAAGTGGTGCTGCTGGAAGGTGTGTTGGAGCGATCCATGGCACAGCAGCATGGCACAAGCACTTATCCACAAGTACAGGACCCAGGACATCGAAGAGACCATTGCCATTCTCTAAAGAGAGCATGAGACAAGAACAGGTTACCCCTGGCTTCAAGCCCCCAGTGCAGTACAACCCACTGAGGAGGGAAGGGAGATCTCAGACATAGTGTTCTTTTGCTACTTGACTGGCTAGAAGGAACATTCCTGCAGAGGTCATGCCAGGGAATACTGGTTGAAGACCCCTTCTAGAAGCTCATAAATATATCCCTTAAGTTCCGTAAAAGAAAAGTTAAAAAAGAAAAAAAATGAGAAGAAAAGGTCAATGACTGCCCAAAATGGAAAAATAAAGTTTTTGGCTATCAATTAAGCCAATGAAAACATTGTATGTCCATGAAAACATCCAGTTTTACAAAAAGATCTGCAAATTAGTTTTCCCAGGCATTCAGTAGCTGTAGACTTGCTCATTCTAACTTCATTGCAAGTCTGACATAAGCCTGTAAGAAAAGAGTGGGCTCTCTCTCTCTCTCTCTCTCTCTCTCTCTCTCTCTCTCTTAATTCTACAGTCATGAAATTTTAATTGCAATGCTGTCTTCTAAACTAAGTAATCATTTCTCAGAGGCATGTTGTAATCTCCCAACAGAACTGAGCTTTCTGACTGGACTTAAAATCAGAAGGAACTGTCTCATTCAGAACCAGAATGAGGTTCAGAGGCAAAGTCTATGTATCTATCCTACAGCAAGCCATAATTTACAGTATCGGTTTGCCTCTAAAATCCCATTGTGACATTTGCTGGAGCATTGATGAATATGCATTTACAGGTGGTGTGTGTATTTATGGGTGAGCACATATACCTTTTCTCAGGCGCTGAAACTTTGACAGTCTTATCTGCACCTATGAACATCTCAGGAGCTACAGAAGCTCAACGGCGCTACACATTGTTCAATTTCCCAAACAACACCTTATGCTGCATTTCATATTGCCAAATTAATCAAACTTGAAGCATCGCCCTTAGTCAGCTCATGATAGGAGGCATCCTCTATACAAGAATTCAGTTAACGACATGCCTTCTTCTCAGAACTCAGAGAGGGGCTGTGCAATCAAGGCTGTGCTTGCCTTCCTCCCTCTGTCAAATGACCCCTTCAAGAATTTCCACTATATATTGAAAACCTGCTCCTGACCTCCCGGTATGCCTTCGTTATCTGTGAAAATCGGTATCCCTTCAAAACCAGTGATGTTCAGCAGAGATAAACATTATGCACACATATAAATGCATGTACTTAATTCTGGGTAATTTGCAGATTTCAGAGAGATGGAGTGTTTGAGAAGGGCTTTGAGGATGACAATAGATAAACAAGACAACAGTAATTAACTGCAAAGTGGGAGAACATTCTTTTCAACCGCATGGAGCCATCCATGCCCCAGGCAGTGACTCAGGTAGACCACTCACTTTCTAATTACTTTCTAGTTTGGTAGCCCACTGTTTACTCTTGTATACAGCATGCTTTCCCTCATTGTTCTCGGAACGAGCAGGATACCATAGGTGCACTCTCATCAGCAGAGATAAATAGCAACTCCCCTCCTGTGAATCCCTAAATGAATGCATTTTAGAGCCTTTCAGAATAGCCTACAAATTACAGAAAGACAAAACAGAGGTGACTTGGTATGCATTTGCTGTTTGTCAGTGACTGTTAAAATGCCCTGGAAATTTAAGTCAGGAAAAATCTAACCATCATCAAAACTTAACAATTCTTCAGAGACTCTGCTTTCTCCTAATCATTTTTAACCCATACAGACCCAGCAAACAAAAAGATGCTGTGTTTTGAGAACTGAAGTGCTTCCCTGTTCCTCTCTTTTTTTTTCTTTATCTCTTCCTTTCTTTCTTTTTCTCTGGTTAACTTTCTTTAATTCTCAGCATTACTTCCCAGGCTCCTTCATATCTCTTCCCCTGCTTCCTCCCAGACAGAGCTCTGCTCTGTGGCAGTAAATGTTTCCCCCCCCCCCCATAATGCAGCTACCCTTGCATACTTCCCTGAATATGTTGCAAATCTGCTTTCTGAATCTTAAATCTTAACAGAGGCTTTCTTACCTGAAAAATCCAGCCAAGAGCAGGGCACTCTCCTAGTGTTCATTGGAAAGAGCTAACACTTTTTAAAATCCATCTGTGCCACAGTTCTGAGATTTTTTCAAAGAGAACGCTTCCAGCGGTTCTTTATCAAGAATTGAAAAGAAAAAACAAAACAGAACAGAACAAGCTTTCCTTTTCCAGTCCTATTTCCACAGTTGAGAAGACGTTGGGTTGGGTTCACTGTATAGTCAGACAAGGAACCAAGGTTTGAGGGGTGGAAACCTTGTCATTTTCACCTTTAAATAATCTCCTGGCGTCACCCTTTGAAGTGATGGTGAGCTAATGTAGTTTCCTGATGAGAAGCAGCAGTTTATAGCCACGGACAGACCATCCCCACTCCAGCATAATCAGGACAGAGTTGGGCAGGAAAATGTAGGAGCAGGGCTTCTGTACCTCCTGTAAGTAGCGGGAGTCTGTTTCAATACACCCCTCCTCTCTGAAGTCTCACATGTCTTAAAGTGACATTACCCTCGATTATAGATAAGGTAAATTCTAATAACTGCCCCTAACTCTCCCATGACTGAAGGAGTGCTTTAACACAATATTGCCTGATAGTCTGTGGTGGAGGTTTTTTACCTTTTACCATTCTCATGCTATGGGACTGAGAAGAGAAAGAAAAATGAAAGAGAAGAAAGCATCATGCAAAATATTGATAGTGTTAATGGCTTTTAGGCTTCAAACAGTAAGTAGGAAAGTAAAACAAGTCTTACTTCTGAAAGTTCTTTCTGCCAGCAAGCTAACTGAATATAGTTAGGATTATTGTGAGGGGGTTTTTCCTGTTAGTTGTTTTGTCAGCTATTTCTTGGAATACAATTTATCTGGAATATAACTGATTTTGTGTTCCTAAGCCAAATAAAAATCTTTGGAGTTATTTAACATGTTTAATAAGTAAAAATATATCATTGCTGGCACCAAAGATAGAGTTATGATGAAGAAATATATTCAAGGTTCTTTGTAAACGTTTTTTTTCTTCAAATAGCAAGCTGAGATGGAAAGGGAAAACACTCAGAAGTTCAGTAGCTTCTCTAGTACTATGGTGTGAACCCCGGCTTCCCTGGAAATATACTATGATTGTACTTAAACTTCAGAGATGCATGGGAGATGACCTACTTTTCTTTTGCAGGCTGTGCCGGTGATAATTCTCTGAAATGCTCATTCAATTGCTTCCCAAATCACTTACATCACACCTACTATGTGCCAGATGCTTGGGATAAAGCAGAAAGTAAGACCCTTGTGATCCCTACTGTCAAAGGTCACTGCCCTAAGCCCACAACATTATTTTCAGAGCTGAGTTGGTTCTCGAAATTTTCTTGCCTTGAAAACTTCCAAGTTTCTGAGACTCCCTTTGCCTTTTGTGGGCATCATGAAGAAGGCTAAACTCTGGACGCATCCCTGAGAACAATCTCCTTTCCCATACTCTGCAAAGAGTAAGACAGAAATTCTCTTGGTGTTTCACCCATCTTTCCTGCTGCTCTTTCAATGACAACTCTTTCTCTCCTCTCTCTCTCTCTCTCTCTCTCTCTCTCTCTCTCTCTCTCTCTCTCTCTCTCCTCTCTCTCTTTCCTTCTCCCCCTCCCTCTTTCCCTCCTTCTTGTCTCTCCCTCCCTGGAGCTTCCCTACTTCCCTTTCTCCCTCCTTCCCTCCCTCTCTCCCTTCATAAACCAAATTCAAAATAACAATCAAATTAGTTAAGAGTGACCAATTTTTAGTTTGGATTTGTGTGTTTATTTATGTGGCTCACTGTTGCTGTCTTAATGAGTATCTGTCTATAGGAAGTTCATTCTTTTGCTGCAGAATCAAGACAATAGAAAAGATCACAGAGCAGGATTCAGAGTTCATCAGACTTTCCTCATGTGCTTGCATGCTCTGAACCCTATCTTGCAAAGCATAATCTAAAGTGGTTTACCAATGCAGGAGGACAGGCACTGACAAGTAAAGAGCATGCAGGGAAGCTAAGAAAGCAAAAAGAACTCTTTCCAGATAACAGAAGCACAAAGTGGTAGAGTGGGTTCCCAATTCAAATCCATTGTACAAGAGCCCATCTCTTCAATATTCCAGTGAAGGAATTTACAAAAAAAAAAAAACTTTAAAATCTGCCTTTATGTCTTTATTTGCTTTACACTAAGGCAGTTTCAAATTTTATTAGTTATTCATTCTAGAGACATAGATTTGAAGCATCCAGGTGTTCAAGGCAGCCTTCGCCCCATGACTTTGGGGTTTCTGATTTTGATTTTCACATGAATTTACATTAAAAATAAGTTATTTTATGCACATGCTAATAAATGCTACCATTTTGAAATACTCTAATGTTAGATTTTTCATTTCTAGGGATTAAACAAAGGATCTACATATTTGCTGAACTATAATTCAATGTGATACAATGGAAGCGTGGACTCATGGGTCATGTTTAAGGCATTGTAAAAAAAATTTGAGATGTATATAAAAAGCTAACACATGTGCTGTAAGATTCTATACATACATATAATGACTGAAATGTGTGAATTAAGTGGAGATGTTAACACTGCTCCCTTTGTTTCTTCCCAACAGATACTTTACAGTCTGTTACATTGCAGTCAGTGATCTTTTCCTTCATAACATAAGTAACAGCTAATATGGATTGCGTGTGTCTGTATATGTGAGTCTGTGGTGTGTAGAATATGATGCCTGTGTGTGCAGAGGCCAGAGGTTGTAAACTGTTTTTCTCTATCACACTCTAGTTTATTTTCTTGAGGGGTTCTCAAGTAGCCAGCCAACTCCCAATAATTGTCCTAACTCTGCTCCCTACAGCACTGGGGCTATAGGCATAGATAGGTGATGGAAATTTGAACACAAGTCCTCACCCTTGCACAGCAAGAACTTCTACTGTCTGTGTTATCTCTCCAGCTTCAACAAACAGAGATTCAACTTAACAAGAGTGACTCTCCTGCCTTTCAAGGGACTTGTGCCTTTTTATCTTCTGACCCTGGTAGGACAGAAGCATGTACCCTTTTGGTTGGTTGGGGTTTAAATATTTGGTGAATGAGGGCAGGTGCATCACAAGGTGACTGGAGTTTTATTGTTTGGAGAAATACCATGCAGATCTCGCTTTCCCTCTGGAACAGGGAAGAGAAGAGCTTTTCTGTCAGCCTAGATCACATCATCAATGGACTATGTGACAAGAACCCCTTCCTCCTCCCCTCCAACACAGATGGATACGATATATACAGCGAATAGGAAGTAGTTGCCAAAGTAACTGAGACTTGTAGCTTTATTATAGCATAAAATTGACAATCCTGATTGATAAAGACCTAAACCTGTATTACTCATTTCCTAATTAAATTGTTTTTTGTTTTCATCCTAAGCTATCCCCGAGGAGACAGCAATGTGCCCATTCAAACTCCTTTCTCCACAGAGTCCACTGCGATAGGAATTTATTAGTTGTTGCTTTTTTTTTTTTTTTTTTTTTTTTTTTGGTTTTTCGAGACAGGGTTTCTCTGAATATCTCTGGCTGTCCTGGACTCGCTTTGTAGACCAGGCTGGCCTCGAACTCACAAAGATCCGCCTGCCTCTGCCTCCCAAGTGCTGGGATTAAAGGCGTGCGCCACCACCGCCCGGCATAGTTGTTGCTTTTTAATGTACTGATCATCACAAAGCATGGAGTATTGGAACTAGAGTCCCTGGGGTATCCAAGTGAGTAGTGATGTATAAGTTGATCCCTCATATGGCTAATGATGATTGGTCAGTGTCATGCCAGCACAATGTTTGAAAGAAAGGGGACTAAAAAGTACTACAGGCTTATTATTTTTAACTTCCTGTTTCATGAATTCAAAATATTCTGAGCATTGTGGAGTTCAAATCACTTTCTGGGTCAAATTCCTAAAGATAGATATTTCAAATACAGTACACTACATGCATGTATACAGACATATAGTTTAAAAAATATCTTGCTCACTGAATTCCTCCCATGGAAAATCATAGAGGAAGCAGTTCAGGGACTTTGGAGGGAAAAACTAAAACACTCAGAATATTTAAACAGTCCAAAAACTTCCAGCAAACTGCCCTGCACAAAGGAAAGTGGGTAAGTAGAGGGTGGAG
This sequence comes from Lophiomys imhausi, assembly GCA_907164525.1. Classification (NCBI taxonomy): domain Eukaryota; kingdom Metazoa; phylum Chordata; class Mammalia; order Rodentia; family Muridae; genus Lophiomys; species Lophiomys imhausi. Next base: position 12,474,474 of record CAJQZJ010001896.1, read on the forward strand.
GAGGTGGGGACAGAAGCTGTAACAGGATAGAATTCTAGGAGGAAGAAACATCAGTGGGAAAGAGGTGGAGGCCAAGGAACAGAGGGACTAGGTGAACAGAAAGCATGCAGTCCAGTTGTCTTAATGAATTATTTTATGTGAGTATTTTGCCTGCATATATATACATGCGCACCTAGTACTCACAGAGGCCAGAAGAGGGCATCATATCCCCCCGCCCCCACCCTCACTCCCGGAACTGCAGTTACAGATGGTAGTAAGCAGCCATGAGGGACTGGAAATCAAGCCCAGGTCTTCTGCAAGAGCAACCAGTGACCTGATGTTCAGCCATCCAGTTGTCTTGGTGGACAACTGACCCTAAAGTATGGGATAACACATTGCTTGCTCCAGATGAAACTGTCACTCTAAATGATGACAAAGCTCTATACAAATGCTCCACACAGTGAATGGGATTTAAAAATTAACCTGGGAAATCTATCCAAGGAGCTAAATTCTGTGTACAGACACAAGCCCTGCCACATCTTTACTCAAAACCAAAAATTTCCCATTTACCCCATTTTACATTTTTTTGCTTCTGATCATTGGAAATGAAAGCTGTTCTTACTTCAAGTTAAGAACAAGTAAATTAATAGTTCAGCTAATTTTAATTCATAAATGTACAGAAGAAAATGTGAGACATGCAAAATTTTATGTCTGCATATTTCTAAGTTGAAAAACAGTGAAAGGAATTTAAATGAATGAAAACTAGAGCAAGAAGCACACCAAGTTTCAGACCAATGCAAAGTCAAATGACTTGGATGTACATTAAATATTTCTTGAGATAACACATTTTGGTTGTGAATTCATAGCTGGTTTTTTCCCCCTTATTCAACTTCAATTAGTTAATGAAACTGCTGACATAGACAAGGGGATCATTGAGAAGGATGGAATTCAAATGCTGTCAGTACCACTGAAGTCCATTTTCTCACTTTGTTCCTTTTTCTTTTTCTCCTTTCTTCATTTCTTCCTTTCTTTCTCTCTCTCTCACTCTTTCTTCCTGTTCTTGTTTTGGAGGAGGAAGTAGATAGTGGGGCTATCAATCTACATTGTCCATTTTAGATTCCTCATTATGTGAAAGCATTTTCCCAAAGTCATAATTCTATCCTGTATGTCTCCACAGCCTGATCTCATAAGTCATTTGTGTTCTAACATTTTATTCATAGAGTCCCAGTTTTCCTTCTATAATGGAGCCCTACTATGTGCTGCACACCAGAAACATAATACTTATCCATTTTATCTTTAAGAACTGAATATAAACATTTATCATATATATTTCCTTAATAATAGTTATGGTTTAAATGTGTAAACTGTCCCCCATAAGCTCACATGTTTGATGATTTGGTCTCCAGTAGATGGCGTTGTTTGTAAAAGTTGTAAGAAACTTTAGGAGGTGTACTCTAGTTGGAGGGAGTCAGGGAGTGCCTTGAAGATTTACATCCTAGCTCCATTTTCGGTTTACTCTCTGCTTCCTGAATAGAAATGTAACATGACAAGCCAACTTCCTGCCCCTGATGCTGCCATGATAGGGTCTTTCCTTCTGCCACTGTCATCCAGAATAAACCTTTCTTCCACCCACCCCCTTTTTTTGAGACATAGTGAGGGTCTCCCTATGTAGTCCTGGCTATCCTAGAACTCACTATGTAGACTAGGCTGTCCCTGAACTCACAGAGATCCACCAGCCTCTGCCTCTCCACCTCCCACATTCTAGGGTTAAAGTCATGTGCCATCTCACCTGGTTCTGTAAGCTGCCTTTGTCAGAGTAACTTATCACAGCAACAGGAAGAGGAATGATGACATTCTATTGTATACTGTCTTATTTCAAACAACATTGGATGAGGAAAATATTTGAAACAAAATTAGATAAAACAAAGCTAGAGTATATGATCTGATGGTGTTGATTCACGTTTCAATACGGACTTTTAGTGGGAAAAGAAGAAAAGCTGCTTATACTAGTCTGGGCCTTTGTATACAGTTTCATTTCATACAAAATTGCTAATAGGTGGATTTTTTGTTAAAGACACCTAATGTCAGAGAAACTGGATGATTAAAATAATGTCACATCTCTGTCTAGCAAGGTGGAAGAACAATGACTCAGATTTATCTCCAGTTCCTAGATCCCAGGTGCTAAGCAACCAAATTCTAGGCAAACAGCATTAGTAAGAAACAATAAATTTTGACTCATAATTATAACACCATCAACCTAGTCATAAAAATGAAACAAGCCAGATATGAGAAGAAAATATGGCATATAAGACATAAAGCCATTCAAAGACAGTATTCTGACTCTAAGTAAACATCACAGTGGCCAAAATGAAGAAGGGAAATTACTCTTTTAAAATATAGAACAAAATGAGGTTTTTTTAAAGATACAAAAAGTAAAATAAAATAAATGAACAATGGTAATAACAAAGAAATATACTACTTCTCAGGAAAGAATAGAACATTTGTGTAATAGGGGCTGAAGAGATGGCTCAGCAGTTAGGACCACTGGCTGCTCTTGTAGAGGACACAGGTTTGGTTCTCAGCACCCACATGGTGGTTCACAACCATCTGTAACTCCAATTTCGAAAAATACAACTCTTTCTTCTGGTGCCTTCAGGCACCAGGCATGCAAGCAGGTAAAACACTCAGACACTTAAAATAATGAAATAAATTTTAAGTTAAAAATCTGTCATTAAAAACAAAATAATATCAGTAAGGCTAAATTACTTGTTATAAAAATGGGGATAGTTTACTATTTAGACCTGATTGCAGAAGGTTAAATTTTAGTAATTGTAAGAGCATGAAGATGGAAGAAAGACTTTTCTGAGGCCTGCTGAGAAGGTAACCTTCATCTAGGAGTCTCATTTTTCAATTCCAACAGCCTATTTCTGCAATTACTTTATCAAGTAGAACTCACTGCACACCGCTTATCATCTCTGTCTTATAGGCAGAAGAAACAGAAAGAATGAGGTCATTTCGTTTGTTCTTCAACTCCTGATGTCTTCATTGTCTTTTTAGGACACAGATAATGCTGACACCACAGCTGCTGCCCACCTTTGTCTCCAAGAAAACACTGGTGAGTCAGAGACCAGGGGTCTCTTGATTACAAGAGTGTGAAGATGAACTATAAGCACATAAAGATTATGACAACCATTGCTTTGATAAACTAAAATCACATAATATTTTCCATTGTGAGAATTTCAGTTCCAGGGATGGTGTCATGGCTCAGAGGGTAAAGTGTTATGTGCCATGAAAGCCTAAAGATTTGAGTTTGGATCCCCATAATCCACACAAATGCCAAGTGGACACAGCAGATCCTTGTAATTACAGAACTCAGAAGGTAGAGATAGGGGATCCAAAAACAAGCTAGCAGGTCACATGATTTGAAATACCAAACTGCACTTTTTCAGAGAGTCTGCCTCAGTGTGCAAGGTGGAAAATAATCAATGAATATACCCAATGTTTGCCTCAAGTCTCCATATGCACTTACATAAATAACCCCACACATGTGAACATGTGTATATATATATATATATATATATATACACACACACGTGAACATGTATATATATACACATGTGAACATGTATATATATACATATATATGTATATATATACTGTTTGTAGACACATAGAATAAAGTGTTAGTGCTATTTTTTAAAAATCCCCTAGATTTCCAATTGTTCTTAAATCAGATCCCTCAGTTCCACTATGATTAAATAAATGACTTTCATTCACTTGTTGATTTGTGTCTGACATTACTCTGTCACAATCCTGTCAATGAATTTCTACATTTGGTTGCTTCTTTCTATTACTTCTGCTTCCCAGCCAAGCTTTAGATCTTCCATTGCTTCCCTTTGCCTTTGAACACTGTCACCCAAGGTACATCCATCATCTTTATCCAACCCATAGCAGTACCTTCCTACAGAGTCCACGTACCTGAGTATGTGCATCTTCCATCCATCCATATCTCCCTCATTCTGTCTATAACTGGAACGTGTTCAACACCTATGGTGATCATGTTATTCTTGCTAGTTTGACATTTTTCAAAGACTTCCCCCTGAGATTAAAATAAAGTCCAATATACATCTAAATGATTCCTCACCAAATCACAAAGACATTTCCTCACCTATGTTCATAGCAGCTTTATTTGAAATAGCTAGAAACCGGAAACAACCCAGATGTCCCTCAACTGAAGAATGGATTAAAAAAAAAAAACTGTAGTACATTTACACAATGGAACACTACTCAGCAATCAGAAACAAGGAAATCTTGCAATTTGCAGACAAATGGATGGAACTAGAAAAGCTCATCCTGTGTGAGCTAACCCAGACTCAGAAAGATGCACATGGCATCTATTCACTTATAATTGGATTTTAGCCATGTAGTACAGGATAACGATACTACAACTAACACACCAAGAGGAACAGGAACATAGACCTTGTTACATGTTAGTGGGACACTTTGACCTAATAGAGTGGCCATGTAGGCCCCCAGTACAAGAGGAAGCTCTTAACATTCATATGTCTGTTGAAATGAGGAGGGCTGATATGTAGGGGCAACCCACTCAGGAGGAGTAGGATAGGTGGGAAAGGGGGGAGAATGTAGGAGGGTGAGACCGGGAGGGGTGGAGAGAGGAGACTGTGATGGATGTAACTTGAAGTAATAAACAAAAAAACAAAACAAAAAGAAAGTCTAAATTTAATGATTGTGATTGACAAGACTCTGCCTGAGCTGGCCCCTGTCTAGATTGTAGTACAAACCTCTTATGAACATGTTGTGAGGGTTCATGCTATCCACTTCACAGAATCTGGAACCACCCAGGAGACTTGCATCTTAGAACATCTTTGAGGGATTACCCAGATTAGGTTAATTGAGGTAGGAAGCCCATTCTACACATGGTCAGCCCAGTTATTGACTGGGGTCCCAGTTTCATAAAAATGAAAACTCAAGCTGAGTGCCATCACTCGATGTTTTCTGCTTCCAATAGATGCAATGTGACTAGCTGTCTCCAGATCTGCTGTGGCGGCTTGTACCCTTGAACTGTAAGCCAAAACAAGCTATTCTTTAGGATGTTTTTGTCAGTTATTTTTGTCCCAACAAGAAGAAAAGCAACTAACATGCATGTCTGCTCTTGCTCCTGCTGCCTCATTTTCTTAGGAAATTAAATATTAAACCTAGAAGGAATTCCCAAAGTCTCCTAGTTCAGTGTCTCTCTTCTGCCAGAAATAAGAAAAGAAAAGGGCATATTCAAAGGAAGACAGAGGGTTAACTGGTACAGCATGGATGGTATGAGAACACAGGTTACCCAGCCTAGGGAAATAGCGCAACACAAATGAAGATAGGTGGACCCTGGGTCAAGTAGAAGAGCCTACTTCGTAAGTTCCATGCAAATGAAAGACCTTAGGGATACAGAAAGAGATAGATAGATAGAGAGAGAGACAGAGAGAGAGGGGGAAAATGGGTAGAAATATAGATTGTTCTGTGTGCACCTGTGCGCACGCATGGACACACACACACACACACACACACACACACACACACACACACACCCATATCAGGTTTCCAAGTCTAATATGTCTTCCCCCCTTTCCTTTTTCCCCTACCCCTTCTTTCTCATCATTTCTCTCTCTCCTTCCCTCTTTCCTTTTTTTACTGTACCCTACAGACATGCGCACTCACACCACTGTACAGTAGACTCTTCAATGCTGGAAAGGCTCTCTTTGTACACTGGTGAAGATGGAACCCACTATCTAGATGGTTGTTAAGCACTTGAAATGTGGCTAGTACAGCTGTGGAAGTCAATTTTAAATTCTACTTAACTTTAATTTAAATTTAGATAGCCACATTCAGCTAGCAGCTACTGGATTAGAAAGCATAGTCTTGGCACTCACCATCAAAGTCAGAGAAAACAATAACTGTGCCACTGGGTAGCTAACAGAAAATTACAAGGAAGATAGTAACTTCTGTGGCTTAAATGTCCTCACCAAAGCACATGCTGAAATAAAGCTCCCATTGTATTGAGAGGTAGGAGCTTTAAGAGGTACTGCTCCACTGTACCATGGGTTAATCCATCCCTGGAACAATAGGTGAATAAGTTAATGCATTGTCTTGACAGTAGGTTGTTACAAAACCCAGATCTGTCTCTTGTATGTACCCTTTTCATGATATAATAGTCTCTGACAGATCAGAATTTGCAGATTACCTACCAGCAAGAAGACCTTCACCATCTGGTACCTTGACCTTGGATCAAGCAGTCTCTAGAACTACATGCTGATCAACCTTTATTCTTTATAAATTACTCAGTCTACTGTGTTCAGTTATAGGAGCACCAAGCAGATGACGACATCAATCTTCCAAGATGCTACTGACACAAAAGAAGAATGTAGGTTGTAAATGATGGTTGCCATTTGCAGAAAGAAAGAAAAAAACCCAAACCATTTCAAATAAGAAAATAATAAAGATGTATGGGTTCTTAGTGTTTGACAGCCCACAAACTCATCTCCAGGTGAGTATTCTTCTTCAAGTCCATTGTGCCATTGAAGACCTAGCTGCCTCATTTCTAACTATCTCTTTGCCTTTCAGGATATCTGTTCCAAGGCAGTCTTCTCATCATGGAAGCATTAGTACTGTTAACAGGTGTTTGGGCTCTGTGCTTCCTCATCCATGACTTGAGTTTTGAGCAAGACAAACCATGGCAGCTACTCTCAGGTAATTCAAGATTGTCTAGCTTGCTGCTGATAATTGATTGCACAGAATGTGCTTTCCTCTACCTTGCTATTGTATAGTGAGCTGTGCTTTTCAATATAGCAGCTATTAGTCAGTATGGTACTTAATTCTACCCAGGTGATGGCAAGAGAAAGGGTTATTTTGAGCTCAACCATCTAAACAAGGATTTCTTCATTTTAGCTTCTACTGAAGATCACTTCATGTCTTATGAACTTAGTTGGAATCAATATGTCTCCTTGGACTGCTCTGTGGACCAGGAGGAAAGATCACAGTGCTGGGCTTAGAGCTGAGTAATGTCCCATCCCCCATCCATAAGCTAAGAGAGATATATAGAAAAGGGGAGGTGGCACACCGGAAACATTGGAATAAGAATGAGAAAGGGGGAACGAATATTACAGAGATAATCCATCTATGATCACAGTTGTAAGGTTTTTCTACAGTTTTATATATTTATAATTTTCCTAGTTATAAAAATACATACTCATGTTTTTCTCTCTTTAGTATCTCTTTAGTTAGAATTATTTTTTTAGTCTTATTATGACACTTGTGTACATATATATATATATGATGAATCTCCCCCAGCTGTTCTCCCCCATACAGCCTTTCCCCCACTTGCTGGTACCGTTCCTGCCCCTAAATAGTCTCTCTTGCTTTCATGTCACACATACTCATCAGTTTAGAAAGGTAGAAAGTTCAAGGTCTAAATAGAGAATCTGAAATCATCTCTGATGCACTACAACAGGGTTTGCAACACTCACATGTAAGGGTGCATACACCTAACACTTCCCCAAGCATATCTACTGAATTTCTTACTTTTCTAGATACTGAACTTTTAGCAATTACTCTGTTGAGCCAGGTAGAGTGACTCATTTCTATAATATCAGCACTTGGGTGCTAAGTTAGGAGGATACTATCAATCCTGGGGTCAACCTGAACTATGTAGTGAGTGCCAAGTATGCCAGGGTAACACAGTGAGACCCCTTCTTGACAAAAGTAAAAACATGTTTCAAATATTGCATTCCCCCCCCCTTGGGATATCACATTTTCCAAATCAGTAATTCTTCCTTCAATGGTGTCTTAACCAAAATAAAGTACTTTTCTTTTTCTAAATAGTTAATATCTGTTGGTTATTTCTAATGTGGTTGCTCTTATTTTGATAGATGGCATCAAAAAGGAAAATGTCTTTCTATTGGATTCTACATGATAATAGTTGTTAACTCCAGAAAGAGTTTCCCTTCTCCTTTCCCTTCTAGGGAAGAAATCCTCTTAACTTTTCTTGATGCTCTATATTCATATCAAATTTATTTTAAAATGAACTTTCTTTTGAGTTTTCTTTCAATATTAGTATGGCTGATTAACTGGTTTTTTTTTGAGTTGGGGGAAGTAAAGTAGATGGGGGGAGGTGGTTGAAAATAGAAGAGAGGGCATGTGCAGGTGTTTCAAGCACAGTTGAATTTGCAAGGGTTAAGAAAAGTGAAAAAATATTGTCTGGTTTTAATTTTAATTCTGGAAACTATGCAATTTCCAGCAATAGGACAATTTTTTAAAATGTGTGTTTTAACCAAGGCCTCACACTTGCTAGGCAAACTTACCTCTGCTGACCATTGCTACCAGCCCCTTCCTTGGGTCTTCTTCCTTTTAACTCATTATTGTTGTCCTGGTCAGTTAGACAATATGATAGGATGACCAAAGAGCTCTGGAACCAGACTATGCCATTCTCAGCCTTTCTCAGTTCCACCTGTGGGATTGCCACTCTGAGCCTGTGCACACAGAATCATTGCAAGACGCTTACCAGGGGGCTTGGTCTACTGTTAGCTTTGATCAAATTGTTCTTGTTGTTATTTTTTTTTCAACTTTTTTTCTATCCTGTAAGTTTTTTCTCCTAGACAGACTTTTAAGGTATTTTTTTCACTTCTCTTAACCCTTGCAAATTCAACTGTGCTTGAAACACCCACACATCTTTTCTTCTATTTTCAACCACTTTCCCCCATCTACTTTACTTCCCCCAACTCAAATTCTCTAGAATTAGAACTTATAGATCAGCCGGGCGGTGGTGGCGCACGCCTTTAATCCCAGCACTTGGGAGGCAGAGGCAGGCGGATCTTTGTGAGTTCGAGGCCAGCCTGGTCTACAAAGTGAGTCCAGGACAGCCAAGGATACACAGAGAAACCCTGTCTCGAAAAACCAAAAAAAAAAAAAAAAAGAACTTATAGATCATTCTCCATGGAGTTGCACTTGGCTTGCTCAGTCTATGCTAGACACGGATCCTGGATAAGCCTGAGGGTTAGTGCTGCTTCCATTGGCAGAACTGTCCACTGCTCTGTGTCCTGAATCTGCTGTTCAGATCCATACCATCAGGAAAAGCAACAGTGCCTTTCAGCCTCTCACATGTATCACATCGTTCTCCATTCAAAGCTTTTATATATTCTGTTGCTTTTCTATCATCTTGTTCTTTACTCAAGTTGATTTTTAGCACCCTGGATACAGACTTTCTCTAACCCCATCATTCCTTGTTCGCAAACATGCATTATCTTCCCAAAATGCGCACCGTATAATGATGTCTGAGGTAGGATTCTGTTTTTTCTGAGACAATTATCCTACTATGTAGTGCTGACTGGTCTGAGTCTTCCTATCCCTACCTCCTGAATGCTGAGAGTGTAGGGTGTGCCAACAAGCCCAGCTATACTTGATCATTTTAAAACCGCATACCACAAGACCTAGAATGAAATGATATTCATCCATGGTTTCAACCTAATATCATTTTATTCTTCCCTACCCATCTGCCTACTTTTCACTCTCAATCACGCTTGCCTTCTCTCATTAATTTATTTAACTACCCATTCATTCAGCAATGTATAGAGACTTGAACTCAAGAACTCATGAAGAATGAGAGATCATCACACCCAGGCTCATTCCAAATGCTTTCCAAATTCAGGGCTTTTATAAAATCTGAAAGTTCCCTGTTCTGATCCATATTGCTTGTTTGCTGTCTGGGAACATACCTGGTCCATGGTGGGTACTCAACCAATGTTTACAGGAAATATGAATAAATGAATGTGTGAATGAATGAACAAACCCAGTCACTTCTCATTTATTCATGTTTGAGATGTTTTATAAATTCTCAGGAAGAGGCTAAGTGGTTGGCAGTGGGCTGCGCTGGAGGAGGCTGGGAAGAGTTTCAGATGATTTGTCTGTATGAGCATGGGTGTTTGTGTGGGATGCTGATGAGGCTCAGTGTGCCTAAAAGTGCCTCTCTAACCACATCCCAGCACCAGAAGGATGTGCTCTTCGCCTCCCTTCTCGTTTTCTCTTTCCTATCGTTTCATCTCTTTCTTCTCACACACCATATTGACAGTGGGCCTTCTCTACTCTCAGTTTCCACCCTCACATTTAGCATTTTCATACTGGAATGGAGAGTATGTGGTATTTCTGATGGTGCTAGTTCAGACAGGAGAATCTAGCCGTTACTAGTTTAGAGCAGAGGGAATGAGTATCGTAAAAGGAAATCAGGAAAACCTTAGGCACTGCTCAAGAAGAAGAAATGACCATACTCATGTTCCCTGAGACAGAGGTCCTTGGGCTTGGCAGTGAATTTTAGTAAGGGAGTAGTTATGCCTCTAAGTCCTAAGACCCCACCCTGAGATTCATCAAATTAGCATCTCTGGGTGGTATACTCTGGCAATAGTATTTTTCACAGCTCCCTAGTTAGTTCCAATATGCAGCCAAGTTTGAAAACCACTGTGTTAAAACAAAAACTTATTTTGGTAGATTTTGTGTCACTATAGCAACACCAGAAATACCTGCAATTTCTTGTTAATTAGTTGCCACCGAAAAAGCACAGTTGCTGTATTTAACAGATGTAAGGTTAGCCCAATGTAGGCATATTTATTGAGTGCTTACTATGTGCTCTGTATGGTAATAGCTATCATATGAACCCTCTACTTTATTTAAATGCACAGAGTAGATGAAGAATAAGTGTTCCAAGGAGTGTCTATCAGATTTCAAGGTTGCTTCCTTTAAATGTCTCTCATCTTGATTTTCACTCATATTAAAGCAATTCCCCTGCTGAGTTAACTGTAGTTTTAGTGGTCTTTCCTATGGCTCATGGAAGACCCATTCCTTGGTCATGATTAGAGATGGGAACCAAAGTAAATTTGGGCCAGCCAAGGTTTGTGAACATCTCTTAGAAAGATGACTTTCTCTCATCTAAGACAATTTCAGGAAGTGATTTTCCCTTTTTCCCCAGACATGAGAGGCATGTCATTAACCATGTCACCAACAGTAATTTTGAAAGAGTACTAACTTAGGGTGTAAACAATAGTAGGGAACCACAGTAAATGCACAAGGGGGAAAAAGTTCTTTGTTTAGGAGAACCAACCCCAGGGCCAGCACCAGATTTTCCCTACTAAAGGTTAAGGTAGAGTTTGGATACCAGTCCTCACCTTCTCTTGTTGTTTGGTGCTGAACTGCCCATTCTGGCTGGCTCATGAGCTTCCAGGGTTCTCCTGACTCTGCCTCTCATCTCACTGTAGGAGTTGCTAAGATGACTGATGCATGGTACCACATCTGGATTTATGTGGATTCCGAAAATTTAAACTCAGATGCTTGCATCTGTACAACAATGTCCTTCCTCATCCAGCCGTCTCCTCCGCCCTGAACTATCATTTGAAAAATAAATAAATAAAAATCCGAAGACCTGAAGTGATGTATGCCAGGTGGCACAGCTTACGTGCCCTGAACTATGTAAAGCTGGGCTTTGCTCCCAAGACTCTTCATTGTCACCCCAATGCTCATTCCACCAAGCTCTAGAACCATCTTTGTTGAGATTATTTGCCTAAATATTCCAGAGTACTAAATTAGTTGTAATGACCATAGTCTTTGAAAAGCCTCTAGACTTCCTTAGAAGAAACTCTCTCTAGAAATAGATATTCTCAGTCCTCTTACAAAAGACATCCCCCCAAACCTATGGGTGCAATTTGATTTTCAGATGTAGACACCATGAAATAATATGTAAAGCTGTTGAAAATACAGATAACACAGCACACCCCCAACCAAAGAAAACATTCAAAATTCTACCCAACTCAGCTGCTTCAGAACACTTTTACACTACACATGATGTTGCTGAATATATAAAATACTTAGGTCTAAATTTAAAAATGCTCCCCCTCCCCTTGATGAACCAGCTTGTCCCCTCCCCTATATATAGGAACGCTATGTGCCTGAGCCTACTTGCCATCTGTCATCATATTTTCTAAACTTCTCTTCCACCCCCTCCTCTTACACAATTTTATCACATAAAAATATTAGATTTCAGGGATTTGTATAATTTCATGAAAATTTCTGAGCCAAGTGAAAATAGAGGAAGGGCTGGTATATGAAATTGCCTCAGTTTTTCAGTGCTCAACACATATTCACAACTGCCATGATACCCTCTAGCAGAACTTGCATGGCCAAGAATAGCAAGTCACTTTTCCCCTATTGTGACATTTCATATATTAGGAATTTTTGTAAATGTATCCCACATTACAAAGTAGAGTTCAAATAATTTTCAAAGGCTTCTGACTCATATAACACCGTAATGCTTTGTTTATTACCTTTGGTGATGTTTAGCGACTTTTCCCACATCATTGGGAAAACGTTCACAAGGCAACTACAGATTGTCCATTTTGTGTGCCCTCTCATGGCTGGCAAGATGAGTTTTACCCACCTAAACACATGGTACCTCTAAGCCCATGTGCTCTGACTAGAGGTCTAAGAGTCCATCTGGGAAGCTTCATTTCTGTTTCTCACAGGCAACCATGAGAAGTTCCAGCCAATACTCTTCTTTCTGAGCGGCAGGAAGTCAATGAGGCATGTTAATGGAGGTTAGCTCTGAAGTATAAGGCCACAGTGAATGGGGTACTTCTCTTATAAGCTTCTCTCCTTCTCTTTCTACAAGCCTTTTTAAGAGGTTTGCAATGAGAATCCTAGCATGACTACTAAACACCCTAAGCTCTCCCCTCTGCTCCCTGGGTTAGTTTTAAAAGACCCATTGACCATAGAGCTTTAAATTATTCTATGACTGAAGGGTAGTCACATGAGTCAACCTTGTCCAATCAGGAATTCCCATGCCCTGTAACCAGTTAACGGTCCAAGTGTAGAAACAAGACCAAAGAAGACCCTTAAGAAGAAAGCAATTGAATTTCTGGTAGTTATTATTTTCTATGTAAATATCTATCCATGGCAGAGAATATATGCAGACCCACAGGTAAAAGAAAAAACTAGATACAGGCAGCAAAATTGTTACTACAAGCCTGTTACCCCTTGCAAAGTTCTCAGTAAACCTGTTTTTACACACACACACACACACACACACACACACACACACACACACACACA